>CM031602.1:62177475-62188673 GCA_018398815.1 Conus ventricosus
CTTCCTCATTGCCTCTCTCGCTCTGCCTGTCTGTCTGACTGTCTTCTTCTGTCGTCGTCTCTTCTCTCTATCTCTCTCTCACACATCTCTCTCTTCTTCTCTCTCTCTCTCTCTCTCTCTCTCTCTCCTCTGATTCACATACACACATTTGAGGAAGAGAGAGAGAGAGAGAGAGAAAGTGAGGGGGGAATGTGGGTAATTGCGCGTGTGGGCGGGGGGAGGGTGGGGGGAAGAGATGCTGGGGGAGAGGGAGAAAGCGGGGTAAGGGAGGAAACCAACACAGAAGAAATGAGGTAAATGAAACGATACTGTGCCGTGAGGGGTGGGGTGAGGGCGGAGGACCTTTGGTTGTCTGTTTGTTTGTCTGTTTGTTTGCTTTTGTTTTCGTAAAGCAAAGATAGGAGACAAAACAACAAAAACTACGAACGCTGAACGCCTACACAGGAAATGAATCCTTTGCTTTCAAAAAAAATTAAAAAAAAAAAAAAGACAGTGGAAAAGACGAAGGAAAAGAAGAAGAGGAGGGGAAAGAAGAAGGAGGAGAAGAAGAAGAGCTTTGCATCGTAACGATGACAAATCTGGCACAATCGGTTTTCCAGAAATATGCTAGAAAGAAATCTTGATTGAATGACGCAGTCTATTTCTGTCTTGTCCATTTCGTCCTTGTCGATTCATCCATTCGTGTGACAGCTTGGTATGACGAAAGATGGTGTAGTGTGTGTGTGTGTGTGTGTGTGTGTGTGTGTTGTGTGGGTGTGTGTGTGTGTGTGTGTGTGTGTGTGTGTGTGTGCGCGAGCGCTTGCGTGTGGTGTGTGTGGTTGTGTGTGTGTGTGTGTGTGTGTGTGTGTGTGTGTGTGTGTGTGTGTGTGGTGTTTGCGAGCGAGCGAGCGCTTGCTTGCTGTGTGTGTGTGTGTGTGTGTGTGTGTGTGTGTGTGTGTGTGTGTGTTCGCGCGCGCGCAGGAGCGCATGCACGCGCATTCTTTTCTTTGTACGCAGGCAAGTGTACATGTGCATGTATGGTTGAAATCATAACCTCTCGAATGGAGTTTGATACTGCTGTCTGTTGAAGAGTGTTGTCCATATTGCACTCTGTCAAAGAGGAGCTGATCATACTTTCTGCCGAAGACAATTTAATGTTGCAGTCTGCCAGCAGAACTTTTTTCTATGTTATTCTTCTGTGGATTGTTGTTGTGGTATGCCCCGCTGAAGACTTTCTGTTGCAGACTGTGAAGAGAATTCTTTTAATAACATGTTGTGGGTAATGCCTGTATATCACACACTGCCCACGAGAATTTCCTGCATTCGGCTGGAGAGAATGTTCTGCAACTCTTTGCCGTAGAGAATTGTCTGTTGCAGACTGCTGGAGAGATTGGTTTCTTTAAATCTCTATTTTTTTCCTCGCATTTATGCATATATGCACAACCATGAACATAATCCAGCACATATTAACATGGATAAATCCATCCATACAGCATAGATATAATTGTGTGTCTATATATATCAGCAAACATGTAATTAATCATATATCTGCACATGTTTCTCCGAGTGTGTTATTAACTTCCATGGGGAGTAGCAAGTTCAGTTAAATAAAAAAAAAGAAAAGAAAAAAGAAGGAAAAGCACACACACACGCACACGCACACGCACACACACACACACACACCACACACACACACACACACACCAAAAACAACAAAGCAAAACAAACACACAATAAGCATATACTTCGCAAAAAGGCAATGATAGAGTAAACTATTGGTGACAAGAATAGAAAAAAAATATAATCAGAATTGAAAAATACAACGACATCAAAAACAGACCCCCCCCCCCTCACACACACACACCACACACACACACACACACACACACACACACACACACACACACACACACACACACACACACACACACACACACACACACACTAGGTGGGGGGGGGGGGGATCGGTGGTCTAGTGGGGGGAGGGGGAGAGTCCCTTTCACCGTACAGCTTGTATGAGGAGTTTCTGGTGTGAATGTTCCCTTAAAACTGTTTCATACTCGTATAATATACATTCATAAGGTTTTCTTTATTTATAATTGGCATGGCATAAATTCTTTTATTTAAGTATCTATTAAACCAATATAAAGAGACCACTTCTTTTCAAAATCTGCAGGTTTCATCTCTAGGTGATAAGAGTATTTTTCAGTTTTATACTTACTATCTATTTCCTTCAAAAATGCGTGTAGACTGGGTTTTATGTTTCGTATTCTTGACTTATAAAGGAAGAACTTATTGAGTAGGATTACGAGATGAATTATTTTGTCAGTTTTAGTATTATCTACAACACCAAAAGAGAATGAGCTCCCTATGTGATGACAGACGATGGCAGTTACTGCATTGTTCTTTAACAAACTGCTCTAAATCCATCCAGAATGCTGAAGGAAATCGACATTTGTCTAGATAGTGCTCTATCGAGTCCTTTTCTTTGTCACAAAAATGACATTTGTTGCTGTGGAAAATACCTATGTTTCTAAAACGTTCGTAACTAATATTCTATAGCACAACTTGATCTGAAACCATTTCATTTTGACTTCTTTATTTTTTTGAATTTTTATTAGTACCAACTTCCAGTCATCTGGAACATTTAGTTTTTCTTCCCATTTTACAAATGGTTTAATGTTCAATGTTTCCACTTCTGCTAGTAATACATTGTTATAACTCTGGATCCTTTATTAAACACTGACACTTTAACAGTTTTTTGAACATGCCCCACCAATGTTGTCATAAAACACAATTCTTCTCATTCGTTTGTGTTTTTTGATTGTTTGCAAACAACTTGTAAACTCCAGAAAGTTTACCCCGAATTCGATATTTTTGTGTAAAAGACCTGTAGCTCAAAAATTCGCCGTTACTATTAACTAAATCTTTCACAAAAAGGATATTGTAGCTGCCCATTTTTGTACTGAAATGGTTTGTTTTCGATCTTAAATCTTCTGTTGAAAAAGATGGGTTCTGACAACAACTCACACCCATCCTTTAATTCACTTGGGTGTAAATTTTTTAGTACGCCGAGAATATGTCTTTCCAAAAAGTATTCAGTTCACAACGTTCAAAAATTCCCGGTCCATAATTGTTAATAAATCTAAATGTGGCACACAAAATGTAGTATTTGTACCCATTTCGGGGAATGAGTAAAAATCTTCCTAATCCAAGCAGGTTTTAGTGCATTAATATTACTTTTCAGAATTAGGTAACCCATTCCCACCTTTTTCAACACTGTGCCTGGAATATTTCTTTTAATTTTATCAGTTTTGGTATCCTGAGATTGTTTAATACGTGTCGATTTCTCAGTCTTCTATTACACACACTCATTGAGGATATGTTAATTCAATTTGTCGAGAATCGTGTGTTGTATCCAGCTAAGTAGAATGTGATAGTATACTCTGCTGAAGAGAATTTCATTGAGAATTCTACCGAAGAGTATTCAATATCATATTTAGTGGAAGAGAGGTTTGTAGAACATTCTACCTAAGAGAATGATATATTCCGATGCGCGAAGGACAATTTGGTCTTACTTTAAGTGGAAGACAATTTTTACCTTTCAATCTCTTGTGAATCATAAATAATATTTTTTACCAAAGAGAATTTTAAAATCAGATTTTACTGAATGTCATTATAACTAAAAGTAGCTGAAAACTGTTCATAACTGTTCTACTAAAGAGAAATTTGTGTTACACCCTATACCTATAAAAATATATATATATATCTCATAAAAGTCTTGATTTCTTCAAATAACTGCACAAGATCAACTTTGAAATAAAGTTTCCACCATGCTCAGCACTTCATTCCTGCACAGAAAGCAGACATGTCTGAAGGTTTTCATCATGTGATCGCCTAACAGATGGCACAGAAAGCAGACATGTCTGAAGGTTTTCATCATGTGATCGCCTAACAGATGGCACAGAAAGCAGACATGTCTGAAGGTTTTCATCATGTGATCGCCTAACAGATGGCACAGAAAGCAGACATGTCTGAAGGTTTTCATCATGTGATCGCCTAACAGATGGCACAGAAAGCAGATCATGTCCTGGAAGGTTTTTTATCATGTGATCGCCTAACAGATGGCACAGAAAGCAGACATGTCTGAAGGTTTTCATCATGTGATCGCCTAACAGATGGCACAGAAAGCAGACATGTCTGAAGGTTTTCATCATGTGATCGCCTAACAGATGGCACAGAAAGCAGACATGTCTGAAGGTTTTCATCATGTGATCGCCTAACAGATGGCACAGAAAGCAGACATGTCTGAAGGTTTTCATCATGTGATCGCCTAACAGATGGCACAGAAAGCAGACATGTCTGAAGGTTTTCATCATGTGATCGCCTAACAGATGGCACAGAAAGCAGACATGTCTGAAGGTTTTCATCATGTGATCGCCTAACAGATGGCACAGAAAGCAGACATGTCTGAAGGTTTTCATCATGTGATCGCCTAACAGATGGCACAGAAAGCAGACATGTCTGAAGGTTTTCATCATGTGATCGCCTAACAGATGGCACAGAAAGCAGACATGTCTGAAGGTTTTCATCATGTGATCGCCTAACAGATGGCACAGAAAGCAGACATGTCTGAAGGTTTTCATCATGTGATCGCCTAACAGATGGGCCAGAAAGCAGACATGTCTGAAGGTTTTCATCATGTGGTCGCCTAACAGATGGCACAGAAAGCAGACATGTCTGAAGGTTTTGATCATGTGGTCGCCTAACAGATGGCACAGAAAGCAGACATGTCTGAAGGTTTTGATCATGTGGTCGCCTAACAGATGGCACAGAAAGCAGACATGTCTGAAGGTTTTCATCATGTGATCGCCTAACAGATGGCACAGAAAGCAGACATGTCTGAAGGTTTTCATCATGTGATCGCCTAACAGATGTCATGTTGACGGGACTTTGTCATGACAGGGAGTCACGTGCATCATGCACTGGAAGGCATTGGTGGGGCAGCACAGTGGCACTGACAAGCGATTGTAATGACAGGGAGTCACGTGCATCATGCACTGGAAGGCATTGGTTGGGGAGCACAGTGGCACTGACAAGCGAACGACGCACCCTGTCTTGACCAATCGACATGAAATTTGCTGTACTCCGCGCAAGTCTTGGCGCATCTGAATAACTATTCACTTATCAATGAAAGAGAGAGGGGAGGAGAGAGAGAGAGAGAGAGAGAGGGAGAGAGGGGGGGGGGGGGGGGGAGAGAGAGGGAGACAAACGGACGGACGGAAAAGACAGACAGACTGACAGACAGAGGAGAGCGAGAGAGAGAGAGAGAGAGAGAGAGAGAGAGACAGACAGACAGACAGACAGACAGAGAGACGAACAGACAGACAGACAGACAGAGACAGACAGTGTGTGTGTGTTGTGCGTGTGTGTGTGTGTGTGGGGTGTGTGTGTGTGTGTGTGTGTGTGTGTGTGTGGGGTGTGTGTGCGCCCGCGCGCGTGAGGGAGAGAGAGATGGTTGCGGAAGAGAAGAGGTGTGTGGTGTGGAGAAGAGATGGGGTGGAGGGACGTGTGATGTGGGCAATGTAAAGAAAGACAATGCTGAGAAGAGCCAGTTCTTTTTTCTTTTTTTTTTTTTTTTTTTTTTTTTTCGTCAGCTTCTTTTCATTGATGATCACCTTATAACCTTAGGATGCGAACAAGGCAAACCCTTTTTGTTCACAGAAAGGACATCTAGCTAATCATGTATGGTTTTGCTGTTGTTGGTTGTTGTTTTTTCCTCTGGTACCTCATTCCTAGGAACATCTTCTGATCGATCAACGCTGTTCCAGACTCCAGCTGACACTGGTGGCGGTTAACGACACAGCACGCGATGACCGATGCTGGGTCACACAGACAACGCTGAAGTATCAGTGGAGGATCGTTTACAGAGCAGCACCATCGCTAACGGTACAGAACCTTCTAGCGCTCAAATCTGACGTCCGATTAAGCATCAGTTCGTTTTAAACTGATTTCCACATCTTTTTCAGTGTTTACAAAAAAGCAGTCTAAACTCCACAAAAAAGAATGAAATCGATCAAAGAAAATCAAGCTCAATGAGATTTTGAATACAAAACTGAGCAGTCCCGAGATTTTGACCGACTCCCAGACCGACCCTCAAGATGTTGACGATGTTCAGGGCTGATATCCTCCTTGTCTTGTTTCTAGTCTGACAGCCTGTGCTTTATTCCGGGTCAGGGAGACCTGTCATGGTTCAGCTCTGTAGGGATCCAACGGCTGTTTCTGTGATGTGGTTCGGTGGTCCTGATGGCGTTGTTCTTCAAGCGGCGTGGCTTAAGCAGTGGACACCTGGCGGGACCCATCACCGTCTCTTGGTTTGACCACAGCGGATGTCCTTCGACTCGGAACCTCGCCCTGGTCGCGGCCGTGGCTGTTAGTGTGGGGGGCAGCCCTTCCGCCCTGGCCGTTGACTCGGCAAGAAGTTCCTCCGCCCAGTGATGCCGTGTGCGCATCACCCCCCCCCCCCCCCCTTCACGTGGTTTAGTCTGCCAGCTGAAGCGGTGGACCAGGGTGTGGCGCTGGGAGCCAGCACGTGAGAGACTGAGGAGATGGATGAGGATCAGTGGTCCCCGTCCACCCTACCAGGAAGGATGCAGCTTCCAGACAACAGAGGTGCTGCCTCTGTCCACGGCCCCTGCATCCCATTCTGCAAGGAACCATTTTACAAGGAACCGTTCTACAAGGAACCGTTCTGCAAGGAACAGTATGAGGAGGCAGGAGAGGAAGACAGAGAAAGAGATGGGAGGACAACATCAGTGCATGGACTGGCCTCACACTCAGCAACTGCCTCAGAGCGTCTGAGAACCGGGAGGAGTGGAGGAAGCTGGCTGCGAAGTCTTCTGTGGCGCCCCAAAGGGCTTCAAGACTCCGGGATAGGTGATAAGTGTGGTGATAGGTGATATGTGTGGTGATAGGACAGGTGTGGTGATAGGTGATATGTGTGGTGACAGGTGTGGTGATAGGTGATATGTGTGGTGACAGGTGTGGTGATAGTGATAATGTGTGGTGATAGGTGACAGGTGTGGTAATAGGTGATATGTGTGGTGACAGGTGTGGTGATAGGTGATATGTGTGGTGACAGGTGTGGTGATAGGTGATATGTGTGGTGACAGGTGTGGTGATAGGTGATATGTGTGGTGATAGGTGACAGGTGTGTGATAGGTGATATGTGTGGTGATAGGTGACAGGTGTGGTGATATGTGTGGTGATAGGTGACAGTGTGGTGATGGGTGATATGTGTGGTGATAGGTGACAAGTGTGGTGATAGGTAATAATGTGTGGTGATAGGTGATATGTGTGGTGATAGGTGACAGGTGTGGTGATAGTGATATGTGCGGTGATAGGTGACAGGTGTGTGATAGGTGATATGTGTGGTGATAAGTGACAGGTGTGGCGATAGTGATATGTATGGTGATAGGTGAAATGTGTGGTGACAGGTGTGGGATAGGTAACATGTGTGGTAAATAGGTGACAGGTGTGGTGATAGGTGATATGTGTGGTGATAGGTGACATGTGTGTGATAGGTGATATGTGTGGTGATAGGTGACAGGTGTGATGTGTGTGGTGATAGGTGACAGGTGTGGTGATATGTGTGGTGATAGGTGACAAGTGAGGATGGATGGCGGTGCCTACCAATGGATTATCGGTGAAGCAACATGCAGACGCGAAGGCAACGTTTTGAATATTGAACAGCAAAACTAAAACATCTCTGGATCAACTTCTCTAACACAGTCGTTGAACAACGTGGTCATAGCGACGCTTCCGGGTTTCCCCAACTACAATTGACTAAAAACCCAAATCGCATGCGACGTTATGTCATTAGATAAGTGCTACACCAGCGACCCCCCGTTTCATTTCCCCACTTCTAGCCAGCCCCCTCCATCTCTCCTTCATACCCCAGTTCTCCTCCTCACCCTCTCCTCTTCTATCCCCTTCCCACCCCCGCGACTTCCTCCAGACCCCTCTCTTCTGCTTCCTTCTTGCTCTTCCCGCCGCAAACACCCAGGTCCTGTCTGCTCCTGTCTGTCTGTCTCTGTCTGTCTGTCCTGTCTGTCTGTCTGTCTGTCTGTTCTGTCTCTGTCTCTCTCACTCTCTCTCTCTTCTCTCTCTCTCCTCTCTCTCTCTCTCTCTCTCTCTCTCCCCTTCTGGTCCCTCTCTCCTCCCTCTCTCTCTGTCTGTCTCTGTCTCTCTGTCTGTCTCTGTCTGTCGCTCTCCCCTCTCTCTCTCTCTCTCTCTTTTCTCTCTCTCTCTTTTCTGTCTCTGTCGCTCTCTCTCTGTCTCTTCTGTCTGTCTCTCTCTCTGTCTGTCTCTGTCTCTCTGTCTGTCTATCTGTCTCTGTCTGTCGCTCTCTCTCTCTGTCGCTCTCTCTCTCTGTCTGTCTGTCTGTCTCTCCCTCTCTCTCTCCCTCTCTCTCTCCTCTCTCTGTCTCTCTGTCTATCTGTCTATCTGTCTGTCTCTGTCTGTCGCCTCTCTCTTTCTGTCTCTGTTCGTCTGTCTGTCTGTCCTGTCTGTCTGTCTGTCTCTCCCCTCTCTCTCTCCTCTCTCTCTCTCTCTCTCTCTCTCTCTTCCTCTGTCTGTCTCTGTCTCTCTGTGTCTCTCTCTCCCTCTCTCTCTCTCTCTCTCGCTCTCTCTCTCTCTCTCTCTCTCTCTCTCTCTCTCTCTCTCTTTTTCTGTCATTTTTTTTTCCTCTGTCTCTCTGTCTGCCTGCCTCTCTCTCTCTTCAGTCTTTATCTCTGTCTGTCTGTTTGTCTGACTGTCTAACTCTTCTCTCTCCCTCTCTCTTCTCTTTCTCCGTCTCTCTCTCTCTCTCTCTCTCTCCTCCTCTCTCCTCTCTCTCTCTCTTCTCTCTCTTGCTCTCACCCCTTTCTCTCTCTCTCTCTCTCTCTCTCTCTCTCTCCTCTCTCTCTCTCTCTCTCTCTCTCTCATCTCTCTCCTCTCTTGCTCTCACCCCTTTCTCTCCCTCTCATCAATCTCTCCCTCTCACTCACCCACTGTCTCTCTCTCTCTCTCATCCTTCTGACTCCATCCAGCAATATCATGTATTGTGGTCTGTGTGAGTGTATGGTGTGTGTGTGTGTGTGTGTGTGTGTGTGTGTGGTGTGTGTGTGTGTGTGTGTGTGCGCGCGCACGTGCGTGCGCGCGCATGTTGTGGGGTTTCTGTGTGTGAAGGGAGAGAGAGACAGAGACAGAGAGAAACACTACCGCGCCTATTATTATCCGTTGGTATCCTGAGTAATGATAGCAGCTTCTGCAATGTGTAACAGCAGTCGTGTATTACTCTCAGTAGTCCCTGAACGACAGCCCAGATGTACAATGAAGGCATCTTCTTGCTTGCCTGTTACCCTTTAGAATAAAGATGATTTGTTCCATGAACCAGACTCTCTCTCTTTGCCCCGAAGTTGGAGTATGGCTGCCTTATGACGGGATAAAACCAACGGTCATACACACAAAACTCCACTCCCTTTGTTAGGCAGAGGGGGTTTAATCCTTACCTTTCTATACAGGGGGTGTCCGCAGGAGTATCAGCCTGCGTACGCAGAAGACGAAGACTCTCTCTCTATTCTCTCTCTCTCTCTCTCTCTCTTCTCTCTCTCTCCCCTCCCCTCTCCTCTCTCTCTCTCTCTCTCTCTCTCTCACCTCTCTCTCTCTCTTCTCTCTCCCCTCACACAAAACACACCACACACACACACACACACACACAACAGACAGTCCACATGGCCCCCTCGGGTTCCGTGTGTGTGTGTGTGTGTGTGTGTGTGTGTGTGTTGTGTGTCGGGGTCTGTGTCTGTGTGTGTGTCTGTGTGTGTGTCTGTGTCTGTGTGTGCGTGTGCGGGTGGGGATGGGGTGTGTGTGGTGTGTGTGGGGGGGGGGGGTGCCAGGCCGCGGTGTGACGGTGTAGGCAGTGCAGTGTCTGTGGTGTGCGTGTGCGTTTCCTCTCCTCTGATCGAGGACTTCTCCTCTCTCTCTCCCCTCTCTCTCCATCCTCGTCTCTCTCTCTCACTCTCTCTCTCTCTCTCTCTCTCTCTCTCATCAAATTGGACATATACAGTTAGGTTCATTATTAAATATACCATACCATCTTTCTTTAGCATATAGACCAAGTGTCATTGTTCGAAAGCGTGCTAATGAATCCTTATGCCCTTTTCGTGTTACAACCGATAAATACTTTTCTGGCTGTAAGTCACTATTATGCCAAGGACCAAGAGTATTTCTCACTATTTTCTAATTCAGAGTGCCAGATCTGTTGGTAGGAGGACATCAAACGCTCTTTAAATTCTAGGATAAAAAGTTTGTCGTTCTCAACACCCTGGTTATTTCCCTACAAAACCAAATCCAGTTTCGAAAAGGAGATTTTTTACTCGACGAAACCCAGCTTTGTCTTCCATTTTCATGTTGTCTTAATAACATATAATATGCTTGTTTATTAATTCTGCTTTGTGAAGTTTTACAAGACGTAGCCAATACTTGACACACTTAGTTTGGAACGTATTTGCAAGGGTATCTACCCGTTTCTCCATATGCCGCTTTATTAGAACTGTGTAAAGGGATGTTTAGAAAACGTTTAATCGCCAGTGTGTGCACCTTTTCTATAAGCTCATTTTCCAATAAACCCCGGCCCATATTTCTCCTCCATATGTTGTCAAGGTTCCACTTTGTATCTGTCCAATTTGTAGAAGAAAAAAAAATAATATCGAAGATAAAATTCACTTTTTCTTTCAGTGTGAGGTGTATGAAAAGGTACGGGAAAATGCGATGTCTTTAAATCATATTAGCAGAAGAACGTGACTTAGTCACTCTGTTGCAGAGTGATAGTGAAAACAACTTAAAAATCTATTGCTAAATTTATCGCAGAAGCAAATATTCTTCGAAAAAGGAAGCTTTTCAATACTTAAGTAGAATTAATTTTCTTTCTTATTAAAATCCCCATTGTCCACTTAACTGATTGACTAGGCCTGTTGGTCGCTTGCTATTTATGATGTCTAACTCATTTCTATTTGCTTTCTGATTCTCTTTAATTTTGATTTTTCTTAATTTTGTTCAAGTAGTGTTCCCCATGTCAAATAGCAGGTTTTGCTGATGACATTAAACTGTAATTTCATTGTCATTCTCCCTTTCTCTCTCCCTCTCTCTCTCTTCTCCCCTTTCTCATCTCTCTTTTC
>CM031602.1:62191273-62201273 GCA_018398815.1 Conus ventricosus
TACCGGTGACCCCGACGGAACCAAACCAAGACCACAGACGCGGAGAGGACATCGAAACTTGAGGGTCACCATGAGAGCAGGGCATGAAGGGCCACAGAATTTGAGACTTTTTTTTTTAATGCTGATCAATGAGAATGAGGATGATTAAGAGGATGCTACAGATTTCCATTTCGGTCTGAGACTACATGACAGGGCTGTACTCTACGCTTCCTTTCATAATATATCCCGGCGTCAACCAGGCCCGAGAGATACAGGCACCTGCAGTGTTGGTCAGGAAATTTGAGCGACACTCTCAGAAACGCATCCATTAAGTGGATGAAACTCGACTGTGTGGTCCCAGTCTTCCCAACTGAGTCTGCAGCAAACTCAACTCTGGGCAGGAGTCGGTCGGGGCAGAAAAAACCCACATGACTCTGATGGGATTCGAACCCACGACCTCCCAACCGGAAGTCCGCGACGCTAACCACCTCGCCACGGCGGCTGGTTACTTCCTGAATTTCGGTTCTTCATGCACTGGATTTTTTTTTCGCTATCCAAAGCACGTACGGATAGAAACACAGACACAGACACACACGCACGCACACACACACACACACACACAACCCACACACACACACACACACACACACACACATACACACACACACACAACACACACACCACACACACACACACTGTCTTTCTGTTTCTCTGTTCATGTCTCTGTCTCTGATACTGTCAGTTAATCTGTGTCTACTCTCTTCCCTCTGTCTCTGTCGCTCTTACTCTCCTCTGTGTGTGTCTCTCTGTCACTCTCTCTTTTCTCTTCTCTCCTCAATCTTCTCTCTCTCTCTCTCTCTCTCTCTCTTCTCTCTTCTCTCTCTCTCTCTCTCTTTCTCTCTTCTCTCTCTCTCTCTCTCTCTCTTCTTTCTCTCTCTCTTTCTCTCTTCTCTCTCTTTCTCTCTCTCTCTCTTGAATGTTTGTGAGGTGTATTATCTTGGATCTGTTATAAATGACGTAGACAGACTGCTGTCATTACTAAACTTTGTTAATGAGAAATGTTTGTTTAGTTTTATAGCAGAGGATGATCTTGTGTAAATTCTTCATTGTAGTCTTTTTTCCTAAAGAACTATTTTTTATTTCAATTTGCTCATCTTCCCTGCTTTTCCCCCCCAAAAACGCCACAATACAAAGCTGCTTCATCTTCCATGCTTTCCAAAAAAACACACGCCAAAATACTCGTGACTTCATTTCCATGTTTCCCCCCCTCAAGCCCCCAATACATTCGTGCTTCATCTTCCATGCTTTCCAAAAACCCCCAAACCCCCAAAAAACTCCTCTTCCCCCAGCATCCTTTACCCCCCCCCCCACTCCCCCCCCCACCCCCCTTCAACAACAACCCCATTTACACCCGATTTCTTTTCGTTTCTGCTCAGATCTTAAAAAAGGGGAGGAGAGAGAGGGGAGAGGAGGGGGAAGAGGAGAGAAGAGAGGAGAGAGGAGGAGGAGAGAGAGAGGGGACCGAGGAAAAGAGAGAGAGGACAGAGGGACAGAGAGGGCGAGACAGAGAAGATAGACAAGCGACAAGAAGAAGAGAAGAGAGGAGAGAGAGGGGGAAGAGGGGGAGAGAGAGAGAGGGGGGAGAGAGACAGAGACAGGAACAGAGAGAGAAAGAGGACAGTGACAGATTGAAAAAGCAGGGCAGACGGGGCAGAAAAGAAGAGAGAGAGAGAGGAGAGAGAAATTTTAGAAGGGTGTGTATTTGGGGGGGAGAGAGAGGGAGAGAGAGAGAAAAGAGAGAGGGGAGGAGAGAGACAGAGAGAGAGGGTTTAGGGAAGTTGAAGAGGGGTTTTTAGGAGAGAGGGAGAGAGAGCGAGAGAGGAGGAGAGAGAGAGAGAGATGAAGAGAAGAAGGAGAGGGAGGAAAATGGTTTAGAGAGAGGAGAAGAGAGAGGGGGTGATGGGGACAGGGCAACAGATTGGGCAGACCAAAACAGGGTCAAACGAAAGACAAGAGGGGAGGGGAGAGGGGGGGAGACAAAGAACAGATTTAGAGGAAAAGGGAAAAGAAAGAAAATAGGGGAAATGAGGTGAGAGAGAGGAAGGAGAGAGAGAGAGAGACAGAAAGACAAAACAGAGACAGAGAGGGCAAAAACAGAGACAAAAGAGACAGACAGGAGAAGAGAGGAGAGAAGAAAGAGGAGAGAGAGGAAGAGAGAGAGGGGAGAGAGAGAAGAGAGAGTTTAAAAAACACATAAAAACATATAGGGGAGGCAGGGCAGGGACGGAAGTTTAAAAAAACACACACGGGCGCGCGCGCATGCGCGTCGTGAACCCCAAAACACCACACACCCAACACACACACCCCACACACACACACAAAATGTTGTAAAAAAGAGAGAGAGAGAGAGAGAAAAGGGAGGAAAAGGAGAGAAAAGGGGAGAGGGGAGAGAGAGAGACAGGGCAGAGACAGACAAGGGAGAGAGAAAAGAAGGGGGGGACCGAGAGAGTGAGGAGAGAGAGAAGAGAGAGAGAGGAAAAAGATAGAGAGACAGGGCAGGAGAGAAGGGCACAGAAAAGAAGACGACAGAAGAGAGACAGAGTGGGGAGAGAAGGGGGAGAGGGGAGAGAGGAGAGGGGAGGGAGAGGAGGGGAAAGGGGAGAGAGAGAGGCCCGCCAAAAACCCGAACCCGACCCGACCAGGGCGGGACCAACTGAACCTCACGCTGAAAATGACCAAAAACCCCATAATATGGACCATCATGGGGGGAAAAAAAAGACTTGTTTTGGGTTCAAAAAAAAAAATTGTCTGGAGGGGAGAGAGAGGGTGGGAAGGGGAGAATTTAGATGGGAGAGAGAGGGGCGGGAGGGAGAAGAGGGGAGAGAGAAATGGGAGAGAGAGATGGAAGGGAAATGAGGAAGATAAAAGAAAAGTTACTTTGCCTGAAAATTTTAAATCCCCCGTTTTGGTTTTTTTTTGGGGTTTGGGGAAATTAAAAAAAAAATTCCCCCTCAGAATCACCCCCGGAAAATTGGGGCTTTTCCCCCGCACTCGCGAAAGTTTCTCGGTCAGGGCAAACCCTGTAAGAGTGAAAAAATTTCCCCCACGCCCTAATTTCCACCCACGGCGCGCGTGCACCACACACAAAACCCCAAAAACAGCGCGCATCCCCAGTACCAAAAAAAAGCATTTTAAAAACACATTCGTGCGCGCGCTTGTGCGCGTGCTTATACACACCCAAACAAAATATATATACACACACTTTGGCTAAATATCATATCTTCTCTTTTTTTTTTCTGTTTTTTCTTGTTGTCCGTTCCTTGTCGGGCTGTCTGTCTGTCTCCCCTTTTCTGAGTTTTTTGCTTCGGAAGTATTTAAAAAATGATGTTTTTTTTTTGTTCTCATAAATGAAATTTTTTGATTTTTTAGCAGGATTTTAGAACATATGTTGTGATTTTTTTTTCCCGAAATTTTTTTAAAAAATTTTTTTATTTTTTTTTTTTTTTTTTTTTGCTGTAACCCAAAATCTGTGCCAACCCCAGAGGGCAGTGCACCCCGCCGCTTTATTCCGGACACCCCGGGGCCAAGGGCCCCAAAAACCCCGGGCGGGGGGCCCCCCGCAGGCCCCCGGCCCCCGGGAATCCAAAAAAGGGGAAATCAATGTCAAGCGTCGAGGCGGAAAACCCCCGGGGGAGAAACCCGCAAAGCTGACCCAGTAAATTCGGTGGGGTTTAGTGGCAATGTTTGTTTTAAATTACGCAGGACCCCAAATTTTAAGCCCCCTTTCTGACGAAATTTAAATTTCTTTGTCGCGGAAACCGGGTGATTTAATGGGTCTCCCTCCGGAGGGCGCCATTTAGTCCGTCCCAAAGAAAAACCCCCATGAATCGCCGTTTCCGGGGACCCCCCCGGGAAAACCCAAAACCCAAAAAACCCCAAGGGGCGCCAAAAGGACATGAATTTGGGGGGCAAAATTTAGGCAGGGGGGAAAAGGGCCCCAGAAATTTGGGGAATTTTTTTTTAAAGCTGATCAATGGAATGGGGGATGATTAAAAGGGGTGCTAAATTTCCAATTTTGGTTGGGGATTTAAAAGACAGGGCTGTCTCTACGCTTTTTAAAAATTTATCCCGGGTCAACCCGGCCCCAGGATAAGGACCCGCAGTGTTGGTCGGAAATTTGGGACACTCTCCGAAAGCATCCTTTTTGTGGATGAAACTCGATTGTTGGTTAAAATCTTCCCCTTTTTTGGGCTGCAGCAAACCCCAACTCTGGGAGGGGGGGTCGGTCGGGGCAGAAAAACCAAAATGACTCTGATGGGATTGAACCCAGCCCCCACCGGAAGGGCCGCGACGCTAACCACCTCGCCACGGGGTGGTTAATTCCTGAATTTTGGTTTTTCATGCCTGGATTTTTTTTTCCCTATCCCGAAGCAGTACGGATAGAAAAAAAAAGACACAGGGGCACCACCCCACGCCACACACACACCCCACACACACACCACACACAAAAAACACACCACCCCAAAACACTTTCAACAACAACACACCAAACAAAAAACCCACACAAAACCCCAAAAACTGTCTTTTTTGTTTCTTGTTCATGTTTGTCTCTGATATTTTCGTTTTTAAATTTTTTTACTCTTTCTCCTCTGTCTTGTCGCTCTTACTCTTCCTTGTGTGTGTCTTCTGTCACCCCCTTCTCCCTTTTTTCTCTCTCCCTCAAAAAATTTTCTCTCTTCTCTTAAATTTTCTTCTCTCCTTCTTCTCTCTTCTCTCTCTCTCTTTTCTCTTCTCTCTCCCCTTTTCTTTCTTCTTCCTTTCTCTTCTTTCTCTTCTCTCTCTCTCTCCTTTCTCTCTCTCTCTTTCTGAATGTTTTTGGGTGTTTTTCCCCGGATCTGTTTTTAAAGACGTTTGGGCAGAATTTCTGTCATTAATAAAATTTTGTTAATGAAAAAAATGTTTGTTTTGTTTGTATAGCAGGTTTTTGGGTCCTGTAGAAAAATTTTTTTGTGTAAAAATTCTTCGTTGTGTTGTTTTCTCTTTATTCCCTTTTTTTTCGAGAGCCCTATATTTTCAAAAATGATTTTCAAAAAAAAATTTCGGCTTTTAAAATTTCACCCTACTAGGGATTTGAAAATTTCTAGACTTGATTCTTAAACAAATATAAACCCCAAAAAACGCGCGCGCGCGCGCGAGACAACACACAACAAAAACACACACACACACAACACACACCACACACCCAAAACCCCACCACACACAAAAAAAAGAAGGGAGAGAGAAGAGAGGAGGGGGGAAAAGGGGCGAGACAGACAGACAGACCGCGAGAGAAAGGAGACAGAGAGGAAGAAAGAGATAGAGAGAGGAAAAAGGAGAGAGAGGGAAAAGAGGAAAAAAGACAGAGAGTGGGGAGAGAGGGGAGGGAGAGAGAAAAGGGGAGAGAAAAGAGAGAAGAGGATCAATAAGCATGAAGAAAGGGAAAAGACATCAAACGCTATTGGGCAGCTTGCGTGAATTGGGCAAGGGGTGGGGAAAAAACCGGGCAATGTAAAAAGTTGGTGATTGGAGGCTGAAAGGGGGAGAGAGAAGAAGACAGAACAAGACAGACAGACAGACAGAAAGAACCCCGGGCAGATAGAGGGAGGGGAGGGAGAGGGGGTTTAAAAAGGGGAGAGAAAGGGGAGGGAGAAAAAAAGAGGAAAAGGGAGAGGAGAGGAGGGGAGAAAAGGGGAGGGGGGGAAGGGGTGGGAGAGGAAAAAAAGGGAAAAAAAAAAAAGAGAAAAAAGGGGAAAGAGGACAAGGAGAGAGAAAAGGGGAAGGAAAAGATTAAAAAAAAAAGGGGGAAAGAAGGGAAATGAAAGCCTAAGAAAGCTTTTGTGAAGAAGAGAGGGAAAAGGAACCCCAAAAGAAAGGAAAGGTGGAAGGGAAGGAGGGGGGAGAGAGGGGGGAAGGGGGAGAGAAGGGGGAGGGGAAGGGGGGAGAGAAAAGGGGAGGGAGGGGGAGGAGGAAGAGAGGGGAGAGAAAGGGAGAGAGAAGAGACAGGGGAAAAAAAGGGAAAAAGGGGGAAAAAGAGGGGAAGGGGGAAGACAGAGATGAAAAGGGGAGAGGAGAAGAGAAAAAAAAGAGGGGGGGGACAACGAGAGGGGGGAGACACACAAAAAGGGGCGGGGAGGCCCCGGGGGGGAAGGGGGGAAAAAGGGGGGTGGAAGGGGGAGAGGGGAGGAGGATTTTAGAGGGGAGGGACGGGGCAGAAGAAGAAGAAGAGACGAAAAAGGGAAAGAGGAAGAAAGGGGAGAGTAGGACAGAGGGAAGGGGGGAAAAAGGGGAGGGGAGAAGGAGGGAGGGGGAGGGAGACAAAGTGAAAGAGGAATAGAAAAAAGACAGAAAAGATAAAAAAAGAGGAAAGAGGCGAAAAACGGAGGGGATAAAAAAAATTTTAAGGAAAGGGGGCGGGGCAGTGGCAAGGGGGGGGGGGGAAAAAAGGGGGGTGGGAGGAAGGGGGACTTAGGGGGGAGGGGAGAAGGAAAGGGGGGAAAAAAGGGGAAGAGAGAGAGGAGAAATAGAAAGAAGAGAGAGGAGAACAGTGGGCAACAAAGAAGACAATTTCGAAAAAGGAAAAAGCAGGGCGAGGAAAACCGGGGAAAAAACGGAAATGCCCCCCCCTCCCCCCCCTTTTTTTTTCCCTTTTTTTTTTTTTAAACTTCCCTTTTTCCCGAAGGGGAGAAAAGGAAAGTGGGAAAAAAACAAAAAAGTTTTTAAAGGGGGGGGAAAGGGAAAATTTTACCCCTTAAAAAAATTGAAGAATACGGGAATTGGTGGAAATTTATCACCCCCCCCGGTTTTTGGTTTTTTTTTTTTCCCCCCCCTTTTTTCCCCCCTTTTTTTCCCAAAAAAAAGGGGGGAATGGGGGGAAAAAAAAAAAAAGTTTAATTTAAATTTGGAAAAAACCCTCAAAAGGGAAAACCACGATTCAAAATTTTGTCTCTTCTTTTCTCTCCCCTCTCTCTCTTTCTTCTCTCTTCCCCTCTCTCTCTCTCTCTCTTTTTCTTTTCAGTTTATTTTAGAATTTGTATTAAAAAATTTGTTTGTTTCCTCTAAAATTTCTTTCTTTCTTTTTTGTCTCGTCTCTTCCCATAATTGTATTTCCTCTTCTCTTTTCCCCTCCCTTCCCCAACTTTCTTTTTCTCTTTCCCTCTCTTTTCTTCTCTCTCTCTCTCTCTCTCTCTCTCTTTTCTCTCTTCTCTTTCCTTTTTCTCTCTCCGTTTATTTTAAGGATTTTTTTAAAGTTTTTTTTGATTCATATTTTTTCCCCTCTTTCTTCTCTCTCTACCTTTTCTTTTCCCCTTTTCCCCCCTTTTCCCTTTTTCTCTTCGGGGTTAAAACCCGGGGGGTTTTTTGGACCGGCCCCCGCCTCTTTCGCTTTAGTCTTTCTTCTTTTTTCACTCCCCTCTTTTTCTCTTCTCCCCATTTTTTCTCTTTCCCCTCTCTCTCTGAAATTTTTCCCTTTTTCTCCCCCCCCCTCCTTCCCCCTTCTTCTTCTCCCTGTGGAACCTTTTGTTGTTTTTTGTCCGTGCTTTTTTTGTCTTCTTAGTTTGTCTGTTTTTTCCTCTTTTCTCTCTTCAGGTCTTCCCTTTTTTTCCCCGGAATCTGTTTTGATTTGTCTGCCCGCTTCCCTCTTGGGCCCCTTTTGTTGTCTTCTTCTCCCCTTGAGTTAAAAAGCTTCCCCCGGTGCCCGCCTTCAGGTTTTTTGGCCCCGGAAGAATTTGGGCGGGCTGAGGAATTTCCCCTGAAATTTTGGGAGCCGGGTTTTAACCCCTTCCCCTCTCTATTCCTTTTTTCCCTTCCCGTAAACTGCCCGAATTTGGGTTATGGAGGGCGGTTTTCTTTTTGGTTAAAGGGAAAAAGGGCTTTTTGGTTATTGGGGTAGGGCTTGTTGGTTAAATTTGGAAAAATGGGCCCTTTTTTGTTATGGCAGGGCTTTTTGGTTATGGAGGGGCTTTTTGGTTTTGGAGAGGTTTTTTTTTTGGTTTTTGGAGGAGGGTTTTTGGGGTTAAAGGGGTAGGGGGTTTTTGGGGTTTTGGAATTGGGCTTTTTGGTTTTGGAGAGGGGGGTTTTTTTAAAAACCTTTTTTTTCCGGAATTTTTTTTTAAAGGGGGGGTTTTTTTTAATTTTTTTTAAGGGTTAAAAAATTCCGGGGCAATGGTTTTTTTTGAAATTTTTTAAAAAACAATTTTTTTTCCAAAAAACAAAAAAAAAAAGAAAGGAAAAGAAAGAAAAAGAAAAAAAAAAGGAAATAATTTCAACCCCTATGCTTCATGCAAAATGTTGGAACGAGCCCCACACAACAACACAACCCCACACACACACACACACAAAACAACACACACAACTAAAACCCCACGCGCGTGCGCCCCGCGCGCGCGCACAACAAAACAAGCACACAAAAACACAACACCAAAAAAAACCACACACAACACACACACCACACACACACGCAACGCCCCCCACACAGCCCCCCACTTTAACTTAAAAAGGGCCAAAAACCCACACAGAGCCCCTTTGGGTCCCCAAAAAATGCTTTAGTATAGGGTTAAAAATTTCGCTCCCACACAAAGACAAGCCAAGCTTTTGGACTAAAATTACATTTTTATTCCCGTCAAAGTTTCTAGGGGTGTTTTCGTTTTCCCAACATTTGAGTGCCGGGAGAGATCTTGGGGGGGAAAAACCTAGAGAGAAAAAAAATTTTAAAAATGGAAAAAACGAGAATGATGATAGGAAAAGGGATTTGGAAAACAAAAGGTTTTTTCCCGTTTGAAACCCTTTCCCTTTTAAAAACAGGTCCCGAAAAACATTAAAGAGGGGGCGGGGAAAGGCCTAATTTAGGGGCAAAACAAATTTTCCCTTTGAAAAAATTTAAAAAGGATTGAAGGAAACAACAAGCGCTCCTCTGACAAGGGGGGAAATTTGTGGATGGGACAGACAGAAGATTTACATAAAGGGAATTGGGGAAAAAAAAAAGTTTTTGACCCTTCAAACCCTTGCCAAACTGCCATCGCACCTTAGCTTGGAGAGGGAGAGGGGAGAAGTGAGAGAGAGAGAGAGGAGGGGAGGGGTGGAGAAAAGGGGGAGAGGGGGAGGGGAGAAGGGGAAAAGAGGGGGAAAAGTGGACAAAAAGACAGACAAAGAGACAGATAGACCAAAAGAGGGGAACAAAAGAGACAAAGAGGGGGGAGGGACTGGAGAGGAGAGAGAGTTTGGAGTGAGAGAAAAGGGGGGGGTGAAAAGGGAGGGGAGAGGAGAGAAAAGGGAGAGGAAAGGGGGAGGGGAGAGTGAGGGGAGGGACAGAAATTTTGTTCGTTCAGGAACACGCAGAGAAAAGTTGCCCCGTCGCAATTGAAATTGGTGGGAAAAAACCCCCGGTTTGGAAGGAAAAACTAGTTAAAAGGGTTTGGGTTATATTTTTTATATATCTATTAAACTATTATCTTTTTACCCTACATTCATTTCATAACACACACACATATTTTTGTGGTGTGTGTGGGGTGTGTGTGGGGTGTGTGTGTGTGTGTGGGTTTTGTGGGTGTTTGTGGGAATTTCATTTTATGTATGCTGGACGTATATGTGTTTCGAATGAAGTTTATGTGTTTCGACTGTAAAATATGTACCCTTAAATAGGTTTTCCTGTTTGTTTGGGACGTTTCGCATGCATGTATATATGTTGTTGTATGTATGTTCCTGTAGGGTGTTCGTATTAGCTAGCTAGCTAGCTTGTTGTACAGAAAAATTTTAGAAATGGGAGAAAAAGAGGAGAGTGAGGGAGAGAGAGAGACAAAAAAAGAAAGAGACAACAGCAGACAGAAGCACAGCGAGACAGAGAGAGAAAGAGAGAGAGACAGACAGACGACAAAAGGGGAAAAGGGAAAAAAGGGGAAGGGGAGAGAGAGAGGGGTTTTTTGCGCGGGGCGCGCGCGCGCGTGTGTGTTTTGTGTGGTGTGGGGTGTGTGTGTTGTGTGTGGTTTTT
>CM031602.1:62213773-62215972 GCA_018398815.1 Conus ventricosus
TCATGCAGGGTGCATGTTATGTGTAATGTGTCATCCATACCAACGGCCAAACTAACCTTCTCTTCCGAAAGTTGGTGATGGGATTTGACGTGTGTGATTGTTCTGCCCAACTGGCACCAACCCAGAGTTGACTCTGCTAGGGGCTCAGCTGGGAAGACTGAGATCACACAGTTGAGAGTTTCCATCCACTCAATGGATGCGTCTCTGACGGTGTTGCTCACTGCAGGTGTCTGTTTCTCTCGGGCTTGGTTTACTCCAGGATATGGCCGTTGGTGTGGATGACACGTTACACATAGCATGCACCCTGCGTGCGAAGTGGACAGAATGAAGGAAGAAAGGAAATTGAGAGAACGATATTGAACGATATTGATCGGATGACACGGAAAACGACTGAATGAAGCGCCAGCTGGCAGCTCTTCAGTCAGCACTACCCAGGTAGGCAGCCCGTTATGTAAATGACTGTGGACTGTAAAGCGCTTAGAGCTTGGTCTCTAGCCAAGGATAGGCGCTATATAACTATTCATAATAATAATAATAATAATAATAATAATAATAATAATAAATCATGAAAGCAAGAGTAGAGCACAGCCTATCATGCAGTCTCAAAATCGGAATGGAAAACCGTAGCATCACCTTCATCATTCTCATCCTTATTGATCAACTTTCCAAAAAAAAAAAGTATCAAATTACGTGACCCTTCACGCCCTGCTCTCATGGTGACCTCAGTTTCGATGTCCTCTCCACGCCTATGGCCTTGACTTCCTTCGGTCGGGGTCACCGGTATACACCAATCGATGGGGGCTGTCGTTGGACGGACATGGTGGCGCCCTCCGGAGGGAGAGCTCTCTCACGCTGGCTCCGCGACTCATCAATAATGCTCGTCAGTAGGGGGCTTAGTAGGGGGTGTCCTGCGTATGTTGGATCAGAACAGGCGCCACTGAACATCACCGACAGTGACTCGGCAGCAGCGCAGTGTCTCCTCCGGTGGGTTGCCTCTTGACGACTTGACTTTGACTGCTCCCTGTCATGCAATCTTCTGTGTATGATTACGAAATGGTTTAGTTTCATGTTTACTCACTTCTTAGGGGCAAAGGCCTATGGTAATAACATATCGGCATCTGTCTGTCTGTCTGTCTGTCTTTCTGTCTGTCTGTCTCTCTCCTACTAAAAAGCCTGAATTCGTTCGATATCTGTTCCATCGTGCTTCTCTATCCTTGAAAATTAATTTGAAGCTGTATTGATTTGCCGTGAACGCGCGATTAAGGCCCCTTTATTGAGAACGCAGCTCTCTTCAGCTTTCAACTATCTCTGTCTCCTCTCTGTCTGTCTGTCTGTCTGTCTGTCTGTCGTCTCTCACTGTCTGTCTCTGTCTGTCTGCTTGTCTGTCTGTCTCTGCTTCTGTCTCTGTCTGTCTGTCTCTATCTCTCACTCTCCCCGTTTTCTCTTTTTCTGCCTTTCTGTCTGCTTCTCTCTGTGTCTGTCTATCTGCCTGTCTCTCTCTCTCACTCTGTTTTTGTGGCTGTCTGTCTGCCTGTCAGTCAGTCTGTCAGCCTCTCTCTGTCTCTGTCTCTGCCCCCCTCTCTCTTCTCTCTCTCTCTCTCTCCTCTCTCTTCTCTCTCTCTCCTCTCGTCTCTCTCTCTCTCTCTCTCCTTCTCTCCTCTCTCTCTCTCCCTCCTCTCTGTCCTCCTCTCTCTGTCTTCTCTCCTCTCTCTCTCTCTTCCCTCTCTCTCTGTCCTCCGTCCCTCCCTCTCCTCTCTCTCTCTCTCTTCTCTCTCTCTTCTCTCTCTCTCCTCTCTCTCTCTCTCTCTCAACTGCACATCTACTGATGTGCATGGGGGCAGGCTGGTGAATGCCAGGAACGCATCTGCATGCCTGCCAGTGCCAGAGTATGCTTCAGCAGGCCACTTAATATAAAGCTGGTACAGCGAGAAGGGCTGAGAGATGGAGGAAGGTGGGGAAAGGGGGGTGGGGGAGGGGGGTTGCTGGGGCAGTGTGTGTGGGGGTGGGGGTGGGGGGGTGTTGGTATATCGTCTGGTCCTCATTACCTCAGTGGGCTGATACACTAGAGAGGGGAGAAGTGTGATGGGGGTGGGAGCAGTGGGTGGAGGGGGGGAAGAGGGAGGGGGGGGCAGGGTGGGGGTGGTGGGTGGTGGTGTGTGGGGGGGGGGGGGGGGGGGGGGGGGGGGAGGGGAACGTTTT
>CM031602.1:62216972-62219472 GCA_018398815.1 Conus ventricosus
CACCTCCCAACCGAAGTCCGCGACCTAACCACCTCGCCACGCGCTGGTTACTTCCTGAATTTTGGTTCTTCATGCGCTGGATTTTTTTTTTCGCTATCCAAAAAGCACGTACGGATAGAAACACAGACACACAGACACAGACGCACACACACACACACACACACACACACACACACACACACACACACACACACACACACACTGTCTTTCTGTTTCTCTGTTCATGTCTCTGTCTCTGATACTGTCAGTTAATCTGTGTCTACTCTCTTTCGCTCTGTCTCTGTCACTCTTACTCTCCCTCTGTGTGTGTCTCCTCTGTCACCTCTCTCTCTTCTTTCTCTCTCCTCAATCTTCTCTCTCTCTCTCTCTCTCTCTCTCTCTCTCTCTCTCTCTCTCTCTCTCTCTCTCTCTCTCTCTGAATGTTTGTGGGTGTATTTCCTCTGGATCTGTTTATAAATGACGTAGACAGAATGCTGTCATTACTAAACTTTGTTAATGAGAAATGTTTGTTTAGTTTGTATAGCAGGATTTGGATCCTGTAGAACATTTCCTTGTGTACAACTTCTTCAGTTGTAGTAGTTTTCTCTTTATTCCGTTTTTGACGAGAGCCATAATTATATCTATTCAAAAATGATTTTCAAAAAATATGCGGCTTAACATTTCACCCTCACTAGGAATAGAATCTACTAGACTTGATTCTACACACAAACATACACACACACACACGCGCGCGCGCGCGCGCGCGAGCACACACACACACACACACACACACACACACACACACACACACACAAACACACACAGAGGGAGAGAGAAAGAGAGAGAGAGAGAGAGACAGAGACAGACAGACAGACCGACAGAGAGACAGAGAGACAGAGAGACAGAAAGAGATAGAGGCAGAGAGAGAGAGAGAACTCAGAACTCAGAACTCAGAAGCAGTTTAATGTACTTCGGCCTTGGGCCACAATACAATGCAATCGGGAGGAGGGTAAGGGATGATAAATGGATTAAATGGAAGGGGAGGGGGGGGGGGGGCGTCAAAGCAATGATCATAATATTTTCATCTTGAAAGGAAAGCTTGGAATCCAAATAAGAGTACGAGACTGCACGATTATCACACATGTTTAACTTGTTACACAACCAATGCCGTTAAGAGTAGTTGCATCTGAGCAAATTAAACTACTGAATTGGAGCGAGTGAAACAATGCATCAAAAATAAATAAATGTAAATGTTCAACCTTGAGAAGTCATTTTCTTTCTGATATTATTAGCATGAAACACGTACCTGACAAATTATGCCTGTGGGTGGCATTGTTTACTTTAAGCAAATCAGCGAGTCGTAAAAATTTACAATCTCCCAAAAACTTTATTCTAAGGTCATCATACATGAAGCACTCGAATAAAAAATGGATTCATCTTCAATTCTGGTATTACAAAAAGGACATAACCTATCTTGGCTGTTATTAGCCTACTATATCGATGGATATTGTTTTTAAGTGGCAAAGCATTTAATCTTGCTTGTGAAACAGCAACTCGAAAGCAGTAAGTATCCATGCAACTTATATATTTTCTCTTTTTCGAAAATAGTTTTAAAGGATCTATAACTATCATACCTATCTCGATCTCAAATAGATCCAGTCCATTCCTGAATAAAGAAATCCACGAGTCTTTGTTTAAACAGACATAAAAAAGCCTTAACATCTCCACACCTGCTGCAGCCACACAATGTTAAATCCAGTTTCACATAGAATTTGCCTTATCTGAGAAGCCCAACATGTCTTTCCAGATCTATCCACATCAAGCACATTAAATAAGCATTATATGGTAATCTGTCAGGATTCATTCGTAACAGTTTAAACCAGTATCTAAGGAATTAGTGAAGGAGTTAATATGAAGTGGGTATCGTCCCAAGTCACCATACACCATTTTATTTGGTGTCCTTAGTGGTACTCCCAGAAATCTTTTGCAGGCCATCAAATGTACTTTCTCTATTTCCTCTAATCTTTGTAGGCCCCATATTTCAGAAGAATATAACAGAATGGTTGGATTCTAACGTCAAAAATCTTAAGAACGTGCTTGCATTCATTTCTTTATATTTCTGGAAAACTCGGTTTAACTCCACAACAGCTTTCTTACCCTTGGACACAAAATGCTCTGTACCTAATTTGGCACTGATTTTTGTTGTGAAACAGAAACCCAGATAGCAATACTTATTAACTACTTCCAATCTGAGACCATTGAAATACCATCGCTCGCGTTTTCCAAGAAACCCACCTTTCCTAAACACCATTACCTTAGTTTTTTCAATGTTAACAGTTAACTGCATGTCATCACAACAAGACTTCAATACATTTAATTGGTTTTGTAAGCCCCATGGAGTTGTAGAAATTAGAGCTACATCATCAGCAAAGAGCAAAATAAATATTTCCATAAGGTCTGGCAATAAATGAACGCCATGCCTTCCTCTTTCGCTCATATGATCTGCTAACTGGTTGATAAA
>CM031602.1:62231972-62242134 GCA_018398815.1 Conus ventricosus
CCCCCCCCCCCCCCCCCCCTCCCCCCCTCCAACCCTCGATCTTGTCGTAGCGTCCTCCTCCCCTTCTGACGCCAGTATGCATTATGTGCCTCTGTGTGTGTTTGTGTGTGTGTGTGTGTATGTGCGCGGCATGATGTTGTGTGTGTGTGTGCTTGTGTGCATGCATGTGTGTGTGGGTGTGGGGGTGTGTATGTGTGTGCGTGCGTGCGCGAGGGCGTGTGGGAGCGTGAGCGTAGATGCATGCGTGGGTTCCTGCTGTCGCTCGAGTACTGGCTGCTTCAATGTGATATGACATATGTGATACTTGACACACAATTGTGATACATGTACATACTTTATAATATACACCTGTGTGCGTGTGTGTGTGTGTGCATATGTGTGTGTGTGTGTGCGTGTCAGTGTGTGTGCGTGAGCGCATCAGTGTGTGTATGTGTGTGTGTGGAAGGGGGAGGGGGGGGGGGGAGGAAGTGGTGGGGGTGCAGCAGTTGGGTGTGTGTATGCGTGTGTGTGTGTGTGTGTGCGTGTGTGTGTGTGTGTGCGTGTGTGTGTGTGCGTGTGTGATGGCACGATATCCTAGAAAATATATATTGCATGAGTATTTGTATGGAATATGTATCCACCTGTTTATTTCATGATTTTTTATAGAGAATGTCTTTTTAGAATGCTTTACTTCATTTACTGACCAACCACACATGAGTTTTCCGCATGGAAGTGTATTAAAAAATTTGAATTTGAATTGGCTGTCAAGAAATGAAACAATGAGTGCATAATTCCACTACTGATTTCTTTTTCAAAAATGTAATTCAACTTTTTTAAATTTCCACATTCAGGTTAAGCAACGTTCCCCTTGACGGCTTGATCATCCGCTCCAAAGCCGAGGAGTTGGCTGCATCGATGGGAGAAAGCAATTGGACATGCACAAACTCCTGGCTACAGCGTTAGAAGACTCGACATGGCCTTGTCTTCAAAAAGATGCATGGCGAGAGGGCTTCCGTCGACGAGAAGTCAACAGACGCTTGGGTCGAAGACATTTTGCGCCCAACGCTAGACAGATACAAGGCCGACAACGTCTACAACGTGGACGAGACAGGTCTGTTTTGGAACTTCTTCCTGACAGAAACATTTGCCTTCAGAGGGGAGACTTGCACCGGAGGGAGAGAATCGCGCGAGAGTGTGACAATCACGTTTTGTTGCAACATGACCGGAACAGACAAGCGTCAGCCAATCTTTGTTGGCAAATACGCGAATCCGAGATGCTTCAAACACGTCAAGAAAGATTTGCCTGTGCAATATGACAGCAACGCATCTGCTTGGATGACAAAAGAAATATTCAAACCCTGGCTCATTCAGTTTGACAGAGACATGGAAAGGCAAAATAGGAAGGTCCTACTCGTGATGGACAACTGTTCCAGTCACAAATTGCCTGATCTCCGTGCAGTCGAGGTACTGTTCCTTCCGCCAAATGCGACATCGAAACTCCAGCCCCTTGATGCGGGCATCATTCAGAATTTCAAAGTGAAGTACAGGAGGTCCATGTGTTTGAACCTTCTTGCCTGCATTGAGGGCGGAGGAAGGTACCTACAGCCAAACTCTTCTTTGATGCCATACACATGACGACGCAGTCGTGGGAAAAGGTCACTACAGACACCATTGCCATGCTTTCGCAACGCTGGCTTCCGTCATTCCTCAGATGACAGACAACTTGACTTGACTTGACTTGATCCCTTAGACGTCGGTCTGTGGGGGCACCCTGAAGCAGTGACAACCATCCTTCTCCATTCCTCTCTGTTCTCTGCCCTCCGTAATGTATTTCTCAGCCGCAGGCCTGTCCACCCCGTGATGTTATCCTCCATCTTTTCCTTTGTCGACCTCTTCGCCTTTGTCTGGTACTGTGCCTGCATGATTGTCTTGGCAAGGCCTGTTGATCGTATGATGTGTCCATACCATTTCAATTTGCGTCTTTTTACTGAGGTTAGGAGATCGACATATGGACCAATTTCATTCTCGATGCGCTTTTTAACTTCCACATTGCTGATGTGATCTCTGTATGAGTAGGTAGCGGCAGCGGAAGCAGCGCTCTGTCATCAACTGGTATGCACACCGATTTGCTCGTTTTCCATGCACCTTAAGCTCTTATTCTTGCATGTTGTGGTTTGAACAATATGTCAAAATAAAGTTCAATATTTCCTCTTTTGAATGAGTATCATTTGAAGTATGAATGTTTTGTGACGAAATAATACTAAAGAGAGAATGAGGTGTTGTGATCGCTTACTTCCGTCGCGTGTCGGCGCTCACGGCCATTTTCGGTCAAGTCAACTTCCACACAGTGCACTTTCTTAACAAATATTGAAGAGTACAGACAACGCACATGGCTATATGAGGTACCAAAATAAAGGGGATTTAATGTAGAATTTTACTGTCAGAGGGGAAATTCAAACACTGTAAAAATGAAAATACGGGACGAAGTTTTTGTAACAATTCGACACATTTTGACGAATTTCGGATTAAAAAACGATCACAGACACATGATTCCTGTACTCATAATGAAGTATAGACCGTACCCTTTCGACTGATGTACAAGGTTAATGTATTCTTGCCTGTCCTAGTCAATTCAGCCATTCAAAACGAGTGACCCGCGGATGAAAATGTCGTCTGCACATGAACCTTCTAAACGAAAGATGGCAACATCTACTCGATCTTCGTAGAACAGATCTTCAGAATTTTCGCAAGGAAATTGGTAAGAATCGCAACACATCGCACAGAAATGATGTTTTGGTGTATTGATACCATTCTTCTTTATTTGTTTTCATTAGATTAAAAGATATTTGCAAAACAGTCAGATGGCATGTGAATGACTTGAGTACAAATTCTCATTTGACTGGAAATTGAGTTTCAGTCATTATTTTTAAAAAGTGTACATATAAATGACATTTTTATCGTTAGTAATTTTAGTCATCAGAGGTTATGTTTTTATTACTATTTTATTTTTTTTCCAATTTTCACATTGTGGTTTAGGTGAGAAAAAACAACGAAAAAGTGAACAATCGTGTTTTGCCGAGGGAAATTCAAGGGAAGTAAACTAATTCAACCTCCTCATCCGACAAACACGATCGCTTTAAGTTTCAACTATCACGATGAAAATTTCTTAATTGTTATTGATAATGGATCCATGTAACACAATTTTCTTGGTTAAACCCGTTTATTCAAATGCAGACAAAAGTCTCGAATCAATGTGAAGTTGTTGTTTTTTTTCCCCCCAGTAGTGCTGAGTAGGCTGTAACCAATTTTAATTATCTGAGGAATATTCTCCCCTGAAAAGGAATATTGAAAATGATTCTCAATGTTTACATATACTATCAATGTAATGTTTCGTATTTATGTCAACATGGGATCTCTAGTTTTATGCAATCAAATGCATTTTTGGTCTGGTGAAAATTGCACACACACACACACACACACACACACACACACACACACACACACACACACACACAGACTCTGGCACATAAAGGCAGACACCCACATGCTCAAATAAGGATGCACATAACACATTTACACATACACCTCTTCCTGTTTTCCTGCCTGAATTCGTAATATTCCTATGTGAAGCGCACGCATGTGCAAGCACACACACGCACACACACACACACACACACACACACACTCTCCCACATTTTTTTCTTGTCTGTTTTTCTTTTCATGAGCACACATAATATGTCAACAATTGTGTGTGTGTCTGTGTTGTGCAGTGGGAGGTTAGCAACTGACTTGGAGACTACATTGTGTACATACATAGAAAGACACCATTGTAAAGTTTATGAATGGAAATGTGAACTTACTTGCATAAACACATCAGTGTCAGTTTGTGAATAGAAACATCTAATTAATTGCATAAATATTCATAATATAGGTTGCCAAGGAGATAATGTGTAAACTGTATTACTAAAAACATAATCATATGTACATGTGCTTATTCTGAAAAAGAAACAGTACATGATCAGTCATGAAAATGTCCAAAGTGTGGAGCATTTAAACATACATGCACACTCATTCAGTGTTAGTAGCAATGAATATTTCAGCTTCAAGAAATTAAATGCAAATTTACTTGATGCACACAGAACTTATGTTACGCTTAGTTTGATGTGTACTTACTCTGTTGAAACACAAATGCTTAAATCAGTCCGTACTAAATACAGCTAATGTTTCTATATGCTGAAACTGTCATTAGACTTTAAAAAATGCCTTTTTTCTGCTGCTTTTTGCAGATGGTCCAGTGTTTACTAGACTACGATTGTTTTCCTTGCTTCCGGCAGAAAAAAGAAGCAGCACTGGCTCAAAGAACTAATAAGATCATGAAATGGTGAGGCAGATGCAAGTTCACAGGAGACCATGCTGCACTGCAGCTGATGTCAACTGTTTGCTGCTCATGTATCGCACACGCAAAGGTCGGGCTGCAGCACTAAGAGCTGACATTCAGTACCACAGGGTGGTTCTTGGAAAAAAATCTCCACTCCTGTGATTGGGGGTCCAGGTGGTGAGTGCAAGACTCAAAGCTTTTAGCAGAAAATTCTGTGCATATCACCTCCAATCCACTGCAGCTGCATGTCTGCTAGTGGCAGACACCCTGAAAATTGACGTCCTGTGTTCTCCTGCAGATGATTGTGTACCTCCTGCTGCTGCAGCCAAACTTCCAACCTGCTACAGCTGTTGAAGTAAATCAGCCAGCACCAAATTCTCCAAATCCTCCAGATCTTGCTCCTGCTCCTGTCCCCCCTCAAGGAAACGCTGGTCGTCATTGTGGCCATGGTCCTGCTCCACCATCCTCAAAGAAACCCCAGAGCCTTCAGGGTGCTGCTCAAAGCCTGTCTTCTGAATCTTTCAACTATGCAAATCCACACGGTGATGGACACCAGTCATCTTTCACCAAGTACCAGTTTGGCAAGTTGGGAGATTTGGTTGCCGTCCATTACGATGACGACTTCTACATTGGTGAAGTTGTTGAAGTCATCTCTCCAGAAGAGGGTAAAATCAATGTCATGGAGAAGTGCAGCATTAGGAGACAGCAGTTGCTTGGCCCAAAGTTGCAGACAAATGGAAGGTCCATAGAAACTTTGTGTTTGCCTGTGGAAGGACATCAACATTGCTCCATCTCATCTTCAGGCAGGAACATGGCACGTTGAAACCATGGATTTGCTCATGAAGAAGCATATGGACTTCAAAGCTTTGTTGGTGGACATTTAGTGCTTTATACACCATGAAACCTACCTCAGAGGGGCAAAGACATCAGAAAGTGTACTGTATAGACCTCTGTTATTCAAAGTCACCAAATATGTATCTTCAACAGCTGAGGCAGTGACATTTCTTCTGCTTTCATAAAAATTTTTCTCAGCATAATGGCAAGAAGCTGTACTGAAATTGACTCAGTGCACTTCAAAAAGTACATGCAACCATAGGCACTAGTGTTTTATGTAAAAATCCCCATGTTAGGGTCATTTTTTTTCAAAATTAATTCTTGTCCAACTGAAATATGAAATTGAAAATAACGGCCATTTTGAAACAGGGAAATCTGTAAAAATTACATGATCTGACATGTAAAAATGGATTTTATATTTTATTACTGACTTTATGAAAGGAAACACATCTCCAAATAGACAACACTAAGTTTTAGACAACTTCCTATTGATTCTTGTCTTCAAAACTTGCACATGCTTGACACTTACGGCATTTCAGGTCATCTGACGGCCATTTTGAAACGGTAAAAACTGGAAATATTTGGAGAGAAAAATTGTAATTGCATGTACTTATTGGAATTATCAGCATACATCACAGTACCAAATTTTGAGGCATATCTGTAGTGGTTTAAAAGTTATGACAGTTTATTGTATATGTGGTCCGTCGCTGCACTTTTTGCACATTTTAGCAAAAGTAAGCCTCCATATTTCATAATTTTGAACTCCTATGTGCCTACAAAAAATTGGACTTACACTACATGTTTAGTACACTGGAACAATGAAAGAAAATATGAGCCTCAAATGATTTTGTTAAAATTACAGAGCCTCAAAAATGGTAGAATGTGCAAATGTGACATTTTTTCAAACTGTGAAAATAGTCATTTTTGGCTTGTCGCTGAAGAAAAGCTATGTCTCCTATTGGTATGTGTATTTGTTTTACTGTAAGTACATGTTGAGGTCTGCAAGTTTATAAAAAATCAGCAGTGTGTTTTGTGTTGTTTGGCTGCTCCAAGTCTTCAAAATTGCTCCAAATCGCCATTTTGACTAACATTTTGGAAGTGTCAATTTTAAATGACAATATCTCTGGAACTAAATAAGGTAGAACAGTAATTTTTGTTTTGTTTTGTTTCTTTTGAAAATGTCTATTAGAAAAAGACAAAAATAACATTATATACAGCAAGAATATTTTTGGCTGCCACTACCTAGTATGAGATGCCAAGGAGTCGTCTGAAGCACCTCATTTCCATTGTTTGGATCTTTTTTCAAGGTCTGATTTCAACGTCCATGACTCACAAGCATATAAGAATATCGCCATGACTAAGGATCGCATCAGTCTAATCTTTGAGCTGATGGAGATGTTTTTGTTTCTCCAAAGAGGCGTTAGTTTAGATAGCGTGGCTGTGGTCTGAGCGACTCTTGAGATGATTTCAGGTCTTGATCCTTCATCTGAGATTGTTGCCCCCAAGTACTTAAATGTGTTGACGGGCTCAAGCTTTCTGCTGTTGATGGTTATGTCTTGGGTAAAGCCGATTGGGTTGTTAGTCATGACCTTTGTCTTTTCCGCACTTATTTCCATACCATAATCAGCCGAGGTGTTGTTGAGTCTGTTGATCAGGTGCACTAGCTCTTGTTCGTTTCCAGCTAGTCCATCTATGTCGTCGGCAAAACGGAGGTTGGTGATGGTTCTCCCTCCAATATTTACGGTTCCTTCATGGTCTTCTAGGCATCGGTCATAATTCTTTCAAGGAAGACATTGAAAAGAGCCGCTCCTTTCTCGCTGTTTCAGGAGTGGAACGTCCCCCCATCTGATTACTTCACTGTTGATGAGGATGTGCTCACCGAGGATCCAACAGCCGCACCGGATGTAGCAGCAAAAACCGTGCACTTCCAGAATCCCAGATTCCGATGCATCTTCAGAGGAAGAAGACGAAGAAATGCCCCAGGTGTCATCAAGAGAGGCTATGGCGTCCGCAACGGTCATTAGCAACTTTTGTATGCTGACAGGAAAGACGGAAATAATCAAGTGCTTCAATGGGTTCAAGGAGATTCTCTTACGCCACATTGAGGATTCAAAAAAACAGACACGTGTTTCAGACTTTTTTGAAAGAGACAGAGGCATTGGGGGAGAGGGAGGAGGAAGTGGCCTGGAGAAGAGGGAGGAGGAAGTGGTGTGGGAGGAAGGGGAGGAGGAAGTGACTGGGGAGAGGGAGGAGGAAGTGGTGTGGGAGGAAGGGGAGGAGGAAATGGCTGGGAGGAGAGGGAGGAGGAAGTGGCGTGAGTGGAAGGGGAGGGGGAAGTGGCGTGGAAAGAGAGGAGACGAGACAGAGTGGGAAACAGACAGGAGAAAGAGGGACTTGGGATGACTTTGTAAAGCAAACACGGGTGTCAGACTTTTTTGAAAGAGACAGGGGCATAGGAGAGAGGGAGAAGGGAGTTGCGTGGAGGAGAGGGGACAAGAGAGAGGGGAAAGGAGAGTGGAGAAAGAGGGACTTGGGATGAGACGGGAGACATAGGGGGGAGGAGAAAGGAGAGAGAGGAGTTTGGAAGGACATGGGAAAGCGAAGGGAGAGAGGGGACTTGGGATGAGACGGGAGACATAGGGGGAGGAGAAAGGAGAGAGAGGAGTTTGGAAGGATATGGAAAGCGAAGGGAGAGAGAGGATTTGGGAAGAGAGGAGAGGAAGGGGGTAAGAGAGGGAGGAGACAGGGGCAGTTGTAGCGGAGAGAAAAGAAAATGGAAGACGGGGAAGAAGGAGAAGTAAATTTTGTGGTGCACACGAGGGGCAGCCTCTAGCCTTTCATCCCACTAATGTGGAATGAAGGGTTCGCCAGTGTGCAAGATTGGGCCTTTCGGGGCCCATTGTTTTTCCCCGAACGGTGTCCAACCCAAGATCTTGGGGTCCCTTCGGAGTTAACCACATTGTAGGGATGGAAACTGCCTGTATCGTGCCATAAGCCTTGATTTATGTGGTAGCAGGCCAGCACATGGTTGTCCGAGAAAAAATAATCGACATCATGTGCAGGAATCACCAGGCTTTCTCTGCATACGTGGATGGAGATGTAGGTGATTATCTCGCTCACAACACCTCCGACCCCGTTCATGGGGTCGGATGTAGTGTTATTCGCGGCTGCCACCCCCCTCAAACCACCCTTGTGGTGTACACAGCCACTTACGAATGCTCGCGGAGATGGCTGCCACACCCACCCCTTTTCCCGATAAATGGGGTAGACAGGTCCGAGGAGAAAAATTTACCTCCGAAATGTTTGTGGCCATTTTGAGCGGGTGGTGTCCCCAAAGGTAATCTAAATGAGGATGCCCTGAAAACTTCCCACCAACTGATTTTTATCCAGATTCTATAGCTGTCAATGAGTTGTTCTGCTTAATTTGTTTGTCCATTCAATCATTTTTTTAACCTGTTATAAATTCGTCATGAAGACCCATAACAGCCAGAAGGCATTTTTGTTACATTTATAACCAGAGACATTGGTCATGGATGTGAATCAGTTGTTATCTTTTTATGTTGTATTTTATGTTGTTGTATTTTATGTTGTTGTATTTTATGTTCTTGTTGTTGTTGTTGTTGATTTTATCCATTAAAATGATTTTATGTTTAACTCCATTAATAATTTGTTTTGTTTGTCTATTCAGTCATTTTAACCTGTTATAAATTTGTCATGACTGAAGAGCCATATAGCTCAGGAAGGCATTTTTTTGTACAATTAGAACCAGAGGCTTTGGTCGTGGGTGTGACTCAGTTGTTTTTTTTTAATGTTGTTGTTGTTGTTGTTTTTTCCATTAAACTGGTTTTAAGTTTAACTCACTTTTTTGTATTCAGTGTGCGCGTGTGTGTGTGGTTATAATGTGTGCGTTTTGGAGAGAGGGGAGAAAGAGAGAGAGAGAGCGAGAGAGAGAACTCAGAAATTAATTTTATTTGCTACGCCAACGGTCCTTACAAAGCTTCCACGACCAAAAACATCGTCAAAAGCGCAAAAGGGTTGTGGAGGGAACACACACAATACAGTTGTGCCACACACAAACACATACACACACGTGCGCGCGAGCCCACGCACGTACGCACCAACATGGGGGGCGATAGCTCAGTTGGTAGAGCGCCGGACTCGTGATCCTGGGGTTACGGGTTCGAATTTCGGCAGAGGGGGATTTTTCCCTCGGAGTTAACATTGGTTCTGACTCCATCCCCATATAGTCGTTCGGATGGGACTATAAACGAGGTCTAGTCTGTGTCACATGCACTAAGATCATACACGGACTCTAAAGATCCCGATGCTCATGTCCTAAGACGGGTGAGTACCGGCTACACGAAAATACACAATGCATGCAACCTATGTGCTTCGCCACTACAGCCGAGACCGGATGTAAGAAAGTCGTCGGGACCCACATTTTGTCTTTCATACATCCGGTCTTTACTAAATCCGGTTAACCGGATGTATGAAAATATTGAGGATCGACTTTCATACATCCGGCCACGCGTCTTTTACTTGATAAAAGTAGGTTTTTTTCATATCATTTTTGTATTTATTTGTTTTTTTTTTAATGTTTAAATGTTTTGATACAATATCCTAGTTAGAAGAAAAGGTTTGTGAATAACAAGTGTTAAAGTACATGTACTTTCATACACACAATCAGGACAACTGGTAGAAAGAGCAACTGTTTGTGTAAGGAACTGTTCTGCTTTGCATGTGCCGTGCACTCTCCGCCCCCCTCCCCTCCCTCTCTCTGTGTATGCGTGTGTGTCTTTTCTTCTTTTCCAGTAATGTTCAGCGGTCATCAGGTTGACCATTATTAACTACTAGTGGCGAAGCACATAGGTTGCATGCATTGTGTATTTTCGTTGTAGCCGGTACTCACCCGACTTAGGACATGAGCATCGGATCTTTAGAGTCCGTGTATATCTTTTTATGGCCCCTGAC
>CM031602.1:62247234-62249734 GCA_018398815.1 Conus ventricosus
CAGAGTAAGGCAAGCCATTGGACCATACGAAGACCCTGTTGTCCACAGCGAAAATAAGGAAAATGAGACGGTATGGTTATGTATCAAGATCAACAGGACTTGCCCCAAACCATTCTTCAAGGAACAGTGCGAGCAGGCAGAAGGAGAGGAAGACAGAGAAAGAGAGGGGAGGACAACATCAGTGCATGGACTGGCCTCACACTCAGCAACTGCCTCAGAGCGTCTGAGAACTGGGAGGAGTGGAGGAAGCTGGTTGTGAAGTCTTCTGTGGCGTCCCAATGGTCTTCAAGACTCCGGGATAGGTGATGGGTGATAAATGATAGATGACAGGCGATAGATGGTAGGTGGTAAATGATAGGTAATAGATGATAGATGGTAGGTGGAAGATGATAGGTGATAGATGATAGATGGTAGGTGGTAGATGATAGGTAATAGGTGGTAGATGATAGGTGCTAGATGGTAGGTGATAGGCGATGGGTGGTGCCTTTCTCTGGGTCCCCCAGTCCCTATTGTGGGACTACGGACAATTTCCGATTACCCCCCCCCCCACCCCCCTCTTTGCCGCCTCAACACGTTCTCTCCCCTCCCCCTCACCCACCCACCCATCTCACACACTCACACACACACACACACACACACACACACACACACACACACACACACACACACACACACACACACACACACACACACACACACACACACACACACACACACACACACACAGAGTACATCCCAGCAAGTACATCGCCACCACCACCACCACCACCCCCCCCCACCACCACCACCACACCACCAATCAAGTGACTACTGACAAGTGGTGTGATGAATAATGAAGCCTCCCACCCCACCCCACCCCTCCTGGACCGTTGTGATAATGGAGTACGACTGTGTCAAAGCCAGTTGTTGCGGGGTCTGAGGTGGCGCTGGCAGTATAAAGGAAACGAGTAGGAATCGTTGACAAGGGGGGAGGGGGATGGGGGGGGGGGGGGCGGTGGTGGCGGCGACGGGAGATGTAGACAGCCAAGATGGGGTCTGAGGGTTTTTTCTGGGGATTATATTCCATTCATAGTTCTGACACTGAGAAGATGAAAAGGACGCAAGAGATCTTGCACTAAGGGGTTTGGAACCGGAGAAGCATTATTTTGTGAACGTTCAGGGATTGAGAACGGGTGTTTTTTTTATATAGTCATGTGCTTTAAAAAAAAGAATGGGATTGGAGATGGATTGCGTAGAACCAGGTGCTCATGATTGGGAAGAAGAGAAGAGGACTTCAGCATACAGCCGTGTGGATGACGTAGAGCCAGATGCTCGTGATTGGGAAGAAGAGAAGAGGACTGCAGCATACAGCCGTGTGGATGACGTAGAGCCAGATGCTGGTGATTGGGAAGAAGAGAAGAGGACTGCAGCATACAGCCGTGTGGATGACGTAGAGCCAGGTGCTCGTGATTGGGAAGAAGAGAAGAGGACTGCAGCATACAAGCCGTGTAGTGGTCAGAAAATGGCAGGGGGAGGGTTTGTCTGGATTCAAAAGCTCATGATTTGGGGGGACAGAGATGAGTTATAGTCCTATGCTCTGTACTTTGAGAGAGAAGATGGGTTTCATAGAACCATATCTCTGTATATCCCCATGATTTGGAACTGGGGTGGATAGTGTAAAGCCATGCGCTCGTAATTTGCCATTACAGATGAGTTGTATGTGGTGAGACATTGATGTAGTATGGGTTCTATTGAGACTTATGCTCACAATTCATGGTTAGTGATGGTTTGTACAGTCATACATGTGATAGAGAAGGTGTGTTTGATTAGAGGCAAATGCTCGTGAACTGCGATCAGAGGATGGTTGGTAATGAGCCATATATTCTGAAAATAGGATAGGGATTAATTAGACAGAGCCATCAACATGATGATTGTGGACACTAAAAGAAAGAAGATGTCCTCGTAACTTGCGATTGGAGGTGATTTTGTAGATGAGCAAGAGTTCTATAGTCATATGTAAAAACAAAAAAAAGGGGAGGGGGAGGGGGGTTGGAGTGGGTTATAAAATCCCATATGTCTATACTTTTTTTCGTTTTTATTCGAGGTGGGTTGTAAAAAAAATTATGATCATGCTTCGAGGTCGGAGAATGACTGCGTAGAGCATGAAGCTCGTAATTTATTGTTTGAAGGGAAAAGTCGTCTAAGACTCATACTCGTCATATCGGATGGGAGATGGTTGTGCAGAGAGCACTGTGTTCATGACGTGGGATTGGAGACGTGTTGTGTGTGGTGAGGCCATAGACTCACAGTCAGGGGTGACGTTGAACCAAATGTTCATAATGTGGCATTGAGTATAACTGGTAGCTGCGAGCTTCGTGACCAAACCACAGGAGTACAGACAGACCATGAGAAAAGAGCCCCCCAGGTCATCATTTGGGATTTGTTCGGGGAGTGGGGGTGGGATGTGGGGAAGGGGGTTTCAAGGTCATACGTTTGAAATGAAGAGTGACCGAAGAAAAGG
>CM031602.1:62254734-62257234 GCA_018398815.1 Conus ventricosus
ATCGGTTAAAAGAGTTTTCCATGGGTGAGACTCGGGTGCTGGAGAGAGAGAGAGAGAGAGAGAGAGAGAGAGAGAGGGAGGGAGAGAGGAGAGAGAGAGAGAGAGCGATTATGATGGATTATGATGATGATGATACCTTTTGTGCATTTGTTTATTAGTTTGTTTTTATTTATTTATTTATTTATATGTTTGTTTATTTGTTAAAGTGAAACGAGTATAGTACCATCAGAAGGAAGTTAGGACTATAGAATAAGACGAGAGTTGCTATCTTTGCTTGCTTTGTCTTGGTCGCTTTTTTTTTTTTTTTTTTTTTTTTCCTGTTTGACTTCTTAGAAAGAAAACAAAAACGAAGAAAGACTTCGGGAAATCTTTTATTAGGTTTTTGTTGGTCGGATCGCTTTGAGAGAATTGAGTACTATTTCAACCCATCTCTCTCTCTCTCTCTCTCTCTCTCTCTCTCTCTCTCTCTCTCTCTCTCTCTCTCTCCTCTCTCCCGCTTCTCTCTCAGTCTGTCGCTTTCTCTCTCCACCTCTCTCTCTCTCTCCCTACCCCCCTCTTCTCTCTCTCTCTCTTCTCTCTCTCTCTCTCTCCCCCCCCCCGCTTTCTCTCTCAGTCTGTCGCTTTCTCTCTCCCACCTCTCTCTCTCTCCCCCCTCGTTCTCTCTCTCTTCTCTCTCTCTCTTCTCTCTCTCCTCTCTCTCTCTCTCTCTCTCCTCTCTCTCTCTCTCTCTCCTTCTCCTCTTTCTCTGCTTCTTCTGCTTTTTGCTTTGTATTTCTTGTTCTGTCTTTCGTTTTGCTCACTGGCTAGCGTAAAAAAAAAAAAAAAAAAAAAGAAGGAAAAAGCAAGAGAAAGCGAGCGAATTAATCACGCGTGTGTGTATAACGTTACACTGTCAGCTCGCTGTCAGTATCAACCATGTGCTGACATTTCCAGAAGAAAAAAAAGTCCAAAGGCAACGAACGGGGCCTTGTGACGTAGTGGTGGGCGAGAGGGAAAATAGAAAAAAAAAAAGAAAAAAAAAGAAAAAAAAAAAGGCAAGCAGGCAGCGCCATGAACTTACTTTAGTGTTGAGTGGGTTGTCGTACCTGATGAAGGCTTTCTGCCGGCTGGTGGCGCGCTGAGAGTGTATTGGGGGGTGAGACACTGGTGCCTGCTTCTGTTGGAGAAAATATCGAGAGCGAGAAAAAAAGAAGGAGGGAGGGGGGGTTAAGAGGAGAAGAGGAGAGGAGTGGGCGGAGAGAGAGAGAGAGAGAGAGAGAGAGAGAAGAGGAGAGAGAGAGAGAGAGAGAGAGAGAGAGAGAGACAGACAGACAGAGAGAGAGAGACAGAGACACAGACAGAGAAGAGAGAGAGAGAGACAGACAGACAGAGACAGACAGACAGACAGACAGAGCACGGCTCACTCACTGTCAACTAACGAACAGCGTGCCAAGAGGAGAATGAAAGATGGAGGAGGCAGGGGGGGGGGGGGGGGGGGCAGAGGAGACAGGGAGGTGAGTGAAGGAGGAGAGGGAAACAAAGGGGAAAGGGAGGGGGACAGGAGGGTGTGGTGGGGTGGGGGGTGGGGGTGATAAAAGGATCAATACCCTGTAATAAGTGGCGCACTGCCTGAGGTGGATGTTCACTTCGGAATGTCTTCGCCTTCAGTTAAGAAGAGTCGGTCAGTCGACCCTACTCTCTCTCTCTCTCTCCTCCTCTCTCTCTCTCTCTTTATGTATCACTCACTCTTTTTCTTTCTCTCTCTCTCTCTCTCTTTCTCTTCACTCTTCACTCTCTCCTCTCTGCTCCTCTCCTCTCTCTCTCTCTCCCTCTCTCTCACTCACTCCTCTTTCTCCCCTCTCTCTCTCTCTCTCTCTCTCTCTCTCTCTCTGTTCTTCATATACCCCCTGACTGTTGAGCAGAAAAAGAAACCCTGTGCGAACTGGTTGCCCCGAAAAACTAAACGTGCCTCCGTCAAGACGATGATTATTGTAATCATGTGTTCTGACGAACAGTGAGTGACGACAGCCCAGTAGGCCGATGTCGCACGAGACGCTGGCACTTTCCCGCCCTTGTCAGGTTTCAGCCGCTCCTTTAAAGCATAGAAGGAGCCTAGAAGGTATGCACACACGACGTTGAAAAATTCGCAATAACTGCTGTCGGTGAAGGAGAGAATGGTGGGTGAATCATGTGAGGTTGCCACGAAGAAGAGTGGTGGTGAGGAGCAGTGGGGAGATGGGTGGGCAAAGAATTCGTGGCAGTTCCGCGACGTTTTCTCAGGTTTGAGTGGTCTGTTGCTAGGTGAGGGGTTGCTGCATGGTGAGGACGTTGTTCTGGGGAGGAGTTCGCTAGGTGAACCTGTACTTGTTGGTGGGTTGGAGGGAGGGGGTTGTAGGTGAGGGTGATGTGGAGGGTGTGCTGCATGGAGAGGGGTGGTGCTGGTGAGGAGTGTGTGTAGGGAGGGTGTGTGTAGGTGAGGGGTTGTTGCAGGTGAGGGTTTGCTGGCAGGTGTTGCTGCAGA
>CM031602.1:62272234-62285771 GCA_018398815.1 Conus ventricosus
CACCTTGGTTAAGCCATACATATCCAAAACCAAACATATATAGTTTACAACGAACATTTGTAACCCAATTTTTCTTTCCACGATGTCTAAACATACAACATTTTGTAACTTAGGGGGTAGCCTAGATTCCTCCATTCTTGTCAATTTTAAACCAAACCCTTTACACATTTTACAGCTAAATTAATATATATGGGGTATCTGTTTGCTCTCCGTAAACAAAATCATTAGGAGTTCGCATCTCTACGCCTAAAAATCTCTTGAGAGCAAATAAGTGAACCTTTTCACATTCAGAATGCCGCATTACAAGTCCCCATAGCTTTGCGCCGTACTGAACAATGGGCTGAATTTGTGAATCGAAAATCTTCAAAAGACAGTCAACGAGTTATTTTTAAACTTAATATAACTTTTGTGAATGCGCAGTAAGGCGTTTTTAGCTCTACTACTTAAATTACACACGCAAATAACAAAACTCAATTTGTTGAAAAACAAATTCCTAGGTATTTGTATACATTAACAACAGGCATCACAGCTCCTGCATACATCCATCTTTCTCTAGCCCTAAATACCCCCCTTTCTAAACACAATAATATTACTTTTGGCCCCATTTTTACTTTTACTGGAGAGCTGAAGCGGCTTTAAATACAGATAATTCAACTGGTTTGAACCGATAGCAGTTTCAGACAGCAACACAACACATCAGCCAAGAGCAATATAAACAGTTCCAAAATGTCTGACGAAAAAATACCCCTTGTTTCCCTTCCCTAATAACTTCTAATGCTAATTCGTTTATAAACAATGAGAACAAAACGGACTGCATACATCCCCTTGTTTCACTCCACGTGTGCAGTTAATGTAATCTGTAAGCATGGAACCACATCTAATTCTGGTTTTAACATTAGTGAAACATGCAATGAATGCAACGAAACATTTTCCCTTTTTTATGCCATTTCTCAAGAGTATGGGCCACAATAGATGTCTGTTAATGGAATAAAAAAGCTTTCCAAAATCGATGAAGGCTACAAACAATTTGCGGTTTAAAAACAAAAATGCTTCTGAACCAATGTAACCCCGTAAAACAAATGATCAACATAAATAGCCCCTTTTGAATCCTGCCTGATATTCACCTGTCAAATTATATCTGTAACCCATTTTTGAAGTCTGCTATTTATGATTGTACTATAGATTTTACTGCTCGTATCACATAGATATATACCCCTAAATTTTACCTGGATTACTGCTTCCCCTTTTTAAAACAAAGGAATTACAAAGAGTTTGTCCAATTATCTGGGAAGACACCTTTTATAAAACAACACATTAAAAAATTTTTAAACGAAAAAATCAATAACTTGATCCCCACCATGTTTCAACATTTCTCCTATAATTTCATCTGGGCCTGCAGATTTACCGTTCTTTACCTTTCTAACAGCAAGTAACACTTCTTCTTTTGATATGGGACGTTCATCGCGCAAAAGGTCTTTTTCAACATTATAATTTGTTTCAAAGTCATCATTAGCTTCGTTGTTACACTCTCTAGTTTTTCTTCCACTTCGAGTAAACCTTTAAAATGGTAAAACCAATCATCCACTGTTAAATTTATTATTTACTTGTTTTCTTTACTGGACTTTTTATGTACATTCCCCCAAAATTCTTTTGTTTAAATTACTGAAGAAACAAGCCTTTCCAATATCAAACCCATTATACTGTTTTTCTTTCTATCTATTAAATGTTTATGCTCTCGTCTTGCTATGCAATATGCATCACTGTCAGTTTTCTCTTTTGATTTTCTAAAATGTTAAGCAGTTGTTTCGCTTTCTTCTTGCTTGACTTACATTCTCCATCAAACCAATCATCACCTTTATGATACTTCGTCAATTTTATTTCTTTTCATACATTGGCCATTTTTTTTATGCACTCATTAAAGACATTCAAAGCGCCATTGTAATCAAATCAATCAGACTGATGGCCCCACGAGTTCAGATAATGTTTCGTCAGAGAACAATTTTCTGACAAAATATAGTTCCTAAATCATTATCCCACACAAACTTTTCAATAAAACGATCATCGGTAATGGTATCCCCCCTTGTAACATTTCTTTTCAATTTGAATTTTAAATGGGAGTTCAACTGGCAAATGATCAGACTCTATTCTCACCGACACCAGCAATTTACATGACGAGACAACAATAACAAACAGTCTCTTTTGACAGCAGAAATAGTTTATTGACACTGTTTCCTGACTCAGATATACAAGTATAATTTCCATCTATATCCCCATTGCACACCCCCCTTTAGAATACACAGATTTTAAAACTGTGCACATATTCAATAATTTTTTTCCCATATTTATTAAGTACATTGTCAGCCGAAAATTTCCCTTTTAATGCTAGCCAGATCAGAAAAGATCATGAAGAAAGTTACAATTTACATCATTGAAGTCTATAATATCAGGAAAAAAAAGTTAGAAGTTCTACTGTTAAGATCGCCCGATAGAATCCAAAATACATCATCTAACTCCAACATGCAATCAAAAAGACATTGTTCAAGTTCATCAACACCATTGTCAACGTCAAAATGATTATAATAAGGTGATCCCTCAGGTGGGATATAAGTACATACATATAAAATGTTCTCTTCAAGGGCAAACACACTCTTATCAATCAGAAACAGAAGAACGTGGGATGGGCTGTCTTAATTTCCTGACATAAGAAAATAAACTCATTTTAATCAGGGAGACAATTCCACCTGATCTTCTTCCTTGCTTTTGTAAACTTAATAGCTGGGTTTTGAAAAACAGTGTAACCCAGGAAAGTGAGTTTTTGGGACATTTTACAAACGTCTCAACAAGACATATGAAGTCAAATTTTAACAAAAAGACTTAAATTCCTTGCTACTTAGTTTTGGTAAAAGTCCATTAACATTCCAATGTAGAAATGAAGAACATTCTCGAATTCAATGGATTCACCATAATCACACATGCTTCATACATACTACTGCTTATTTTGTAGACCCATTAAATGTTTTTACCGTTTGAGTACGAGAGGTTACATCACAACAACGAACCCCGACTTTGCATCATTTAATTCCTTTTTAGATGACCCCCCCCCCAAAACTGTCACTGACAGTGTCACACCTTCGGTTCATGACATTCCTCCTTTTGAGATGACCCCCCACCAAAACTATCATTTAAAAGTGTCACAGCCATTCACTTCACAATGTGGGTGACGTGTGGTAGATAAACCTTCACATGCATTCTGTATGTTTAGTACAAAATCATTTTCGTTCACTTCCGGGGACAGCAAATATTACTACAGCCAGAATTTTTCTTAGTGAGAACATCAACCTGTCATTACCACGTTCATTCAAAATAATTTTCCCCCCTTCCTGTTATTTACATGTGTTCCCCGTCCCGACCCCCTACACACTCTGTAATTTTCAAAGCCAACACGTTCACTTCTCACTGCACACACATTCCCTCTCCCGCTCCGAACCACCCGTCGCCTCGCACAACCATCACGTGCGTGCCTCAAAAATGTTACCGGTGTAGCCGTGTTGAACTGGGCTGGCCCCCCCCCTATTCGCTGTCCTAAGAGTTTCTCCCCTCACCAAGGTAATACTTTTTACCCCTCGATCAAAGGGGAAAGGGCGTACACCAGGATGGCTCGTTTCCCTTCTCCCGGCCTTCTTTAAAGAGAGAAAAGTCTTTTTCTTATCTCCCTTACACGCAGGGAGAATCTTCCCCCCAAACACAATCAGTCCCCTTTAGTTTACTCCTGGGTTAGAATTTTCTCCTATCCTTGAAGAATGTGGGAGCATACGATGACAGGGGCGTTCGGCTTGCTGCTCAGGCGGTGCACCCCGTCGAAGTGGACATAGCAGCCAGTTCCAGCTGGTCCGTCCCTCAGCTCTCGGACCGAAGCCTCACACTCCCCCCTGCGTCCCCGTTCTGCTTGCGGTGAAACCCCTGAAAGATCAAATGTTCCGCTTGGAACGCCCTTCTAGAAACGTCCCGTCTCCTTTCAGATTCCCCGGATCCTCTTCTTTAGCTCATCATTTTTACACGGGAGGTCATTCACTTCTTGTCTCAACGTGTGGGGCTCCTCCTGTAGTCCATCCAAACCATCACGGATACCTGTGATGTCATCTTTCATATTATCAAATTTAGTGTTCAACGTCTGAAGCATTGCCATCAAATCGAGGTTGGGGGGGGCATCGGACATCTCACGAGAAAGACGAACTTGCTGTCTTCTCAATGCGACTCGCGGCATCATGGTCAACGAAGTTTGACGACTGCTGTCCTTGCGGGTGGTCCCGGGGGTTTAGTTCCACATCTCCACATTGCAGTAATAAACTGCCCCAAAACAGAAGCGTGAGGAGGCAGCCTGCCATAACACCGTCTATCCTCGTCCGAAGCCTTAATGTCTTCACGTACATGGCGGCACTTTTTCTAGCTCTCATCAGCATGAAGGAGAGAAATACTGGTAGAAAACAGCCACACCGCACCCGGAAATCCAACTGTGATGAAGGCATGGTATATTACCAAGGTAACTACAAGACATATAGTCGAAAACACTGCCCAAATCTAGTGTAATTAGCACTTTTAAACAGAGCCAATTACCATGCGTCCGCTGCATCTGACTACCGCTCAACACCCCGAGAGAGAGAGAGAGAGAGAGAGAGAGAGAGAGATTGCTTGGTTTATTTATGTATAGTCCGTTAACTTATGTTAATGATTGCATTATCGGGAAAAAATGATATTCTTAAACTAGAATCAAATCATTATAGTCAGTCAAACAGAACTGGACCGAAAAAGAAATCCAAATAGCAACAACAAAGAAAAACGGGAAAATTGTGTGTGTGTGTGTGTGTGTGTGTGTGTGTGTGTGTGAATGAGAGAGAGAGAGAGAGAGAGGAGAGAGAGAGAGAGAGTGAGTGTGTGTGTGTGTGTGTGTGTGTGGTGTGTGTGTGTGTACGTGCGTGCGTGCGTGCGCGCGCCCGTCCCAATATGTGCATGAGTATGCGCGGTGTAAGTGCACAACAAGAACCACCACCACCATCACCAGGAATGGTCTCAGTTTTTTGCTGAGAAAAGCTGTCCATTCTCCACACAAGTTTTCACCCCCCCCCCCCCCACCATTACCACCCCGTGTCTCCCCTATATCCATCAATAGTTCACAAGGAAATAGAGTTGGCTGGTTTTTCCCGCCTCCCCCCTCCCCTCCCCCCCCACTATTTGTAAGACGGCCACGTTTGTGACCAGCACTGCTTTTGATCCGTTTCCATGGCAAGGCCCAGTCACTTCCCCCTCCCCCTCCTTCCATCCCTCCCACACTTTTCCCCCAGACCCCCCTCCCTCCCCCCCCCTGCTTTCCCCTCTCCCCCCCCTCCTCCCCTGTGCCCCCCCCCCCCCCCCCCCCCCCACTCTCCCGAATTCCCCCTTCGCCCAGACAAACGAGCAGCACGAGAGTTTTTTCCCCTTGCTTTCCCGGTGACCCCATCTTTCTTCCATGTTGTGTCGCTCGTGCCGTGGTTTATTTCTTTGTGTGTGTGTGTGTGTGTGTGTGTTGTGTGTGTCTGTGTGTCTGTGTGTGTGTGTGTTTTAGTTATTACTTCATCCGACCAGATTGTTTCCTCGTTGTTTCCTCGCGTCCGTTTGTTTGTCTGTGTTTCTGTCTGTCTGCAGGATTAGGCTACAAATGACCGAATCTGTTTTTTTTTCTTTTTAAACCTGACTACGTCAAACCGCGGAATGCTGCCGCTGGACGGCGACCCATCACATTTGGTACGGATCTGTGGCGCGAATCTCTGATCAGGATCCATGGTGAGGATCTCTGGTGAGGATCTTCGATGAGGATCTCTGGTGAGGATCTCTGGTGAGGATCTTTGATGAGGATTTCTGGTGAGGATCTTTGATGAGGATGTCAGGATCTTTGATAAGAATCTCTGGTGAGGATCTTTGATGAGGATCTCTGGTGATGATCTTTGATGAGGATCTCTGGTGAGGATCTGTTGTGCGGGTCCGTAGTGCGGATCTCTGCTGAGGATCCTTGATGAGGATTTCGGTGAGGATACAGGGTGAGGATCTCTGGTGAGGATCCTTGATGAGGATCTTCGTTGAGGATCTTTGTTGAGGATACAGGGTGAGGATCTCTGCTGAGGATCCTTGATGAGGATCTTCGGTGAGGATACAGGGTGAGGATCTGTAGTGCGATTCGGTAGTGAGGATCCATGTTAAGTTGTGGGCCCAGGATCCTTCAGCAAGATCGTTACAAATTTCACAACTTCGAAACTATTGAACGAAACTTGCTGTAAAGGTGGAATGTGAACCAAAGATAACGCTGCCTATCTGGAATAGGTCCTGGTGGGATATATGAACAATGTGGAAAAGCCTGGATCCGTCCAAGAGGCGGATCCGGACTCGTCCACAGCATTCATATATATACTGCAAATTTTCCAGGGACCATAATAAGCACTGCTCTGGACTTTCCGTTACGTATTGGTAACCATCTGGGAGATGAGATACTTTCATGGAATATGAAAACTGTGTTGTGGAATAAGCGTTGACTTTTTGTTGTTGTTGTAATTTTTACATGAGCTGTTTAAAAACAAAACACGGGACGTAACTCCTCCAGTATGTACAAACGGTAACCTGTCCTGGTAGATTTTACTCTCTCTTCTTTTTGTTGTTTATTTAATTGGACTCGTGAACTGACTCAGAGGGTGGGGTGCGAGGTTCCTTCGACCTTGGCAGAGGACCTCGCTCTGCCTAGCCGCTCTTCTTCAGCTTCTTCTTTTTGTTGACATTCTGCTGCTTTTGGCTTCTTGTGGTGAATTTCTCTTCTGTCTGTCTCTTTGTTTCTTTTGTTGTGTTGTGTTCTGCTTTCATCTCATCTGTTCTTTCTGTCGCTCTGTCTTCTCTTAGCTTCTTGTCAGTCGGCTTGCCGGTTTGTTTGTTTATGTGTCTGTCCTGCCACCCCCGTCCCGCCACCTCCCCGCCCCACCCACTACGCTCCTTTCTGTTATTGTTGTTGTGTTGTTCTTGTTACGCCCTCGTCTTTTGAAAGAGATGATGTCTTGGATGTAGAAGCTGCCTCGTCTACTGCTTGGTATGTGTGTTTGTGAGCTCTTTGTGTGTTGGTGTGTCCGTTGATCTGTCTGTCTGTCTGTCTGTCTGTCTCTTAATTTAATCTCAGTTTTCATTCTCTTTCTGTGTTTCCCCTCCGCTTCCTTCGTTCTCCTTCTTTACTCTCGTTTTCCCTTCCTCCTTTCCCTGTTTCCTTTTCGTTTTTCTTTATTCCGCTCTCTCTGTCTTCGTCTGTCTGTCTGTCTGTCTGTCTGTTTCTCTTTGTGTGTGTGTGTGTGTGTGTGTGTGTGTGGTGTGTGTGTGTGTGTGTGTGAGTGTGTTGTGTGTGTGTGTGTGTGTGTGTGTGTGTGTGTGTGTGCGTGTGTGGGGCGCGCGCGTGCGTGCATGCGTGCGTGCGTGTGTGCGTGCGTGTGTTCTTTCTTTAGCATGCATGTTCTATCTCTGTATTGCTACTTTATTTCCTTTGTTGCTTTCTTTCTTTCTTTCTTTCGTCACCCTTCCTTTCTTCCCCCCTTCTTCCTTCCCTCCTTCCTTCTGTCGATCCTGTCATCGTGTGGCAATGGGCGATGGAGAGTTGCATGCATGCAGCGGATGGAAAAAGCGGAGAACGGCGAGAGAAGAAGTGAAGGGTGGGGGGGGGTGTCTATCCCCCACTCTGAGCCGCTGACGATCACCTGTCTGCCATGATAGGGTCTGCATGAACAGGAACCGAGAAAGGCGCCTCATGGCAGCAGGCAGGGAGAGAGAGGCTGTGCCGCATCTTGTGTGTGTATGTGGTGTGTGTGTGTGTGTGTGTGGTGTTGTTGTTGGTGTGTGTGAAGAGAGAGAGAAGGCGAGCAGAGAAGAGAGCAGAGAGAAGAGAGAGAGAGAGAACGCATTGTGTGTGTGTGAGAGTGAGTGAGAAAGAGTGAACGCGATTGTGTGTGTGTGTGTGAGCAAGCGAGCGAGAAGAGAGAGAGAGAGAGAGAGGGGGGGGGGAGGCTGGAATCAGGATCATATTTCTTTGTCATGAAAATTCACAGACTGGCTTCATAAACACTACAAATGGTGGGGGAAAAAACAAACAAAAAAAACAACAACAGCTAAATTATGAACAGTATATATTACTGTTATCCGTTGACGTCTAAACGAGGCTTTAGTAGACCTTTGATGCTATTGGAAAACAGTGAATTGAACTTTTGCAAATGACCCCGCAGTGAGTCCAACGTGCGCGTCAAATGAACTGTGCTCGAGGCGTTAGCTTTTGTACTCTGATGCTTGTGTCTTTCACATGCAGATTCTGAAACGAGCAGACTGAAAACGAACCTGGGTTGTTGAAAATTAATGGTCTCCACTTTTGAGGATGGGCACAGACACACCCATTTCCCATTCACAAAGGATGTTATCCTGATTTAACCCGCGTACTGAATTGTTGTGAAAATGTTTTATTATTATTGGAAGGCTTGTGCTTATATTATATATTCTTCCGTTTCTTTTTGTGTTTGTTTTGTTTGTTTGTTTTTCTCAGGAGGGTTCTTTATTTTGAACAGGTTTGAAGCGCTGTTCGTTTCAAGAATCGGAGTTGGGTGTGGCCAGTCAAGCTGGGAAAGAGTATTTTCCTTTCTCAGCGGGCTTTTTATTTGCTGTCGGTGAATTCTCGTGTGGTATACATCCAACATGTACAGTCATTGCTAAGAAAGTTTTCAAGATGTGCAATCCATCTATGTAAGGACAGGTCTGTTTTGTTTGTTTTGTAAATGGCTTCCTGTGTAGATTGTCTATCTCTTTTAAGCTCACAAAGTGTTTTCACTTTGAATTGATGTCGGGTTTTTTTTTTTTTTTTTTTTTTTTTTTTTTACTGCGTCGTTGAATTCTCCACAAGTGCCTTTCTATAAGTGTTCATGGTTCTCTGTCTGTATGTCTCTCCGTCTGTCTCTTCGCTCTCGCTCTCTGTGTGTCTCTGTCTGTCTGTCTGTCTCTCTCTCTCTCTCTCTCTCTCTCTCTCTCTCTCTCTCTCTCTCTCTCTCTCTCTCTATATATATATATTATTGTGATGTGTGTGTGTGTGTGTGTGTGTGTTGTGTAGTGTGTGTCCGCGCGTGTGTGTGCGTGCGTGCATGTGTGTATGTGTGCCTGCATGTGTGTGTCTGTTTGAATGCGTGCGTGAGTGCGTGCGTTTGTGTGTGTGTGTGCGCGATGCGCGGGAGTTGTGTGTGTGTGCGTGCGCGCATGCCTGTGTGTTGTACATCGATGTGACGAGAGATATGAGTGGTAGGTGGGTCCTCTAGGGGAAGGACTTGGAATAATTTCTCGATGAGAATATCTAATTCTTAACATTTCACCTGCAACCCTCTCTCTTACTAGTGGTGGAAGGAGCAACTTTCCGGTACTAGTCATCAAAGAAATTTTATTTGTTCCGGGTCTTGGTAAAATACTGAAGAGTGGCTCTGAGCTAATTTTCCTTAGGCCTGTACTCTTAGAAGTACTTGGAGCTCCAAGAGACAGAATTGAAGAGAGAAGTTCAAACATTCAATATTTGATTGAACAACAGAGAACTGACACAAGTCAAGTGCAGTTTCACACATCAACTTTACTTGCTAACACAGAGGTAAGTATTTACATGTCACTTCAGCAGGCAAGGTTTTAGTTCTCATGGACCACACCAATGAGGGCCCTTCATCACTCCTACTTTACTTGCTTGCACTCTGTGCAGCAGCTTAAGTTGGCATACAGTGGGCCTGTCTAAGTTGCACTGAATGCATACTTTTAATACACATCCACTTCACTTGCGTGCACCCAGTGCAGTAGCCAAAGTGGTACTCATAGACAGGTTCTCACGGTTTCATCATAAAGTGAGGGTAAGGGTCTGATGGATTTTGAGTCCAGGTGGTTAGCTAACTTAGCTTGTATCGGAGAGGGTAGTTGATCTCTCCTGTGGCTGGTGACTGCTCCTCTTGGTAGACTGGTTGTCTGGTGTCACCACGGTTTAAAGGGTAGCCATGGTGTCTGGCATTCCCCCAGCTTTTGGCATAGTCCCAGAGTGGGGTTTAGCTATGCTGTGTAGCGTGACCAGGATCCCAGTTCTGCGATAAAGAGGACTTGGTCTGTAGGTGAGAATCTGTGGCTGGTTTGTCGAGTGCACACATTTACCCTTTGTTTCTATCTTTCAGAACAGGAGTGAGAGAGCCAGCAAAGTTTTCTCTATGGTAGAGTTTCTGCTATAACTATTAATCTCCACTTTTGTTTAAAGGCTCGGTTAAGCTTACAAAAGAGTAGGAGACGTAATACAATGCTACACAGTTTCAGTCAGACAACTCTTCCCTGTTTCTTATAATTAAATCACAGTGACTTGGGCTACACTTAGTCCAAGTACACATGTGGTGTAGACTTGAAGTCATACACTACAAATCATTCCAACAATCACCAGTATTTATAAATCAGCTTAGCAGTTTTTAACCTAGCACAGGCATACTGTTTTCCTGATCAAAATTAATCATTGAATTATTATCTTAACAGACAGAATTGCATACTGGCAAAAGTCAGGGTGCACACAAAGAAGAGTGGTCAGGTTGTTAACAAAGAATCCTAGCCACATGGAGAGAGAGCTTTTGCCATATGATGGCAAGCAAACTACAACACAGAATAATCATTTATCAGTTTGATAAATGTCACCAAGTATTTGTACAAAGTTACCATGTTAACCCACACAGCATACAGAAAATTTTCCTGGAATGAACCAGTGAATGACTTGAGACCAAGGAGGGTACCAGGAGTTTACCAGGCCTTCTCTAGTCGTCCCTTTGTCTTTCACTGTTCTGATCTACAGGCAGTCTTGGGGGGTCAGTGAAGTTGCGACCCTATGTGTTTCGTATATGTATTCTAAACTGCCAAATCAGGTTTCTGCTCTGACTGACACCTGTCAGTCAAACACCAGGAGTGGGAGGGGGAGGGATCTGTTCTTATCATCATTCGCCTCGAAAAATTGTTTGAACTTAATCGGCAGTCGGTTAATTTATGCGTCCGTATAGACAAAGACTCGTGCGGAGAAACTCCAGTGACATAATTTATCAAAGATCCACGAGCACACGAACTGTAGATATGAAGGGGGGGGGGGGGGGGGGGGGGGGGGGGGGGGGGGGGGGGGGGGGGGGGGTGGTTGGAGAATGTAGGGAGGTGGTGGGTTGCCTTTGTGTCAACTACGGCCGCATGTGGCTGGGGGGGGGGGGGGGGGGGGGGGGGGGAGAGTGGTGGGGTGAGTGGTGGTGGAGAGCATGGCAGCATGCCTTTGTGTGACAGGATAGGAGGGGGGGGGGGGGGGGGGATGAGATGGGCAATTGTCACAATGCAAGGGAAATTTTACTGCATCGTAGCTGCCCAGAGTGGGGGAGGAGGTTGAGAGGGGAAGGGAGGTAGGCCAATTGGAATGATGCAGAGTGGGGCATGACATAATTTTCTCTTGTACGAGATAGCAAAGTCAGAGGGCTCACACTGTTCTAAGAGAGAGAAAGTGGGGGTGGGGGGGGGGGGGGGGGTGGAGAGTGGGCATAGATTTGAAATCTATTCTTTGGTTTGGGGTTTGAGCGGGACCGATCAGATGGGTTTGTCGAGCGTTTCGTTAATACATGCGCATTAACTCGCACACGCGCATCGGCAAGCTGTGTGTCTCAATGAAATGGCAAGCGAAGGGGGATGCCCAGAGTGGAAGCAGTCTGTTGCCCGGGGATTGTCACCTCTGGGGGTTAGCCAAACGTCGCCCCCACTGCACAGAACGCTCTTTGTTCTCTGTGGACATAAATGGGATGGCGTCATTTCAGCTTGAGGGACAGGGTGTGAGTGACGGAATAGCACGAGAAGGAGGGAAGAAGGGAAGGAGAGGAATGAAGATCAAAAATGGTGGGTAAGGGATAAAAGAGAGAGAGGGATAGGGGGAGGGGGAGAGATAGAGAAGAGGGGGAGAGAAAAGGGGGAAAGAGAGGAGGGGGGTTTGGGGAAGGGAAAATGGGAAGAGAGGGGGGAGAGAGAGAAAAGGGGAGAAGAGAGAGAAAAGAGGAGAGAGAGAGAGAGAGAGAGGAAATGAAAATCTTTTACCACGAAAAGGCAACCCCCCCTTTTTGAAGGGTAATGCTCCTGACCGTATTCCAATTCTCCCTTAAAAACCGAACCTTTTGCGTCCATAAAAGGGATTCCTATTGCGTACCAAAAACCGTTTTCCTATTGCTCCCATAACCGTTTCCTTTTGGGGTACCAAAACCCGAATTCCCTTTTGGGGTACCTAAGTTTTTCCATTGCGTACCAAAACCCTATTCCTATTGCGACCAAACCTTTTCCTTTGGGACCATAACCGAATTCCTTTTGTACCAAAACCCGTATTCCTATGCGTACCAAACCTTTTTCCTAGCTTTCCAACCCTACCCCTATTGCGTCCAAAAACCGTTTCCATTGGTACCAAACCGTTTCCTTTTTGCGTACCAAAACCCGATTCCATTGCGACCAAAAACCGTTTTTCCTTGCGAAACCATAACCGTTTCCTATGCGTACCAAAACCCCGATTCCCTTTATTGCGTACCATAACCGATTCCTTTGGGTACCTTAACCTACCCCATTGCTCCATAACCGTATTCCTTTTGCTACCAAACCCGAAACCCCTATTGCTACCTTAACCTTTCCTTTGGACCAAAAAACCGTTTTCCATTGCGACCATAACCTATTCCTATTGCGCCCATAACCGTTTTCCCCTATTGCGTACCAAAACCATTCCTATTGCTCCCCATAACCGTATTCCTATTGCGTACCAAACCGATTCCCTTTGGTACCAAACCCGTTTTCCCTATTGCGTACCATAACCGATTCCTTTTTGGACCATAACCGTTTTCCCCTTTTGGACCTTAAAAACCCGTTTTCCTATTGCGTACCATAACCTATTCCTATTTGCGTACCAAAAACCGTATTCCATTCACCTTACCATTCCTTTGCTACCAAACCTTTTCCTTTTTGCTACCAAAAACCGTTTTCCCTATTGCGTACCATAACCGATTCCTTTGCTACCATAACCGTTTCCTATTCGACCTTAACCTTTTTTCCCAATTGCTACCATAACCGTTTTCCTTGCGTACCAAACCGTATTCCTATTGCGTACCTTAACCGTATTCCTATTGCTACCAAACCGTTTTCCTTTGCGTCCCAAACCTATTTCCTATTGCTCATAACCGATTCCTATTGCTACCATAACCGATTCCAATTGGTCCTTAACCGATTCCTTTTGCGTCCCATAACCGTATTCCATTGCTACCAAAACCCATTCCATTGCTCCATAACCGATCCATTGCGTACCATAACCGTTTCCTATTGCGTCCCTTAACCGATTCCTTTTGCGTCCAAACCGTATTCCTATTGCGTACCAAAAACCGTTTTCCTATTGCGTACCATAACCTATTCCTATTGCGTACCTAACCGTATTCCTATTGCTACCATAACCGTA
>CM031602.1:62294108-62296608 GCA_018398815.1 Conus ventricosus
TTTAGTTTAAAAAAAAGAAAAAAAAAAAAAAAGAAAAAAAGTTATAGGGACTGCCCACTTGACCCGAACACCCTGAGGTTATAGTTACGACCAACTGTCTGTGAAGTAAAATATTTTCATTAAGCGTGGAATATTTCTGGTGATGCAATTAATATTTTGTGGTTTTGCGTGCTGTGTGAAAGGAAATACACGGGGAGTCACCCCTTTTGTCCAAAACAACAATTTATATCCCCTGGCAGAAAAAACAAACTGATTTGACTCATGAGCAGAATTAAAAGGCGGATCCAAGATCCGTTCAACCTTGGCGACGGTCTGCGTTCTCCCTTGTCGTTATCAGCATTGCTGTGCATTAGGAATGCTCGTTTTCTTGCACGGCGGCCTGATGTGGCGGCCAGACGTGACCGCCATGACAATGAACAGCCATGATGGTTATAAAATCCAGATAGTTGTGACATGAACATAGGTAATGGAATTCGTTGGTGTCAACACGCAGAAAATCAGTCTGTAATAATCCGGATCTGTAAAGGTACAGAATGCCAGGATCCGGAAATCGTTGTCATGATGAAGTGCTTCCACTCGGACCCTTGTATGCATGATTTACTACGGTATGGTGTTGTCGTCTTTCTTTTGACTCATTTGATGGCCTCGAAGCGCCCAAACTACCCATAATGATAGTTATCGCGAAAGAAAAAAAAAAAGGACTGCATTCGCTGTTTGACCGTTTTCATACGGCGAAACTTGCTGTTTCCGCGTTCACAGCAACCATTGTGCCCGATTGGAAATGGCATGCTCCCATAGTTAGACGTATGGCCTCCAGCACTGTGGACGGGTTTCGCCAGGGAAAGTACACTGCGGGCAGTTCTGGTGTTTCCTGCGCTTTCTTTCTGTCCTACCTGTCTGTCTTGTCTGGAATCACTGTGAATGGTTTGTCTGTTGTCTGGAAGCATTCTTGTTAGACTGGTATCGTATCACTGTCTGCATATGTGCGAAGGGAAGAATGCGTATTTTGCAAACGCTTACGTGGGCGTCTGTGTTCGCGTTTGTTTTCATCGTCATCAATCTCTGTCTGTCTGTCTGTCTGTCTATCTGTCTGTCTGTCTGTCTGTCGGTCTGTCTGTTTCTCTCTCTCTCTCCTCTCTCTCTCTCTCTCTCTCTCTCTCTCTCTCTCTCTCTCTCTCTCTCTCCTCTCTCTCTCTCTCTCTCTCTCTCTTTCCCTCTCTCTGTCCCTCTGTCTGTCTGTCTCTCTTTCTCTGTGTGTGTTTCGGAATGACTCTGGATTTGTATGTGTAAATCAAAGAGTGGAACATAATTATGCAGATGTTTTGTTTCATGTTGTTGACAGCAGATGACAACATTAGAATGATCATGTTGAGGAAGCTGACAGATTCTCATGATGCAGATTATTTAGGCCATTTAGAAGTTGTGAAATGTATTGACCGTTGGCTTGACGTTGATAGACCAGTTCGGAACCATTTTGACGACGCACAGAACCGCTAGCTGTACATCGTCATCAATGTGAACTGTTTTTTTTCTGATATGTGTGAATTGTGTGCACGTGGAATCACAGGTTTTCATATTCCTAGTTTGGCTGTAAAAGACCTGCAAAGAGAGTATGAAATCCATGTTCATCACGTATGATTTGACTGATGTCGAATAAACCCAAAGTATTCCGAGAAATCTGTAGATGTTTGTCAAAAAGCCCATAAGAGACGGGATACTAACGCTTAATATGAACTTTGTGCTGTGCATCTGTGACGTTTAAGATGTCCTCTACGCCATAGTATGTTATGGTGTAGTTGGGAACAGGTGTCAGATTTTTCGGGGGTTATATTTCTGTGTATTTTTGCATAATCAAAAAAAAAAAGTATACAACGCGTGAACTTCAAACCTTGTCCATTGCTCTCCCCCCCCCCCCCCCCCAATCCCCCCACCCTACCCCACTCTTCCTACTTCAGAAAGGGCTGTGTTTACTCTAAACGATGGAATTATTCATTTCATTTCTATACTACCATCCACTCCATATTTTTCCGTTTTTTTTTTTCTTCTTCTGTAGTCTGGTGCTACTCGTTTATGTTGGTTAGTTTCACAGTGTGAAGGTCATTGCATGATCTATCGTACATCTGCGTTGGTCGTTTGCTAGGAACTGATGCGGTTTGTGCGTTGCGAGTTAGTGAGTGAGTGAGTGAGTGAGTGAGTGATTGTGTGTTGTGTGTGTGTGTGTGTGTGTGTGTGTGTGTGTGTGTGTGTGTGTGTGTGTGTGTGTGTGTGATAGCTGTACTCTCTGGTCTGGGAATTGGTTTTGTTTCAACGTGTTGCCAATGCTTGGTAATGTGCTATCATTTTCCTTCTTTCTTTCTTTCAATCTTTCTTTCTTCTTTCTTTTTTCAGCTTTCTTTCTTTCTTTCTTTCATCTTTCTTTCTTTCTTTTTTTCAGCTTTCATTCTTTCAGCTTTCTTTCTTTCTTTCTTTCTTTCTTTCTTTCTTTCAACTTTCCTCTTTC
>CM031602.1:62301608-62306608 GCA_018398815.1 Conus ventricosus
TGTTGCGCCGACGGCGGGGGCCTTGCTCTGCTGTGCGTGCTGCTGCTGTTTCTGCGCGTTGCTCCCACCCAAAAACACTAAAGAATGATGCTTGATGGGGGTAGGGGGAGTTAACTTTTCCCCGTGGGGGGGGGGGGGGTGGGGGGGGGAAGGGGCGAAGAGATACATGCGCGCGGAGGGATTTTCCCGTGTAGGGGCAAATCCCCCACCCCGTTCACCGCGTCCTTTCCTCTCGCGCGCGGCAAACACAACGCACCCCCCACGCACGCACTGCACCCCACACGCCGACATGCACACGCACATGAAACACACACCACACGCGCGCGGCGCACGCAACAACCACTTGCACGCACGCAACACGCACGCATACACACGCACTGCACTCGCTACCCTTTTTTTAAAAATTTAAATACAGGGGAAAAGGAGGAACACACACACCACACACACACCACAACCACCACACACGAGCAGGCCCCGGGCCCCATTAAAAAATTCAAGAGAGACAGAGAAATGACAATGTTTTTAATGTTAGGCCTCCAGCCTGTTTAAACAGGGTACACAAGAGAGGAAGAAAAAGGAAGAAGAGAGAGAGAGAGAGAGAAGCAAAGAGAGTTTGCGCGCTGTTTTTTTTTTGAAAGTCTGCCCTTCCCCTTTCCCTTTCCCTACATCCATGTCAGCAATTTGTTCTTATTTACGCAACCTCTTCGCTCTCTTTTCCACTACACCCTACTTCCTTCTACCTCTCTTTTCCTCTCTCCCCTCTCTCTCTCTCTTTTATTTCCTGGGTCACCTTGTCCCCAAGCTTTCGTTTAGGGTTACCCCCCTAATCTCCCTTTTGTGTGTGGGGGGTTTTTGGGTGTGTGTTTACACTGTGTGTATTCAGTTAAAGTCAGTGTCGTTTTCAATCCATAAATAGAAAACTTTTTAGAAAAAAAAAGCCTTGAAAACCCGGTTTTTTTCAGTTTGAAAACGCGCCTCGCGCGCGCGCGTTTTTTGTTTTTGTGTGTCTGTGCGGTTTGTGTGTGTGTGGGCGCACGCGTGCGTGCGTTTATCGTGTGTATGTTGGCAGCGGCGGGGCGCCCGCGTGGGTGTGATTGGTGTAGAGAGAGAGAGAGGAGAGAGAGAGAGAGAAGAGAGTGCTGCTGAGAGAGAGAGAGAGAAGAGAGAGAGAGAAAAGAGAGAGAGAATATGTTGGGGAATACCCCTGTTGTGTGTGTGTGTGTGTGTTTGTGTGTGTGGTGTTGGTTGGTACATTAGTGGCACCGTCATTTTAACATGAAATCCCTTCCTTAAACCCAAACTGAATGTTCATGATGATCTTTTAAAGACTTTTAAAAAAAGAAAATTTAAATGTACAAAAAAAACTACCCCCTGACGTTGACCATGTTTTAGAAAACCACTTTTATGAAAAACGCACTTTTTTGGGGAAAAAACAAACACGAAAAAAACTGCTGCCTACCCGGGTTTTTGACCCGAAGGCAAACCCACTTTTGAAGAAAGCAAAAACCCCACGACGCACACACACACCACACACACACCACAAAAACCCCACACACAACACCACACCAAAAACACACACACCACACACACACATCTTTTTTTAAAAATTTTATTGGGGGGTGTACGATTTGCCCATTAAAAACACAGAAGTTTCTTGCAGCCCGTAAAAAAACCTGTTGGGTTCTAGGTCTTTTCCCTTTTTTTTTCTTTTTTTTTTTCTTTTTTTTCTTTCTTTTTTTTTCTTTTAAAAGCCAGTCTGCACTGGGTGTGAAATAACTAGTGACCCAGGGAAAACAAACACCCACACCCCCGCACACGCACACTTTTACACCCACACCACACACACACACCGCGCGCACGCACGCACGACGCACCCCCCGCACGCTCGCACCACGCACGCACCACGCACGCACGCACGCACGCACGCCACACACACACAACACACAACACACACACACACCACAACAACACCGCGCGCGCGCGCGCAGCACGCCAAAAACAGAGACACATGCACGCACGCAGCCACCGCGGGAGGGAGGCAGGTACGCCGCATGCACACACCACGCGCGCGCGGCGGGGGCACGCACGCACGCACGCAGCACGCACGCACGCACGCACACACAACAACACACACACACACCCACACAACATTTAAAAAAAAAATATGTTTATTTGTGAGTGACACAAAACAGCAGGTTGCAGCCACTTTGAAAAGAGCCTTCGACTGAAAACGCGCGCGCGCGCGCGTGGGTGTATTTGTGTGTGTGTGGGTTTTTTGTGTGGTGGGTGGGGTTGGTGTGGTTTTGTTGTGGGGGAGGTGGTATGGTGTGGGGGAGTGTTTTTGTGTGTGGTGTGTTTGGTGTGTGTGTGGGGGAATGCCTGTCTGCAACTGGTATGAGCTAAAAAGTTACTCGGGAAAACACTCACACACACACACACACACAACACACACACCACACACACACACACACACTCACTACCAACACTCACTCACTCCCCCCACTTTTCCTCGCACACACACACACCGACAAAAACGCTCGTGTATCCCCCACGCACCAAATGCACCCACAGACACATAAACACACACAATCTTTCGCGCACGCATTTCCCCCAACACCGCAATGCACACATACAGCTTTCTGTCTCTTTGGGGGTTGTGTGTGTGTTGTTGTGTGCGCGCGCGCGCGCTCGCGAAAACACATACACAGCACGCACGCACCACACACGCGCGCGCGGCCACACAACACACAAACACACACACACACACACACACACACAAAAACACCGCACCACGCACGCACGCACACACCACACACACAAACCACAACACCCACCCACACACCACTTCTGTGGGAAAGGGGGGGGGGTTTAGGGGGGTGGGGGGGGGGGGTCGTTCGCGGTTTGAGGGAAAATGCCAAAGGTTTTACATGATGGAAAAATATCTGTTTTTGTCTTTATTACGCAGAAATGGCCAAAAAGCAAACACAAGAAAAAAACAAAATCAACACACTACAAACAAAAAATAACAAAACCAACAACGTTTCTCCGGGGGAAAAACCAAGGTATTAGTATGGGTTGAAGAAGAAAAAGCAGAAGCAGAAAGAAAGAAAGAATAAAGAAAGAAGACGAGAAAAAAGGGGAACACTCTAACTTCAGAGCCGTTGACTGCGTTCGCTGCGGCGCAAGAAGGGTTTGGTTTCACAACCCTTTCCGCCCCCCGTTTTTTGTTTACCCCGGCCACGACTTTTAAACAACAAGGGGGGGAGGGAGGGGGAGGAGGAGGAGGAGGAAGGAGAGAAGGAGAGAGAGAGAGAGGAGAAGAGAAGGGGAGAGAGGGGAAGGGGGAGAGAGGATTAGTGAGTGAGTGAGTAGTGATGGTTGAGTGTTGTGTGGTGTGTGTGTGTGTTGTGTTTGTGTGGTGTGTTGGAATGGCTCTTCGTTCCTGCAGTCTGTGGGTTCTTTTAAAACGTAGAGAAGTGGGGGAGGAAGTGGGGGGGTGGGTATTGCGGCGCCTTTCCCCGGCATGGGGATTTTGCTTACAAAAACCCCCCGCCCCCCCCCACCCGCCCAAGGGGCGACAAAAACAGGGTACCCGTTGGCTTAGGGGTAGAGCAGGGGAAAGAGAAGTTAAAAATTCGATCCCGCGGGGCCTTTTGAGAACAAGAAGGAAAAAAGTTTTTTCGCTGTCCCCTTGAGAAGTTGTCGTTTTGGTTGTACGTGGAAAACCTATTTATCCTGCGATTTTTTGCCTGTATTTTTGTACACAAGTGTTACGAAAGACGATCAGTGCGAAGAACGTAAAATTCGAGAGACGGAAGTTCTTGAGCAGTTTATGTATTTGCGGACTGTAACCATGGTAAGGGCTTTGACCAAAGAGCGGCAACTCCTGCTAATTTCCGCTGCGCGAGATCGTGTTAGACCCAGTGTCTGTTTCTTCGACAGCATGCCCTGAAACATCAGATGAAAGAAGATGAAGAAGAAGAAACAAAACGAAACAAGACGAAACAAAACGGTAGTGAGTACGAGTTCGTGCCAAAGTATGCTTTTGAACCAGGTCTGAAAGTGATTTGTATGAGAAAAACAAACTTGTTTTTCACCGTAGACAATGCAAGATTGTTTTTCACCGTAGACAGTGGAAAACTAGGCTAGGTGTAACTTCCCGGAAGAAGCCCCTGCCGTGTGATGGCAGATGAAAACGAAACAAAGCCCCCACCCCCCCCCCCCCCCCCCCCACCTTCCACCCCACCCTGCCCCCAATTCACCCATCCTCCCCCCTCTCTCCCACGGTTTCCTCACTTCCTTTCCTCAGCCTTTACTGGAATTTGGAATTTGGTGCACACTTTGTGGAAATACGCTCATTTTTAGTTTTAAGGTGAGGTGATTGCAGGCAGAAATTGAAACAACTGGAAAAAAACAACGATTCTTAGTGAGGCCGCCAAACAACAAGGACAAACAATTCACAAGACAAAACACGACGCGTTTCGACCTCTAAGTTCTTCTTCAGGCAAGATAAACAAACAGCTTCGTGGTCGTGGTCCTGAGTGTTTGTTGACCTCGCTCGAAGAAGACCTAAGAGGTCGAAACGCGTGGCGTTTTGTCTGGTGATGTGTTTTGCCCGTGTTGTTTTGGCGGACTCACTAAGAACTAGTTTTTCAAATCACTTTCACTTTTTGTTTGTTGTTGAAAAATTAACTGACAGCAGTTTTAAGGATCAACAGGTGTGTGGTGGAGGAGGTGTGGTTTTGACGTAGCTTTTCTTTCCCACTTTCGCCCACGATGGTTGCCCCTAGTATGATGCTGTCTGCCGTGGTGGATGTGGACGTGGAACATGGGAATGGAACCGTGAGGGGGGAAGTGGCGGGGCTGAAGGGGGTGGGGGTGGGGTCGGGGGAGGGTGCCGTGTCCCCCTGATGATGATGATGATGATGATGTGAGGGGTGCTGCTGGTGGTTCAGCAGAGCAGACAAAAATGTTTACAGTACAAATGGCGGCCCTGCAGG
>CM031602.1:62314108-62324108 GCA_018398815.1 Conus ventricosus
TTTTCAGGTGGGAAGATGGGCTGTATGCGTGTGTGAGGATGTTAGGAGGGGTTTTCAGGTGGGAAGATGGGCTGTATGCGTGATGTGAGGGATGTTAGAGAGGGTTTTCAGGTGGGAAGATGGGCTGTATGCGTGATGTGAGGGATGTTAGGAGGGGTTTTCAGGTGGGAAGATGGGCTGTATGCGTGATGTGAGGGGATGTTAGAGAGGGTTTTTTAGGTGGGAAGATGGGCTGTATGCGTGATGTGAGGAGGGATGTTAGGAGGGGTTTTTAGGTGGGAAGTTTGGGTGTATGCGTGATGTGAGGGTTGGGGTTTGAGGGGGTTTTCAGGTGGGAAGATGGGCTGTATGCGTGATGTGAGGGATGGATGTTAGGGAGGGTTTTCAGGTGGGAAGATGGGCTGTATGCGTGATGTGAGGGATGGATGTTAGGGAGGGGTTTTCAGGTGGGAAGATGGGCTGTATGCGTGATGTGAGGGATGTTAGAGAGGGGTTTTCAGGTGGGAAGATGGGCTGTATGCGTGATGTGAGGATGGATGTTAGAGAGGGGTTTTTCAGGTGGGAAGATGGGCTGTATGCTGATGTGAGTGAGGGATGTTAGAGAGGGGTTTTCAGGTGGGAAGATGGCTGTATGCGTGATGTGAGGGATGTTAGGGAGGGTTTTTCAGGTGGGAAGATGGGCTGTATGCGATGATGTGAGGGATGGATGTTAGGGAGGGGTTTTCAGGTGGGAAGATGGGCTGTATGCGTGATGTGAGGGATGTTAGGGAGGGGTTTTCAGGTGGGAAGATGGGCTGTATGCATGATGTGAGGGATGATGTTAGGGAGGGGTTTTCAGGTGGGAAGATGGGCTGTATGCGTGATGTGAGGGAGGATGTTAGGAGAGGGGTTTTCAGGTGGGAAGATGGGCTGTATGCGTGATGTGAGGGAGGTTAGGGAGGGGTTTTCAGGTGGGAAGATGGCTGTATGTGTGATGTGAGGGATGTTAGGGAGGGGCTTTCAGGTGGGAAGATGGGCTGTATGCGTGATGTGAGGGAGGATGTTAGGGAGGGGTTTTCAGGTGGAACGATGGGCTGTATGCGTGATGTGAGGGATGTTAGGGAGGGGTTTTCAGGTGGGAAGATGGTGTATGTGTGATGTGGGATGTAGGAGGGGTTTTCAGGTGGAAGAGGCTGTATGTGTGATGTGGGGATGTTAGGAGGGTTTTTCAGGTGGGAAGATGGGCTGTATGTGTGATGTGAGGGATGTTAGGGAGGGGTTTTCAGGTGGGAAGATGGGCTGTATGCGTGGTGTTGAGGGATGTTAGGGAGGGGTTTTCAGGTGGGAAGATGGGCTGTATGCGTGATGTGAGGGAGGGATGTTAGGGAGGGGTTTTCAGGTGGGAAGATCGGCTGTATGTGTGATGTGAGGGATGTTAGAGAGGGGTTTTCAGGTGGGAAGATGGGCTGTATGTGTGATGTGAGGGATGTTAGAGAGGGGTTTTCAGGTGGAAAGATGGGCTGTATGTGTGATGTGAGGGTGTTAGGGAGGGGTTTTCAGGTGGAAAGATGGGCTGTATGTGTGATGTGAGGGATGTTAGGGAGGGTTTTAGGTGGGAAGACAGGCTGTATGCGTTGATGACTTCTTCGTCCCCTCCCTTCTCCAGTGAGATCTTCCAATTTCACCACTGATGAGATTTCAGCAATTCCAAGCAGGTTATATTTTCTCACGTGTCTGTCTCTTTGTTTGTCAGTTGGCAGTTTGTTTGTCCGTCAGCAAAATTACGCACTCTCCCCCAAAACAGAAAAACAAACAAACAGACTATTGAACCGCTGTGAACAAAACTGGATGCAAGGATGGATCGTCGGCCAAGGTCGATGCCATTAAATTCTAATGGGGATCAAAGATCGGATTTAGATTTTTTGTTTTGTTTTGTTCATTTTTCTCCAACATTTCAAGATTGGGCATTTGTGGACATTTTGTTGTTGTTGTTGTTGTAAATTTTCCGAGGAATAATGCGTGGATTTCTAGGTTACTGGAGGTGGGGAGGGGAGGGGGGGGGGGGGGGGAGAATCTCTCGGGCTTGTTAGATGTATTGATTGCTGTTTACGCATGGATTACAACCAGGCTCCGGTGTGCAAAATTACATTAATTAGGGGAAGTGGGGGGATAGGGGTGGGGATAGTGTGGATGGGAGGGATGGGAGGGAGGAGAAGCACGAGGAGGGAGAGAGAGAGAGAGAGGAGAGAGAGAGAGAGAGAGAGAGAGAGAGAGAGAAGAGAGAGAGAGAGAGACAGCAGACAGAAGACAGACAGCAGACAGACAGACAGAGTTTGCAAATGAAATTTATGAAATGCTTTTAAGGGATTGGTGTTAACCACATTTGATTGAGGCAGTTTCGCGCGCGCGCCAGAGAGAGAGGAGAGAGAGAGAGAGAGAGAGAGAGAGAGAGAGAGCATTTTATGGTTGAAAGGCCAAGGGACAGAACTGTATACTGAATGATGTGACGGTAACGATATAGGCGCCGTTCCCCTGTCACTTTCTCTTTGCAGTTTGATGGTGTACACCAATGCGTTTACACACACGCACACACACACACACACACACACACACCACGCACGCACGCACGCACGCACGCACGCAACGCACGCACGCACGCACGCACGCACGCACGCACACACACAACTCTCTCTCTCTCTCTCTCTCTTTTCTCTCTCTTTCTCTCTCTCTCTCTCTCTGGAGGTGGACCAGCACAGAAAATGGCACAGCGGGTATTTACCAATCGCGAGAAACCTTACAGTGCTTCACCAGCCAGTCGCAGCAGAGCCCGACACATACAGAACTGTACAGAAACGTAGAGAAGGTGGTCGGGGGCGTGGGTGGCTTAGCGGTAGAGCTCAAAATTCCCCGCCAGGTATTGTGAGGTGGAACCTCGCTGGCGCTCCAACGTAAAATTTGCCAATTTTCACCAGCCGTTTTAGCCAAGTGGTTAGCGTCGCGGATTCCCGGCTGGGAGGTTGTGGGTTTCAATTCCCGTCAGAGTCATTCAGTTGTGGAATTTTTCAGCCTGGACTGGCCCTTGCCCAGAGCTGGGTTTTGGCTATGCGGTCATTTTGCAAGACTGGGACCACACAGTCGAGTTTCTTCCATTTAATGGATGCGTCAATGAGAGCGTTGCTCAAATTTCCAGACAAACGCCGTATCTCTCGGACTGGTTGACGTCCGGATATATGATAAAAAATAAACGTAGAGTGCGGCGCTGCCATGCAGTCTCAGACCTGCAATGGGGTTCCCCTGCATGACATTCTTTCCTCCTCCTCATCGATCGGCATACAAGAAAAAAAAAGTAGCAAAGTCTGCGTTCCTGCTTTGCCTGCTCTCGTGCTGACCTCAAGAGTTGCGATTCCCTCTGCACGTCTATGCCCTCAGGGAGTTCATGTCGAGGTCGCCAGTATCATGGGGACTGTCTTGAAGGGACATAGTGGCGCCCTCTAGGGGGTGGGAGAGGGGCGACGCTCACTCACTTTGGCTCCGCCACTAAGCAAATTACTGTCGTCAGTAGACGGCTTAATGATAGGTGGTATAGTGAATGTGCTGGATTCCAACAGGCTCCACTGAAGACCACTGGAGTGACTTGGCAGTGTAGCAGCGCAGTGTCTCCTCTGGTGGGTTGCCTCATGGTGGCTTGACATTGGCTGCTCCCTGTGGATCGCTGGTACGGGACTGCGGTGAGGACTCACCCGGGGTGTGGCTGTGGACGCGGAGTCGGAATGAGTAGCGCTGATCTGCTGGTGTTGTCAGTGGTGTGTGAATGCACACCCACGATCACATAGCGCGTGCATGCTTGCGTGCGCGCATGCTTCGTACAGATCCACGCGCACACACACGCGCGGGGGACGCACGCGCGCACGCACGCACGCTACACACACACACACACACACACGCGCGCGCGCGCGCGCGATCCCAGTACACACAAAAGGAAGCACGAACACACTCTTACACGCGCGACACTCGCATGCGCGCACGCTAGCACGCATGCACACACACACACACACACACACACACCACACACACACACACACACACACACACACACACACACACGAGCGCGCGCGTGCAGGTAAGCAGACACGCAACACGCACGGACTCTGACACGCGCGCGCGCACGCACGCATTTGCGTGCACATAGCACGCACGCATGTGCGCGCACACACAATCACGCGTGCACGTGTGCTCTCTCTCTCTCTCCCCTCTCTCTCTCTCTCTGACCCACGGAATCGTGAAGACTGGGGAACAGTCAAGGGAGAGAATGAGCAAGCAATCCAATCCCCAGTTTAACGACCTCATTCCAAACCGGAGATGGGGAGAAGAAAGCGGCGTTGTCATGGGGAAAGGGGGGGGGGGGGGGGGGATGTGGCGGGGAAGGTGTAGGTTGGAAGAAGGGAGGGGGGTGGGGGGAAGAAGCGCACTGATCGATAACAAACCTCAAGGCTTTTGGTACCCTTTCGCCCGCCCCCCCCCCCCCCCCCCCCCCCCCCCCCCCCCCCCCCCCCCCCCCCCCCCCCCGTCCTGCTTCCCACCTCCACCTCCACCTTCTCCTCCCTTGCGTGAGCTCTCTGCCTTTTTTAGTCTTTTGTTAGATTCATGTGTTTATATAAGTTTGTTCGTTGATTGGTGACGGTTTTTAGGGTTTCCATATGCTTAGCATAACTTATTTTATCGTACAAACACTGTTGATTGTTTGTTCGTCAAAGAATGCAGAACAAAAAGAAATGTTTTGTTTTTGGTTTTTCTGTTTTCTTTGCGTACGCAGGCTGATACTCCTGCGTGACACTCCTGTATAGACAGGCAGGAACTACCCAACAAAGGGTGGGTGGAGGTTTGTGTGTATGACCGTTTTTTTATCCGCCATTAAGGCAGCTATACTCCATCTCCGGGGAAAAGAAAATGGTGTGGTGAGTGTGTGGCGCGGGGGGCGGGGAGAGAGAGAGAGAGAGAGAGAGGAGAGAGAGGAGAGGGGGAGAGAGAGAGAGAGAAGAGAGAGAGAGAACGTCTATATCTGACTGTTTAATTTCTGTCAGTCTATTTGCATCTTCTTGCTGTCCGTCTCCCTCTCTCTGTATGCCTCTTTTTCTCTATGTCTGTCTGTCTGTCTGTCTGTGTGTCTCTCTCTCCTTTCCTGCTCCCACTCCCCGACGCCTCCCTTTAGTCCCCAACGGCCTCTTCGTCCTCATCCGCTCATCAATCCCAGTTGTCTGATGAGCCCTCTCTGTCTTTAGTTGTGTTTCCCTTCGTTCTTTACTTTTTCTGCCTCTCTCTGTCTGTCTGTATTTACGTTGTATGTATGTGTCTCTGGCTCTTTCTGGCTCTCTCTGTCTCTGTCTGTCAGTCAGTCAGTCAGTCAGTATGTCTGCCTGTCTGTCCGTCTCTCTCTCTCTCTCTCTCTCTCTCTCTCTCTCTCTCTCTCTCTCTCTCTCTCTTCCTTCTCTCCCCCCCCCCCCCTCTCCCTCTCTCTTTCTCTCGCTGTCTTTCTCTCTCTCTTCTGTTTCTCTCTGTCTGTCAGTCTGTTGGTCTGTCTATCTGTCTGTCTCCTCTCTTTTCTCTCTCTCTCTCTTCTCTCTCCTCTCTCTCTCTCTCTCTCTCTATGCCACCCACCCACTCCCCTTCTCCCCCGCCTCCTCCTTCTTCCTGTTATCCTCCTCCACCGCTGTAAAAGCGCACACCCTTACAAAAAAAAAAAGGGGGGGGGGGGGGGGGGGGGGGGGGGGGACATAGAACGTGCTTTAAGACTGTGCGTCCTCAGAGAACAGGCTGTGTGAGGCTCAGTCGAGCCACAGAATTCTGCATAGCTTTTCACAGCTGCAGCAGCAGATAGCTCTGATATGAAACTGATTCCGATTCCCTTCAAAGACGCGCCCCCCCCCCCCTCCCTGTTCTCCACGACCCCCTTCTCTCATCCTCCCCCCCCCCCCCCCTCTACCCCCGCGCCCCGTCTCCTCTACGCTGTCGCTCCTTTCATTTGTGGAATCGTTTGTCAAGGACGGGGGAAGAAGAGAAAGGATACCGCTGGTGAGATAGAGTTACGCCGTGCGTAGATACTTCAATGATTATGCGTATATACATGTGTACCCTCTCTAAGCGAGCTCTCTCTTCTTTCATCTGTGTGTGGGTGTGTGTGTGTGTGTGTGTGTGTTTTGTTGTGTTGTGTGTGTGTGTGTTGTGTCAGTCTGTCTCTGTTTCTGTCTCTCTCTTTCTCGTCTGTCGTTGTCTCTGTTTCTGTCTCTCTGTCTGTTGTCGGTGTCTTTTGTGTGTCTCTCTTCGTCTGTCTGTCTGTCTCTCTGTATCTCTCTTCTCTCTCTCTGCCCTTGTCTCTGTTTCTGTCTTCTCTCTCTGTCTCTGTTTTGTCTGTCTGTCGGTGTCTCTGTGTGTCTGTCTTTCTGTTCTGTCTCTTTCATCTGTCTTCTCTCTGTTTTTTCTCTCTCTCAATTTCTCTCTCTTCACTCTGCTTTCTGGTGTGTGTGTGTCTCTGTCCTGTCTCTCTCCGTCTCTCTGTGTATCTTCTCTGTCTCTCGGGTCTGCTGTCTCTCTCTCTAACTCTCTCACTCTGTCTCTCTGTGTCTCTGTCTCTGTCTCTCTCTTCTCTCTCTCTCTCTCTCTCCTCTCTCTCTCTCTGTCTTTTTGTATCTCTCTGTCTCCCTGTTTTCTTTTTTCTGTCTGTCTGTCGTCTGCTTCTGTCTCTCTCTCTCTCTCTCTCCTCTCTCTCTTCTCCTCTTCTCTCCTCTCTCTCTCCCTCTCTCTGTGTGTAAGGGGTTATAGCATTAGGCTGTTCCCAGGGCCAGCGTAAAAGAAGTCTGCAGAAGGCCTCTCGTCTGCTCGCTGTCTTTATCGATCGGCTGCTGGAGCTGTGCTGCCTCTTAGCGGAATCACAGAGAGAGGGAGAGAGAGAGAGAGAGTGAGCGAGAGGAAGAGAGAGAGGTAGGAGGGAGGAGACGCTTATCATAGCCAGGATTACTAGTTTTTCAAGAACAAGACGAAGGACAGAACAAATCAAAAAGCAAATCGAAATGGGGCATCATGGCGAGCGATTAGATTCCAAAGGAGAAGATTGTAGGAAACAACAAGCAAAACAAACAAAAAAAAATACAAACAAAGTAGGGTTGTGGTGGGAAAAAGAAAAAAGCTTTTTCTCCAAGAGAACGTCCGTAAATCAACCAGCTAACAAAACGAGCGAAACTAACGATTCGAGCGACATTGAGGACAATTAGGAGGGGTTTCCTGTATTCCAAACGGAACGTTTAGTTAATCTGCGAAACTTCCAGCAGACGGAGGGGGGGGGGGGGGGGGGGGGGGGGGGGGGGTGAAGGCTGGGAAGAAGAGGAAAGAACGGGGGGAACTGATCGTAGGCTGGAAACAACGAGAATCATCGCATTTGGGAAAAGCGGGAGAAAAGCCCCCCCCCCCCCCCCCCCGCCCTATGTATACACGAGAAAGGTGAATTACGACGGCTTTTTCACCAATCGCAGAGACGTTTACGTAACTGGGTGACTCCCGCACCCGACAACACACAACACACACACCACACCACACACACACACACACACACACCACCGCGCGCACGCACGCACGCACGCACGTACGCACGCACGAACGCACATACCACGCACAAAACGCCGCATGCACGTTTTACTACACCCACACACACCACACACAACACAAACACAACACACACAGGGATTTTTGTTTTGGACAAAGGGCCCAGTGATGGAAAGAGATAAGTTAATAGGAAAATGAAAGGGCTGGTTACTCGGGTAAAACATGGATAGTCATGGAGCAAGGACGACACTGTATGCATAGTAGGGATGAACATGGAAAGTTACTAAGATAGGCATGGATCTAAGCTGCCACGGACACACACACACACAGCACACGCACACACACCCCCACCACACACACACACACACACACACACACACACAACCCCATGTTACTGGGGACGCAAAGTGGAGGAGCAATGACAGACAGCAGGAAAATGAACCCTCTGTGGTGATCAGCTTTCTGGGAGTCTTTGGGAAGATTTCCTGCGGGCACATAGGATCACAACCTCTTGTACCTTGAAGGTTCTACGTTTGGTACAGAAAGAAAGACTTGGAAGAAGGTGAGGGGGTGGGGAGAGATGGGGAGAAAGGGGCAGTTGGGGTCGGGGGGGGGGGGGGGGGGGGGGGGGGAGACGCAGGCGAAGAAGAGCGAGGGGGAAGGAAGGAAGAAGTGGGGTGGGAGCGCCGGGGTAGGATTTCAAAGCATTGATATTTTTTTAAGCACGTGAAGATGGTCTCGGATTTTTTTTTCAGCAGAGAAAGGCCAGTTGAAGGGCAACACGCGGACTTCTGGCTCAAAGAAAATCAAGAGATTGGGAGGTTTTTCGAATGGGGATATGCAGAAAAGCGACTAGGAAAAAAAAATATAAGAAGTCCCCTGTTTTATTTCCACAGCTACGACACTTTGCAAAGCAAAAAGGCTTGTGAATCTGTGTTAGAGCTGATGTAATGTATTTTGTGCACGCGCACAGTGTGTGGGGTGTGTGTGTGTGTGTGTGTGTGTTGTGTGTGTTTTGTGCGTGGTGCGTGCGTGCGTGCGTGCGTGGTGTGGTGTGTTGTTGTGTTTTTGTTTTTTGAAAATTGGCTTCGCACCAGAAAAGATAAGTTTCTTTGAAACATTAAATTGCTTAATTTTGAGACATTCGCGCTTGCTGATAGGTGGCTGCAAAATTTGTTAAATATGAAGTGTCTGGGGGCAGTTTAAGATGAACAGTCGTCTGTATGGCTGGAAATAGATACATTCTTCTCTCTCTCTCTCTCCTCCTCCTCCTCTCTCCTCTCCCCTCCCTTCTTGTTTACGTACGTTCTCCCACTGGGCGCTTGCTTAGACGAAGACCGCACGCGCGCGCGCGCGCGCGCACACACACCACACACACACACACACACACACACACACCCCCACACGTACACACACGCGCGCGCGCGCGCACCACACACAAAACACACACACACACACCCACACACACCAAAACACACGCACACACACACGCACACACGCATACACACACGCACACACACACACACACACCACACACACACACACACAACACACACACACACACACGTACACAATATTCGTAACTGTTATTGATGCTGTGTGGTCAAGGTATGTTTTATGTTTTATTTGTTGTTTCATTTACATTTCCTGTACTCTTGCTTATCTTGAACCTGGTAATTTATCTACTTTTTTTTAAAGATCCAAAATCAAATAACATGTACAGACATTAAACGATCGCGAGCGTGAGCGCGCGCGCGCGCACGCACGCACGTACGCACGCACGCACGCACACACGCACACGCACACACACACACACACACATATATACACAACACACACACACACACACACACAACACACCCCACACACACCACACACACACACACTCACACACACAAACCAACACCACACTCCCACAAACATTACTCACACACTACACCCCCGCCATTAGCCTTCCCAATGGCCCAAAACATTACTGACACAGCACACGCACGCCATACTTCAACTTCCACACACACACATTCTACACACAAAACACACACACACACACACACACACACACATGCCACACACGTATTCATACACACACACACACACACACACACACACACACACACACACACACGTATTCACCACACACACACACCACTCACACACACACACACACACACACACACACACACACGTATTCACACACACACACACACACACACACACAAAACACACAGTGAGAGAGAGCTTGAGTCAATGGCACAGGGGAGGTAAGAGACATCGATGGGTCATCATCTCCCTTGGTAGCCAGCGGAGTTCTCTGCCCTTTGGTGCAGAACAGGCGTTTTGTCAGTTCCCCCCTTTTAAAAAAAAATTGTAATGCCCCACATTTTTTTCACCCTCAACTTCCTAGCGAAGCTTCCTTTCAGGTTCGATA
>CM031602.1:62334401-62341901 GCA_018398815.1 Conus ventricosus
CATTGTGTTGCTTGCAGTCTTGACTAAATGTCCATTTGTGTTTGCTGTGCCAGTCTTGACTAAATGTCCATTTTTTGTGTTTTGCTGTCATGTGTTGTGCCAGTCTTGACTAAATGTCCATTTGTGTTTGCTGTGCCAGTCTTGACTAAATGTCCATTTGTGTTTGCTGTGCCAGTCTTGAAATAAATGTCCATTTGTGTTTGTTCATTTCCAGTTGTTGTTTTTCGTAGATGTGTCGGGTTCACGGTATATATGGCAAGCTTGGAACGTCCTTTTTTTTTTTTTTTTTTTGGGGGGGGGGGTCCTCTCCTTGTTTCTTCAGCGCGTTCTGTGCTGTCATAATAGATCTACTAAGCGATCGGCTGTCGTAAGCAGCGGTCGGTTGGAGTTACGGGTGTCGACTTACTTTACGGGTGTCGACTTATTTCATCAAGGGAGCAAGCGTTACCCAACTTGTTCTTTCAATACTGTTTACCATTCCCTGCCCCATTTCGGATTTCCTTTCGTACTTCCTTAGCCTGTCATCAACTCCACTCTCAGGGGAGGGGGAAAAAGAGGGGGGGGGGGGGGCAGTGAGGTGGTGGTTGTAGCTTGTAGGTGAAGGGAATGATGTCGTGGAATTCAAAGGGACAGACAGATAGGACACGAGACAGCCCAAGTTTTCATCTTAAGTCGGACAGTACCCTGAAAAGAAAAGACAAAAAAAAAAAAAAAAAAAAAAACTCACAACGGTTCGGTTCCTCTCTCTTTCCCAGGGCCGTGGTGGAGAGTCAGTCAAGCTGAACATCGGCCCTCTGTGATTCAAAGCGGAACACGGGACAGATAAGAGGGGAGGGAAGGTGCAGATCATAGTCCAGGGTGAGGTGGGGGGAGGGGGCGGAAAGAGGACGGTGAGGGGGGGTGAGGGGGGTGGAGGTGATGGTGGGTGAAGAGGAGGATTGAGGTAGGATTGGGGTCACAGCCAGCCTTCAGGCAAGGGACATTTTTTTCATTTGCAGGGTTTTACGAGTGCAACTGGTAGAGGGGGGGGGGGGGGGGAAGAAAACGATTAAGTTCAGTTCAACCAGACGGTGTTCATGTAGATAAACTGCGACCTGGTTTTACACAGTGACACGGCATCCCCCAGGATCACAGTTGTTATAATTAATTACACGGGATTTCAATTCATTGGTTGAAAAAATAAATAAATAAATAAATAGGATATTCGACTGCTTCTGGCGATCCCCCTCCCTTCTCTCTCTTCTCTCTCTCTCTCTCTCTCTCTCTCTCTCTCTCTCTCTTCTCTCACTTTCTCTCTTATCTCTCTCTGTGTCTGTCTGTGTCAGTCTTCTCTCTCTCTCTCTCTCTCTCTCTCTCTCTTCTCTCTCTCTCTCTCTCTCTCTCTCTCTCCACTCTCTCTCTCTCTCTCTGCACTTCTCGTGCGAACGTAACCATGTGCGCGTATGTCTGTCCGTTTTTTATCCGCATGAATACGAATGTGTGTGTGTGTGTGTGTGTGTGTGTGTGTGTGTGTGTGTTGTGTGTGTGTGTACATATACAAGTGTGTTTATATGTCTGTCTGTCGTTGTCTGTGTCTGTTTGTATCTGATTGCGCGCGCAGGCGCGCGAGCGTGCGCACGTGTGTGTGCGCGCGCGCGCGTGTGTGGTGTGTGTGTGTGTGTGTGTGTGTGTGTGTGTGTGTGTGTGTATCTGTCTGTCTGTGTATGTCCGTATCTGTGTGTGTGTCTGTTTCTTGTGTCCGTGTCCGTGTGAGAGAGACAGAGACAGAAAAAAAAAAAAGAAAAGACAGACAACAGACAGCCCGACAGACAGACAAAAGAAACAGACAGACAAAGTGCACGTTAATGTGCCCTGTCTGTCTGCCCCTTGGGGGGTTTTCCCTGTGAAAAAGGGGCGTGAGGCGCACGCTTTTGCATGTGGAGTGTGTGAAGGGGAGGGGGTGCGTATGCACATCCCTGGGGGTGTTGTGTGATGTGGGGCGTGCGCGTGGGTGTGTCCCATTATGTGTGGGGGGGGGTGGGGGGGGTGGTGGGGGTCGGGGCCGTGTGCTTGCGTATTGTTTTTAAAAACCAACCGTCACTGGTTGCGAAAAAAGATTAAACAATCCCACCGAAAAAACACCGAGTTGCATATTTTTTAATTTTCTTCCCAGACAAAAAAGGCCCTACGGTTCCCAAACGGGTGTGTGGGTTGTGGTGTGTGTGTTTGTGTGTGTGTGTGTTTTGTGTGTGGGGTGTGTGTGGTGTGGTGTGATTGGTGTGCGTGCGGCGTGCGTGCGTGCGTGCGTGCGGCGTGTGTGTGTGTGTGGTGTGTGTGGGGTTTGGGTTGTGTGTGTTTGTGTTGTGTGTGTGGGGTTTTGTGTGTGGCCGTCGTGGGCAGGGCGTGGCCGCCCGCTGTGAAATGTGCCCAACAAATTTCGTGACACAATACAGGGTAGAAAAAAACAGAACACCGTTTCCCAACCCCCTTCTTTTCCAGGGGTTTTTTTTTTAATTCCTCTTCTGGGAAAATCCCGGCCCACGGACCCCCCCCCCCCCCCCCCCCCCCAAAAATCCAAACCTATATCCAACCCTTTTCTTTTCCTCTCTCTCCCCTTCTCCCTTCTCCCCCTTCTCCCCTCCCCTCTCTCTCTCTCCTCCCCAGTATTTTTTTTTCCCCCCGAAACAGCTTAAAAAACCGTACTCACATCTTTCATTTGTGTGTGTGGTGTGGTGTGTGGGGTGTGTGTGTGGGGTTGTGTGTGTGTGGGGGTTGAGTGGGGGGTTGGGGTTGGTTGGGTGTGTGTGTGTGTGGTGGTGTGTGTGGGGTGTGTGTGTAAAGGGGGTGTCGTTCCATGGTGACATGCATGTTTGTAAATTGGGACGGGTGAAATGCGTGTGTGAAAAAGGTGTGGGGGGGTGTCGGGGTGGTGTGGGGTGTTTTGTTTTTTGTGTGTGGTGTGTTGTGTTTGGGGCGTGTTGTGTATTTTGGGTGGGTGTCCACCCCGGGCCCCCTCGTCTTTGCGGGGTTTTCAGAACTGGTTTTGGGGTCGGGGAAAAAAAAATTTTGTGACTCCCGGTGTAAATTTTGTGTGTATTGAAAGAAAGCAAAAAACCAAGCTTTGCGTGTGCGTATCGTGTGCGGGGTGTCCGTGTGGTATGTGGTGGGTGGGGTGGGAAGGGTTTGTTTTGGTGTGTGTTGTGTGTGTGGGGTGTGTGGTGTGTGTGGGGGGGTGTTGGTGTGTGTGTTTTGGTGTGTTTTGGGGTGTGTTGGGGTGTGGTGAGTGTGTGTTGTGTGTTTCAGGGAAAAAAAATAAACACAAGCAAATCGGGTTTGGGTTGCCAGCCGGTTCGAATCGGCTTAAGCCCGACTCAGCCATCCCAAACGCCTTAAAGCGCCCCGCACCCCAAAATTTTGCACACCGGGGGAAAACAGAAAAGTCTGAGTGGCTGGGGCTGACAGGTCTCGGGTAAATCTGGTCAGACGTCCCCAGCGCCCCCCCAGACTCAACTACCAATTTTAAAACTGACCATGGGCCCCCACGTTAAGCCCCACGGGCCCCAGTTTAAAACAGAAAGGGGGGAAGGGGAGTGGGGTGGGTGGGGGGGAAATCCAGCCCAATCAATTAAATTACCAATAGAAACCCCCACAGAGAGTAAGGCTGTAGGCCCTGACCAAGATTTTTAATACCAAAAGGGGAATTTGAGGGGGAAACTTTGGGTACGAGGCGGTAAAAAACGACCCAAGGGAAAATCCCCCCCTTTTGACAGACGGAAAGGGATAAAAGGGTTGGGGAGAGTGAAGAACGGGAGAAAGAGGGGGAAAAGAACAGGAGCCGAGAAGAGAGAGGGTTCTTGGGGGGTTTGTCTCTGCAGGGAAAAAGGCCCGAGAGAATTTAGAGGATTTAAATTTTTAGCATTAGCCCCGAAAGGGCGCAAAGTGAGGACAAAAGAGATTGTGGAAAGAGGGAGTTGCTAACTTTTGAGAGAAAAAGAAAGAAAGAAAAGGAAAAGGGAAAAACAACCAAGTCCATTTAAAAAGAGCAGACTAGGAGAGAAGAAGAGTGCAAAGCGTAATGCCCGAAGAAAGAAAGGGGAACAGAACGATGGGTTTATAGTCCCAAAGTTTTCCCTCTTAACCGGGGAAAACGAACCTCATAAACCTTTGGGAGCGTCCTTCGTCAAAGGCAGAACCACCAAACCCAAGCCATGATCAAACCAATAAACCCAAAGCCAGCATTTTGTCGTGTTGTTTAAAGTGGGGCAGTGAAAAAAAAAAAAAAAGGAAAAGAAAAAGACATTGGGTTCGTGAAAAATTTTAAAATCACCTGGCCAGGTAAAGAAAAATCTATTTAAAACCCGGGGGTTTGTTTTTTTTATGTTTTAGATAAATGGGTTTTTTAAGTTTTAGGAAAGAGAGAATGTTTTAAATTTTTTTAATCCATCATTTTAGTTTCTTCTAGATCATTTAAGGGAAAGTTTTTTTTGACTTTACAAGGGGGTTTGATGTTACGAATTTTCATGAATTTTGAAAGAGAAAGTAAAACAACTGTGATGTGTCTGGGGGTGGCGCTAGTCCTTCCCCCATCGACAAACAAACCCCAGGTTTTACAGGGTGTGTGCGTGGGTGCTAGGAAAATGTAAGGATTTCCTGTGTGACAACGTCTTTCGGTTGGGTTTGGTTTTTTGAAAGGGGGACATGTGTTAGTGAAATGGATACTGTGGGGAAAAAGATTAAAAATATTATATTTATATAATTTTTTAAGGGAAAAGGAGAAAGGGGAAAAGAGGAGAGAGAGAGACAACAGACAACCACAGCCGACAGAGACAGAGCGACAGATAGGGCCAAGGAACAGACGGAAAAACGGACAACAGACAACTGACCAAAAAAGCAGAAAACAGGAGAGACCCCAAGACAAAGACAAACATCGGGGGGGCCCCACATCACTGGGTGTTCGGGTGTGTGGGGGCCCCAAGTGTTGGTTGTGTGTGTGTTGTGTGTTTGTGTGTGTGTTTTGTGTGTGTGTGTTGGGGTTGTGTGTTGTTGGGTGGTGTGTGTGTTTTGTGTGTGTGTTGGGGGTGTGGGTGTGTGTTTTTGTGGGTGTGTGTGTGGTGTTGTGGTGTGTGGGTGGTGGTGTGTTTGGGTGTGTTTTTGGGGAGTGTGGTTGTGTGTGTGTGTGAGTGTGTGGGGTTTTTGTGGGGGGGTGTGCCGGGGTGTGGTGTGTGTTTTGTGGGTGTGTTGGTTTTTTGTGTGGTTGTGTGTGTGTTGTGTGTGTGTGTGTGCGTGTGTGGGGTTTTTGTGGGGGTGTGGGGTGTTTTTGTGGGGTGGTGTTTTTGTGTGTTTGGTGTGTTTTGGGTTTTGTTGTGGTTTGGGGGTGTGTTGGGGTTGTGTGGGGGGGTGTTTTTGTGTGTGGTGTGTGGTGTGTTTTTGTGTGAGGTGCGTGTGGCCCTTTTTTGGTGTGTGTGAGTGTGTGGGGGTGTGTGTGTGGTGTGTGTGTGGGTGGGGGTTTTTGGGGTGTGTGTGTGGATGTGGTGTGGGGTGTGTGTGGTGTGTGTGTTTTGTGTGTTTGGGGGGGGGTGTGGTGTCCATAAAAGACGCTAGGGACCCCCTGAACAAACCCGCAGACCGGCCCCATTTTTCTTGGCTTGCGCCGCGAATCCTCTTTTCAAACAGAGGGTCCCCCCCACCCTACAAACCCCCCCCCACTACCACCACCCTCTCTCTCTGGGCTTTTCCCTCTCTCCTCTCCAAAATTCCCCTCTCTCCTTTTTCTCCTCCCCCTCTCTCTTCCCCTCTCTCTCTCTCTCCTTCTCCTCCCCGTCTCCGTCTGTCGTCTCTCTTTCTTTTCTCTCTCTCCCCCTGTCTCCCTCGGGCTTTTTCTTTTGCCTCTCCCTCTTTCTGTCTCTCTCTTTTTCTCTTTTTTCCTTTTCTCTCACTCTCACCTCCCCTTCCCCCCCTCTCTATTTTTTCCCTCCCTGCCTCTCCCCCCCCCCCCCCCCCCTGGGCTCTCTCTCTCCCTCCCTCTTCCCCTCTCAGTCTCCGCTTTTTGGGGCACACGCCCTCCCAAAACAGCCTAATAAAAAAACTGAAAAGGGATTTTTCTTTCCCAAAAGGGAAAAAAACCACCACCAACACTATCCTGTGAGCAGCAGGCTCCCTTAAATAAAACACCAGCAAAGTTTCGAGGAATGGTTTTCCCCCTGCCCCTAAATTTCGCGCCCGCCCCGCTTTCCTTTTTTACTTCGTTTTTGGGGGTTTTTTTTTCCCTTATTTTAAATTTCCCTTTTGTACTGCAAAAGAGGCAACAGGGAAGTGGGCTAGGAAAAACCCCATCTCCCTTCACATCATTTGGGCAAAAACACTTGAGTTGGATATTTCAGTCTTCTTCTCTAGACATAGTCTACGGTTACCGAACTCTGTGTGTGTGTGTGTGTGTATGTGTGTGTGTGTGTGTGTGTGTGTGTGTGTGTGTGTGTGTGTGTGTGTGTGTGTGGTGTGTGTGTGTGTGTGTGCGTGTGTGGTATGTGTGTGTATGTTGTGTTGGTGTGTGGGTGTGGTTGTGGTGGTGTGTGGTGGGTGTGGTGTGTGTGTGTGTGTGTGTGTGTGTGTGTGTGTGTGTGTGTGTATGTGTGTGTTTGTGTGTGTTTGTGTGTGTGTGATGTGGTGTGTGTGTGTGTGTGTGTGTGTGTGTGTGTGTGTGTGTGTGTATGTGTGTGTTTGTGTGTGGTGTGGTGTGTGTGTGTGTGTGTGTGTGTGTGTGTGTGTGTGGTGTTTGGTGTGTTGGTGTGTGTTGTGGTGTGATGTGTGTGTGTGTGTGTGTGTGTGTGTGGTGTGTGGTGTTGTGTGTGTGTGTGTGTGTGTGTGTGTGTTGTGTGTGGTGTGGTTGTGTGTGGGTGGTGTGTGGTGTGTGTGTGTGTGTGTGTGTGGTGTTTGGTGTGTGGTGTGGTGTGTGTGTGTGTGTGGTGTGTGTGGGGGTGGGTGTGGTGTGTGTGTTTGTGTGTGTGCCCGTATATGTTTGTGCCGAGATATACAGCGTGCTCGCGCGCGCGCGTGTGCGTGTGGTGTGTGTGTGTGTGTGTGTTGTGTGTGTGTGGTATGTATGTGAAAACATGCCGTGCGCGCGTATGTACACGTGGTGTACATGTAGATATGCCTGCATGTGTTTGTGAGCTTGTGCGCGCGTATGTACACGTGGGTGTACATGTAGATATGCCTGCATGTGTTTGTGAGCTTGTGCGCGCGTATGTACACGTGGGTGTACATGTAGATATGCCTGCATGTGTCTGTGAGCTTGTGCGCGCGTATGTACACGTGGGTGTACATGTAGATATGCCTGCATGTGTTTGTGAACTTGTGCGCGCGTATGTACACGTGGGTGTACATGTAGATATGCCTGCATGTGTTTGTGAACTTGTGCGCGCGTATGTACACGTGGGTGTACATGTAGATATGCCTGCATGTGTTTGTGAGCTTGTGCGCGCGTATGTACACGTGGGTGTCATGTAGATATGCCTGCATGTG
>CM031602.1:62349401-62354401 GCA_018398815.1 Conus ventricosus
AGAAGACAGCCTGAACCTATTCATGCATCTCAACAACAACAACAACAACAATAACACCAACAATAACACCAACAACAATAACAAGAACAACAACAGCAATAACAACAACAACACTAGCAACAAACTAAATGGAAAAAGGTGGGCAATCCATGGCACTTGCTTTCAACATTAGCTTGCTGAGATTAGGGACCGTCCCTGCTGAGATACATGCCAATGTACGCAAACTGTGAGACGCTGCGACAACTTCTTACCTACACAGCTTCCCTCTGGTTGGAATTAAACCAAACACACACACTCACTCACACACACCACACACACACACACACACACACACACACACACACACGCACGCACGCGCACACACGCGCACACACACACACACACACACACACACACACAACACACACACACGCACGCACGCACGCACGCACGCACGCACACGCACACACACACACACACACACACACACACACACACACAATTGGGGAGAGGGGGAGAGGGAGAGATACAGACAGACAGACAGACAGAGAGCGGTGCGTCTCGACTACGATTGGGGGTGAGGAAGGAAGAAGGAATCCCCACCCCACCCCTCCCCGTCCCACCCCTTCTTCCTACTCCTGGTTTCTGTTCCCCAACTACCTACCTAAAGGATTCATGTTCCCCCCCACCCCCCACCCCCACCCCACCCACTCCCACGCCCGCTTTCCCCGATGTCTGCCTTATCTACTACTCCTCTACCCTGTTGTTAAAAAGGACGGGCGGGGTGGGGGGTGGGGTGGGGAGGGAGGCGAGGGGGGGGGGGTAGCTTCGGCCTTAATGATGAAGAGGGTGCCTTTGAGCACGCAATATACCCATTGTTCCTGGGCTAACCGTCATCGTTTTTGTGTGTGTGTGTGTGTGTGTGTGTGTGTGTGTGTGTGTGTGTGGTGTGTATGTGTTTCCCCTTCATCCTTCTGTCCGTTCTTTTCTTCTCCATCCTCTTTTCTTTCTTTTTCTTTTTGCCTATCGTTTACCTAATCTTCCCCCCCCCCCCTCACCCCACCCCCACCCGCTACCCTTCCTTATTCCTTTCGGCTCTTTTCGCTGACCGTAATGTAATGGCGAAATCCGACCACTGAACAGGCTAATTATTTCACAAAGGGTAAAGGCAAGGTTCTTCAGGGCGGTTGTAATAAGATGCTGTCACTGGTGACCGTTCTCTCCCTTGATTTCTCGGCAATCACTGGGATAGAATGATCTTCTCTTCCTGTCTGTCTGTCTGTCTGTCTGTCTGTCTGTCTGTCTGTCTCTCTCTCTCTCTCTCTCTCTCTCTCTCTCTCCTCTCTCTCTCTCCTCTCTCTCTCTCTCTCTCCTCTCTCTGTTTGATTATGTTTACCGATTTCGTATGGATTTTTTTCATACACAATGTGTGTGTGTGTGTGTGTGTGTGTGTGTGTGTGTGTGTGTGTGTGTGTGTGTGTCTGTGTGTCTGTGTGTCTGTGTGTCTGTGTGTGTCTGTGTCTGTGTGTGTCTGTGTGTGTTTGTATGAGTGTCTATCTGTCTCTCTGTCTATCTGTCTGTTAATCTGCGTGTCTGCGCGCGCGCGTGTGTGTGTGTGTGTGTGTGTGTGTGGGTGTGTGTGTGTGGGGGGGGTGTATTTGTGTGAGTCTATCTGTTAATCTGTGTGTGCTTGCGTGCACGCGCTTTGGTTTGTTAGCACACACGCGCGGGCGCTCAAGTTTGTATGTATGCGTGTGTGTCTTTGTGTGTCTGTCTGTCTGTCAGTCTCTGTGTCTTAGTCTGTAACTGATGCTTTGAAATACATTTTCTTCCTCCTACTTAGCGTGTAATCCTCTCTCGTCAAACTGTTACAGGTTATGGCAGAAAAACTTTCTCTTACTCTCTCCCTCTTTCTCCCTCTCTCTCTCACTCAATTCTCTCTCTCTCTCTCTCTCTCTTCTCTCTCCTCTCTCTCTCTCCTCTCTCTCTCTCTCTCTCTCTTGCTCTCTCTCTCTTTCCTCCCCCGCAGAGTTTGCAGTGAGTAAAACTGAAGGAGGATATGGGGAGGTGTGAGGACACGTGATCTACATATACCGATGAACGGACTACTCTCTGTGAAGTATTGATTTACTTACACACAAATACGCGCGTGCGCGTGCGCGCGCGCTTACACCACACACCCCGCGCGCGCGCGCGCATACAGAGGGAGGGTGGTGGAGTGAGACAGACAGACAGACACTGAGAGAGAGATGCAGAGAGAAAGACCCACCGACAGCCAAACGGAGAGATGAGAGAAGAGAGAGAGAGAGGAGAGAGAGAGAGAGAGAGAGAGAGAGAGAGAGACAGACAGACAGACAGACAGATAGGGAGGCAGACAGACAGACAGACAGTGATTTGTTTTCCTTATAAGCGTCACAAAGAGATCGTGTCAAAACCTTGTTTTTTTGGTTATCACGTGCATGCACTGCCCGCACGCGCGAAGAGCGTGTGCGCGTGCATAGGTGCTTATGTCCATAGGTTAGCTGTGACGTTGACATTTTCTCCGCAATCAACCCGGGTACGGGACACACACTGGGCAGCACAGTTTTAACACTGACGAGGTTCTTTCAAGCTATGTCATGCAGGAGAACACTGCCCAATGGTAAACCGTCGTTCCCAGCGGTGTTTTCAATGTAACAACAAAAAACTGACATTTTCTTTGGGGGAACTATGACAGATGACCATCACCGCTTTCCATAATTAAGTGAACAAACGTGGCATCCACTTGGCGTCCATTCTGTGCCCGATTAGGGAGAGTTGATCAGTGATTTTTTCCTTCTTCGTTTTCGTCGTTTGCTTGAATGTTTCTCTTGCCTGATGAAGACCAAAGAGGTCGAAAACGCGTCGTGTTTCGTCTTGTCATTTGTTTGGTCTCTTTCGTTCGGCGGAACAGTAGATCTCTTTTATTGATAAATCTTAAATAAATGTTAGCGAACCGCCCAGAGAACGTGGACAAACGAGTCGCAAGACAAAACACAAAAGCGTTTCGACCTCTAGGTCTTCGTCAGGGATATATAAACGAATAAAACAACGAAAATTCACTTAGCTTTGATCGCTTCAGATCGCTTCAAAGCTAAGTGAATTTTCGTTGTTTTATTCGTTTATATATCCCCTGACGAAGACCTAAGAGGTCAAACGCGTTGTGTTTGTCTTGTGACTCGTTTGGCCCCACGTTCTCGGGCGGTTCGCTAACATTTATTTAAGATTTGTTTAGTTTTCCCGCCTGCAGTCGTCTCGCTTTGCAAACTAGATCTATTTTATTGATGAAGTTTGTTTAAAAATTTCTGCCAACAGTTACCTCACTGGAAACTCGCAGAAAAATTTGCTCCTTGGCTGACTCCACAAATAACGACCGTAATGGTGTGGAATTCTCCTTTGGCTGACTCCACAAATAACGACCGTAATGGTGTGGAATTCTCCTTTGGCTGACTCCAAAAATAACGACCGTAATGGTGTGGAATTCTCTCCTTTGGCTGACTCCACAATAACGACCGTAATGGTGTGGAAATTTCCTTTGGTGACTCCACAAATAACGACCGTAATGGTGTGGAATTCTCCTTTGGCTGACTCCACAAAACGACCTTTAATGGGTGTGGAATTCTACTTTGGCTGACTCCACAAATAACGACCGTAAGGGTTTGTGGAATTCTCCTTTGGCTGACTCCACAAATAACGACCGTAATGGTGTGGAAATTTTCTCCTTTGGCTGACTCCACAAATAACGACCGTAAGGGGTGGGGAATTCTCCTTTGGCTGACTCCACAAATAACGACCGTAATGGTGTGGAATTTTCTCCTTTGGCTGACTCCAAAAATAACGACCGTAATGGGGGTGGAATTCTCCTTTGGCTGTCTCCCCCAAAAAAAGGGCCCGAAATGGTGTGGAATTCTCCTTTGGCTGACTCCACAAAAAAACGGCCGTAATGGTGTGGAATTCTCCTTGGCTGACTCCACAATAACGACCGTAATGGTGTGTAATTTCTCTTTGGCTGTCTCCACAAATAACGGCCGAATGGTTTTGGAAATTCTCCTTTGGTGACTCCACAAATAACGGCCGTTAATGGTGTGGAATTCTCCTTTGGCTGACTCCACAAATAACGACCGTAATGGTGTGGAATGCTCCTTTGGCTGACTCCAAAAATAACGACCGAAATGGTGTGGAATGCTCCTTTGGCGACTCCACAAATAACGCCCAAAAATTTGGTGTGGAATTTCCTTTGGCTGACCCCACAAATAACGACCGTAATGGTGGGAAATGCTCCTTTGGCTGACTCCACAAATAACGACCGTAATGGTGTGGAATGCTCCCTTGGCTGACTCCACAAATAACGACCGTAATGGTGGGGAAATGCTCCTTGGCTGACTCCACAAATAACGACCGTAATGGTGTGGAATTCTCCTTTGGCGACCCACAAATAACGACCGTAATGGTGTGGAATTCTCCTTTGGCTGACTCCACAAATAACAAACCGTAATGGTGTGAAATTCTCCTTTGGCTGATCCAAAATAAACGACCGTAATGGTGTGGAAAATTCTCCTTTGGCTGACTCCACAAATAACGACCGTAATGGTGTGGAATTCTCCTTTGGCTGACTCCAAAAATAACGACCGTATGGTGTGGAATTTCCTTTGGCTGACTCCACAAATAACGACCGTAATGGTGTGGATTTCTCCTTGGGGGCTGACTCCAAAAATTTAACGACCGTAATGGTGTGGAATTCTCCTTTGGCTGACTCCACAAATAACGACCGTAATGGTGTGGAATTCCCTTTGGCTGACTCACAAATAACGACCTTTAATGGTGTGGAATTCTCCTTTGGCTGACTCCAAAAATAACGACCGTAATGGTGTGGAATTCTCCTTTGGCTGACTCCACAAATAACGACCGTAATGGTGTGGAATTCTCCTTTGGCTGTCTCCACAAATAACGGCCGTAATGGTGTGGAATTCTCCTTTGGCTGACCCCACAAATAACGGCCGTAA
>CM031602.1:62361901-62366901 GCA_018398815.1 Conus ventricosus
GTGCTGTGCGATGTTGTGTGTGTGTGTGTGTGTGTGCGCGTGTGTGTGTACATGATGTGTGGTGGGCGTGTTCTTTGTGTGTGTGTATGTGAGCACACACGGACAACAGGCGCGAACGACGTGCAGTGTGTGTAGTGGGGTGGAGAGGTCTGTGTTTTGTGGTTTTGTGGTGTGGAGCTTGCCATTTGCTTGTTAAATTGTGGTGAAAGCTGTGGGCCACGCGCAATTATCGGTCATGTGTGTTGTGGTGATGACTGTTGTGGTTGTGTCCCTAGCCGCGCGCGCGCCGTATGTGTATGTATATTCCCTTTTTCTGTCTTTTTTTTCTTTTTCTTTTGTTGTTGTTGTTTGTGTTTGTTTGTTTCCTTTTCCGACTCATTCTGTGACGCGAACCTTTTTTCCTTCGAGTTCGCAAGTTCGACAGTTCTGAAAACGCTGCTCTGTGCGGTCAGCTGGGCTATCTACAATGATTAAAACTCCCCCCCCCCCCCCCCCCCCCCCCCCCCCCCCCCCCCAACACACATCATCATGTGACTGACACGGCTCTAGCGGTCATCTGGGGCCCAAACCCATTATGAACAGGCCACTCGCGTCTTTCGCTCGTCTTCTTCTCAATCGCGCGCATGGAAGCTCACGTGCACGCACACGCATGTCCGGTCCACCAGGCACACGTACGTGCATACGCACTGAAGAGTTGAACTGCATATAGTACGGGAGACAACCACCGTCAGCGGAGAGACGAGAGTGCAAGGGACGTAATTCATGACGACGTGGACAGGATCGGAAAATTGATCCTTCGTCGGCTGGCTTTGGTTCCGTTGCCTCTCCCTTCGACCTAAGGCGCCCTCTCTCTCTCTCTCTCTCTCTCTCCTCTCTCATCTCTCTCTCCTCTCTCTCTCTCTCTCTCTCTCTCTCTTCTTTCTTTCTCTTTCTTTCTTTCTTTTCTTCTCTTCTTCTCTCTCGTCATCTCTCTCTCTCTCTCTCTCTCTCTGCTCTCTGCTCTCTCTCTCTGCTCTGCTCTGCTCTGCTCTGCTCTGCTCTGCTCTGTCTGCTCTGCTCTGCTCTGCTCTGCTCTGCTCTGCTCTGCTCATCGATATGAGTCATTTGTTTATCGTACTCGATTCCCTTCAAAAGAGCAATTGCCAATACTGTCCAAATGAATCATCTCTGCCCCAGCCACCACCATCATCAAAATCATCATCATCATTACATCATCATCATTCTCCCTCCCTCCCTCTCTCTCTCTCTCTCTCTCTCTCTCTCTCTCTCTCCTCTCTCCCCTCTCTCTCTCATTTTTTTTTTCGATTCCGGATGGTGTGTGCTCTTCCATTCTCCTTCAATCAATACTGTGACAGAACATTATTATGCTTGCACAGGTTTGGTGAGGGTGGGAATAGGATGATTCAGATGACTCCGACAATGCCTCGTTTTTTTTGTTTTTTTTTTTTTAGACGGCATGACGGAAGTAAGCCTATGGTGTGCTTGTTCTTTTTCGCAGGTAAACATATTTCATTCGTTCGCTCTAAATATACATGTATGTGTGTGTATGTGCGGCGTGCGTGCGTGCGTACGTGCTTGCATGCTTGCGTGCGTGCGCGCGCGCGTGCGTGTGTGTGTGTGTGTGTGTGTGTGTGTGTGTGTGTGTGTGTGTGTGTGTGTGTGTGTGTGTGTGTGCATGTGTCGTGCGTGCGTGAGTGCGTTCGTGCGTACGTGCGCGCGCGTGCATGCGTGCGCGTCCGCGTATGTATGTTTACGTGTATAAGAGAGTTTATGTATGTTGTTCATGTTGTGCGCTTATGTTGTGTGTGTGTGTGTGTGTGTGTGTGTGTGTGTGGTGTGTGTGTGTGTGTGTGTGTGTGTGTACGTGTGTGCGTGGTGGTGTGTGGTGTGTGTGTGTGTGTGTGTGTTGTGTGTGTGTGTTTATGTACGTGCATGTGGTGTGACACAGTCAGAGAGAAAGACAGAGAGAGAGAGAGGATTAGAGGAGGAGGAGGAGGAGGAGGAGGAGGAGGAGGAGGGAGGAGCGCCAAAAACAGACGATAAGATAAAAGTTACTAATTATTTCACCACTTTCTTTTCCTCTATAACAATATGTAGAATCCTTACACCACCAGCCATGCTAGTAAATTATTGTTAATACATAACACATGCTGAATTCAAACTTTAATTGTCAAAATGAACGCTTTTCCTTGTTTGAATGGTGAAAATATTGATGTAGCATCCATTGAAGAAAAACAAAACCTTCAGTGCGTGGGGAGAAAAAAAACACACACACCCAAAAACAGATGACTTAAACGGGGATGGGATCTCATTGGAAAAACAAACAACGAACGAACAACGGACAAATGTTCACGTGCTGGATCATATTTATTACATCCACCCCGACATTTCCGATCACGCCGCTCTTATGATCCGACAACGTTAGGAACAACGATTGCATTCAGATCTGCATTTCAGACGTGCAACCCATTTTCAAGTTCTCTGAGACTGATAACCAATAAATCGAGAAAAAGAAAGAAGAAAAAAAAAGGGGGGGGGGGGGGGGGGGTGTGAAAATGAAATCGATGAATCGAAGTCCTGTCAGTCAGTGGGCCAGTTCTCCTCTCAATTCAACTCACCACTTCAAAGGCGCTGTCACATACGACTGTCCCTGACAGAACGCCAGTCTTGTCTACTGGCCACTCCACCATAAAAAAAAAAGAAAGAAAGTGAAATTTCCCATAGCCCAGTGGCCGTAGGAACAGTGAGCTGCCAGAGGTTCACTGTGTCTAGGGCACGGCATGATGGAAGGCGGAGCCCATCCCTCCTCTCCTTCCGCCGCCTTTAACCTTCCTGAACTGAATCAGGTACCTTGCTGAGTGGACGGGCAGGGTTTTCAAGTCTCTCTCACACACACTACACACACACCACACACACACCACACACACACCACACACACACACACCACACACACACCACATAACACAACAGTCATACACATTACACACACACACACTCACATACAAACGCCTACATCATGCTTACACAACACAAGCTATTCATAACCATTCATTCAGTCAGTCACTCATCTTCTTCATCACGTCTAATATCACCAACATGAACAACTTAAACAGAAGACAACACACACACCGCGCCGCCGCCCGCACAGCAACACACACACGCACCACGCACACACCACGCACACACACACACACACACACACTACACGCCGCACGCACGCACACACACACACACACACAACACACACACACACACACACACACACACACACACACACATACACAACACCACACACACACCGCACGCACGCACGCACGCAACACACACACGCACGCACGCACGCACGCACGCACCACCACCACCACCACGCACGCACGCACGCACCACACACACACACACACACACCACCACACACACACACACACACCACGCACGCACGGCCATGGTGAACACATTGTTCTATAACTCTAGGCATAAGAACTGATTTTTGTTGGGTCCCATCTCACTGTGGTATAAAGTGGAATGAAATAGCACAGTCTTGCAAAAGAAGGAGCAAATAGAAACGCTGAAAATTTATTAAACAATCCCTTAGATTTGTCCTCTTGTGAATTAATCCAAATTATGGACAAGTATATACATAAGCAGAATTTTAGTCACAAAATGACTACTTTACCATCGTGCCCAAGGCACACTGTTAGATTAATTCATAAACTGAGGCTGAATACATGGAACACTAAATATTCTCATGGTATTACTTGTGTCTGCAGAGAAAACATTTCTGTGCATCATTTTTTTTTAGGCTCAGTGTTGACCTCGCTCTATCAGGAGAAAGGTATTGAGATGAATAACTTTGATAATGTCAATGCTGTCTTGTATGGTCCATATGTTGCTAAAAATTGCCATGGTTATTTCGCAATTACATGTTGCAAAAATTTTTATAAAGATCAACAATTTTGTGCCCACTAGGGTATGTTACTTATGTAAATATGCATAAATCAGAAGTGGGTTTGAAAGTACCAACATGGATGATAAGTTGAGTTTGGAGGTGTGGTTCTATTTTTCTTAAGTGTCTGATATCATCTGACGATGAAAAGACATTTAAATAAACCACTGAACTGAACTGAACTGAATTGTGAACATTATGCCCCTCAGCTCTGCAGGCAAAACTACTTGAACCATTTGACCACGTTTCTGATTGATTGACCGAAGCAGCTCACAGTTTCTTCTGGTCTGCCAGTGAACAAGTCCTCAAGAGACCCGAGAAGTCCGGTGTAACAGCCCATTCTTACCCCCCTCTGGAACTTACCCCCGGGTAAGTCTGGGCTAGCCTGCTTTTACCCCCGGGGTCATTCCAGGACTAGCTTGAACCGACCCCCCCCCCTCCCCCCCCCAGTTGGAACTGACCCCCCCCCCCCCCCCAGTCATCTACATTGTACAAGGTATACAGGCACTCAGGAGACACTTATTAGCTGTAAAAATAGTTAAAATCTCTGACATACATTCAAGTGACCAATGGTCATTGACACTGACCACTGGTTGTCTGCATTGCACAAGGTATGCAAACACTCATGAGACACTAATTAACTGTAAAATTGTCGAAATATCTAATTGACGTCATAGTGACCAATGGTCAGTGGCAATGACCACCAGTCGCCTGCATTGTACAAGGTACACAGGTACTCAGGAGACTATAATTAGCTGTGAAATAGTTAAAATCTCTGATTTACGTCATAATGACCAGTAGTCAGTGGCAATGACCACAAGTAATCTACATTGTACAAGATACACAAGCACTTGGGAAACACTAATTAGCTGTTTAATAGTTAAAATCTGCGATTTACGTCATAATGACCAGTGGTCAGTGGCACTGACCACTAGTCATCTGCATTGTGCAAGCTAAGGTACACAGGTACTCAAGAGACTCTAAATAGCTGTAAAATAGTTAAAAGAGGCAAACGGGATGAAGCAACAATGCTACTTGGTCACAACGACACGTGGTC
>CM031602.1:62371901-62379245 GCA_018398815.1 Conus ventricosus
GACTGACCTAAAACTGAATGTCACTTACAGAAATGAAGGGTGTTATACAAGGGGTGAACAAGCTCAATCGGACTCTCTCCTCTCTCTCTCCTCTCTCTCTCTCTCCTCTCTCTCTCTCTCATGTATATATATATATTTATTATTTTTTGTGTTGTTGTGGTGTGGTTTTGTTCAACAAGTTAATACTGGAGAAAAACAAGTCCAGGTAAACAATTCTTCCGTCATTACATCAATGGCTTGACAAAAGATTTAAACAAAACAAAACAAAAACAAAACAAGGGAGGGGGAAGGGAAGGAAGAAAAGGAGAACACACAAAAAGTAGGGAATATACTAAAAATGTTAAACCTATCACTAGCAGCATATGGGAACCATTGTAATCCATTTGAAGACAGAACCATTCGTATTCCTGCTCCGAGGCCTTTCGTCCGCTGGATCGGACTCATCAGGGAGGCACGGCTGACTGTGTCTGTGCTCCTTGGCATCAAATGGATATACTCCACCCCACCGTGTATAATTTCTGCAGTGTTCTCACCACCAAGGGTTCAAAAATAGAATCCAACAGAACATCCAAAGCAGCCAGCGAACGGTAGAAAAGTAAAACGAAAAGAAATGTGATAAGGAAATAAGTTCCTGAAAAAAAACTAAAATTGTTATCATGAACAGTATATACATATACTTACATATGTATATAATATAGAGAGAGGGAAAGACAGACAAAGAGACAGAAGACAGAAGAGAGAGAGAGAGAGAGATAGAGAGAGAAGAGAGACTGGACACAGAAACTGATAGATACAGGATTTTGGTGTGTGTGTGTGGTGTTGGGTGTGTGTGTGTGTGTGTGTGTGTGTGTGTGTTGTGTGTGTGTGTGTTGTGGTGGGGGTAGCCCCCCCCCCCCGCGCGCTCAGTGTGCGTGGTGCGTGTGTGTGCCATCATATCGTATTGAGCCATACCATTCCTACGTAGGGACCCCAGTGGCCATTAGGCGGGGCGTGGCGTGTTCACAGCTCGGGGTGGAGGGGTGAGGAGAGAGATGGGGGAGGGGGGGGGGAACAACGGGGAAAGAAAAAAAAACCCCCACCACACCGCAGGGCCTAAGGCCTGGACGGACGGTTCCCCGCCGTGTTGTGCCGGCTGCAACAACGGGGCCCCTTTGACACCATCTGCTGATTGATGACACTAGTTGGGAGGTTGGGGGCGGGGGGTGGGGCGGGGGGGGGAGGGGGGGGGGGGGGGGAGGTTTTCCAGGGGAGGGGGAAGGGGGGGTTGGGGGGGGGGGGGGGGGGGGGCGGTTGTGTGAAACGACGTGATGGGTTCCGGAATGTATATTCCATGGAGACAGAGACACAGCGAGGAGAGAGGGAAGAGAGAGAGGGGGTAGAGAAAGAGAGGGTGGAGATAGAGAGAAAGAGAGGGGGGTGGAGAGAGAGGGGGGGGGGGAGTACTGGAGATAGAGAGAGACAGAGAGAGAGGGGGAGAGAGAAACAGAGACCGGACAGGGAGAGACAGAGACGAGAGAGAGAGACAGAGACAGAGTGACAGACAGAGACGAGACAAGACACAGTAAGAGAGTGAGAGGAGGGGAGTGAGAGAGACAGACAGACAGACAGACAGAGGCCGGAGGGGCAGACAGACAGACAGGCGGACAGACAGACAAAGAGAGACAGAGACAGAGAGGAGAGGGAGGGAGATGTTTGGGGAGGGAAGACTGAGGGAGAGGGGGTCTGACCAGTGAGATGGTCAATAGGTGTGTGGTCAACAGGTGGACTTCTCTGTGGTCACCTCATGCCCACACAGACTGTCTGTCTGTCTGTCTGTCTGTCGCCCTTTCGTTCCGAGAGCCGTGCAGGTTGGTCTGAACGCAGTAACCTTAGAGTACAGCATGTGTCTGTAGCTTCTCTCTGTCTCTCCCATTAAAAGAAACACATGTGTGTTGAAACCGGGAACTTTTCGAGTACAAATGTTTAGGTAGCTTCTCTCAATGTTTTCATGAGAAAGGAACACAGTGCCTTTAAACGCCGGAACTTTAGAGTACAATATGCGTGTAGCTTTTCTCGGTCTTTCTCATTAAAAGGAAACACGGTGTGTTTAACGCGGGAACTTCTGAATACAAAACGTTTCAGTGGCTTCTTTCGCTCTCTCTCTCTCTCTCTCTCTCTCTCTCTCTCTCTCTCTCTCTCTCTCTCTCTCTCTCTCTCTCTCTCTTTCTCTCTCTAACCCCCCCCCCCCTTCCAGTAAAATGAAACCGACTGTGTTTAAACGCGGGAACTTCTAAATACAAAACGTTTCAGTGGCTTCTCTCTTTCTCTCTCTCTCTCTCTCTCTTCTCTCTCTCTCTCTCTCTCTCTCTCTCTCTCTCTCCCCCCCCCCCCCCCCCCAGTAAAATGAAACCGACTGTGTTTAATCGCGGAAACTTTTTTAAGTTCAAAATGTGTTTGTAGCTCCTCTCTGTCTTTCCCATTAGAAGGAAGCAGGATGTGTTTAAACACGTGGTTCAAAATGGGTTTTGTAGCTTCCCTCTTCTTTCCATTAGAAGGAAAACAGAATGTGTTTCAACGCGGGGAGTTTTGAGTTGAAAATGTGTTGGTATCTTCTCTCTGTCTTTCCCGTTGGAAGGAAACAGGACCGTCATGTCCGCACGGCCCTTTACTGATCTCAGACAGTCTGAGAAACAACTGGCCCGCGGGAGGAAAATGTTAATCTCACCATTCCGGGAAAAAAAGGCGGGGGAGGGATGTGAAGAGAAAGTGAGCACACACCATAAAATCCCAATCAAACTTAAATTTGAAAGAGAGAAAAAAGACTACCGGCGAATTACTTAGGCGATTTTTCTGCGTATCTACCAGCGCTATGCCTTGTTTGGTGTTGTGTGTGTGTGTGGTGTGTGTGTGGTGTGTGTGTGTGTGTTGTGTGTGTGCCCGCGTGCGTGTATGTGCGTGTATGTATGTATGTGTGTGCGCGCGCGTGTGTGTGTGTGTATGTGTGTGTGTGTGTGTGTGTGTTGTGTTGCGTTGTTTTCCCCTGGCGGAGAGGAAGGGGATGTGTTAAATGTTCCCCAATGCGCACCCTTTACCCATCCTTCCCGCGTTTAAAATGTCTGTGGAAACCCTCCTCCACCCCTACCCCTACCCCCCCCCCCACCCCGTGCCATGCCAACTCAAGCACCGTTTCCCCACCGCTAAATCCGGGTGTTTCATCAATAGCCACGCCCCAGCGGATGTCACGACAAATGACATGTCTTTACGCTGGGGGCCCCAGCGTGAGAAAAATGGCAGGGGAGAGAGAGAAGGAAAGAGAGAAGAAAAGAAGCTGTGTGATGCCCACAAACGAGAACATTTTACGTCACACCTGCACACAGGTCAGAGACTAATCACATTCGAGATAGCTGAGCCCACGTGAAACACGTTTGTTGCGTGTGTGGTTGGGGGGGGGGGGGGATGTAAACAAACCATTTATTATGGGATTTCAGAAAATTTAAAAATTTGTTTACGTGTATCAAGTTATTAAATTTGTGTTCATCACTTCTTCACCTTTCAGTAATTCGGGGAGAAAAAAAAATTCAAACGCAGTCTCCAAAAATTTACGAAATAAGACATTACCACAACAGGCCAGACGCCACGTTTTAGAATTTTGCTCTAAAAACGATGCAATAATCAAGCGTTTTGGGGCCCCTACCATAACAAAGAGCCAGCAAGTAAAATTTTAACTGATGATTGATCAAAAGAACAACTCCCCACCGATTATTTCCCTTGTGTGGGGCGATTTTCTCCGATGAAATCACAACAGGGCTTCAAATACAAGACCTTCCCTAGTTGACGTCACCTTTCAGGCCTTGGCACTCGCCCGTGACCCTTCTTTGCGCCGCTGGAAGCCCCCAAACAGTTCCAGTCCTTTGACTTTAATCTGTCTGCTTGCAACCACCTGGCTTGTTACCTTGATGGCCATATCAAAGGAAAATGAGGAGAATTCAACTTCGGGCACATAAACATTCTCAAACAACCTAACTGCGCCAGCCCATTAATAATCAACTTCGTAAGCAAGGCCTTGGCGCATTAATTTTTGGTGTGCAGCCACAAGAAACGACATCCAGAAATCTCCAAGGGGGGGAATTTTCTGTTACAGCTCGCATTCCACGAGAGTGACCCCCCCCGTTTTCACAGGACAAACGGGACAGGCTTGGGGAGGCCAAGAGCAATTCAGTCCCATCAGTCGGCCCACCTCTTCAATCCGAGAGAGCTGGTAGAGCGTGGGACTGATCCTGGGGTGGCTGGTTCGAATCCCGCTGGGTCGTTTCGGCACAGGGGATTCTTCCGTTTTGACTGAACGTTGGTTCTGACTCCATTTCCCAGGAAGTTTTCCAGTGAAACTATACACCGAGGATCCGGGTGCGAAAGCACGCATTAAGTTCACCGCTTCCGAGAAGGCCGATTAGGATCAATGTTGATGACGCGTATTCACACTGCCTGCAACCTCGATGAACCCGACTTTGCCGTTTCATTTTCCCCCTTTTAGCCCAACCACATGACACGACTTTGTTTTGGAGCTTGCCCTGATCCCAAAACATACCACATTGTTTTCGGGTGGGGTTTTAAACCAAGACATCAACCTAAAAGCTGCAACGCTGAACACAGCACCACGGCACTTGATTTATATCGGAGTGTGTGTGTGTGTGTGTGTGTGTGTGTGTGTGTGTGTGTGTGTTGTGTATGTGTGTGTGTGTGTGTGTGTGTGTGTGTGTGTGTGTGTGGGGTCTGTTGTCTGTTGTCTGTGGTGTGTGTGTGTGTTTTGTGCGGGGTGTCTGTGTGTGTGTGTATGTGTGTGTGTGTCTGTGTGTGTGCGTGTGTCTGTGTGTGTGTGTATGTGTGTGTGTGTGTCTGTGTGCGTGTGTGTGTGTGTGTGTGTGTCTGTGTCTGTGTCTGTGTGTCTGTGTGTGCGTGCATATGTGTGTGCATGCATGTGTGTGTGTGTGTGTGCGTGTGTGTGTGTGTGCGTGTGTCCGTTTTCTACCCTGTCTCATTTTTTTCAATCTCCTTCATAGCTTCACTCCCACACCGCCCATTGCAGCCAGCCCAGCACAGCCACACCCAGACACGTCCCGTATGTACCCCACCACCAGCAGTCCATTGCAACCAGCCCAGCATAGCCACACCCAGACACGTCCCGTGTGTACCCCACCACCAGCAGTCCACTGAGGCCAGCCCAGCACAGCCACACCCAGACCCGCCCCGTGTGTACCCCAACACCAGTAGTCCATTGCAGCCAGCCAGCACAGCCACACCCAAACACGTCCCGTGTGCACCCCAACACCAGCAGTCCATTGCAGCCAGCCCAGCACAGCCACACCCAAACACGTCCCGTGTGTACCCCGACACCAGTAGTCCATTGCAGCCAGCCCAGCACAGCCACACCCAAACACGTCCCGTGTGCACCCCAACACCAGCAGTCCATTGCAGCCAGCCCAGCACAGCCACACCCAGACACGTCCGTGTGTACCCCAACACCAGCAGTCCAATACAGCCAGCCCAGCACAGCCACACCCAGACACGTCCCGTGTGTCCCCCAACACTAGCAGTCCAATGCAGCCAACCCAGCACAGCCACACCCAAACACGTCCCGTGTCTACCCGACACCAGCAGTCCAATAGATGTCTTCATCAGATCGACATGAGCTCACTCACCGAAGGAGACACAGGACCAGTTCTGTCACCAAGGACAACACTACAGAACTACACGCAAGTACAGGCTTCTTCTTCACATCTCTCTCTCTCTCTCTCTCTCTCTCTCTCTCTCTCTCTCTCTCTCTCTCTCTCTCTCTCTCTTTTCTCATGTTAAAATTTGAAAAGAAAAACCATAACAACAACACAAAAAAGAAAGTCAAAAAGAAAGAGAGAAGCGCATTGACAAGAAAACGAAAAAAAGGCCAATCGATAAAGAAACAGCCAAAATGCACGAGAGACGGTCCCCCGCAAAAAAAAAGTCCCATCCCCCAGACAGCTTAACAGGAAACACGGACGGATCCAATCACCCGACACAGTATGAACGCCATAGCTGGTTACTTTCAACGCCATCATTCATCATTCATGACCGGTCTGGCACTCAACGGCTGCAGGAATCTGACTCGGCCGATCGGCCGGTTGTGTCCGCCTGTCGGTCCGGCTGTCGGCCAGCACAAAGCACGGTCTGTGCGAGGAACAACAAACCCAGTCAGCTGCGTGATCTGGCTGATTTGCATGGTGAATCTTTCATGGCGCCTGTAGGTAAAGGGAGACAATAGTGATCAAGTAATCATGATGACCGCCATTAAAAACCGTCCATCTCTTGTTACTTCTTTTCTTTTTAATCAAGCCCTCATCATGTTATTTCTAGCTCAGCAACGTTTTCACTCATAAACTAAATATTGACATACGTTTTTGTTGTTGTTGGTGGTGGTGGTGGTGGCTTTTTTTGTTTTTGTTTTTTGTTTTGTTTTGTTTTGTTTGCAAATTGTTCACGCTTTCTGTCGTTTTCCCGAGAATGCATTTTTTTTAAAAGTATTACAAAGGTGATTGTAAATAAGCTAGTTAACCGGGACGTAAGGTGAATGAAATTATATATTGTTCACACGCACGCACGCACGCACGCACGCACGCACGCACACACACACTGTCAACCTCGGGTGATGTCAGTGGAGGAAGGACTAGCGCACAGCCCAAACACACTCACAGCTTGCTTACAATCTCATTCATATATCATGCATTCGTCACATCAAACCACTAGTAAAGTCTATAACTTTACTACACATGATCATAGAACGAACATCAATGCATATGGAATCAAACAAAATAAAACATTCTCTCTTTCCTGAACTTCACAAAATCATTTATCTAAAACATCATTAACTAACCCGGGTATAAATAGATTTCTACTTTACCTGGCCAGGTGATCTTAACTATTCACGAATCACTGTCTTTTCTTTTCTTTTCTTTTTCTTTTCACTGTCACTTTCACAACACGACACAACTGCTGGCACTGGTGTTGGTCTACTTGCACCGGTCAAGCTGGACTGCTGGCACCGGTCAGGCTGGACTGTGATGAAAGTGGCGCTGGCCAAGTATGAGGTCGAACCCCAGTGAGGATAGAACAGTGACTATCAACATCGATCTGTTCTCCTTTCGTTCTTCCTGCATTAACGCATTGCACTCTCTCTCTCTCTCTTCTAGTCTGCTCTTATCAAATGGACATGGTTGCTTTTCTTTTCTTTTTTTTTCTTTCTTTTCTTTCTGTTCTCTTTCTTCCTTCCTTAGTTTTGCAACTACTCTCTAATCTCCACTCTTCTCTCCTCATCCTGTTTTCCCCGTAGACCTCTCT
>CM031602.1:62385245-62440245 GCA_018398815.1 Conus ventricosus
GCCATGCCAACTCAATGCACCGTTTCCACACCGCTCAATCCGGGTGTTTCATCAATAGCCACGCCCCAGCCGGATGTCACGACAAATGACATGTCTTTTTACGCTGGAGTCCCCAGGCGCTGAGACAAATGGCAAAGAGAGAGAGAGAGAGAGAGAGAGAGAGAAGAAAAGAAAGCTGTGTGATGTCCACAAACGAGAACATTTTACGTCACACAGGCACACAGCGTCAGAGACTAATCACATTCGATATAGCTGAGACCACGTGAAACACGTTTGTTGCGTGTGTGTGTTGGGGGGAGGGGGGATGTAAACAAACCATTTATTATGGGATTTCAGAGAATTAAAATTTGTTTACGTGTATCAAAGTTATTCAATTGTGTTCATCACTTCTTCACCTTTCAGTAATTCGGGGAGAAAAAAAATTCAAACGCAGTCTCCAATAATACGAAATAAGACATTACCACAACAGGCCAGACGCCACGATTAGAATTTTGCTCTAAAACGATGCATAATCAAGCGTTTTGAGGCCTACCATAACTCTGAGCCAGCAAGTAAAATTTTAACTGATGATTGATCAAATGAACAACTCCCCACCGATTATTTCCCTTGTGTGGGGCGATTTTCACCGATGAAATCACAAACAGGCTTCAAATACAAGACCTTCCCCTTAGTTGACGTCACCTTTCAGGCCTTGGCACTCGCCCGTGACCCTATCTTTGCGCCAGCTGGAAGCCCCCAAACAGTCCCATTCCATTGACTTTAATCTGTCTGCTTGCAACCACCTGGCCATATCAAAGAAGATGAGGAGAATCAACTTCGGGCACAATAAACATTCTCAAAACAACCTAACTGCGCCAGCCTATTAATAATCAACTTCGTAAGCAAGGCCTTGGCGCATTAATTTTTGGTGTGCAGCCACAAGAAACGACATCCAGAAATCTCCAAGGGAGGGAATCTCTGTTACAGCTCACATTCAACGAGAGTGACCCCGCCGTTTTCACAGGACAAACGGCACAGGCTGGCAGGCCAAGAGCAATTCAGTCCCATCAGTCGGCTCACCTCTTCAATCCGAGAGAGCTGGTAGAGCGTGGGACTGATCCTGGGGTGGCTGGTTCGAATCCCGCTGGGTCGTTTCGGCACAGAGGGATTCTTCCGTTTGACTGAACGTTGGTTCTGACTCCATTTCCTAGGAAGTCTTTCCAGTGAAACTATACACCGAGGATCCGGGTGCGAACGCACGCATTAAGTTCACCGCTTCCGAGAAGGCCGATTAGGATTCAATGTTGATGACGCGTATTCACACTGCCTGCAACCTCGATGAACCTGGACTTTGCCGTTTCATTTTCCCCGTTTTAGCCCAACCCACATGACACGACTTTGTTTTGGAGCTTGCCCTGATCCCCAAAACATACCACATTGTCTCGGGTTGGATTTTAACCCAAGACATCAAACCTAAAAGCTGCAACGCTGAACACAGCACCATGGCACTTGATGATATCGGAGTGTGTGTGTATGTGTGTGTGTGTGTGTGTGTGTGTGTGTGTGTGTGTGTGTGTGTGTGTGTGTGTGTGTGTATGTGTGTGTGTGAGTGTGTGTGTGTGTGTGTGTGTGTGTGTGTGTGTGTGTGTGTGTGTGTCTGTGTCTGTGTGTGTGTGTGTGTGCGTGTGTGTGTGTGTGTGTGTGTGTGTGTGTGTGTCTGTGTGCGTGTGTGTGTGTGTGTGTCTGTGTCTGTGTGTGTGTCTGTGTGTGCGTGCATATGTGTGTGCATGCATGTGTGTGTGTGTGTGCGTGTGTGTGTGTGTGTGCGTGTGTCCGTTTTCTACCCTGTCTCATTTTTTTTCAATCTCCTTCATAGCTTCACTCCCACACCGCCCATTGCAGCCAGCCCAGCACAGCCACACCTAGACACGTCCTGTATGTACCCCACCACCAGCAGTCCATTGCAGCCAGCCCAGCACAGCCACACCCAAACACGTCCCGTATGTACCCCAACACCAGCAGTCCATTGCAGCCAGCCCAGCATAGCCACACCCAGACACGTCCCGTGTGTACCCCACCACCAGCAGTCCACTGAGGCCAGCCCAGCACAGCCACACCCAGACCCGTCCCGTGTGTACCCCAACACCAGTAGTCCATTGCAGCCAGCCCAGCACAGCCACACCCAAACACGTCCCGTGTGCACCCCAACACCAGCAGTCCATTGCAGCCAGCCCAGCACAGCCACACCCAAACACGTCCCGTGTGTACCCCGACACCAGTAGTCCATTGCAGCCAGCCCAGCACAGCCACACCCAAACACGTCCCCTGTGCACCCCAACACCAGCAGTCCATTGCAGCCAGCCCAGCATAGCCACACCCAGACACGTCCGTGTGTACCCCAACACCAGCAGTCCAGTACAGCCAGCCCAGCACAGCCACACCCAGACACGTCCCGTGTGTACCCCAACACTAGCAGTCCAATGCAGCCAACCCAGCACAGCCACACCCAAACACGTCCCGTGTCTACCCCGACACCAGCAGTCCAATAGATGTCTTCATCAGATCGACATGAGCTCACTCACCGAAGGAGACACAGGACCAGTTCTGTCACCAAGGACAACACTACAGAACTACACGCAAGTACAGGCTTCTTCTTCACATCTCTCTCTCTCTCTCTCTCTCTCTCTCTCTCTCTCTCTCTCTCGGGGGGGCGTGAACTGTGTCACAGTTCGAGCAGACGGACATTAACGAGCTCTGAGGTTTATTGTCTCTACTGACAGTTACCGCCACTGTACGATCCTGTACTTTGGCTTGTACTTCGGTCAAGCACCATGCCATCGGGACCACAAGTATTTCGAGCGAGATGTGGATCCTTCGTCCCCGTCTACATCTCTTTCATGGCGAAGCGAGCAAGGAAGAAAGCCGCCATTGCGATCGCCATGCTGACACCACGAACGAGGATGGACGGTGCAACCCTTGGCCTGCTCCTCACCTTGATGTTTTGGGGCGGACTGCTTCTACGCTGTGGCGATGTGGAGCGGAACCCCGGACCCAGGGCGGACAGCACGAAGCAGACCAGGCTTGGCAGCTCATCACGCAGCACCGGTGTGGACAAGGCTGGCGCTTCATCGGCGGACAGTGGACAGACGACACCCACTTTTCCTCAACAGCCCACCAATGCTGACATCATGGGTATGTTGGACTCTATGAACTGTACATTTAAGGAAATAAACCTTAAATTCACCGACATGGAGAGGAGTGTCAGGGATTTGAATGACCAGTTCGCTGCACTGCATCATGGATTGAAGGATCTGAGGGAGGAGGTGGGATCTTTAAAAGAAGAGAATGCTGTGCTAACAAAAAGAACTCTGATCTTACTACGAGACTTGTACAATTAGAAAGAAAGGCGGATGATTTAGAAGGAACATCAAAACGAAATAACCTCATTTTCTATGGTGTCCCGAGAGATCAAAATGAGACTAGCGAACAGTGTGAAGGAAAAATACATGATCTGTTAACTGATGAGTTAGATTTGACACGGGACATTGAGTTCGATCGGGTACATAGATTAAATGCCAAACCTGATTCCCCCATCATCGCTCGATGTTCCTTTTTCAAAGACAAAACGAAAATATTAAGAGCAAAGAGGAAATTAAAAGGGAGCAACATCTTTGTGGGCGAGGATTTCTCCTCTCGTGTGAGGGAAATAAGGCGTGGTCTTTCCCCCATCTGAAGAAGGCAAGGTCAGAAGGCAAAAGAGCGGCGATGATCTTTGATCATCTCCTCATTGACGGGACTAAGTATTTCCTCGACGACCAAAGCGGATTAGTTGAATCCAGATAGGGGGGGTGGCCGGCCACTTGATGAAAATTTGACCTACACCTGTGTGGCAGAAGAAGGTACTGAAAAAAACGCTACACCGGTAAATTCGCCTGTCACTTGTGGCAGTGTCAGCGGTGAACCGTTTTTGTGGGTCAGAGAGGTGAGTCCGGACAAACTGTGAAAAACACGTGCAAAAAAGTGAACGGCACAGCGTGTACAGATGTAAGAAACCTTTTCTTTCCTGTCGTGGAATGTGAATGGCTTATTTTCTAAACTAACCGACCGTGATTTTATGTCGTTTATTTACGATTTTGATTTCATATGTTTGATTGAAACATTTATGGACGAATGTCGTGCTGATATGTTTGTTGGTTATAAATTCTTTTCTAAATCTGCAGTTAAATTTTCTAAACAAGGGAGGCGTTCAGGCGGAGTGATTTGTTTATTCAGAAAAGAATTGTCTCCCTTTGTTAAACTTCTCGACGTTAATCATTCAAACTTTTGTGTGTTCTTGATCGATAAAAGATTATTTGGAATAGATAAGGATGTTTTGTACTTTTGTTCCTATATACCTCCAGAAGATTCACCTTTTTATGCCCATTTTGATATTGATAATGGAATTAATTTACTAGAAGAATGTCTCGTTGATTTATTGTTTCCTAGGGATGTTCATGTTATATTAAATGGTGACCTCAATAGCAGAACCTCAAACATTTCACAAGACATATCTGTGAGTGATGTTCCTGATGAGCATTTCCATAGCCGGCCTCTCAGTATTAATCGACACTCCGAAGACTGTACATTGAATAATTATGGTAAATTGCTACTGAATGTGTGCACTGCTGTAGATCTGTGCATTCTTAATGGCGTGTGTAAAGGTGACCTTGAAGGTCGCTATACATACATGTCTGATACTGGTGCCAGTGTTGTCGATTATTTCATATTTTCTAAAGAACTTTTTGCTCTTTTGTATGATTCATGTATGCTTAATGTTTTAGAACGCATAGATTCTGACCATTTACCTGTATCGCTTTCTATTGCTTTTCCTAAAGAAAATACTGTACATGCCAGTAACAAGATAGAAAATATTGTTATAGAAAAACTCGTCTGGAATGATGAACACGCTAGTTTGTTTCGTAGTACATTATGTAGTGATGGAATTCGTACAAAGATAGATGCTGCTATAAGTTTATTAGATGTGGATATAAATTATGCGCTAAACATGTTTAATGATGGCATGAAGGAAAGTGCAGACTGCATGAGAAGATGTATACATATTAATAGTAACAAAGTACCTGGTGACTGGTATGATAAAGAATGTGATGCTAGTAAAAGGAAAACCATGAGGTTACTTCGTATCAGTCGTCGCACTTTAAAGATCGAGGACAAAAATGCTTACTCAGTTGCTAGGCGAGAATATAAACATTTATTGAAGAGAAAAGAGAAAGACTTCAACAATTCATTAGTTCAAAAACTTGTATCATCTATAAACTGTCAAAAGGAATTTTGGGATACTATTCAGAGGATTTCTTTCAAAAGAAAACAGCCCAGGAATAACATTAGTACTGAAACATGGTTTCAACATTTCCAGGCTCTACTAGAGTCTGACGTTAGTAACGTGTGTGTTGACCAAACACTTGATGTCAACAATGATAGTTATATGAATCGACCAATTACACAAGACGAAGTAGTATTAGCGTGTAGAAATTGAAAACTCGCAAGGCAGCTGGCCCTGACGGTATTATTGGTGAACTATTTAAACATGCTTCTGATCAGGTAATGCAATTCTTTCTGAAATTGTTTAATATATTATTTGATAAAGGTACGTTTCCAGAAAACTGGACTGAATCAGTTATATTGCCATTTTTTAAAAAGGGCGACGTTAATAACCCCAACAATTACAGAGGGATCTCTATTAGTGATATTAGTAGTAAAATCTTTGGGACAATTATTAATAATCGACTGCAAGAATGGGTAGAGGAAAATGATATCACAGGTGATTATCAAGCAGGCTTTAAGAAGGGTTACTCAACTATTGATCACATGTTTACATTGCTTGCACTTGTGCAGAAGCAGTTTTCTAACAATAGGAAGTTATACGTAGCTTTTATTGATTTCCAAAAGCGTTTGACTCTATTAATAGAAATCTCCTCTGGCCCATTTTGACAAAAAATGGTATTAAAGGTAAACTCCATAGATGTATTAGAAGTATGTATGATAGAGTAAGAACCAGAGTGTATGATAGAGTAAGAACCAGAGTCCGTTGTGGAGCAAAACTTACTGACTATATTAATTGTTCTAGAGGAGTCAAGCAGGGAGATGCATGCAGCCCTATCTTATTTTCTTTGTTTATTAATGAGTTAGCTCTTGATGTAATCAACAATGGTAAACATGGTGCTTTATTATCGCTCGACGCTTTTGAATTGTTTATCCTTCTGTTGGCCGATGACGTTGCTTTGATGTCTGAAACTGTTATAGGGTTGCAAACACAATTGAATAGCTTGCACCGTGCCGCTAGTTCATTGCAGTTGAAAGTCAACATGGAAAAAAAGCAATATCATAGTATTTCGTAAAGGTGGTTATTTAAGTGTAAGGGAAAGGTGGGTATACGATGGTACTCCTATGCCAGTTGTCAATGCTTATAAATATTTAGGAATATTATTCTCAACACGTTTGAGTTTTGTTGGCGCATGCAAAGACCTTTCAAGTAAAGCGAAAAATGTTGTGCTTTGTATCATGAAAAAGTTACATGCTCTTAATAATTCTTCATTCATGTTGTTTATAAAGCTATTTGATTCTCAGGTTCAACCGATTGTACAGTACGGCTCTGAGCTATGGGGACTAGAAAAAGCGGCTATCCATTGTGAATCTGTTCAAATGTTTGCTCTGAAAGGTTTCTTGGTGTAGATAGACGGACTCCAAATGATCTAATTTACGGTGAGACTAATCGATTTCCATTTACATTACCTCTGCTGTCAGATGTATCCGCTACTGGCTGAAACTGTTACAAATGGAAGACTTTAGAATTCCTCGTAAGGCGTACAATATGTTGTATGACTTAGATGCTAAAGGCAAAAGTAACTGGGTGTCCTGCGCCTTTGTCTATTTGAATACGGATTTGGATTTGTTTGGCTGAATCAAGGGGTTGGTAATACTAAAGAGTTTGTATGTGTTTTCCGTCAACGGTTGGTTGACTGCAGATGGCAGAAATGGGCAGATCATATTCATAACAGCGACAGATTTGATTTATACAGGAACTTTTGTGATGTTCATGACTTGAAAACGTACTTAACCTTAAATATGGACAGGCACCTAAAACATGTAACGGCAAAGTTCAGATTAGGAATATCTGCATTGGCCACTCATTATTTTAGATATCGCATATGTAATGATTATGATATGCTTTGTCCTTTATGTAAAAAAATCAGTTGAAACCGAATTACACTTCGTCCTGTCCTGTCCTGCTCTCATGAGCATCAGAGAAAAGTTTATTAAGCCCAAATATTACAGACAGCCATCCTTGTTTAAACTGAGCCTACTTTGTTCATCTACTTCTGCAGAAGTTGTTAAGAATTTTTCTTTGTTTTTGTACAAGGCCTTTAAGTACAGAGAAATTTTCACTTCTTGAAATTGCCCTTCAATTATTCTTGTTTCGTTCCGTAATTTGATTTCATGCAACTATTGTACTTGTGTGTTCACACACCCCTTCATTAGGGGCCTTGGCCTGTTATATGAATAAATCATCTGAATCTGAATCTCTCTCTCTCTCTCTCTCTCTCTCTCTCTCTCTCCCTTCCTCTCTCTCTCTCTCTCTCTCTCTCTCTCTCTTTCTCTTTTCTCATGTTATAATTTGAAAAAGAAAAACCATAACAACAACACAAAAAAGAAAGTCAAAAGAAAGAGAGAAGCGCATTGACAAGAAACGAAAAAAAAGGCCAATCGATAAAAACACGCAAAATGCACGAGAGACGGTCCCCCCGCAAAAAAAAGTCCATCCCCCAGACAGCTTAACAGGAAACACGGACGGATCCAATCACCCGACACAGTATGAACGCCATAGCTGGTTACTTTCAACGCCATCATTCATCATTCATGACCGGTCTGGCACTCAACGGCTCGGCCGATCGGCGGTTGTGTCCGCCTGTCGGTCCGGCTGTCGGCCAGCACAAAGCACGGTCTGTGCGCGGAAAAAAAAAACCCAGTCAGCTGCGTGATCTGGCTGATTTGCATGGTGAATCTTTCATGGCGCCTGTAGGTAAGGGAGACAATAGTGATCAAGTAATCATGATGACCGCCATTAAAAACCGTCCATCTCTTGTTACTTTTTTTCTTTTTAATCAAGCCCTCATCATGTTATTTCTAGCTCAGCAACGTTTTCACTCATAAACTAAATATTGACATACGTTTTTGTTGTTGTTGTTGGTGGTGGTGGTGTGTTTTTTTTTGTGTGTGTTTTTTTTGTTTTGTTTTGTTGCAAATTGTTCACGCTTTCTGTCGTTTTCCCGAGAATGCATTTTTTTTTTAAAAATATTACAAAGGTGATTGTAAATAAGCTAGTTAACCCGGGACGTAAGGTGAATGAAAATTATATATTGTTCACACGCACGCACGCAGCACGCACGCCACGCACGCACGCACACACACACACACACACACACACACACACACACACACACACACACACACACTTTTTATGATTTGGAACAGAGGAAAAACCTGACAACCAAATTTTCAATGATAGGATTTTCCAAGTCGACATCTGAACTTGAACAGAGACTAGTCCGACGCTGTGTATCAAGTGAGCTGTAGTGGGTCACGTTTGTCACAGGGCCAAAACGTACTTGTCTGTTATGGGTCAACTGTATTACCATATGTCAGCCATCCTTTTAATGAATAACAATGTTTATTGGTTGCAGGCACAATGACAGACAAAACAAGCAGACAAAGAGACAGATAGATCAATAGATAGACAGACTAGTGGATGTACATGAAAACACACACGCACGCACGTGCGCGCGCACGCACACACACATGCGTGCATAGGTGTGCGCATGCGTGCGGTGGGAGAGAGAGAGACAGACAGAGAAAGAGACAGACAGACAAACAGACAGACAAGAAATCGCTGAGTAAAACACTGTACGCTACAATCCCAAGGGCTGAAAGGTTGATGCAAAATTTCGCATGAACAGAAAAGATGTTAAGAACATCCTCCACCTCCATACTTAGAGTAATGCTCACGTCAAAAGTTACCCCGTAAAATCAAAACACTTTACAGATAGGCCTGCTTGTAAACGCAAGGTCGAACGAAAACAAAAATCAAAACAAAACAACAACAACAACAAAACCGTCTTCACAACCTGGCGCTTCGTGTGCTTTAAAGTTCTTCCCAAAGGCGGAGACGAGGGACCAGGACACCACAAGCGTTTTCGCTCCACCAAGAGATCGTCAGGCTCGCAACTGCATCCTCTTTCCTGCTGATGAAGAGCCGCCTCCATGCAAAAAGAAACAGAACTCCCCCAATCGGGAAGGTGCTCCTCCCTGTAAGAAAGGTGTCTCTGTTAAAGAAAAAAAAACCACACACACACAGGTAGGAAACGGGACGGAAAAGGGAGTAAACTAATTGGTCCAGAAACAAAAGTAGTAGATGTAAAAGGAACAGAGGATGCCAGCAACCGGAGATAAATTTCAAATGGATTACCAAATTACCTTTCGGAAATCCTAGCTTAAAACACAGCACTCCACAAGCCTGAGAGAAGAAAAGAAATAGACAGGTAGACAGAGAGAGAAAAAAAAGAAATAGACAGGTAGACAGAGAGAGAGAAAAAAGAAATAGACAGGTAGACAGAGAGAGAAGAAAAGAAATAGACAGGTAGACAGAGAGAGAAGAAAAGAAATAGACAGGTAGACAGAGAGAGAAGAAAAGAAATAGACAGGTAGACAGAGAGAGAAGAAAAGAAATAGACAGGTAGACAGAGAGAGAAGAAAAGAAATAGACAGGTAGACAGAGAGAGAAGAAAAAGAAATAGACAGGTAGACAGAGAACAGACAGATGGGTGGATGGATGGATGGACAGACGGACAGACAGGTCCAGATATAAAGATACAAATTTGACAGAAACATAAGTTGTGGCCATGAGTTCCAGCGGATAATGTTGTTTAAGCTTTCGCACTGAATGGGCTTTGTCAGGCTCCCAAACATACACGTGAGAAGATAAGATAAGATAATGTTGCTTATAGCCCAGCCGACCGCAAAGGGCCATATCAGGGCTGTATACACGTGAGAAATTACAAAGCAAATTCATACGAAAGTAAACAAACGTTGCAAAATTACCACTGCAGCAGAAACAGCCAACAACAAAACACCAAAACAACGGTTAAAAAAAAGGACGGTAAGAAACCAACGTAGACACCAACAAGACAGAGAACGAAAGGGAAGGGAGGAGAGGAAGGGGATGAAAGACAGGCAAAGAGAGAGAGAGATGAGAGAGAGAGAGAGAGAGAGAGAGAGAGAGAGAGAAAAGTCATACTACAACTTGTTTAATATTTGATATTCATAAGAAAAAAGTTTAGCTACCAAGTCCAGAGCAGCAGAGAAGAATAGGAGAGGAGGGGGAGGGAGAGAGAGACAGAGACAGACAGATGATGATGATGATGATGATGATGATGATGATGATGATGATAATCTTTATTCCCAAGGGTATATGAATAAGCAAAACTTACAAAACTTTTAACAAACATACTTTTCTTCACAAATACATAAAAAATTGTACTGATGGGTTGTTCCTCCATTAACACTGACGCGTGGATGAATTTGAAGAAATATAAATAACGATTGAAAGAACAAACAAGAATCAAGAAACTGATTACAAACCAGCCGCCGTGGCAAAGTGGTTAGCGTCGCGGACTCCCCGGCTGGGAGGTCGTGGGTTCGAATCCCATCAGAGTCATGTGGGTTTTTCTGCCCCGACGGCTCCTACTCAAGAGTTGAGTTTGCTGCGGACTCAGTTGGGAAGACTGGGACCACACAGTCGAGTTTCACCCACTTAATGGATGCGTTCTGACAGTGTTGCTCAAATTCCTGACCAACAATGCAGGTGCCGGATATATATATTTATGAAAGGAAGCGTAGAGTACAGCCCTGTCATTGTAGTCTCAGACCGAAATGGAATCCGTAGCATCATCTTAATCACCCCCATTCTCATCGATCAGCATTAAAAAAAAAATGTCTCAAGTTCTGTGGCCCTTTATGTCCTGCTCTGATGGTGACCTCAGTTTCGATGTCCTCTCCACGTCTTTGGCCTTGGTTTAGTTCCGTCGGGGTCACCGGTATCGGCGAGTCCATGGGGGCTGTCGTTGGACGGACGTGGTGGCGCCCTCCGGAGGGAGAGCTCACTCACGCCGGCTCCGCGACTAAGCAATTATTGTCGTCAGTAGGGGGCTATAGTAGGTGGTGTCCTGCGTATGTTAGGTCAGAACAGGCGGCAGTGCAGTGTCTCCTCCGGTGGGTTGCCTCTTGACGACTTGACATTGACTGCTCCCTGTGGATTGCCGGTGTCGGGGCTGCGGCGAGCCGACCGGGCTGTGGCTGTGAACGGGTGTCAGAATGAAGCGGCGTGGGTGCACTGCCTCTGAAGTGGCGCAGAGTGGTTGGGACAGCAAAAAAAAATTTAAAAAAAATTTGATTACAAAGAACAAGCAATCCGCACACACAGACATAGAGAAAGCGATCCTCCTATTAGTTATCAACTGAGAGAAAGAGAGAGGGCGGAGGAATATAAAGAGAGAGAGAGATGAGAGAGAGATTTACATTCCTTTCGTAAAGTATTAACATACTATATACTTCTATGGATGTTAATCAGACAATTAAAATGCCTCAATAATCTCGATGTATTATTCACATTTTCATGATGTTGGTTAAAATGCAAGAACAGAACGAACAGTGCTACAATCAGTAAGCGACAATGCATTCATAGCATCGATAACCATAACACTTATTTATCATAATGTGAATATGTTGCGCGCGACGTGCGAACGCGCGAGGCGCGCGCGCGCGTGTGTGTGTGTGTGTGTGTGTGTGTGTGTGTGTGTGTGTGTGGTGTGTGTGTGTTTGCGTGCGTGCGTGCGTGCGTGCGTGCGTGCGTGTGCGTGTGTAGTGTGTGTGTGTGTGCAAGGGTGCGTGCGTGTGTGCTTGTGGTGTGTGTGCGTGAGGAGAGGAGAGAGAAGAGAGAGAGAGAGAGAGAGAGAGAGAGAGAGAGGAGAGAGAGAGAGAGAGAGAGAGAGGAGGTGGGAATCTGGAGGTTGGAGAAAAGAGACAGTATAATTTTAACAATTCCCTTACATTACAAACTTGAAACGTAAACCACAGGGAGTGGGAGCGGAGGGAGTTGTATGATTTCAACAAAACAACTAAATACGTAAATAAACGGGGGGGGGGGGGGGGGGGGGGGGGGGGGGGGGGGGGGGGGGGGGGGGGGGGGGGGGGGCAGAGAAGGCAGTTGGCTCATCTTTGTCTTCCTAGAAACTGACATTTCTGACAGTCAAAAGGCTAAGTCTGTTAAGTACCCAACGGCTTCAGCTGGTTAATAAGCTGAATTCGTGATGACCGCATAAAGTTACACTGGGAAACGAAACCAGAGGACTGAAAAGTCTGACCTTCACAAAGAAAGGAAGGACTGCGAGCCTGGCTACGTCTAGGACTGGGATGAGAAGAGGAAATACAAGTACCGGCTCTGATGGCTTTTCAGTCAAATATTCATGGTAATAAATAACACTGTGAACCGAGTCACTGTCTGATTTGTAAAGCTGGTCTTCCGGTAGGGGCAAGGGAGAGAAGGTAAGGGAGGGTTGAGGGTGAAAGGTGAGGGGGGAAGGGAGGGAAGGGGGAAATGGGGAATGGAAGTTGGTGGTGGAGAGGAAAGACTCTGATGTTCGGGGATGGACATGGGAGAGGGGGAGAGTTTGGGGAGGTTCTCGGTATGTGTGTGTATGTGTGTATGTGTGTGTGTGTGTTGTGTATGTGTGTGTGTGTGTGTGTGTGTGTGTGTGGTGTGTGCGCGCGCGCGCGCGCTTACACCATACACATACACACACGCACGCATGTATGCACACACGCACGCATGCACGCACGCACGCACGCATGCAAGAACACACACACGTGCGCCCGGGCGCGGCGCGCGCGCATACCCCACACACACACACACACACACACACACACACACACACACACACCACACATACACCACCACACAACACACACACACACACACATAACACACACACTTCGAGTATCTGTCTTAGTCACGGGCCAAACGGGCAATCAGGATTATAGTCACGGGCCAACGGGGCAATCAGGATTATGCAGTAGAACCCGATCTACATTGTCCAACACCTCGCTTCATACAACCATCAAACTATCGTTTTACAGTCTCTAAACCTAACCTGGAATAATTAAACTTACAAAACCTGTCGAATTATCATTTTCTCACAGTCTACGCACAATTTATCGAGGGGACAAAATTAAAGCATCAAACACAGGAATACGCAATGTGAACCTCCTAAACCCCGAACATAAATCTATCTTCCTTTCGCAACAAACGTGAACGGGATGTAAGTGTAATTTGATTGTGAGTGTACATTTACCAAGAGATCCAAATGACGCAAACCCGAATGGCTACGTTCACAGCGAGACGTACAAGAAAGGATTGATCCCTAGAAATTTCAATGCCTATGGTGGGGGGAGGGGGGGGGGAGTCATGCATTAATACTCAGCAACCGAATTTTTTTGAAAATACAGTCACCCATTCTACCTGCTGAATGATGGGAAGAGTGACGAGGATTCCTGAGATACAGAACAAAGAGACCTCCACCAATGACCCATCTTTATTGTTCACATCCATGTGCCAAACATTGACTGCATTTACAGACTCACACTTCAAAAAGGACCAACAACCCATTATATATGTTTAACTCCTGATGGGAAATCTAAGTGCCCCAGCTAAGCACAAAGAATTACAGCGAAACTGAATTACAAATACACGGGGAATATGTTCAAATAATCCAATTTAACAAAATATTCGGCAGCATACTGACACTTTCTTTTCCAAATTCGCACATTCTGATCAGCTATGTTTAGAAAACGGACTTCACACTTTCCCAGCAACCACAAACCTGTGCTATTTGATAACAGATTCGAAACATGGGACATACAACATTCTGGACATATCAAGACTGATCCCATTTTTGGGGAGATGGGAGGGGGGGGGGGGGCAGCGGAGGAGGGAGCACTCGCGAAGAAAAGAAGACAAGTGAAAGGAGAAGGGACAGGGGGTAGGAATGGGAAACAGATGCTGAAGGAACAATGTGCGAAGAGAGATGGGGGGACAGGGAGAGCGGTGTGTGTTTTGTGTGTGTGTGTGTGGTGTGTGTGTGGTGTGTGTGTGTGTGTTGTGGTGTGTGGGGGTGTGTGCTTGGGTGTGCGAACGTGCGTGCGTCCGTGTTGGGGTTGTGTGTTTTGTGTGTGGGTTGTGTTGTGTGTGCGTGTGTGCAACAGCATTAGTGGTGACAAATCACAGGTACTCCACACTCTCACATTTTTTTTTTCTTTAACTGTCTGCAGTTAAAACCCCCTCTTTTGCCTTATGTTCATTGTCCAAACACTTTTCACTTTTTTTTTCACTTTCAATAAAACAGCAGTTTCATACTTCTATAACGGGGTTCCGCTTCAGGTTCTCTGTGAAGGGAAAAAAACACCTCAATTGTTGTTATGATTCAATTTCTCACTCTGAGTCAGATTACTCGTTTTTTCATTGCCATCACCTTGATTGATACATACCTTGTCACTGCTTGTTCTGTTGGGTTTTCTTTTGGGTTTCTGGTTGTTTTTTTTGTTTTTTTTTTTCAAAATGTAATCTAAGATCACTTCATGTAGATCACTGAAGAACCACACACACACACACACACACACACACACACACACACACACACAACACACACACATACACACACACACATCCCCCGCGCCCAGCACGCACAAACGCACGCAAAGCACGCAAGCACGAACGCAAAAACACACACGCGCACGAGGGGTGCTCGCACATCACAGTAAACGAACAACGAGTTAGCCACACACAGACAGACATCAGGAAGCAGGCAGACAGACAGAAACAGGACGACAAAACAAAAACAATGCTTCAAACACCCCACACCACACACACACACACCACAACGCACCACGCACGCCCCCGCGGCACGCACGCCCCACCCCCACCCCCCCCACAACACCACACACACACACACACACACACACACAACCCCCACACAGCCTTTAAAACAGGGCCATAAATCAGCTCCCCCAAAAAAACAGAAAAATTTATTAATTATGATCAATGACCCTCTTTCTCATAGCCCCCCCTCCCTCCCCCCCCCCCCCCCCCCCCTCCTCTCCATCCATCACCCCCACCTTTCTTTTTTCCCATCGTTCCCCATCTTTCCTCCACATTGTGTTCAGATGATGGGTTCTGGGAAAAGCTTGGGTATTTTAACACATTACGTGGCCCACGCTCTGTGTGTGCGTTTGTTGGTGGTGTGTGTTGGGTGGTGGTGTGTGTGGGGTGGTTTGGTGGTGCGTGCGTGCGTGCGTGGTGCGTGCGTGTGTGCGAGAGAGAAAGAGCGGGGAGAGGAGGGGAGAAAAGGGAAGAGAAAAAACTGCGTGTGTGGTGTGGGGGGGGAGAGAGGAGAAGAGGAGAGAGAGGTGTGTGGTTTTGTGTGGTGCTGTTGGGGGGTGTGTGTGTGTGTGTGTGTGTGTGTGGTTGTTTTGGTGTGTGTTTTGGGTGTGGGACGAGCGCGTGCGTGCGGGACCTATTTTTTATCACCCATCCTCCCACCCTTTTCAAATTTCCCCCCCGCCCTTCAATACTCACAAGAACAAACCCTCACCCTGGTTTACATTCCATACCTTTCACCACGATGCGCGTGCGCGCGCGTGCACTTACACTCTCTCTGTGTTTCTGTCTCTATCTCTCTCTCTCTCTGTCCGTCTCTCCCCCCTCGCTCGCTCTCTCTCTCTCTCTCTCTCTCTCTCTCTCTCTCTCGCTCTCTCTCTCTCCTCTCTCTCTCTCACACACACACACACACACACACACACACCACACATACACGCACACACGCACACACGCACGCATACACACTCACATATTAACATAGACTGACAGACAGACAGACAGACAGACAGGCATGCATGCATACATGTATACATACATACATGCATACATCATACATACATACATACATACATAATCACAAATATAAACTCGTAGACACAGACACACACATACACACGAGCGCGCGCGCCTCTCTCTATCAGAACTAAAACAACAAGAGCACACATCTCCATCAGAAGTGAACGTAGCCGCCGGCGTGGTGGAGCATTGAAGAGGTGTGGAACTTAATGGGCATGGCCAACGCAACAGCCTTCACATACACACACGCGCGCGCGCGCGCTCACCACACGAACATATGTGCACACACACACACACACACACACACACGGTTTCCTTACAGGACATGGGCGCGTGCGCGACTGTGCGCGCGCGCACGCCACAAATATTCAGTGGCAAAGCGCGTACATTCTTCTCTTTTCTTCCCCCCCCCCCCCTCTCTCTCTCTCTCTCTCTCTCTCTCTCTCTCTCTCTCTCTCTCTCTGTGGTCTGGGGACAGATTGCACGGTAGCAACAGCAGCAGCGGCCGTGATGAAAATAGAATCTTCATCATCGCGAAAAGCTACGACAACCCCCCCCCCCCCTCTCCCTCACTATCACACGAAAAAAGAAAGAAGTGGGGTTGGGTGGGGGTGGGGGTGGGGCTGGATGCAGAGGAGACCGATGGAGTGGGGTGAGGGGTGAGGCACGGGGAGGGGGGGGGGTCAAGAGTGATTGACATTTGTAGCTTTGTCGATTCGTTTAGCTTCTATTTCTTGTCAACGCGCGGGGTTGGGGTGGGAGTGGCTGGGGCTCTGTCACTGTCCTGGAGTGGTTCGTGTGTGTGTGTGTGTGTGTGTGTGTGTGTGGTGTGTGTGTGAGTAAAGCTCGCGTGCGTGCGTGCGTGTATGTGTGTGTGTGTGTGTGTGTGTGTGTGTGTGTGTGTGTGTGTGTGTGTGTGTGTGGTTAAAGCTCGTCCGTGTGTGTGTGTGTGTGTGTGTGTGTGTGTGTGTGTGTGTGTGTGTGTGTGTGTCCGTGTGTTGTGAAGTGTTTTGTGTATGCGCGTGTGTGTGTGTGTGCGCGCGCGCGCGCGCGTGCGCGCGTGTGTGTGTGTATGTGTGTGTGTGTGTGTGTGTGTGTGTGTGTGTGTGTGTGTGTGTGTGTGTGCTGTGTAGTGTTGTGTGTGTGCGTGTGCGTGTGTGTGTAGGTGTGTGTGTGTGTGTGTGCGTGTGTGTGTGTGGTGTGTGTTGTGTGTGTGTGTGTGTGTGTGTGTGTGTGTGTGTGTGTGCGTGTGTGTGTGTATGAGGATGGTTTGGCTGACATGGTGGTTAGAGGGGGTTAGGGGTAGGTATGGGGGTAACGTGTATGAATTGTTTATTTTCTTTGTTGTTGTTTTTTTTTGGTTGTTTCCTTGCTTGCTTTTAAGTCACAAGTGCAGACTGACCAAAGACTAAAGCAGGCATTAACCCTGAGAGTGAATGTGTAGGGAAGAGCTGGTGAGGAGGAGAGCGAGCGCGCGCGTATGTGACTGTTGTGTGTGTGTGTGTGTGTGTGTGTGTGTGTGTGGTGTGTGTTGTGGTGCGTGCGTGCGTGCGTGCGTGCGTGCGTGGTGCGTGTGTGTGTGTGTGTGGTGTGGTGTGGTGTGTGTGTGTGTGTGTGTGGTGTGTGTGGGGTGTGTGGTGTGTGTTCGTGCATGCGTGCGTGTGTGTGTGTGCGTGGCGTGGTGCGTGTGCGTGCGTGTGTGATATATATTATATTTGTGTGTGTGTGTGTGTGTGTGTGTGTGTGTGTGTGTGTGTGTGTGTGTGTGTGTGTTTTGTCGAGCGAGTGTGCGTGTGCATGTGCAAGTGGCGCGGGCACTTGACAGTTCATGTGTGTGAGCGTGCAGAGGGAGCGTGCTGAGTGCCTCCTGCCTTTGGGAGTGGTTGCTGTGTGTGTGTGTGGTGTGGGTGTGTGGGTGTGATACACACGCGCACCCCCTCGCTTCCACGCGCTCAACTCACGCGCGTCCTAGGCCGGAGGACAGACGACGAAGAGGTGACAACTGGGTGACAGGGTGCTCTCACTGCTGTCCGCTCCTTGTAGGTGTCTGAACCATGACTGACGTCTGGTAGCGCCGGTCTGCAGCGGGTCCTGTTCCCGCCCTCTCCTCGGCGCGCTTCTCCCCACCAGTCGTCGTCCGCGTCCTCGGTGGTCCAGCCACTGCCTCTGTGGTGTAACACGTGTCGGTGTGTCGTCGTTCGTCGTCGGTGGCTGAGTGCGTCGTGCGTGAGAGCGACGAGTGATAGCTTCACGCGCTGTCGATCTCTTTTTCTGTCGTCGTGAACTGTGGAAGATAATGTCTTGGCACTCTGTCTCTTGGCGGGTTGGTGCTGCTCTGTTCTCTCTACAAGTGTCGATAATCCTCACGGGTGACGCTGACAGCAATACCCGGGTTGTGCGTTTTACTGGCACAATTTTTTTGGTCAGAAGCTGTGTGGGTGGTCTAGGGGACGGGAGGGGGGAGGGGGGAAGTGAGGGGATCCGGGAGTGTCTTTGAAAGTGTGTAGTGTCACTGATGATTCTGTGATCGATCGGGGGAGTTTGGATTTCGCTCTGTCGTTTCCTTGTTCGCGGCGACAAGCAGACGTTGTTGATTCGAGAGCCCTTGCACGAAGTTTGTTTTTTTTGTTTTTTTTGGATGGGTTGCGACCTTGATTCTCTATACCCACAGACACAGACACAGACACACACAAACAGTGTGTTTTTCCCTCTTATAAACGAACGTAGTGTTTTCAAAAGTTTTAAACTAAAGGGTTAAAAAGCAAAAAATACTGCTGCCAGCACGAGGATGTTTTGTTTTTTTCTTTCCCTCTACGTTCAGGAGTTTTGTTATTTCCTCTGTGGTAACTTGCACATTTTCCAACTGATTTCTCGCCACCGTTGGTTGATTGCTGACCAATACAGTCCGTTTGCGCGCTTTAAGTCGTGTGAGGAAATGAGAAAGCACGATCGTTCATTGTCTGTTTCTGGGACACTGCAGTGTTTGTGGCCAACTCACTGGTGTCAGGAATCCGTTACGCTGATTTGTGCCTGTGCCGAACGTGCTGAGCCAGGTGAACTGCTGTGTGTGTCCTGTAATCAGTGCAGGCAAGAGCATGGTGTCAGGTCTTTGTGAAGTGGCTGAAATCGACAACAGCGTGACTGGTCTGTGTGCGCTGCACCTGTCCGAAAACGACATGTGTAGACCTAGCACGTTTCCGTGAGTTGTTCCCTCCTTCTTTCTTTGTTTTCGTCTAACTCGTTAAGACTGGCATATGCACGGTTTGGTTAATGGGTGCTTCTTTATTCACGAACGTTCAGAGCTTGACTGAAGAAGCAAGAATTCGCACGGGGAGCGGGGGGGGGGGGGGGGGGGGGGCGTCACGGTGTATTATAGGTGTTACTGTAGTTTGCTCTCGGTTGAAATGGATCGATAGAATAAGGACTTGGGGGGTGGGGTAGAGTAGCAGAATACAGTTTACGCACTGTAACTATACTGGACTTTTTTCCCCCTCATCCACATAGCCAGAGTTTTAAATTGTGACCATTGTTTATTTAAAATCTTCACAGACGAATGAGTTCTTCATTCGCCTGAACAACAACGGTAAGGGCGTTGTGGTTTTCTTCAATAGGTTATCAAATAACCCTAAGAGTTTAGCACTCACTCTACGACACCGGCATAGTCCATGTACCTTCCCCCCTCTCTTCCTCCCACAGGTCAAATCAGTGCAAAAACAAACAAAAAAGGCAATAACGAAGAGGACGAGGAAGAAGGGCAGAGAAAAAGAAGAAAAAGTAGAAAGAAAAAAAGAAAAAACAAGCAAATAAGATGTTTCAGGTGTCTTTTTCCCCCTTCCTACTTGCTGTGATCCGGGTAGCCAGGTACTAATCAAAGCGGCCGCTCACTGGTCGAAGCACTGCAGATAACTGGCTGCCGGTGGACGACGAACACAGAACACACTGACAGACACACGGATAACGCGGCACCCAGGAAGAGCGGGCGTGCAGTGCAGGCAGACCTCAGCCCATTGATCGGCGAGGCGGTGTGGCCAGCTGACGAGGAAGAAGAAGAAGAAGAAAACGCGCAGCCGGCATGTTAGTGAGTGCTACGACGATCAGCTGTTTCCCTCCCCCTCTCTCCCACCTCCACTTTCTCCCCTCCCTCTCTCCCGCCCACCCGTCGGCACTGAGAGCTGTCTTGTCACCCGACGGAGCTGTCTGTCGAGCTGTCTTGTCACCCGACGGAGCTGTCTGTCGAGGCTGTCGTGTCCACGGAGCGGCGGAGCTGTCACAGGAGCTGTCGACGTCGTTTGGGGATGTTGGTGTGTACCGTGGTGGGTCGTCGGCTGGAGGTGGTGGTGGTGGTGGTGGTGATGGTGGTGTGGTTTGGGGTGGAGTCAGATGGGCAAGTCGGACGACGGCACCAGTGTTGTATTGCGTTGCTGGATGAATCGGGTGTCTGGACGACAATGCGAGCTGTCAGCGTACACACACACACACACACACAGAGCCCGTGGCATGCCAGTGGGGTGTCGCACGTGCTGTACACACCAAATACAGGTGCAGAAAGGACGACGGGGTCTTGATCTCGGGCGACGGTCGGGTGGAGAGAGAGACACGGAGGGCGGGGCCCCCAGCGGCAAAGACACACACACACACAGACACGGATGGTCAGGATCGTGCGCAGGCAACTGTCATTCATGCAGTCCACCCACAGCGGCGCTCGTGACGACGACGACGACGACAACAACAACACTCGGGTGGACACACACACACACACACACACACACACAAACACTGGGTAGAGGCTGACTGACACGATGACGTCATGCGCAGCAACCGTCGGTATGCTGCACGTGCTGTGGGGGCTGTGTTCCGCCGAGGGGGCTGGAGTGTTACGCCGAGAAACTGACAATGAACTTCCCGACATCCTCTTCAACCTCAGCTCCCGGGAGAGCACGCGTCCCCAGCCACCAGTGAATCTCAGGGTCCACGGGCTAGGCAGACAGTGTGGTTTCTCTCCGCATCTGCCCGTAGCGGGTCGGCCGTACGTGTTGTTTCGATGATAATCGATCTGCCTTCAAACTTCCTCCCTGTAGGTCCGCGCTTAATTACAGTCTCCTGCACACGCCCCGTGCTGTGTGTGACAATGGCGATCCTGCCCTGTGTGGTTATGGCACGATTCTGCCAATGGGCAACAGCGGTGTTGTTACTTCCTTTGACGTCGTCAGTTTCACTGTTTTTTTTGACGTCGTCAGTTTCACTGCTCTTCTTTGACGTCGTCAGTTTCACTACTCTTCTTTGACGACTAAACTTCTTTGACGTCGTCAGTTTCACCGTTCTTTACTGACGTCGTCAGTTTCACTGCTCTTCTTTGACGTCGTCAGTTTCACTGTTCTTTATTGACGTCGTCAGTTTCACTGCTGTTCTTTGACGTCGTCAGTTTCATTGCTGTTCTTTGACGTCGTCAATTTCACTGTTCTTTACTGACGTTGTCAGTTTCACTGCTGTTCTTTGACGTCGTCAGTTTCATTGCTGTTCTTTGACGTCGTCAGTTTCACAGTTCTTTATTGACGTCGTCAGTTTCACTGCTCTTCTTTGACGTCGTCAGTTTCACTGCTCTTTGATGTCGCTAGTTTCACTGCTCTTGTTTGACGTCGTCAGTTTCACTGCTTTTTTTTTTTTTTTTTTGGACGTCGTCAGTTTCACTGCTTTTTTTCTTCTTTTTTTTTTAATCGTCAGTTTCACGTCTCTTTACATCATCAGGGTTCTGGTTCTCTTGCAGTCACAAAGCTTCGCTTCTTTGGAAAACACCAGTTCTACTTCTCCTTAGATCATAGTGGTTCCGCTTCTCATCCACCCGCTATTTTCACTTCCTGAATTCATCAGTTTTCCTTATTTGAAATCATACAGCTTCTACCTCCTCCCTTAAAATCGTTTTACTTCGGTTGAAAAATCGTCAGTTTTACATCTCATGAAATATCAGCGTTTCGCTTACATGTAAACACTTCTTTCTCTTCAAAGTCTGTACATGATCCGAGTTCCACATGTGTATGTGTGTGTAGAAACACAGTGCAGTAAAGTGGTACATGTATGGCTACCCCTCTGAAATACCAAATTTGGAGGAGAGAAAGAAAAACAACAACAAAATTGCAGTGAGCACAAGGTACTACTCCATTACCAAAAAAGATAAATAGTTAATGAATAAGAAGAGGGAGAGCGCTTAGCAAAGTTGTCCACTAACTCGCCTTGTTTACTTCAGCGACTGTGCAATACAAGCTAAACAAAGAATTAAAGTCAGTCAGTCTCGCGCGACACAGAAGCAAAATGATGTCAACTCCCCCATCGCCTACCCAACGTCCCCCCCCCCACTCCCCCCCATTCTTTCTCCCTTCTCTTTACATTCCCTCAAAAAAAAAACCCACACACACACATACACAAAAAGGTGTCAAAAGTCTCGCGAAATCTCGGGCTGCGCGAAGACTATGACGTCAGCACTAGCTCGTTAAGTCCGGAGGTGGCCGACTGGCAGATCGGAAGCAGTTTAAGCGATAAGAGAAAGGCGTTTACAAGTTGATACACCCTATTCATCCGATCCCGATTAGGAACGTCAGGTTAACAAAGAAATGCCCATCTTCGCTGAATTGGAGAAGATGAGTGACCGCTCGTTCTTCGTGTTCATTGTCCTGAAAGTTGTTTTGTCTTGCCTGAAGAAGACCTCAGAGGTCGAAACGCGTCGTGTTTTGTCTTCTAATTTGTTTGTGTTTATTCATGCTAAGTGGCGGATTTACTTTAAATTCCATTTAAAACCCCTTCCTACAGACTGATCCGGATTAGGACATGGGCGTGTACACGGTGTGTTAGCATACATGCCGTACATTCAACGATTCAGTCAATTTTTCATTTCAGTGTCAGTACCCAGCGTTTCATCTCCTGCGTCTATGATTAATGTCACATCCATGTGAATAATCAGGGTTTCATTTCAGTCGGTATGTCATCAGCGTTGAACACTGCGTGTCTGAAAAACACGAATCGGCTTTCATCTTATTCTGTGTCATTAATCTTTCACGTGCTCTGGTGACTGTGTGGCGTTCACGCTAATGTAGTTCTGACCTGGTCTCACGTTACACTGTCTGGTTTCTTCACGCCTGCGTGTCCGACGATTGGCCAACGACTGTTGTCGTATCACGCGATTCAGTTCAATGGCCCCGAACAAACAAACAAACAAAAAAGCCTGTTTTATTTCTTTCTTTCTTTTTCCGTTCGTTTTTTTACCTTACCTTTTAGAATTAATTTGTCAGTGCGCTTCTGTGGTTGCTGTCGTGTGTGTGTGTGTGTGTGTGTGTGTGTGTGTGGAGCGCGTGCGCGTGCGCACGCGTGTGTGTGTGTTTGTGTATATGTGTGTGTGTGTGTGTGTGTGTTATATATATATATATATAATATATATATATATATATATATATATATGCGCGCGCTCGTGTGTGTGTGTGTGTGTGTGTGTGTGTGTGTGTGTGCACGAAGAAACAGAACGGAATTTAACGTCTCTGTCAATCATTACGTACCAGTTCAAACACGGGAAATAGATCTCAAAGTCTCATTCGAAGGAGGTGGGTTTGCGTCCGTGCGTGAATTTTGCACAGTTTGAACAATTTCTAGTGGGCTTGGGAACCACCAGAACTCTCGCATCAAGGCAGCCACACTGCATCTTCGGAGGATCCATCCTGTTAGGTGAACGAAGACTGGAACTTACAGTGGCAGAGGGCCACTCTTTTTAGGCTTCAAAGTTCAGCTGTCATTCAATTCTAACGAACCCTTTTGGCCAATGACGTGACCTGGAAAGTATGTGGTCCAGAACTACCCAGCATATACTGACGTCAGTTGACAGTTTCGTCTTGAAATGACAGAGAACAAAACGATGAATTGACCTCTACGGAACAATGAGATTACCTCCACGGAACAATGAGATGGCCTCCACGGAACAATGAGCTGGCTCCACGGAACAATGAGATGGCCTCCTCGGAACAAAGAGATTACCTTCGGGGAACAATAGGATGACCTCCAGGGAACAATGAGATTACCTCCAGGAACAATGAGATGACCTCCAGGGAACAATGAGACGAACAACGAGATGACCTCCTCAGGAACAAAGAGATTACCTTCGGGAACAATAGGATGACCTCCAGGGAACAATGAGATGACCTCCAGGAACAATGAGATGACCTCCAGGGAACATTGAGATGACCTCCAGGGAACATTGAGATGACCTCCAGGGAACAATGAGATGACCTTCAGGAACAATGAGATGACCTCCAGGGAACATTGAGATGACCTCCAGGGAACAATGAGATGACCTCCAGGGAAACATTGAGATGACCTCCGGGGAACATTGAGATGACCTCCAGGAACAATGAGATTACCTCCACGGAACAATGAGATACCTCCAGGGAACAATGAGATGACCTCCAGGCTCGATGAACAAGCATGACGTCATTCATCACGGTTACTGCGGGTATCTGAGTCGGTTATCGCTGTGAGGCCGCCGACTTCCCTCTTCCAATCGATACATCGGCTACAAAACGGCCACTGAGTAACACACTTTTTTTTCCTCATATGCGCTCCCCCCCCCCCCCCCCCCCCCCCCCCCCCCCCCCCCCCCCCCCCCCCCCCCCCACGGCAAACACTTTTCCTTGTTCCCTGAGGGGAGGAGTATCGTGTAACAACCGCTGTTTGCTTTGAACGCGTCCTGTGGAGCTCGTGCCGCTGACCTCAACCTCAACCTTTAACCTCTTGGGGTCGCTGACCGAAGAGGGGTCAGCGGGACCGGACAGCGACTTTCAGTCACTATTTTTTTTTTTTGTTTTTGTTTTTTTTGTTGTTGTTTTTTTGGTGGTGGGGGGGGGGGGGGGGTTGAGGGAGGGGGTAGGGTTGGCAGTCCACTCCGTTGATGCGCTGTCAACACCACTCGTTCTGAAAAAGCGTGCTGACGGAGAGAAAGAAAATCCTGTCCACCACTTGCGGACCCACCCCAGAAGCGCGAGGCAGTGCGGCCACACGCCACAATTAGGAGCGTGCACTCCATCACTGTATAATCCATGTCAGCGTTTTGAGGCCTACCGCAAGTCTGAGCCAGCATGAAACTGATACTTGATCGATCAAAAGAACAACACTTCCCCGATTCTGTCCCTCGTGGTTCTTTTTTTTTATTTTTTGTTGTTTTTTGTTCGTTTGTTTGTTTGTTTATTTTTATTTCCACGATAACATCACACACAATCTTCAAATACATGACCTTTCCCTTAATGACGTCACATTTCAAGTTTTTGTACTCACCATGGCCCTGTCTTTACGTCAGCTGGAAGTCCCCAAAGAGTCCCATTCCTTTGATTTTAATCTGTCTGCTTCGGAACCACCTGGCTTGTATCTTAATGGCCATATGAAAGAAAATGAGGAGGATCACTTTTTACATTCAATTCAGACACAATGAAAATTCTCAAAACAATCTCATTGCGCCTGTCTATAAACCACTCGACTCCTTAAGCAAGGCCTTGGCGCATTCATTTTTGGTGTGTAGCCAGTATCCCGTGTTTGATGGTGCCCCTCACAAAACCCCCCAGACAAGCGGAGGGGGGGGAGGGAGAAACGACTGGACGGTGGGGTTGTGTGTGTGAGTGTGAGTGAGAGAGGAGGGTGGAGGAGAAGGGGCGCTAAGCGTTGGGGGAACACGGGGATGGATGGATTACTGCTTCCCTTCTCACTGCCGCTTGTCTCCCTTGTGATCAGTCAGCTCGGGAGGAGCAGGAATGGAGGAGCGCGAGTGGATGAACAGGGGGGAAAGGGTTAAAACGGGAGGAAGGGTTAAAAGGGAAGATTCTCTCTGCTGCCGCCGCTGGCGGTGGTCGATGATTCGGTTAAGCTGGCGTCGGCTTGTGTCGTGCGGTGCCTGAGATTTGGCAGAGAGATTCCCCCTCCCGCTTATCTTTCCTGGGTTTACCCAAAGCAGCTGTTTGCCCTGTCACGCACGTACGACTCGTGGCTTGGAGCTGGGAGGGAAATACGAATGGATGTGGTATTGGTATTTACAGTGGTGGTGGTGGGGGGGAGGAGGATGGTGGGGATGATGATGGTGGTGCCTCTGTGATCCCAAGTCAGACAGCTAGAAGACCGCATTTCCCATAAGCAACCAGCTAACTCCTCTGACGTCTTTACGGAAAAAAAGAGCGAATTAAAGTGGCTAGATCACTGAAGTCAACACAAATAACAGCTGGCTTACCTTGATTGAATTAACGAGAGCATGAGCTAAGCGGGAATATGCACAATGTTGACTTGGCGTCTTCACGTTCACCCGGCTTAAAACGGCAGAATATAGACCACTGAAAACAGACAGTCGGAAAATGGCAGAATAAAGACCACTGAAAATCAGACAGTCGGAAAATGGCAGAATAAAGACCACTGAAAATCAGACAGTCGGAAAATGACAGAATAAAGACCACTGAAAACAGACAGTCGGAAAATGGCAGAATAAAGACCACTGAAAACAGACAGTCGGAAAATGACAGAATAAAGACCACTGAAAACAGACAGTCGGAAAATGGCAGAATAAAGACCACTGAAAACAGACAGTCGGAAAATGACAGAATAAAGACCACTGAAAACAGACAGTCGGAAAATGACAGAATAAAGACCACTAAAAACAGTCGGAAAATGGCAGAATAAAGACCACTGAAAACACAGTCGGAAAATGACAGAATAAAGACCACTGAAAACACAGTCGGAAAATGACAGAATAAAGACCACTGAAAACACAGTTGGAAAATGACAGAATAAAGACCACTGAAAACAGACAGTCGGAAAATGGCAGAATAAAGACCACTGAAAACAGACAGTCGGAAAATGGCAGAATAAAGACCACTGAAAACAGACAGTCGGAAAATGGCAGAATAAAGACCACTGAAAACACAGTCGGAAAATGACAGAATAAAGACCACTGAAAACAGACAGTCGGAAAATGACAGAATAAAGACCACTGAAAACAGACAGTCGGAAAATGGCAGAATAAAGACCACTGAAAACAGACAGTCGGAAAATGGCAGAATAAAGACCACTGAAAACAGACAGTCGGAAAATGACAGAATAAAGACCACTGAAAACAGACAGTCGGAAAATGACAGAATAAAGACCACTGAAAACAGACAGTCGGAAAATGGCAGAATAAAGACCACTGAAAACACAGTCGGAAAATGACAGAATAAAGACCACTGAAAACACAGTCGGAAAATGACAGAATAAAGACCACTGAAAACACAGTCGGAAAATGACAGAATAAAGACCACTGAAAACAGACAGTCGGAAAATGGCAGAATAAAGACCACTGAAAACAGACAGTCGGAAAATGGCAGAATAAAGACCACTGAAAACAGACAGTCGGAAAATGACAGAATAAAGACCACTGAAAACACAGTCGGAAAATGGCAGAATAAAGACCACTGAAAACAGACAGTCGGAAAATGGCAGAATAAAGACCACTGAAATCAGACAGTCGGAAAATGACAGAATAAAGACCACTGAAAACAGACAGTCGGAAAATGACAGAATAAAGACCACTGAAAACAGACAGTCGGAAAATGACAAAATAATGGCAAGTGACACTGAACAGAATAATGACTACTAAAAACGACAGAGTATATGCCAACTGAAAAAAAGAAAAATAAGATCTGAAAAAAGGCAGAGCAAGGGCAACTAAAAATATCAGAATCTGAAATTGCCAGAATTGGGACAACTGAAAATGCCATTACAGATCACAACGGAAAATGCCAGTATAAAGGCGACTGAAAATGCCATTACATATGAGAACTGAAAATGCCATTACATACCAGAACTGAAAATGCCAGACCAGGCCGGATAAGAACATTCTAGAATAAAGACAACTGAAAACAGATGAATGCGGACAATTCAAAATGGCAGAATAAGGACAACTATGAATGGCAGAACAAACTAGGGTTATGTGTTTTCCGTTTTCGACCTGATCGCAGAACAGTTCGGGTTTACTCGCGAGTTAAGAACCAACATAACCACGTGTTGTGCACTCACCACGCCTATATCACAAGTGGGATCATGACTTTTCGCCACTCCCAATGATAAACCAACACTGTGCGCTGTCCTCGTTCCATTCAGATTCTTCACAGCCGAGCCAACTCCTAGGTCGGGCTAATGATTTCATAGCGTCTTCTCACAGTTCGAGTGTGTGTGTGTGTGTGCGTGTGTGTGTGTGTGTGTGTGTGTGTGTGTGTGTGTGTGTGTGTGTGTGTGTGTGTGTGTGTTTTGTGTTGTATGGACAGTCCCATGATGACAGCATCGAGGTTCCACTGTTTCTCTCTTAGCATTAAACCGGCTCAAAGGCCAATGATGAGGTGGGAAACAATGTCTACAAGGTTCCTGTATTTTAAACCGACCATACGGAACGCATTTTCAAATTAAAAACACAAATGTTGTACACATCATACTCCTTCCCTGATCCATATTTTAACTGCAATAACTTTTTTGTCTCCGACTTATTTTCGCACTCCCATTCACAAGAACTCTTACAGTTAACTTTGTAAATAACAAAGTTTATATGACTGAAAAAATGTCTAAGATGTAGCTGATGAAGAAAAGCTATGGATTTGTTCCTGGAACATGTCCTATGTGGGAAGTTGCTAGATGTGATAGTTTACCGCTTATGATTTGCTGTCTGAATTTGTTTTACACGTCAATTCTAATGAAGAAGCAACCATCTTTGATTATTCCTATACCATTATTTCTAAGCCTTTTATAGTTTTTTTGTGTCATTTGTCTTCATTTTCTTGGTTTCCCTTTCCATTTATTTACTCATTTCTTTCTTCATTGAAAGATTTTGTTGTTGTTTGTGTTGATCAAACCGGTAGGTCTAAAATCGTGTTCACTAAGAACAGTGGCCAAACGGATAAACACGGGGATTGTATACGGTTGACAGAATTGCATGTATGGCCTATTATTTTTTTTCTTACACAACCATGTAGGCAGCCACACTGGATTTCACGAGAATTGAAATCTTTCAGAAGAAAGCTGATTTTTTTTTTTCAGGACTTACCATCATTGAGACAATCCCCAAATGACATGACATCAGATAACAGTTCAGCAGATAACAATTTCAGAATCCAGCCCCCAAGGCCCTTCCTCTCGTCGTCATATCCACACCCCACACTCAACGTCGTAGTGGCCCACAATCCGAGTCAAATTTCTCCATGTCTGACGATTTCGGGTCAATGTCATAGTGTCGGTAAAGTTCATGGATTCCGTTCAGCGGTTGTTGCCCTTCCACTTCTTCCTAGGCTGCCTTGGCCTTCTCTCTCCTCTTACAGGAACTGTAAGGATTGTCTTGAACAGTCCATTCCATCTTGTTCTTTGTCACAATTTCAGTTTCCTTGTCAATGATTTCAGTTTACTCTGTGTCTGACAGTGGCCAGTATTCGCATGCTCTTTCCTGTGGGGCGACCATTAAAGCACATCGTCACGAATGATACGATCTCTGAAGGCAACGGCCCGTCTCTTGCGAAAGCATCCACTCCCAGGGTCTGAATCTTCTTCTCTAAGTTCTGCTGTCAAGGTTCATGGTTAGTATCCTTAAAGATGGATAGAAATGACACACACACACACAAATATGCAACAACAATTCTTTCCTTTTTGTCCGGCGGAGGCTTGTCCTTAAGGCTGTTTGCATTGAACATGTCACCACCAGCGCTCGTGCGCTGGCGTCACTTCCCTAGCGTCAGCCAATCAGGACACACGATGGACAGGTCCCGGAAGTTCCGTTCTCTCTGATTATTTTTTCACCGTCCTTTGAGGTCAGTCTTTTGTCCAATGCTTGTCATTAACGCTCTCCAGCACTCTATAAAAAGCATTACCATTTGGCTGACAATACACAAAGCTGAAGAAGATCTCTACACGTTGGGGGACCCCGAACCACCAGGCTCATTTGCCTAGATCAGAAAAGGCAGAAAGGATGGGAATTAGAGAGGCGTGGGGAGTGGAGAGGTGGGGGGGGGGGGGGAGGAGGGCGGAAGAGAAGATTCACCTTTGATCATTCAGCCGGGAGAAAGAAGGAAGGAGGAGGTGAGGTGGAAGAGGAGGAGGTTCTCCCTTCCATCGCTGGCTGTCGATTATTTCCCGAGTTGTCGGACTTGTGCCATGAAATGCTGGTGATTTTTTTTTTGTACGGAGGTTCTCTGCCTTTCATACCCTTATCTTAGAGCAGGAGCAGCTTGTTTCACTGTAATGCAGAGAGGTTCGCATACTCTGAGGATATGAATGGTGTGGTAATGTCTTTCTGGTCGTGGGCAGTGAGGTGGCGGATACAGCGATGATGATGGTAGCGGCAGTCAGTCTCAGCTTCATGATCCGATGTCAGGGGGCTTCAAGGTTCAATACCCGTTCTGATTTTTTCACCGACTGGTAGCAAGCTTTCATCTTTGATTAGACTGTGATAAATGAATTAATGATATTGGTAAATAGGTACAGCAAAAGGTCATTGTTACTGGATACGAACTGATGTGCCCGTTTGAAATTTTAGACATATGTGTCATTACTACGTTTTCTTAATTGTTTACTTATTTGTTTACTACACACACACACACACACACACACACACACACACACACAACACACACACACCAGCACACACAACACACTCACACACACACACCACAACCACGCACACACACTCACCCACCACACACCCCACCACCACCAGCGCGCGCACTGCACGCATACACACCACACACGCACGCAAGAGCGCACGCGTGCACACTCACTCGCACGACAGCAGCGGCGCAGCACAAGCACGCAGCACGCACGCATCGCACGCTACCACATCACACACACAACACAACACACTAACACACACACACACACACATGCAGTAACTTGAATTTAACAGGGGAGAACAGGTGGTTGGTATATTTTCAGTTACCTTTACACCATAATAAACGTAAAAACATACACACCATTGTTTACGAATCTACATGTGACATTGTGGCTCAACCTTTCATATTTACGCCAGGTCAGCAAGAAAAACTCGAAGTCATCAGACTTTCGATGTCTACTATGTAAAACCTCATCTTCATCCACTCAATCTCAGGAAACACGTTTTTTTTTGTTTTTTTTTTTTTTGGGGGGGGGAGTGGGTCCGTCTTTTGTTTGGTTGCTTCTTTTGTTGTTGTTGTTGTTTTCTTTACAATTTAAAGTTGAACGAAGTCGAGAACACCTTCGAAGAAACGATCTGAGAAATCGCCAAGCTACCTACCTCATGGACAATTACGCACAGTCTGATTTTCTTTCTTCTTCTGTTTCTTGTTGTTGTTGTTGTTGTTGTTGTTGTGTTGTTGTCTTCTCTTCTTCTTTTTCCTTTTCTTCTTATTCTTCTCCTAATTCTTCTTCTTCTTCTTCTTCTTCTTCTTCTTCTCTTCCTCCTGTCTGCTTCTTCTCTTCTCTTCTTCTTCTTCTTCTTCTCTCCTTCTTCTTCTCCTCTTCTCTCCTTCCTTCTTTTCCTTCTACTTCTTCCTCTTCCTCTTCTTTTTCCTCTTCTTCTTCTTCTTATTCTCCTCCTCCTCCTCCTCCTTCGTTCCTCGGCAAAAAGTCCCCAGTTCACCACTGTTTGTATTTTAGCGCGTGGGGATCATTTTCAATTCTACCATCAAGGAGCCGCATTTCGATTCACGGATGTTTGGTTTGATACAGCTTATCTACTATGCAGAAAGAAAGGGAACAGAGCGGGGTTTTTTTTTGTTTTTTGAAGTATTCTTTACAGACCGACTTAAAGTCTGGCTTTTAGACCTAAGGCAATCACACCTCAAAGAAAGCTAATGTGGGGAGACAGCAGAGCGAAAGACCACATAAAGTTCAGGCTGACTACTACTACACACTCCCGTAATCCATTGTATGCTATTCGTTGTATTGAACAAAACAGCAAGACTTCAGATTACAGCATAACAAGAATAGACAACTAACGAATCATCATAATAACCATAGCAACAAGATAGCGGTGGTATCCATAACACCGCCGACGCTTTCGCTACCTCTCGAATAATCAAATTTTGATCAGATTACGCTGTCAAAATTTACATATTTTCAACAACAGTGTATTGTCTGGTGGACGAGATGGAAGCATTTGGCTACAACAAAGAGTGAAGTAAAAGACAGTGTTAAAGCAGAAAGCCCCGAAACCACATTAGACTGGGTCCATAAAACCCCGAAGACTTGACGTTTTAGGAAATACGTTACATGGGGAAAAGCCATGCGTGAAAAGGGGTTAATGGAAATGGTTAATCAACCTGCTGGTTATATGGTTAACTTACTGGTCGACTAATTCTATTAGTGGCTCATCATTGTTGTTATCTAATCCCAATGTTCTTTGAGGGACAGCAGTGTGGTCTCTCTCTCTCTCTCTCTCTCTCTCTCTCTCTTCTCTTCTCTCTCTTCTCTTTTCTCTTCTCTTCCCCTCTCTCTCTCTCTCTCTCTCCTCTCTCTCTCCTCTCTCACACACACACACACACACACCACACAATCAGAATCTATTGCAAAATTCATCATAGTGGCGTGTAGAATTCGGCTGCAAAAGATAAAAATGTACGCCATTAAGAGAAAAAAAAATTCTGTAACATTCTTCCCGATGACTGATCTCTTCCAGACTTAACTTTTTTTGGTTTGTACAGTTGTTAGTCTGTTTTTCAGTCGACGACTTGAATGTGTTATTTCGGTTTGAGTTCTTCCAGTCCGGATTTGTTTACTATTTACTGAAGGGGAAAGGGATTTCATCTGAACCTGGAGATTAACTGGACGAATGCTAATTTATCATAGCTAAGAAAATATAATTTGTCGTGTTTTGTGGTCGCTGTGGAAGCGTCGCTGTATATTTCTTCCCTGCACACAGATCTTATCTAAACAAGGAGTTGGAGGGGGGAAGGGGGGGTGGGGAGGGCATAGACAGGCAATATATTGCTGTGTTTGAAATTCTATAAGTTTGCTTTTATGTCCTTTGATGACGTTAAAACAAAAAGTGAAAATTGAAAAAAAGAACCCACAACAAAGCCCAGTGATTTGGCTGTCACTTTGTAAAACATCAAGGCGCAGTGTCAGTACGTGATGGAGACAGTCTTCCAAAAGGGTGGACAAATGGCTAAAGGAGAATCTGTTGCTCGGCAGGCCTATGATGCTGTACAATTACCAGTCCAGGTTCAATTTGCCTTCTTGTATAGGCCAGCGGGAGAAAGTTGTTTTGTTTTTTCCCCCAAAGATACCTCAATTCTGCAGATGAGAGAGAGTAGAGAGAGTAGAGAGAGAGAGGAGTGAAGAGAAGAGAGAGAGAGAGAGACCCGATTTACATTTTTTTCTCGGTTAAAAGACTGAAATACAAGCTTTAATGCTTTGGGATTCAAACTACCTTCCTTTCCACTAGTATTCAGTGTTTCAAGTAAGCTGTAAGTGTATATGACTAGGATTAATATAAGTATGTTATTCCAATTACATATAAGTATGTTATTCCAATTAATTCTTTACTCTGGATTCAATAAATGTTGACACTTGCTAGGTTGTCTGTTGTCACCCCCTCCCCCAACCTCCCAACGATTCTCCCCGGACAGAGAACCTGTTCAGTATGACGACGTAACCGACTCCGCAGAGTCCAAAATATGTTATGTCTCTCTGTCTCCCTTTGTCTGTGGTTCTTCCCCTCTTGTAACCCTTACCACTTCCTAAACAAAGCATGAGCGCGCGCGCACGTCTTTACATAATCATCAATTTAGCCATTCAATAGTTTTCTTTTTTTGTGTGGGAAATTCACATTTTTTTGCGTTACGCTAGTCGAAGAAAGCCAAGCATTAAAACACCATTGTACGTCATTTTGAAAGGGGGAAAAAGCTGGATTAATAATGCAGGACATGTACATCCGTTAAAAGGTTAAAAGTTAAAGTCCCTTTGCCTAATGGCCAGAGTGGCAGTGAAATGTTGGTAGTTCACCTGTCTTAGGCACGACATTATGGAAGGCGGAGCCCATCACTCTCCTTCCATCGCCTTAACTTTCCCTGAGCAGAATCATGATCCCGTCAGCTCCTGGGCGATCATAGGGAGTTTTCGAGCCATTCAAAACCAGGTCTACGGGTAGTTCGAGCTCACCATCGTCACCACCGAAACCCAAAGAGTTACTTCATCTTAACCTCCGTCAAAGAGGTTGTTTTTCACTTACGCCCGTTGGGTTTGCTTGTACGTTTGTCTGTCAACACAATAACGCAGAAGGTGCTGAACCAATTGTAAACCAAACTTTGGGGACAGATGAAATAGGACTTTGGACCGAAAACATTAAATTTCGACGTGGATCCGTGACACTAATCCGGATCAAACAGCTGTATCTTGGATCCGTTCAGCAAGATCATTACAAAATGTCCGCCATTATAACCACTGTGAAGTTTTTGTTATGAAATGACAACCTTCTAAGAAGTCATAAATTTCCATGAAATGCGAAAACCTTCTAGCCGTACAAACTGTCGGTATTTCGTATTTTCCATATCTTATTTTAAAAACTACATGGGAACTAACTCTTTCAGCCCTTGCCTACAATTAGTTCCCCAAGCCGAAAAATAGTTACTGATTCACTCAAAGAGCTGACTTTGGCGGTTGAGCGCTCTCCCACGTTTAACGGTTGGAAAAATGGATCTATTTTCCTCACAAAAATTAGGTCAAATGAAAAAAAAAAACTCTTTTAGAAACTCAACAACAGCAAACAACAAAAAAAAAACTGTGAGCGACGTTGTCATGGGGTCTACTTAAAAAGCGCTGATGTCAGTAATGTCATGCCAGTTCTTCAACTCTGTATGACCACGTTTCATTGCAATAGCTCACCACAAGGTGTACATCATGGAGCCTCATCGCCTTTTGAAACGTACGAGAGTGTTGGGAAAAAAAGGGAGGGGGGAAGGGTTGGGGGGGGGGGATGGTCAATTCGATTTTCCCCCATATGGGTAGATCCACAGATCGATGCCTCCGATGCTCGATCCTCCCCTTGCTTGCCAATGACATGCGGGCTTTATTTGTTGCATGAGAAAGATTTTCTGTTATACACCCCTCTCTCCTGAACAGGCGCTTCTTTCTGTTGTTGAGAATATCGAGCTAGGGGGGATGTCCACCTGGGGGAATAGTGGACAAGGGAGAGTATCGGGTACAGGGAATGTCCACCTGGGGGAATATTAGACAACCGAGAGTAGTCGGGTTGAGGGAATGTCCACCTGGGGGAATATTGGACAAGGGAGAGTATCGGATGGAGGGAATGTCACCTGGGGGATTTGTGGACAAAGGTGAGTATCGAGTGGAGGGAACGTCCACCTGGGGTAACACTGGAACAAGGGAGAGTATCGGGTGGAGGGAATGTCAACTAGGATAACATGGACAAGGGAGAGTATCGGGTAGAGGGAATATCCACCTGGGGGTAATATTGGACAAGGGAGAGTATCGGGTAAGGGGAAGTATCGAGCAGCGACAAGTAGGGGGAAGATTGTGCAGGGAGGGGGGGGGGGGGGGGTGGCGGTTATCGAGCGAGGGGAGGGGAATGCACTGGAGCTTGGGTGAGTATAGATACGCTCCCAGTAAAACTCGTGGCCTGGAGTTCAAAGGCATAGCATGACAGGAGACACTTTAGAGACAAGTTGAGGGACTAGCAACACCACATGTGAAGATGAGTGCAACAACACACACACACACACACACACACACACACACACACACACACCACTCCCAAACACATGTGTCCCTAAACACAGGCAGCCGTACTACTGTTTCACTGGTTCTGGCGTCAGATCACTCCCTGTTCCTCTGAACGTAACCTGGATTTGAACACGCGGTAGAAACTCTCCCGTCATGAAAAGTCCATTGGATTATGGTTTCGCTACATCCAGCCTTCAAAAACGCAACCCAGGGGGACAATTACTTCATTACTACAGGATTTGGATATGACTGGCTTTGTCTGTAACTATTTCTTTGGCAGCTTTGCCTCCAAGCTGACCTGGAAGAAACGAGAGTCTCCACTCTTGAATCACATGATGTATCAGGTTACCAACTACAGACAGACAGACTGTCGCTCAGCCTGAGGACAAGATTTGTGTTCATATGCCATTCTTTTGTTGTGCTGAATTAGACACGTGTAATTCATGTGTACTACAATCAGCTATGCCGGTTTGTCAAAAAAATGACATTTTTTAAGATTGGATCTTGCGTGCAGCCTCCGTCAAACTCAGTACAATAAGTGGTTAGGGCCAGAACATGTATCCGGATACGTGTAGTACAAAGATCAAGTCAAGGTGAGAACATGGTGCTATTAACGTATGCAAGGAGGTGCGCAGAGCCATTTCATCATTTGTTTCGCAAATTCTGAGAATGGGTTTAGTAGGTGTCACATGAGATACTTGAAAGTCTTGCTTTTTTTTTCAACAGATGTGAAAATGAATACAGGATATACACGTGCCAATACAAGCAGAACACCATTTAAGAAAATGACACTGGTTTAATTAAATGCTGTCATCGTTAAGCTCGATGAAAGCACCAATACACGTGAGATATTAGCACGATAAGAGAAAGCAGCAAGTTGTTAAGTACAGATTGTTAGCTGTACATAGTGTGTATTGTGTAAGAATGATCGTTAGCTGTACACAGTGCGTACTGTGTAAGGAATGCTCACAGTGTTCCGAACGATCTCCCCAAGGCAACGTACACGTTGCTAGGTATCTTGCAAAGTTTGGGTTGGAGATTTCACCACACATGGTAGTTATATATACATATACATTCTCTCTCTCTCTCATCTCTCTCTCTCTCTCCTCTCTTATATAATAAATATATATATAATATATATATAATATTTTAAAAACATCATACTACATTCAATGAAAACAAAAGAAAGAAAGAAAAGAAGAAAGAAAGGAAGGAAGAACGAAAAGAAAAGAAAAGTGTTTTCTTTTTCTATAAAAAAAAAAAAAAACACCACCATCACAAACATAACAGTACCTTGACTGCATCGGACAGAAATGAAAAAAGAAAGAAAGGAACAAAAAAGAACGGAACAGAACAGAAAAAAAAAGAAAGAAAAGTTTTCTTTTTCCAAACACACACCACACACATCAACATCACAAACGTAACAGCATATCTTGACTGCATCAGACGGAAAAGCGGACAGAAACGTTACCACTGTAGTCCTGTAGAACCGTTTCACATTCAGTGAATGAATTATTCACTCAGCGTGGAAAATCAATCGACTGATGTCCGTCATTCCCACAGTCAATTCTTTAAGCGCCGACGCGATGCTACAGATCATTTCAGACAACCACGGCTGCTCTGGCTGGTCCGTTGGTTGGCTGCTGGTCTGTTTGTTTGCTAGCTTGCTTGCCTGCTTGCTAGCCTGCCTGGCTGCTATGGTGACAAGTGCGAGAGACTGCATGGTTAGTGTTGGTGAATGTACGCGTGTACGTGTGTGTCTCTGCGTGTGTTCGTACTGTCAGGAGTTTGTACTGTGCACGCGCGCGCCTCAAACAGACAGAGAGACAGGCAGACAGACAGAGACAGAAAGACTAACAGACAGACAGACAATAAACAAACAAGCGGACAGACATGGAGACGGATAGGCAGAGTAGATACGTGTGAGACAACTGTCTGCATGCAGCACAAAACAACACGTCTTGGCGACGTGATTTGTGTCATCCTTCGACACAACTGACAAAAGCTGAAAAATGAACAACAACAAAATTAACCATAGTCAATGAATAACTCGACGCACAAATAACAAAATACGTAGATACATAATCATCCAATGAACACACTGCATAGATCAAGAAACGCCTCAGACAGACCGGAATGTAAAGATGCCGACTGATGCCACGATCGAGAGTTGGGGGCCTAATGAACTGATGGACAATGAAGGGGAAAAAAAGAACGTTATACACAGAATGAAAAAAAGCACACAAGAACGCACGCACGCGCGCATGCATGCACGCACTAACGAACACACACGCACAGAGAGAGAGACACAGAGAGAGAGAGTGAAAGAGAGAGTGGAGAGAGAAAAAAGAGAGAGGTGAGAGAGAGAAAGAGAGAGAGAGAGAAACAGAGAGAGAGACAGACGAGAGAGAGAGAGAGAGAGAGAGAGAGAGAGGAGAGAGAGAGAGAGAGAGAGAGACATAATAGACAGTCTACTTCAAAAAATGAAACGGAGATCATAACAGTAACGCAGGCTGTGACCTTGAACATGACAATCCCTTTGACGTATCAGTCATAAGACAGCATGGAGACAGAAACGACAGACAACACAATCAGGAATGAAAGAATGAATGATAGAAAGAAAAAAAAAAGAAAAGAAAGACGGACAGACAGAAAGAAAGAAAGAAGGGGGGGGGGGCGAGAAAAAAACCCACCAAAGAAAGAAACAAAGAAGGAAGGAAGGAAAGTAGGGGGAAAGGTAAGAAATATGATTCGATCACTAAACGGGAGACAAAGACAATGAATGGTGCAATGGCTTCTGAAAACTCAGATAATAAACAGCTGACACAGAAAGAAAGAAAGAAAGACGAGAAGGAAATATTGGTCCACTGATAATATGAAAGATACACTGTACTAAAGCTTTTGAAGAATTAAAAAGGCAAAGAACAATCAGCAATGGTAAAAAGAAAGAAAGACCAAAGTGGAAATATGAATACACAAACACATCAAACAAAAAACAAGCAAACAAGCTAAAAAGAATACCATCAAAACGAAAAAAGGAAATAAACACACAAAGCAACAAAAAACAAAACAAAACCAAAAAAAAACTCAAAATACCAACAAATTTCAAGAACAGGGACGCGAAGCCTGCGCGTTGGAGCCCTTCCCTACACACGCACAAAAAGCTGACGAGGAGAACAGCCAACGAGCGTCACACACACAGTGGGTGGTGGGATGTGACCTTGGGCGTGACCGTCCCCCGAACAGCCTCCGTGGCCAGACAGCAAGGAAAGGGAAACAAAACACAGCGGATGATGACACACGATCGATACGTCACTGAACCGCCTGGCTTTGCCCTGGGAGCCCCCGCCCACTGGCTCTGCTCTTCGTTACGTCCCTGTGTGCTGTGTGTGGTGTGGTGTGGTGTGTGTGTGTGTTTGTGTGTGTGTGTGTGTCTTGAGTCTCTGTTTTCTCTCTCTCTCTCTCTCTCTCTCTCTCTCTCTCTCTCTCTCTCTCTCTCTCTCTCTCTCTTGTTTTAGAGAGACACGAAGGCGATTCCGTTGTGCGTGGTGGTGTGCTGTGTGTATAATGTGTATGTAGAGCGAGAGCGAAAGAGTGTTATGCGTGTTGTGTGTGGTGTTTGTGCTCTGTGTCTGTGTCTGTGTGCGTGCGTGCGTGCGTCCGTGCATACATACGCAATAGTGTGCGTGCTTAAATGTGGCACATAGACAAGGTAAAATTTCGGTTAAAACCACAACAAATCCACTCTCTCTCTCTCTCTCCTTCTCTCTCTCTCTCTCTCTCCTCCTTCTCTCTGTCTGTTGTCTGTCTATCTCTTATCTATCTATCCTCTATCCATCCATCTATCTAATCGTATGTGTGGTGGTGTGTTGTGTGTGTGTGTGTGTGTGTGTGTGTGTGTGTGTGTGTGTTGTGTGTTGAGAGAGAGAGTGAGGATGATAGAGAGAGAGAGAGAGGGGATGGAGAGGAGAGGCACACAGTTGGATAATGCACACATTTCAAAAACCAAAGTTTGTTTTATCTCCACATACAAAACAAAATGAATGTTGTAACATCCTTGTAGTTTTTATTTGCTTGTGATTTCAAACGGTAACACCGTCCAAATTCTGAGTTGCTTCTACAAACAGCAACTGAAATTAAAGGGAATTAGGAGGAATGCATGCACGAGCACGTGGGATGGCTGGAAAGGATAGTCTCTCTCTTCTCTCTCTCTCTCTCTCTCTCTCTCTCTCTCTCTCTTCTCTCTCTCTCACACACACACACACATACTCACTCTCTCTCTCTCTCTCTCTCTCTCCCCTTCTCTCTCTCTCTCTCTCTCTCTCTCTCTAAGACACATGATTGGGCATAAATGCCTCACTGAAATGACGATGGGAACAAAAACAACGTCAGCTCTAACAAGTCTCGATATTCAACGGAAAATTCAGTTTCAACAGCCACTCTATTCCACACTTCCACTCTACTCCACACTGAGAGCAGTTCTGTTCCCATAGCCAATCTACTCCAAACTGAGAGATAGTGTGTTACCAACAGCCACTCTACTCCACCCGAGAGATAGTTCAATAGCCACTCTACTCCACACTGAGAGACAGTTCTGTTGCCAATAGCCACTCTTTTTCACACTGAGAGATCGCGAGTTACCAATAGCCACTCTACTTCACACTGAGGGGACAGTGTGTTACCAATAGCCACTCTACTTCACACTGAGAGACAGTGTGTTACCAATAGCCACTCTACTTCCACTGAGAGATTGCGTGTTACCAATAGCACTCTACTTCACACTGAGTGACAGTGTGTTCCCAATAGCCATCTACTCCACACTGAGAGACAGTGTGTTACCAATAGCACTCTACTTCACACTGAGAGACGTGTGTTACCAATAGCCACTCACTTCACACTGAGGAATTGCGTGTTACCAATAGCCACTCTACTTCACACTGAGTGACAGTGTGTTACCAATAGCCACTCTACTTCACCTGAGAGACAGTGTGTTACCAATAGCCACTCTACTTCACACTGAGAGACAGTGTGTTACCAATAGCCACTCTACTTCACACTGAGAGTTTGGCGTGTTACCAATAGCCACTCTACTTCACACTGAGTGACAGTGTGTTCCCCAATAGCCACTTACTCCACACTGAGAGACAGTGTGTTACCAATAGCCACTCTACTTCACACTGAGAGACAGTGTGTTGCCAATAGCCACTCTACTCCACACTGAGAGACATTTGTGTTCCCAAATAGCCACTCTTTTTCACACTGAGTGACAGTGTGTTACCAATGCCACTCTACTCACACTGAGAGATGGTGTGTTACCAATAGCCACTCTACTTCACACTGAGAGACAGTGTGTTACCAATGGCCACTCTACTCCACATGAGAGACAGTGTGTTACAATAGCCAATCTACCCCACACTGAGAGAGGGGTGTGTTACCAATAGCCACTCTGCTCCACACTGAGAGATTGCGTGTTACCAATAGCCACTCTGCTCCACACTGAGAGACAGTGTTTTTACCAATAGCCACTCTGCTCCACACTGAGGGGATAGTGTTACCAATAGCCACTCTGCTCCACACTGAGATAGTTCTGTTACCAATAGCCACTCTACTCCATACTGAGATATAGTGTGTTACAATGGCCACTCTGCTCCCACGCTGAGAGATGGTGTGTTACCAATAGCACTCTGCTCCACACTGAGATAGTTATGTTACCAATAGCCAGTCTACTCCATACTGAGATATAGTGTGTTACTAATGGCCACCCCTGCTCCACACTGAGAGATAGTGTTACCAATAGCCACTCTACTCCACACTGAGAGATGGTGTGTTACAATAGTCACTCTACTCCACACTGAGAGATAGTGTGTTACCAATAGCCTCTCTATCCACATGACATAGTTCGTTTACCAATAGCCACTCTGCTCACCTGAGATAGTTCTGTTACCAACAGGCACTCTGCTCCACATGAGAGATAGTTCTGTCCCAATACCCATCCATCCACATCAATCTAGTTGTATGGCGAAGAGAATGCCTGGAGCGATGGTCTTTTTCGATGTGACAATTCTGTGTACCAACACCACAATGGAGGACAGGGATGTGGGAAGGGCCGGGGTGAGGAGGGCTGTGGAGGGGGTGGGGGGTGGGGGGGGGGGTTGGGGTGGGGGAAGGAAGAAACTGATGGTTACCATGCATCTCACGGAGGAGAAGGCCGGTAAAGGAACGATGATGGACACGACGGAGCACCGTGCTCGATGTAAATGGAGATGGACGGCGCTCTGAGTGAGTAGAGTGGACTTCCCGCTTTGCGTCTGACGTCTCTCCGCTCGCCGGTGTTTATGTCACTGGATTCACGTGCAAGGTTTATTGGTAGCGTCGTGCGGGTTATGTGGTGGTGATATTTGTGTGTGTGTGTGTGTGTGTGTGTGTGCACCTGTACGTGTGTGTGTGTGTGTGTGTGTGTGTGTGTGTGTGTGTGTGTGTGTGTGTGTGTGTGTGTGTGTGTGTGTGTGTGTGCGTGTGTGTGTGCACCTGTACGTGTGTGTGTAACATAGCAGCGAACAGTTGAAGTCGAGAGACAGACAGACAGAGAGCGAGCTAGAGACAGAGAGAGAGAGAGAGAGAGAGAGAGAGAGAGAGAGAGAGAGAGAGAGGAGCAGGTCAACACAGTCAAAGGGGCAGAGAAACTCGCACAGGGACCCCAGCATGGATCATGCGTCTCATGAGCCCAAGACTGAATGGTTATTTGAAATTGATACTCTGTTGCAGGGTCACTGACGTAACAAGACGAGCATTCTGTTGCAGGGTCACTAACGTAACACGACGAGCACTCTCTTGCAGGGTCACTAACGTAACACGACGAACACTCTCTTGCAGGGCCACTAACGTAACACGGCGAACACTCTGTTGCAGGGTCACTAACGTAACACGACGAACACTCTCTTGAAGGGTCACTAACGTAACACGACGAACACTCTGTTGCAGGGCCACTAACGTAACACGACGAACACTCTGTTGCAGGGCCACTAACGTAACACGACGAACACTCTGTTGCAGGGCCACTAACGTAACACGACGAACACTCTGTTGCAGGGTCACTAACGTAACACGACGAACACTCTGTTGCAGGGTCACTAACGTAACACGACGAGCACTCTCTTGCAGGGTCACTAACGTAACAAGACGAACACTCTGTTGCAGGGTCACTAACGTAACACGACGAGCACTCTCTTGCAGGGTCATTAACGTAACAAGACGAGCACTTTCTTGCAGGGTCACTAACGTAACAAGACAAGCATTCTGATACAGGGTCACTAACGTAACAAGACAAGCATTCTGTTACAAGGTCACTAACGTAACAAGACAAGCATTCTGTTGCAGGGTCACTAACGTAACAAATCGGAGTTGAACAGATAATTGTGCTTTTGTCTTCATACATTTTAAGCGATGTGTTAATACTAGTGTGGGTATTTGTATCTAGAGACTTAGATATGATAGCTGAGGTCCTGATTTGGCTCCTAGCAGTCCGCTGGACCCTATAAACACTAACTAACTAACGTAACAAGACAAGCATTCTGTTGCAGGGTCACTAACGTAACAAGACAAGCATTCTGTTGCAGGGCCACTAACGTAACACGACGAACACTCTGTTGCAGGGCCACTAACGTAACAAGACGAGCACTCTCTTGCAGGGTCACTAACGTAACAAGACGAGCACTCTCATGCAGGGTCACTAACGTAACAAGACGAGCACTCTCATGCAGGGTCACTAACGTAACAAGACGAGCACTCTCATGCAGGGTCACTAACGTAACAAGACGAGCACTCTCTTGCAGGGTCACTAACGTAACAAGACGAGCACTCTCATGCAGGGTCACTAACGTAACAAGACAAGCATTCTGTTGCAGGGTCACTAACGTATCAAGACGAGCACTCTCTTGCAGGGTCACTAACGTAACAAGACGAGCACTGCCACTGGGTAAGAGTTATTCAACGGATTGGTGTAATGCGTTGACAGAGCCATCTAGATTCATACAGATCCCATCATATGTTGGTCATACATCACTGGGATATCCCTGACAGACCCTGCCCTGAATAATGAGCAACACGCCCAAAGTCATCTGGGTCTCTATGTCTACGACGCAATCCAGAATTCACACACACTCGCGAAGCTTCGCGCAACTCTGGACAGACTGACTCTGAGCCACGCACGGGACAGCAGGGGACAACCCCATTAGAATGTACTAAGGTGGCGGTTGTGAGTTTATGTGTAGCTCCTACTCCGTTCTTCTTTGCTTCAGTCGTTTGACATCTTCAATGCGTCGCTCAATGACCTGTTCACCATGTGAAGGTTCCTGTCGATCGTCTTGTCCCAGTTCATCGTTGGCCGTCCCCTTCACTTCTGTCCCTCCGGGTTCCACTGAAGGACCCCCGGTTGGCAAGTCTGTCAGGTGGAGGTCTTGCACATGTCCCAGCCAGCTCAGACGACGCTTGTACAGATGGATTTTTTTCCTCGGAGTTAAAATTGGTTCTGACGCCATTTCCCTTACAGCCTTTGAATGAGACTATAAACCGAGGTTCCGTGTGCGGACGCACTCATAACATCTTGCACACACGTAAAATCCCATCACCAACTTTTGGAAGAGAAGGCCAGTGTGGCCGTTGGTATGGATAACATGTTACACATAGTATGCGCCTTCCCGAAGATGGAGTATGGCTGCTTTAAGGGTAGAACAAAAAAACGGCCATACACACAAACTCCACACCCTTTCTTGGGTAGATGGAAATTAATCTTTGCCTGTCTATACAGAGAGTGTCTGCAGGAGTATCAGCCTGCGTACGCGGGGGAAAAAAAAGACGACGCTTGCATTTGACTGAGGACACCGAGTGTTGGTTGGGCTCGAGTTCCGACTACCTCGTTCATCTTTCAAGTCGCTTGATCCGACGCCAGGGTTTTTCGTACGCATTTGCCACAGAAGACCTCGAGTTTCTTTTATGAGCTGGTTTTTCATGGGCCTAGTTTCACAGCCATGCCAAGAGGGTGGATAGTACACTGGCGGTGTGTTCTTTAAAAGCATTGTCAAACAGAACGATAGTACTTGTTTGATGTTTCATCAATACTGCAGTATAGTCTCCATCAATACAAAGAACTCGTTTGCACCTTCAGAACTATTAACCGGCTCGGCATTATGGGATCAGACGACTAGCATTGTGAATACGTTTAGTATAGCGTGTCGGCAAGCATTTGTCATGGTAATACTTCAGTTCATAAGCGCATCGTTCTTACATCATCAAAAACCACAATGTGATTATTACAACACAAACATTGTATATGCTCTCTCTCTCTCTCTCTCTCTCTCTCTCTCTCTCTCTCTCTCTCTCTCTCTCTCTCTCTCTTCTCTGTGTGTGTGTGTGTGTGTGTGTGTGTGTGTGTGTGTGTGTGTTGTAAATATTACTTCAGATGTTAGATGGAGAAAACTGCATATTTCAGGTCTCGCAACAAATTTTATATCCCACAGATCAAAGACAACCGGCCCTGCGGAATGCACAGATACGGTACAACCAGGGTTTGACGCAACTGTAATGTAAGGGCAGTAACTTCAACATAGCAACTCTGCACAGTTTCGCTCCCTTGTTCTCTCTCTCTCTCTCTCTCTTCTCTCTTCTCTCTCTCTCTCTCTCTCTCTCTCTCTCTCTCTCTCTCACACACACACACACACACACACACACACACACACACACACACACACACACACACACCACGCACGCACGCACGCACGCACGCACGCGCGCGCGCGCGCCCGTGCGCACACATACACACGCGCGCGCGCGGGAGACCTCTCTCTCTCTCTCTGAGCCACATATGGAAGTATTTCACATTCATGTCTCTCAGTGAAATCTAACAACATCGAAGAAAATCAAACACACAAACAAATAACATTAACACCAACAATACTACTACTAACAACAATAATGATGATGATCATAATAAAAATGATGATGATAATAATAATAATGATAATCGTCTGCATAGAATTTCCGCCACAATATTAGGTTTCCTATCTGACCTCAAGTCCATCACATTCAACATTTACCTCGTTCTTTCACACTGAAGACGGAGTGGATGGATAAGGGAAAGAGGCTGAATTAGGCACTCGGTTGTTTAAATTCTGTCTTTGCTCTTCGCCTTCGTCTCTGTACAGTTTGAATCGAGCCACGCTGTTCGCCGTGACGCTTCCCGCGCTCGGTAAGCCCTCCATGAACAGGTGGTTTTGTTTGTTTGTTTGTTTTTCTTTACACACGTTTCCCTCTTGGTGTTAGAGGAAGGAAGAAGAGCTTTCAAGATCGGTCGCTTTGTTTAGATGGTGAGATTTACGTCGTGCTAGCCTGCGGCCGTTAAGGTCACGTTCTTCCCATAGCGGAGTCTGTGACAGCGCTTGAAGACAGGGGCTGAATTTGCTGAGTGTGATTCCTTTTGTGCTGTTTTGGTTTACTATCAAGACACCTTTGAAATAAAGGCGATTTTTTTTTTGGTCTGGGCTTTTTGCACTACGATGTCTAAAGTTCCCCTCCCCTCTTCCCCCTATTCACCGCGATATGGAGAGGGAGAGAGAAGAACAAAGAAGGAAGGAAAGTGGACAGAGACAGGCAGAAAAAAGGGACGACAGGAAGGAGACGGGAAGAAATAAGGGAAGGAAAGAAAAGTATAGGACATCTGGAAGGAAGTGCACAAACAAGGGAGAAAGACACGTGGAAGGAAGGAAAGAAAGCAAGAAATTAGTGAAAGAATCAACTGGCAAAAAAAGAAGAGAGAATTAATGGAACGAAGAAGGACAAGAAAGAAGGGAAGGAGAGGAAAGGAAACGAGACCAGAACAAAGGGAAACAAAGAAGGGAATGAAAGAAAGAGAGACAGAACGCGAGAAAGACAGACTGATAGAGACAGAGACACCGAGACTGACAAAGATAAAAGGAAAAGCACAGACACAGAGAGACAGAAACAGACAGACAGACCGACAAAGAGAAAGACAGCGCGAGTAAGGGTGACTCAGATTTAGATGATTTATTCATTTAAAGCCTTAGTCCCATATGAAAAGGGCGAAAACAATATTATAGTGGGGGAAAAAATATCATAAAGGCAGCAGAATCACGAGTCCTTACATTGACAACATACGACATAGAGGAGAGAGGAGAGAGGAGAGAGAGAGAGAGAGAGAGAGAGAGAGAGAGAGAGAGAGAGAGACAGACAGACAGACAGACAGACAGACAGACAGACAGACAGACGGACGGACGGACGGACGGACGGACAGACAGCTAGACAAACTGACGGAGACAGACAGACACACACACACACAGACTGACAGAGACAGACAGATAGACGGACAGACAGACAGACAGACAAGCACAGAGAGAGGTCTACTGCGTGCAACAAATTGTCGAACCAGACACACCCAACGCAGCTGCGTGATGTCATATAAAAGTCAATAATCTTGTTTTTCGCTGACCTCACCCAGAAGAAGCATCACGTGATTGGCTGGGTTGTAAACACGAGCAAAACGGCGCAAGCACGTGACTCGTGCACAAACCTTTCGGCAGAAGCGTGCAAATCAGATCCTCCCTTCTGCGGTGGGCATTAATTTCTCAGTACGAATGCAATCACATGTGTTGAAAACACTCTGGTTTGTTACGGCAGGTCGAACAGCCTACAACTAATTATCGGGGGGGAGGGGGGGAGGGGGAGAACGTGTTGAGCATATGTTACAGAATGTTAATTCAAGATGCTTAAGAGCATGTATATATGCGCAATCGATCAATAATTCAAAAATAATTTTAACATGACCATCTTTTCTAGCTTGAACTTTCACACACACACGCACACACACCACACACACACACTGGATTTTCTTTTCAAAGGAAAGGGGATGGAGGAGAAGGAGGTGAGGAGTCTCCGTCGTGTGCGTGTGTGTGTGTGTGTGTGTGTGTGTGTTAGTAAGTTACACTCTACATTTTTTATCTTTGAAAGCTAGAGTCCTTTCTACCTATGTTTCTCTTATTTCTTCTTCAAATTTGTATGTCATAATCTTTTTTCTCATTTCTTCTTTATGTTTATATCTTGAAATCCCTTTTCTGTACTTGCTTGCTTTTTTAACGTTTGTATGTTATGCCACTTTACTCTTTATTCTTCCTTTCCCAGCTCATGTTTGTAAGGTTCAACTTTTTTTACTTGTTCTTTCCTTATTTGTACTTATGTTTGTAAGATGTAATCCCTTCCTTTTTTTTTTCTCTGGTTCTTTATGTCATGACATATGTGACGGGTCTCCGACGCTCCCCTCGTTATTAAAATATGATTTTCATATTCAGGGATGCAGGGGGTTATAGACAGAAGTATTTACGCTTTCACAACCAAAATGCGCTCTCGCATAGGCACACGCACTCTGTCACTCACATCGGGCCCGCACAAAGGTGACGGGAAACCAATAACATTTCATAGAAAATAATCAACTTTATTTAACTTGACTCCGAGCCCCCCCCCGTCACTACACAACACAACTATCTGTATCATACAACAATGTTAACATCATACAGACAATCTCATAAATCGCATCCCCTTTCCTTCAATTACTCTTCATTAACCAGGAAAGACAATATTCCACTATTCCGTTTGCACACTTATAAACTTAAGAGCAATAAAGCGTCCATAACTTGCCAGCATTCCTTTGGGTTGATCGCCAGTTTCTCTCATCCACTGTACGACCACGAGCTGAAGCTGCCACACTGTTGTGTCCTCCCGATTGGCCAAATCCCAGTTGGGGGACACTGGCAACGTAGCTCGAGTCGCACCCTCACACCGAGTCTCCCGGACTTCACCGTACTTACCCTCTCCACGGAAAGGGCTCCTGTCGGCCTCTCCCACAGGTCTTCTCTGGCTGCAAACACCCCACCGTTGTCTGGCAGCTCCCTGTCTAGGCTCCAACAGGCTGACACGTCTTGCTGTCGACCGTCCCCACACGGGAGACAATTCTTCTCGTCGTCGGCTCCGAGGCTACAGCAACCTCCACTGTCTTACGTCCCCACCCAGGAGACAACAAGGCGACAGCTAACCTCTGCTTCACGCTGTATTTTCTTGAGCCCTCAGCAAGACGGGCGAGTTCACTTTCCCTTAAGTGAGTCACACACTTCCTCGTTTTCCAAGCACCTTATATTCGTTCTCAAAGAAAGAGAGACCCGAGTTTAACTGGCTCAACCAATGGAATCACTGGCACACACACATCACACGATTTGTACCAATAAATTCCCAAGTATTTTTATTCCACCAATGGAATCACTAGTCACCTACACATACACACACACAAACAGCTGCTAGCGCTAACCAAGACTTGGGTACCAAGTGGTTAATGCATAACCTCCTATTCAAACTCATGTTCGATTCCCCGAAGCTACCCATTGTACAAACAGCCTGGACTTCTCTACCAGCCATGACTGATGCTTCAAGTATTTACTACCTCTATAGATAACAAGGTGCGAATCACTCTATAGGCCGAAGCCTTCCATTCATTCCTCAGAACAGGGACGACTGGATGGTCGCTGTACTCTGCCTGCAGGCTGACGGTCACCTACCCGTGCGGTCACCTGACACGATCGCCTTCCCTTCAGGCCACTGGAGAACCAGTGAATAGCCAGCCAGTGGTCGGATGGATATTCCTCTACCCAGGACCGGCAGGTCGGCAACTCCTTGTCACTATCCTCGGACATGCGAAACACTTCCCAGCAACTCTCCCTCCTTCAGTATGCGACTCGGGGTATTCCCCTCTGGTGATGCCTGAATTCGCACACTTGAAGACCCAAGGAACTTGCTCTCAACAACAGCAACTACCCTTAATTTGCCTAAATGCTCGAGAACATTCGGCCGACTCATGACAACATATTTTTTATATATTCTTTATTTACTTCTTCATATTTGTAAATCACAATCCTTTCCTTCTTTTCATTATTATCAGTAGGTTTTGTGTTTTGTCTGTTCTTTTTTCCTGCATTTGTAAGGCAGTTTCTTCTGTTTTCTTTCTTTCTTGTCTTTTTCTTTTATAACCCAATCTTCTTCCAGTTTTTGCGGTTACAATGCCTTTCTTGACGTATTTATTTTATTCTCCATGTTTTTACGCAATACTCCTTTTTCTTTCTTGCACTTGTTTTCTTAGTATTTGTCATTTATAATCCTTACAACCCTGTCAGTGAAAAGATTGCATGAACCTTGAATCTGGAAATGGACCTTGAATGCATGGAATATAAACAGACACGGGCATAAGTGATGTTAGGTGCGGCTGGCAGCTCCAACTACGAATTCCAGTACATTTGGCAGAATAGCGATCCCGGAAAATGCATGCCTCTACTGTGCACCAAAACAGACCATCTCGCAATAATGACCGCAGGATGGATACACACACACACACACACACACACACACACACACACACACACATAAAATAAACAAACAAATTCCAAGGATAAGTACCGAGCACCATTCCAGCAACCTATAGAGCAGCTTGGTGTTGCAATTATATATAATATATATATATATATATATATATATATATATATATATATATATATATATATATATATAATATACAGTGCGCACCCCAGGCAAAGCAGAACCATCGTCAACCGAAAACGGACTCACAATCCATACGGCCGACTCCTATTTTCGGTGTGGCTTTCGTACCAGTGTGCAGTGTAACTAAAATCAATGCGGCACAGTCAGTGTTCGTCTTCTTCCACTCAGGAGAAGACCGCCAGCAAGAGCAAAAACCACAGAACCCAGTGGGTTGACCTCCTCAAGGCAATCGATACATACGGTTGGTGGCCTTCGACATACCCTCACAAGGCTAGGGTGTTCGAAGACACTCGTCTCATTGGGTGTATTATTTAGACAGGATAAGTGAGAGTTCATCAGAATGAGATTGGTTCTGATGTTCTTCATCCGACCTTGTGAAGAATGGGGGCAAGCAGGGACGTGTCTCGATACCTACCCTCTTCTGCCATCCCTGATTTCTGCTTACAGCAACATCAGCAAACAACAGATACGTATAGTTAGTAGTAACATGCTAAGATGTTGTTTAGATCAAGGGCTGTTCATTCCTTATCACCGATTACCCTACGCAAAAGTGCACTGCCCTTTCTGCATACATTGTTTAACTTGCTTTCGTGAATGAAGACGCATGTGTATAAATGCTCATGCTCACAACCATATATGATGTGTATGGTAATAGTACGAATAAGCACAGTTAATGTGTGCACATATCCACGTTTCTTCAGAATGGAACTCTTGGGACGTAACACCATGCTAAACAAACACATCCCAATGCATAAGCACATGCGGACGTGAGAAAACTCGAGAAAATTCGTACACTCACTCAGGTTAATATCAAGATGAGATTTGTATAAAACAGGTATACGTATAAAACCCGCGCACATTCAGATAGATAGATAGAAGATAGATAGATAGATAGACAGATTAGATAGGATAGATTTATGATACTACAATATGTATTTTACTTCAACTCCTTCTCTCTCTCTCTCTCTCTCTCTCTCATTCCTCTCTCTGTCTTCGTACTTTTCAAACAACATCACTCCTCATTCATTCGATTCAAGATGGACACACGATCATCCAGACTCGCATCCTGACAATTCTTCGAGGACTCCCTTTTTTTTTCCTGCCCCTTCCTTCCCCTCCTCCCTCCTCTCACCCCTCTCTCTCTCTCTCTCTCTCTCTCTCTCTCTCTCTCTCTCTCTCTCTCTCCACACACCAACACACACACACATTCCCTCTCTCTACTAGATATTACTCATGATACCCCCTTGCCAACAGGGCTTTTTGCTAATGGCAGTAAAATTGTGTCAGTGTCAGTGTCATTTTCTCTCTCTCTCTCTCTCTCTCTCTCTCTCTCTCTCTCTCTGTTCACTTTCCCCCTTCTCCATCCCTCGCATCTCTCTGTCTCTCACTCTCTACACCCCCATCCCCTTCCCTTTCGCCCCTCCCACGCTCCACTGCTCTCTCTTTCCAACAGCCGGATAAACAGGGCGAAAAAAAAATTCACTCGCTTATCTGTGACCCTTGACAATAAAACATCATCATCATCATCATCATCATTATCCCTCCCGGCCCAACCGATAATATCAGCCGACATCAGTCCACGCCGGTCACCCCACGTCACCGCTCCATCAACGTGTAATGCCTGCACTAACGGGGATTGAAAAAGCGGTGTCGTCGACACCCACTCCGTCTCCTCTCAGATCCCCCCCCCCCCCCCTCCCGATCCCTCGATCCTATTTCACACGACAGATCCACAGAATCATGTGACCCAGGTCGGCACGAGAGCTCGAACTGGACAGTGACGTATGCGCGTTCCTGTGTAATGACGTTCTTCCGGTTCATCGCGGTGGAAAGTGGTGTGGTGTGTGGTGGGGGGGGGGGGGGGGGGGGGGACATGATGTGGTAAAACACCTGGAAACCGTACGGCAAGGACGTGAGTAAGTTTTCGAGGACAGCCTATTAAGTGGGTTTTAAATCCAATTCCACAACCCCTGAAACCTGACATGAGAACCCTAGCTAACACAAAGACAGGGGCGGGGTGAGTTACAAGACTTGCATGCTGTCGTCAGGTATGGGGTGGTCCGTGCAGCTGAAAACTGTGACAGATTCCAACGAGATCCTTAAAACTAAGTGAAACACGTTATCGGTACATATCCGTTACAACTAAGATGCATGGGAGAACACGGAGGGTTATGGTTGGGAAGATGGGGGGGAGTGGGGGGACGCAGGAGCGTTTCAGTTCTTCTGTGAGGGCTAGTATTTGATCTGAATGCGTTATAATGAAAGCTTCCTGCCCCGTTTTTGTTTTTTTCCTACTAGTGCGTGTGACCTGCATGTGGTTTTGCTACGGTTTCGGTCTCGAGACTGTACATCGTGCGTTTCTGAATGAATGTATTTGGAGTGAGGGTGGAATATTTGTGGATGCTTTTGGTCTGTGTCGGTGAGGAGTGTGTCATGCCCAACTGGCACGTTACCGACACGTCTGTGCTGGATTAGGTTAATCGGTGGGTTTTTCTTGTTGGCCTGCCGCAACACGCTGCCCGGAGCAGAACTCCGGGGTATGCGGTCGGGGTACTAAGGCGATTTTTACATCTCTTTAGCTATCTTTTCGTTGTCCTATTAGATCTTTGTTTATTTTATCCTACGCCTCTGTGCACACAGGTCATATTAGTCAACAATGACGGCTGACCTACAATTTTGAAGATTGAAGATTGTGATGGACCATTTTGTCTGGTCCCAAATTGTGTTTGGGGACAGTTTTAAGAAGGCGCAAGTTTACCTGTTCATCCGGGCGACAGACGATGATTGACAGCTACTCACCGGCGTTTTGTCGTCAGTCAAGTGAGCGAGGATTTCCTTTAGTCTCTGTAGATTTGCCGGCCTGAAAACGTCCCCACGGTGCCGATGAGAGACTCGCAGCTTAGTTTTGGTGGTAATCGGGTATGTGTGACTAGTTAAATGGAGGTTAGGGTCAGTACTAATGGAGCTGGTTTTCCCACAGGTGGTCGTGAGATTGCCATAATTAATGAAGGCCTAAAATATTTTATTGTTCCCATGATTGATCTTGTGATTGACAAGACTTGACAAGACATAGTGGTGTGACTGTAGGAAGCTGTGGTTAGTGAATGTGTGAGTCGAGAGGTGGATGAGAAGAATGGAGTGAGTGGATGGAAGAGAGAATATGTATATGTATATGTAATCAGGAAAAAAGAAATCAAATCAAATCAATGTATTATTGAAAAAAAGAACGTCGTTTATCTTTTCCCTAAAGTATTATAATGGCGTGAGTGTTGGTGAGCTCTGGAAGTGAGGAATGAAAATTATTGTGTATAAATTACTAGAAAATGTATTCTGATCCCTGTTGTGGACACGTCAAGTGATGATAATGTGGAAAATAAAAACATTTTTTTCTTGTAACGGTCGATCGTCAATCGTGATAAAAGGAACAAGTGGAAATCGTTCCTTTATCTGTAATAATTGTATTCTTGGTACTTTTAAAAGGGTTAAGTGAGGAAATCTTTGTTGTGTTCTTCAATGTAATCACTCGTGGTGCTAATCGATGAATTCTTCTATTGTAATACACACACTGTATTGAAACTTAGTAGACTATATTATGGGTATTTCCCCCAAACTCTAGTGAAATGTATCATGTGAAGAGTGACTGCTAGTGACAAAACAAGGACGATAGATATGTAGGTAGTAGGCTAGGTAACCATTGTAATTATACAGTTCCCCAGGTGTCAGTGAGGCCCCTGAGTCCGGCTTTGCAGGAACTGGTTACCATCAGGCATGGGGCACAGCCGTGCTCAGCCGCTGTCTCCGTCTTGCTGGGTGGAGGCTGACCGCAGGTCAGTAGTGTATTTGTATTGTAAAGGGCTCAGGATTCTCCGTCTTGCTGGCGTGGAGAGGCTGACCGCCAGGTCAGTAGTGTTGTTTGTATTGTAAAGGGCCTCAGGATTCTCCGTCTTGCTGGCGTGGAGAGGCTGACCGCCAGGTCAGTAGTGTTGTTTGTATTGTAAAGGACCTCAGGATTCTCCGTCATACTGGTGTGGAGAGGCTGACCGCCAGGTCAGTAGTGTTATTTGTATTGTAAAGGGCCTCAGGATTCTCCGTCATACTGGTGTGGAGAGGCTGACCGCCAGGTCAGTAGTGTTATTTGTATTGTAAAGGCCTCAGGATTCTCCGTCATGCTGGCGTGGAGGCTGACCACCAGGTCAGTAGTGTTATTTGTATTGTAAAGGGCCTCAGGATTCTCCGTCATACTGGTGTGGCTGACCGCCAGGTCAGTAGTGTTATTTGTATTGTAAAGGGCCTCAGGATTCTCCGTCATGCTGGCGTGGAGAGGCTGACCACCAGGTCAGTAGTGTTATTTGTATTGTAAAGGGCCTCAGATTCTCCGTCATACTGGTGTGGCTGACCGCCAGGTCAGTAGTGTTATTTGTATTGTAAAGGGCCTCAGGATTCTCCGTCATACTGGTGTGGCTGACCGCCAGGTCAGAGGTGTTATTTGTATTGTAAAGGGCCTCAGGATTCTCCGTCATACTGGTGTGGCTGACCGCCAGGTCAGTAGTGTTATTTGTATTGTAAAGGGCTTCAGGATTCTCCGTCATACTGGTGTGGCTGACCGCCAGGTCAGTA
>CM031602.1:62445245-62450245 GCA_018398815.1 Conus ventricosus
GAAGAACTATTTATTGGCAGCAACCCAGGTTTTAGTTTAACCAAGACCATCACTGAAACATTGTATGTATATATACATATATATTATAATAATAATAAAAATGAATACTTATATAGCGCCTATTCTCGGCTAGAGACCAAGCTCTAAGCGCTTTACAATCCACACTCGTTTACACAACGGGCTGCCTACCTGGGTGTATATATATATATATATATATATATAATATATATATATATATATATATATATATATATATATATATATATATATATAATGGAAGCATGGTTCATTTTCAAATGAACGTTTAAATTACCGGTCAGCGGTATACACGTCTTTCCTCACGACAGAGCTGCTTCACACATGCAAATAATCATCTTCCCTACCTTCTTTGAAGAAGGGCAAACATGAAAGTTCACGTCCCACTCGTTGGGTTTAACGATGCACGACCAAACCCGTTCTAGACAAAGAATTCTTCACTAACCTAGCCCACTATGATGTACCTCCATCATCTTTGTCTTCTTCTTTGTTTGTTCCTTTTGTCCGGTGGAATAATTATCATTTCTGTTCTAAATTGGTTTCAATTTCCGCCTGCACTCACCTCCCTTTGAAACTAACCTGTATCCTGTTTTCCTTCTTTTTGTTCAGAATGATGAACACCATCTCGCTTGTATGGACATGTCCATCTTTATCATCTCCAACCTGTACTTCCTACAGCAAGCAAGAGCAGGTCTCCCACATTGCCTGGCCAAGCTGTCACTGAACATTCTGTGCACGCATCGGCTTGATCAGCCACTTGCGTATCCACAAATCATCACACACACACACACACACACACACACACAACCCCCAACACACACACACCACGCACATACACACCACCCCTCAACCCCAAGATGACTCAAGTGGTTCTCGTCCGACAAAAACAACAAACAACACTGTATCTAACAGAACTATTAACGTATAACGGTTACCGTCCTTTTCACCCGAACAGAATTATGTGGTACAATAAACGAACTTCCAAAGATGGCTTCCCTTCAGAAGTGAGTACTCTTTAGATGTTATCTGGTCTGTTTAAGCCCCACGTTACAGCTGCGTACATTAACAGAGGTTGCACTTGAGTGCCAGAGTTCCTAAACAAATCAAAATCAAAACATCATGAAGTCTGCCTTTATGTTTCAAATAATCAGTGTAATCGAGAGAGAGAGAGAGAGAGAGAGAGAGAGAGAGAGAGAGAGAGAGAGAAGAGAAAGAGAGAGACAGACAGACAGACAGATAGACAGGCACACAGACAGACAGACAGACAGACTGACTGACAGACAGACACAGAGACAAAGACAGAAACGGACACTGAGAGATTTCATGGATCAATGACAACGAACTGACAACGAAGCAGGCGGCGGGGCTCCACAAAAACACCACTGAACTAATGAAGCAGAAGCAGCCTGCAGGGTCTCCACTGGGGAGTTGCCGCATGACGGCTCGATAAACCGATAGCTCCTGTGGTTGCCGATGCTGGGGCACCAAACAGCGCAAACTGGGCGTGGCTGTGTCGCTGAGGAAACGAACCGCAATGAGCGGCGTGGGGGGACCACGGAAATGAGAAAGCAAAATATCATTAATCGTAAATTAAAAACGACAGGAAGGCGAGGGCAGGTGGCGACTGGGGAAGGTGAGGATCGAATGGAAAAACGGATTATACGTTCTCCGATGAGATCACACTAACGCACGCTCTCTCCATTCATTCCCTCACTCTCCCCCTCACTCAAAACACAAAACACACACCCCACACACACACACAAACGCGCGCGCGCGCGCACACACACACTCACACACAAGCACTACGCGCGCGCGCACACACACACACATACATACACAACGCACGCGCGCGCGCGCGCACGCACACACACACACACACACACACACACACACACACACACACACACACACACACACACACACACACACAATGTGTTCAACAAGGCCAAACGAAACAGATCGGGCAGTTAGTGACCACTCCGCACAGTCCTTACTGTCTGACCACCTGGTCGCCACACAACAACAGGTAAGCTGGCATGGTGTCAAACTGTATCAACAGAACAGAAACTGTTAAGAAATTCCGGCATCCCCAAGACCCCTAAGATCATCCCACACAATCCTTGAAACAACGTGTGTGTAATGCTGGACCGACGACAATGAACTATTTGTGCTCTACCAATACCTGCCTCGTTCGCTTTGCCTTGAATTCCGTGCCAAAAACAATGACAGTGCACAACAGTATATTGCACATATTGATATCACACACACACACAACACACACACACGCGCGCGCGCGCGCGCACTCACGCACGCACACACACGCGCGCGCACATACAAACATACACACACACACACACACACCACACACACACACACACACACACACACCACACACACACACGTGTACAAGAAGACATGTACACATAGGCACAAATTCAGATACACAGGCACGTACATATGCGTTCGTGCGCACGCTCATAGAGAAATACACACATGCCCGCGCGTGCGCGGAGAGACAGAAAGAGACAGACAGACAGAGACGTCAGACAGACAGACAAACTGACAGGCAAGACAGAGGGAGGGAGGGAGGCATCAGGTGATATATACTAAAACAGAGAGAGAGAGAGTTAGGGAGAGAGAGCGGGGGGAGAGCATTAGCAGCTAGAGAGAGAGAGAGAGAGAGAGAGAGAGAGAGAGAGAGAGAGAGAGAGAGAGTGAGTAAAACGGGGTCTGTGAACAACTGGTCGATCAGAGCCATGAGCTGATTGGACGAAAATCTCACCATTCACCTCCAACTAACCCCCCCCCCCCCCTCCCCCCTCCACCCCTTTACTCCGTCTCAGCATCTGCTAATAAATATACCCAGTTTTCAAACCAGATATATCTCAATATATTTTAACATCCGTTATATTCATCTTTTCAGCCAGCTGATGCATCAACACTCTCTCTCTCTCTCTCTCTCTCTGTATCTCTTTGTCCTCGTCCTTACGTCCTGTCCGGAGCAGTCAGGTGTGACATCCCAAACAGCAACACTGGTCGACAGAGAAGCGAAAGTAATTTTGAGTTCCAAGTCACCCGTGACCTTTCGTCATGCAACGTTAAGGAAGGTGCTCTACAGACCGCGGATCAATAAGCACACCTTGGATCGATTTTCCTTTTTTTTTTAATTTCTGGTTCAACCTTTTGCCTTCTGTCTTGCATATCCATCGCACCATACTCACACGCAGACACACGCGCGACCAACCACACGAGAACGCGCGTGCTCACACACCACACACACACACACACACACACACACGAACACACACATTCCATCATTCATATACACATACGAGCATGCAAGCCCGCAAAGGCCCAGCCCCTTCTCTCCCTCCCCCCCCCCCCCCCCCCCCCCCCCCCCCCCCCCCCCCCCCCCCCCCCCCCCCCACCCTCCACTTAAAACTTTGCAGGCAAGGAAATGTGTTAGATTTCACTCGTTCTTTTACGTTCACTTTACACAGAATGCACATGCAAAGGCCTGTCCATTCGGCGCCAGAGTTGCATTGAAAAGTTACCGAGATCCGTTACCGTCGTTCGCAACGACTAAACTGGACTCCGTAATGTCTACTGAACGTATTGCCTGGCAGTACAGATACACGGGGTAAAGCTCTGCCAGGCTGTCAGCAGTTTGCTTGTCAAAGACGTCAAAGCCGGCCTGAACCCAAATTATAACTTGGTTAGAATCATCCTCATCATCTGTCTGTCAGTAAGGTTGGCAAGATATAACCTGATTAGAATCATCACCATCTGTCTATGTCATTAACGTTGACAAGATATAACTGATTAGAATCATCACCATCTGTCTATGTAATTAAGGTTGACAAGATATAACCTGATTAGGATCATCCTCATCTGTCTATGTCATTATGGTTGACAAGATATAACCTGATTAGAATCATCCTCATCTGTCTATGTCATTACTCCTAGCGTTGACAAGATATAACCTGATTAGAATCATCACCATCTGTCTATGTCATTAAGGTTGACAAGATATAACCTGATTAGAATCATCCTCATCTGTCTATGTCACTTCTCCTAGCGTTGACAAGATATAACCTGATTAGAATCATCCTCATCTGTCTATGTCATTAAGGTTGACAAGATATAACTTGATTAGAATCATCCTCATCTGTCTATGTCATTACTCCTAGCGTTGACAAGATATAACCTGATTAGAATCATCACCATCTGTCTATGTCATTACTCCTAGCGTTGACAAGATATAACCTGATTAGAATCATCACCATCTGTCTATGTCATTACTCCTAGCGTTGACAAGATATAACCTGATTAGAATCACACTGTTCATGACTTCTTAGTTGAAAAATTACTGATTAGATCCATAATCTGTCTTTGTCATTACTATCACCATCATCTGTCTATGTCATTACTATCACCATCATCTGTCTATGTCATTACTCCTAGCGTTGACAAGATAGACGCTTGGTCAGCCTCCGATCTGCTCACCTCCCTGCCCTCAGTCTTACTCAGCAACCTGAACCCAGTGGACACAGGACTGTTTCACCCTGGCAGAGGTCTACATTCTCCAAGTGTCCTTCCAGTTTTGGGTTGTTGTTTTTTTTGTTTTTTTTTGGGGGGGGGGGTTGTTTGTTTTTCGGGGAGGGGGTGGATGTAAAGCTGTCTGAGGCTTCTGTTCTGATACATGTCGCTCCACCTCTGATGTCAGTGTCCAGTCCAGCGTCAATGTGGTGAAACGATTATCACAGGTAATTCACACAGTTTTACCTTGGTGGGGAAACTGACCGAGCCCCGTTGTATTTTCCAGGTGAAACTGGGTCTTGTCACGGCCATAGATGGACAGGGAGGGCCTCGTGTTTTGCTCTCCTCTATGAAGGACCTCAAAAACCCCTCTCGGCTACGGTCAAGAGGAGACAACTGATGTGGTTTGGCCACAGCGACACGAC
>CM031602.1:62462745-62465814 GCA_018398815.1 Conus ventricosus
GAGAACATGCTAAGTAAGGGCTAGAAAAAGCAACAGGAAACAGTGGAGGTGGGCCCGGGCTGACCTCACCTAATTTTTTCGCTTTCGGGATGAGGTTAGCTTTAAAGGCCACCTACCCCTCCCTCTATATCCCCCCCCCCCCAGACAAACAAAGTGACAGTATAGTAACACCCTTGGGCTCTTATTCGTCGTAATAGGATACCAAGGGAGGCAAAAAAATTTAACAGGGGAAACAAATAAGCAACATACAAAAGTAGAAAAAAGAAAGGTCTTTACGAAATAATGAAACAAACAAAATTGAAAAATATAATGAAAAATACAACATCTACTAAGATAACCTGAAAAAGTGATATCGTTATGTTGTGTGACAAATGATGTTTTGACACTGCTGTGATATTTTGGATGTGGAAGAATGAAAAAAAAAAAAAAAAAAAAAAAAAAAAAAATATATGACAGGGTATCAACAAATGATTAATATACCAGAATGGGAACAAATCTTGAAAAACTACATGATTACCATGATCGACAAGTGAGAAGAATGACACACGAATGGAAATCGAGATTAAGTCAGTTTTATTTGTTGTTGTAATTATGTTGCATGAAAGAATCATAATGATGATGCATGTAGACAATCTAATCTCATACTAGAATATGATTATGTATATAGTCAATGTAATCCACATGACCACATGTTTATATGAATGGAACGAGAGAGTGCTAGAGGACAATATAGCCATACATTGTAAATTATGAAGAAAGACTAGCGAACCCATGAAACAGGAAAGAAAGTTTACGAAACAAGGATATGATACCAAGACAAATAGTCCAAGAGGCCAAATCCTTACAAAGAAAAACAGTACATCTGATTGTACACAAACCGACAGCAGACAAGACAAAACTACACAAATAACAAATAATCCTGGTGCTTAGATACCATGGGAGAAAACACACGTCCTACAACAATGAAGATCTGACAAGCGGTGTCCCTCCTTTGTGCACACAAATACAGGATTATACCACAAGCCCATGCCTACATACACACAACTAAGGAAGCAAAAAACAAAGAAACCGGAGGTCTACACAAATGAATACCCAATAGGCGTGATTGGGTAATCATGATAATAACCTGACAGGGCAAATAAATATAAAACAGTATTGGAAAAGAATAAGACACGGAAAACTAGTACAGAACGAATAAGACTACGAGGTTGAATTTCTAAACCTAGTGTGACACCTTTTATACATTATGCTTGTGTACATAATCCAAATGTTATTTTCTGTCTTTTGAGCTTTCTCCCAGTTCCAATTGTAACTAGGATGGATACTGTCTAGTCGACCATTGCTATGAATACTCTTGATGCGATTATTTACATAGCCATAGAAATGAGGACTTTCTATATTTTCCAAATTTTGTTTCATGTTTCTAGATTAAGATAAACATGATTAGCTGGTCATTGCCGGAACCTTCGAATCCGGGCTGGAGGCCTTTTTCGGAATAAATGGCGCCCTATACCCTGGTATAAGGGCGCAGAATGTGAAAAAATGTGAATGTGAATGTGTGTATGTGATGTGATGTGATGTGATGTTGTGTGTGTGTGTGTGTTCTCTCTCTCTCTCTCTCTCTCTCTCTCTCTCTCTCTCTCTCTCTCTCTCTCTCTCTCTCCCCGTAAGTTTGCTTGAAATGTATTCGAGGACTGTTTGTCCCTGTTTAGTATATGTGCTTTGAACATTGTGATCTCCTCCCCCCACCACCCACACCTCTACACCCCTACGCCCTACCCCTCCCATCCCCGCTACCCCCCCCCCCCCCCCCCCCCCCCCCCGCCCCCCTCCTGCCCCCTCCCCCTTCTCTCTCTACGCATGCATTGTTCAATCGTCTCCAATTTATGTAAAAATGTCAACTCATGAATGGGCCAAGGCCTGAATTCATTAAAATCATTCATTCATTCATTCATTCATTCATTCTTCTCTCTCTCTCTCTTCTCTCTCTCTCTCTCTCTCTCTCTCTCTCTCCTCTCTCTCTCTCTCTTTCTCTCTGTATGCGTGTGCGTGTGTGCGTGCGTGCGTGCGTGTGTGTGTGTGTGTGTGTGTGTGTGTGTGGTGTGTGTGTGTGTGTGTGTGTGTGTGTGTGTGTGTGTGTGTGTGTGTGTGTGTGTGTACGTTTATGTCTGCATGTGTGTTGTGAGTGCGTGTGTGTGTGTGGTGAGTGAGTGAGTGAGTGAGTGAGTGAGTGAGTGAGTGAGTGAGTGAGCATCTGTGTGAGTGACTGAGTGAATTGTGTGTGTGTGTTTGTGTGTGTGTGTGTGTGTGTGTGTGTGTGTGTGTGTGTGTGTGTGTGTGTGTGTGTGTGTGTAAGTGTGTGTAAGTGTGTGAGTGTGGTGTGTGTGTGTGTGTGTGTGTGTGTGTGTGTGTGTGTGTGTGTGTGTGCCTGTTGTCAGTACAACCTTGAGTTAATCTGACAATAAATTGGTTTCAGTCAGTCAGTCAGTGTGTGCCTGTGCGTGTGTGTGTGTGTGTGTGTGTGTGTGTGTGTGTGTGTGTGTGTGTGTGTGTGTGTGTGTGTGTGTGTTAGAGAGAGAGAGAGAGAGAGAGAGAGAGAGAGTGTGTGTGTGTGTATCTCTAAGATAATCTTATCACTGATGTGCGTCCCCCCCCCCCCCCGTCTCTCTCTCTCTTTCTCTCTCCGTATGTGTGTGTGTGTGTGTGTGTGTGTGTGTGTGTGTGTGTGTGTGTGTGTGTGTGTGAGAGAGAGAGAGAGAGAGAGAGAGAGTATGTGTGTGAGTGCGTGTGTGTGTGAGTGAGTGAGTGTGTATATGTTTGGTTTGATTTGTTTGTTTGTTTGTTTGTTTGTTTGTACGCACATGGATAACATATGCATATGTTTGAAAACGGTCTCTCATCACAATCGCCCCACTTGGTCTCTTAGCAAACTGAGCAGTCCAGTAGTCTGATAAAGAAAAAAGAAAAGGAAGCGATGCGTGAGTCTAGAGAAACACGACTTTAGCTAATTTCACTCACCTTTCCAAATTAGATTCACGAGCTCAAAATAATCGAAGCTGCGTAGAAATC
>CM031602.1:62465914-62473414 GCA_018398815.1 Conus ventricosus
TTGTCTGTCTTCTCTCGCTTTCTTTTTGTCTGTCTGCCCACCTCTCTCTCTACTCTCTCTCTCTCTCTCTCTCTCTTCACCCCTCGCTCACTCCTTCCCTCTCTCCCTCCCTTCCCCCCTCTCTGTCTTCTTTTCATTCTCTACACCGCACCACTACCACACCCAGTAATTCTATATCTCAGTGAGTGTGTGTGTGTGTGTGTGTGTGTGTGTGTGTGTGTGTGTGTGTGTGTGTGTTTTTTCTCTCTCCCCCTCCTCTCTCTCTGTGCTGGAAACTCTCTGTCTGTCTTTCTCTGTCTCTGTCTCTGTCTTGTCTCTCTCTCTCTCTTCTCTTCTCTCTCTCTCTCTCTCCCAATGTCTCTTACACTGCCATATACTACCCTATACTGGTTCATAGCCCAACGACGCGAGGTCACGTCAGACTGATCGTTAACATCAGCCTCGCTAATAACAGAGAATTGCCTTCTTGAGGCGATGAAGGTTTGAAACTTTGGGGGGGAGGGGGGGGGGGGGGGGGGGGGTAACACAAATGAGGTGTCAGCGCAATATATGTAGGTTACGGTGTTGGAGAGAGAGTCTGCGTGAAAGATGGTGAAAAAGGATTGGTGCCTGATCGATGGATGGAGAAGGATGGGGGGGGGGGGGGGGGGGGAGGGGGAGGGAGGGGGGAGAAGGGAGACTGGGTGGAAAGGGGTTGATGATTAGGAGGGAAAAAACGGCGCTGGGGGGGGGGGAGGGGGGGTGGGAGTAAATTTGTTTAGGCGCCAAGATAACGAGTCATGTAGACGTGGGTTCGGTTTTTAGTGTCATAAGATCGGTGGAGGAGGGAATGGAACTAGTACAGGGCGGGTCGTGTCATTGATAATCCCTTTTCGGTGGTCTGTTGCTGTCTGTCTTTATTTGTCTGTTGCTGCTCAATGTTTATTGTCATGTTGCTGTTGTCTGTTATTTGTCTTTCTGCCTGTCTGTCTTAATTGCCTGTTGATGTTCCTTCTCTGGCGAGAGCTGCTAGTTTTCATGCCGCTGTTGTTTGTACTGTCGTATTTGTGCGTCATAGTTTTTTGTTGTCGTAGTTTTGTGCGTCATATTTGTTGGTACTGTCCGTAGTTTGTGCGTCATGTGTTTTGTACTGTCGTATGTTTTGTTGCCTGTTAGTTGTTGGTACTGTCGTAGTTTTTGGCCGTCATAGTTGTTTCTGTACTGTGTAGTTTTTTGTGCCGTCATAGTTGTTTGGTACTGTCGTAGTTTTGTGCCGTCATAGTTGTTTTGTACTGTCGTAGTTTTGTGCCGTCATAGTTGTTTGGTACTGTCGTAGTTTTGTGCCGTCATAGTTGTTTTGTATGTCGTAGTTTTGTGCCGTCATAGTTGTTTTGTACTGTCGCAAGTTTTGTGCGTCATAGTTGTTTTGTAATGTCGTAAGTTTTGTGCCGTCATAGTTGTTTTGTACTGTCGTAGTTTTGTGCCGTCATAGTTGTTTTGTACTGTCATAAGTTTTGTGCCGTAATAGTTGTTTTGTACTGTCGTAGTTTGTGCTGAAATAGTTTGTTTTGTACTGTCATAGTGTTGTGCCGTAATAGTTGTCTTGTACTGTCATAGTGTTGTGCCGTAATAGTTGTTTTGTACTGTCATAGTGTTGTGCCGTAATAGTTGTTTTGTACTGTCATAGTGTTGTGCCGTAATAGTTGTTTTGTGCTGTGTTTTGTACTGTCATAGTGTTGTGCGTAATAGTTGCTTTCTGATGCTATTTGCTTTGATTTGGCTGTTGTTGAATTGTAGAAGGTTACTTTTGCTGTTGTTGTTGTTGCTGCTGTCGCAGTGTAGCTAGAGCGGAGAACAGTGTAGCTATAGTTGTCAGAGTACGGAGTTGAAACGGAGAGCAATGTGGCGAACAGCGGAAATGATGTTATGAGAGAAAGCAGCGTAGCGGAGACCAGTGTAGCAGCATTGAGGGAGAATCATGTGCTACAAAACGGAGGAAAATGAAGCAGTTACAAAGAGCAGTGTAGCTAGCAAAAATGGGTGGAAGGATGTTGGCCTTGCCAACAAACAAAGCGAAACAAACCCCAAACAAACAACAAAGAAAATCCAGAGAGTAGTATAGCAATGAATCAGAAACGATTAGCAAAAGGGAGAGAAACAAAACATTCAGAAACCTGAGTAACGGGGGAAGCGGGTTCGGAATGTTGGGGGGGGGGGGGGGGGGGAATCTGAGAGAGGGAGGGAGGGGAGAGAGAGAGCGGAGAGGGAGAGCGAAGAAGAGCAGAGAGCAGACAGAAGAAAAGACGACAGTAGGAGAGAAGAAGAAAAAGACAACAGAGACAGACAGAAAGGAACAGGGGGTTGCCAACATGTTTTTATATCAGAGACAGACAGTCAGACAGACAGAAAGACAGAGAGTTGCCAGCGCCGTTGTTTTTATATCCCAGAGAGAGAGAGAAGAGAGAGAGAGAGAGAGCGTGTTGTCAACACCATTATTGTTACACCCAGTTCTTTTGTCTTGCTAACACCTTGATTGAGACGGTTAGCAACTCACCTAGGGGAGAAGGGAGATTAAATTAATGGGAGAGAAAGGTAGACCGGAGGGGCGGGGGACCGGGGGTGGGGGTGGGGATGGGACAGAGACTGTAGAACTCCCCCCCCCCCCCCCTTTTACCCTCAAAGAAATGGATTCTGGGATGTCTTTGAGGAAGACCAGTAGGGGAAATGGGTGGTGAGGAAGGAGGAGGGCACACGAGGGCAGCGTGACACAGCTTAGTGATGGTTGGAGGTCGTATAGCCTGTTTCGCTCTCTCTTCTCTCTGTGTACTACCTCTCTCTGTCTTCTCTGTCTGTCTTCTTGTCATTTCTGTCTCTCTGTCATCTTCTCTTCTCTCTCTCTCTTTCTCTCTCTCTCTCTCTTCTCTCTCTCTCTCTTCTGACTCTGTCTCTGTGCTTCTGTTTGGCTCTCTCTGTCTCTGTGCTTCTGTCTCTGTCTCTATCTAAGTCTCTAAGTCTTCTCTCTCTCTCTCTCTCTCTCTCTCTCTCTCTCTGTCTCTCTGTCTCTATCACTCTGTCTGTCGCCCGTCTCTCTCTCTCTCTTCCTCTCTCTCTCTCTCTCTTCTCTCTCTCTCTCTCTCTCTCTTCTCTCTCTCTTCTCCTTTTCTCTCTCTTCTCTCTCTTCTCTCTCTCTCTGTCCGTCTGTCTGTTTCTGTTTGTCTCCCTCTCTCTCTGTCTCTGTGTCTGTGTCTGTCTGTCACTCTCTCTCTCTCTTCTCTCTTTTTCTCTCTCGCCTCTCTCTCTCTTCTCTCTCCTCTCTCTCTCTCTCTCTCTCTCCTCTCAGCCCACCCCCCCCCTCTCTCTCTCTCTCTCTCGGGGCTCCCTTTCCCCACTTCTCTCTCTCCGAGCGAGGTGCGTGCCTGCGTGTGCGTGTCCCTTTTGCAAGCGTCGTATGCGTTTGTGTGCGCGCATGCGTACTTATGTACGTACGGGCATACTGTTTGTACTTTATGCGCGTGCAAGCTCGCGCGCGCGTGTGCGTGCGCGTGTGTATGGAGTGTTAGGAGTTGCTGAGAGGGCTGGCATTTCCCCGCGTTTCAGCTTTTTATGGACGGCGATAAAGGGTGGAATAGACTAGGCGCTGCAGAGAGGCAATGTCTGGAGTGTTCATTTGCCCAGTTTACTGCGGCATTTCATGTTAGTTACGTTGCGTAATGTACGAGTGCCCTCTTCATAGTTTCTCTGTCTGTCTGTCTGTCTCTGTCTTGTCTTTTCTGTCTGTCCCTTCTTCTCTCTCTCTCTCTCTCTCTACTCTCTCACTCTCTCTCTCACACACACACACACCACACACCCCACACACACACACACTCATATATATATATATATATATATATATATATATATTATAAATATATTAAATATAAATCAAAGTCTGTATAATCTCAAATTTGTTCTCCTCTCTGCTTTTTCCTCCTGTTCTCTCTCCTCTCTCCTCATTTATATATATGTGTTGTGAGGGTGAGGAGAGCTGAGGTGGAGTGGCTGTGATTTGTGTTTTTTGGGGTGGTTGTGGGGTGGGCCCCATACAAAAATCTTCTGCCCCACTTCACTGTACACCCTTCTCCTCACTCTCTTACCAGCCCGGTGGCGTGTTGTTGTACTCTGTGGAGTGTGTGTGTGTCGATTTGGTGGTTTGTGTTGTTTTTCATTCCCTAACACCTCCCTTTTCTAGTTGTATGTCTCTCCTTCTTGTTCTCTTTTTCGCTCGGTGCGTTTTTTGTTCTGTTTTTTTGTGTGTTGTGTGTTGTGTGTATTTCAAGTCTCGGGTACCAGCTTTCGTCTCTTTCTTCTCTCTCTCTCTCTTTGTGTGTGTGTTCTTTTTGTATTATAAGAGTGAGGTGAGCGTGGCGGAGAGGAGTGTGTGTGTGTGTGTGTGTGTGTGTGTGTGTGTGTGTGTTGTTTTTAATTTAATGTTTTTATCAACTTTATTCAGTGATCTTAGGCAAACTAGAGCGTTCCAACGAAACACGCACCCCCAACCAACCCTCAAGAGCAATACAGGAAACAAATGTAAATGTGTCCGTTCCTTTTTGTGTGTGTGTGTCTGTTCGCTATGTGTGGGTGTGTGTGTGTGGGTGTGTGGTGTGTTGTGTGCGTGCGTGCGTGCGTAAGGGGGGGGGGGGGGGCATAATGTGTGTATGTTTTAAAAATGTCATAAAGTGTATGGGTGTGGAGGTGTGTAGTTATAATCTTTCATGCATAGTCTATTCAATTAATGAGATACAATAGTGACATCACTTTAACCCTTCTAATCTGCGGCATAACGTAAAGCTTAGCCTTGATTCATATCGAAATTTTAAAGAAACAAAACATTTTTAACATTGAATATAAGAACAATAAGAAATCAAAATATGTCCATTGGACTCTTACATTGCCTAATCTTCTATAGCCTTCGCGTCGTCCAAAAATCCAAATCGCGATTGATGGGTTCAAACTTAAACCAAGTAGGAAATATTTTTGTTTTCTGCAAGGAGTGACTGGATAGGTAATATTTGACAATACAAGTGATTTTCAATTTTGTTTTGTATGCATAGTTGAGTTATATAGACTCTTTGAAGCGTTCGTGGGATTATGTCGTTTTATTTTTAAGCTTCTTAAAGAATTCCCTGTTGTCCTTATTATGTTTGGCACTCTTTTTGTCTTCTATCACGAATCCATGAGTTTACTAAAGGCTATATTTTCATGCAGGATAAAGGAATATTATTTTTGTAAAGCTTTTTCTTAGCTGCCCATTTTGGCTAACAATCACCCTTTCATTTGTGCAACACAGTGATGGATCAACAAAGTCAATAGAGAACCCGTAAGACAAATGAATTAATGGTATATCTCAGATATATTCTCACTGTATGGAATATCTTAAGCTTGTAAGCAGTTGATCGACACAAATATATTTAATATCGAATATGGAAACTAAGAAGATGTTCAGTGCCTAACAATGGATCAGCTCTGCTGTGAATACGAGAATGTTTCCAATGTGATACGATTCTCTTTTTTTAAGATGGATAATGAATGCAGCACTGATAATTGATTTAGTAGAGAACGGTCTGTTATATTTAAGTGTTATATATTTCGTTTATATGTGCGATATGTGGCAGATGGTCTACTTTTCCTTAATCTGTATATTAATATCGAAATTAGCCTTACTAAGCTCCCATTGTGTGTTGTGGTGTGTGTGTGGTGTTGTGTGTGTGTGTGTGTGTGTGTGTGTGTGTGGTGTTCTTCCTACATCTCTCTTCCCATTCCTGTACCCCCTTCTCTTTCTCTCTCTCTCTCTCTCTTACGCGCGCGCGGCATGTGTGTGTGTGTGTTGTGTGTGTGTGTGTGTGTGTGTGTGTGTGTGTGTGTGTGTTGTGTTGTGTGCACGCGTGCGCCCCATTCCCCTGTACCTCCCTTCTGTCTGTCTTCTGTCTGTCTGTCGTCTGTCTCTCCTCTCTCTCTCTCTCTCTACCTCTCCTCGTTGTCTGCTCTTACGCTGCGTGGGCTGTGTGTTGTGTGTGTGTGTGTGTGTGTGTGTGTTGTGTGCACGCGTGCGTGCCTGCGTACGCGCACGCATTTGTCTGCTTGGATCTTTCTCTCTCTCGCGCGCTCTGTGTGTGTGGTGTGTGTGTTGTGTGTGTGTGTGTGTGTGTGTGAGTGTGATAAGATGTGATGTGTGTGTATGTGTGCGCGCGCGCGCACGTGTGTGGGTGTGTGTGTGTGTGTGTGTGGGGTGTTGTGTGTTGTGTGTGCGCGCGCGCGCGCGCGCGAGCGGGCGAGCGTGTCCATTGTAGCTTTTCGACTTGCGTTAGATTGCATTAGCTTTCTTTCATTTCAGTTGTACGTGCTTGCGGCAGTCTATTGATGCTCTGCTTGTCACCACCTCCACCACCACCCACCACCACCACCACCCCTCCCATACAGAGCTTAGGTGTATATCCGATTGGCAATAAAAGAAATTGTGTCTCCTTCCTTCTTTATCTGTCTGTTGTCTGTCTGTCTGTTCGCCTAAGCTTAGGGCAGTCTGTTGATGCAGTTCTTGCCCCCCTCCCCCTCCCCTTCCCCCTCCCTCTTCCCTTCCTCCTTGCCCGCAGAACTTCCATCTATTTGCTGTTGGCAATAAAAGATAAAACATTCTACCTCCCTCACTTTCATCTCTCTCTCTCTCTCTCTCTCTCTCTCTCTCTCTCTCTCTCTCTCTCTCTCTCTCTCTCAACGTGGGGCAGTCTATTGATACAGTTCTTGTCCCCCCTCTCTTCCCCTCTTCCTTCCCCACAGAGCTTCGATCTATTTGTTATTGGCAATAAAAAAGATGTACCTGCCTCACGTTCTGTCTGTCTGTTTGTCTGTCTGTCCGTCCGTCCGTCTGTCTGTCTGTCTGTCTGTCTCCTTCGTTGGCTCATAACGTTGTGCATCTCAACCCACACTTGTGTTTGATGGATAGGGAAGGACAGGCCGCCAGGGGATCAGTGCCTGTGTGTGATGGATCGGCACTGCTGCCTCATCAATTCTCTCTCTCTCTCTCTCTCTCTCTCTCTCTCTCTCTCTCCTCTCTCTCTCTCTCTCTCTCTCTCACGCCTTCCCAGCATAATGGATGACAAAACAAATAAATACATGAATAAGTGAGCGGGGAAAAGAAAGTGCTGGTGAACATTTCCTCTGTCAATATAACAATGAAATAAGAAAAAAGAAATACAAGAAAAAAGTTGGGGATGGAAAGAGAAAATGGAAATTAAACAGACGGCGTTGAAATGTGTAAATATACAGAGGACGTTGAAATATGTAAATAAACAGAGGGCGTGATGTAAATAACAAGGGGTGTGAAATATGAAATAAACAGGGGCGTTGAAATATGAACATTGTCAACCCCTTCTCGTCTTGGCTTAAGGCTGTGTCAGACCAATTGACATAGGCTAGAACACCAAGGCTACATCAAAATGTTGTTGTGCTTAGCATAGTTATGCGGGGATTGTCTTCAGTCGTGACAAG
>CM031602.1:62478414-62480491 GCA_018398815.1 Conus ventricosus
ACGTGTAATGGAGCACCACCCCCATCACCGCCTACCTGAGAGAGGTACCCATCCACAGTGGGTCTCAGTCTCAGTTACCTCCCCTGGCCTTGTTTACACGAGCTGCCGGGGCACGAGTATGGTGGTGGGCACATTACCCAATCCTTTCCCTCCACCCCCCCCCCCCCCCCTGCCACCTTCTCCCCTCTCCACAACGAATCCCCCCCCCCCCCCCCCCCCCCCCCCCCCAACCCTCAAGCCGATGAAGCCCTCCCTTGCGTCCCCCACCCCTTTTCTACTTCTGCTTCCCTCGACTCACAGGTACTTTTTCTTCCTCCACCTCACCTTCTTTATCTTGACTCTTGTCCATTTTTCTCTGCCCTCACCATGCTCGTTGTCTATCTTCTTCTTTTCTTCTTCTTCTTCTTCTTCTTCTCTCCTCCTCCTCCTCCCCTCCTCCTCCCTCTCTCCTCTCTTCTTCTCTTCTTCTTCTTCTTCTTCTCTTCTTCTTTCTTCTTTTCTCTCTTCTCTTCTCTCTCTCCTCTCTCTATCTCTCTTCTCTCCTCTCTCTCTCTCTCTCTCTCTCCTCTCTCCCCTCGCCCTTCTCTCTCTCTCTCTACTCTCTCCTCTCTCTCTCTCTCTCTCTCTCTCTTCTCTCTCTCTCTCTCTCTCTCTCACTTACGTGTTCTGTTGCCCCATTTTGAATGATCCGAGGAGTCAGTTGAATGATCAAAAATATTGTAGACATCCTTCTCAGTTTTGGCTTTTATTGCTCGTGGCACCCACAAACGAAACTGCCATAAAACGTTTTGCTGTGTGTGTGTGTGTGTGTGTGTGTGTGTTGTGTGTGTGTGTGTGTGTGTGTGTGTGTTGTGTGTGTGTGTGTGTGTCTGGTGTTGGGTCTGTCTGTGTGTGTGCAAGGCATTTAAGGTTCGAAGTATAGTGTGCAGTTGGGAATTAATGGTTGTGTACTGTTTAGGACCTAGTTCGTCTTTTACCTGGAGTCGAGCGGTTCATGTCTCAGTTTGCTGCATTTTTTTTTCCTTGGCCTCTTTGTATTTTTATTTCTTCTTTCCTTTTCTCCCCTCTCTGTTCTTTCTTTTTTTTCACCACCCTCCCTTTCTCTCTCTGTGTCTTTCGAGCGCTGTGTGTGTGTGTGTGTGTGTGTGTGTGTGTGTGTGTGTACGTGTGCGCGCGCGCCGCGCGCGCGCCCGCGCGAATGTACGTATGCATGTGTGTGCGCGAGCGCTCCCGCGCTTATGTGTGTGTGTTCGTACGTGCGCGCATGCCTGTGTGTGTGTGTGTGTGTGTGTGTGTGTGTGTGTGTGTGGTGTGTGGTGCGCGCGCGCGCGCACGCGTTGTGTGTGTGTGTGTGTGTGTGTGAGAGAGAGAGAGAGAGAGAGAGAGAGAGAGAGAGAGAGAGAGAGTGCATGCGCACGTGCAGGGAAATGTTTGTCATTGCGCATGCACGTAGTGGCGAACATGTTTGCATTCGATGAAAGAACAGGTACTGACGATTAAAAAAAATCCTTTGTACACTGTTGACTGTTGTCCATGTGGATGAATTTCGGTCGTGTACATACGCATTCACACACACGAACAGACCTATTACGCAGTCTGACACAGGAAAGCATAAATATGCGCGCACACAACAATGGGAACCATTGCATGCTCGTATGTACTCGTGATTCCTTGTCTGTGAACGTGCTTGCAGTTTTTGAAAACAAGAGTGGACAGTCTGCGTTCAAGTGAATGTTTTGTGTTATGTGTGCAGGATTCCCAGATGCGTACGACAAGCCATTATGCCACGAGGAGCTGACAAGATTTAAAGAGGATGTGAGTATGCCGCTTTTGTGTCCTGGTGTTGTCTCCCTTCCATTGGGTCGTTGTATTGTCTCCCTTTTTATATGATCGTTGGGTTGTCTCCCTTACACAGGATAGTTGTGTTGTCTCCCCCACCACAGGATCGTTATGTTGCCTTCCTTTCACAGGATCGTTGTGTTGTCTCCCTTCCATCGGATCGTTGTTTTGTCTCCCTTCCGTTGAATCTTTGTGTTGTCTTCCATTCACAGGATCGCTGTGTTCTTTCTTCCGCAGG
>CM031602.1:62480591-62520591 GCA_018398815.1 Conus ventricosus
ATCTTTGTGTTGTCTTCCATTCAAAGAATCGTTGTATTATCTCCCTTCCGCAGGATCGTTGTGTTGTCTCCCTTCCACGAGATAGTTGTGTTGTCTCCATAGGATCGTTGTGTTGTCTCCCTTCCACGAGATAGTTGTGTTGTCTCCATAGGATCGTTGTGTTGTCTCCCTTCTACGAGATAGTTGTGTTGTCTCCATAGGATCGTCGTGTTGTCTCCCTTCCAGGAGATAGTTGTGTTGTCTCCATAGGATCGTCGTGTTGTCTCCCTTCCACGAGATAGTTGTGTTCTCTCCATAGGATCGTTGTGTTGTCTCCCATCCACAGGATCGTTGTGTTCTCCCTTCCACAGGATCGTTGTGTTGTCTCCCTTCCACAGGATCTTTGTGTTGTCTTCCATTCACAGGATCGCTGTGTTCTTTCTTCCGCAGGATCTTTGTGTTGTCTTCCATTCAAAGAATCGTTGTATTATCTCCCTTCCGCAGGATCGTTGTGTTGTCTCCCTTCCACGAGATAGTTGTGTTGTCTCCATAGGATCGTTGTGTTGTCTCCCTTCCACGAGATAGTTGTGTTGTCTCCATAGGATCGTTGTGTTGTCTCCCTTCACGAGATAGTTGTGTTGTCTCCATAGGATCGTCGTGTTGTCTCCCTTCCAGAGATAGTTGTGTTGTCTCCATTGGATCGTCGTGTTGTCTCCCTTCCACGAGATAGTTGTGTTCTCTCCATGATCGTTGTGTTGTCTCCTTCACAGGATCGTTGTGTTCTCTCCCTTCCACGAGATCGTTGTGTTGTCTCCCTTCCACAGGATCTTTGTGTTGTCTTCCATTCACAGGATCGCTGTGTTTTTCTTCCGCAGGATCTTTGTGTTGTCCTTGCATTCAAAGAATCGTATTATTCCCTTCCCAGGATCGTTGTGTTGATTCCCTTCCACGAGATAGTTGTGTTGTCTCCATAGGATCGTTGCGTTGTCTCCCTTCCAGAGATAGTTGTGTTGTCTCCATAGGATCGTTGTGTTGTCTCCCTTCCACGAGATAGTTGTGTTGTCTCCTAGGATCGTTGTGTTGTCCCCCTTCCACAGGATCGTTGTGTTGTCTCCATAGGATTGTTGTGTTGTCTCCCTTCCACGAGATAGTTGTGTTGTCTCCACAGGATCGTTGTGTTGTCCCCCTTCCACAGGATCGTTGTGTTGTCTCCCTTCCACGAGATAGTTGTATTGTCTCCACAGGATCGTTGTGTTGTCCCCCTTCCACAGGATCGTTGTGTTGTCTCCATAGGATTGTTGTGTTGTCTCCCTTCCACGAGATAGTTGTGTTGTCTCCACAGGATCGTTGTGTTGTCTCCCTTCCACAGGATCGTTGTGTTGTCTCCATAGGACCGTTGTGTTGTCTCCCTTCCACAGGATCGTTGTGTTATCCCCCTTCCACAGGATCGTTGTGTTGTCTCCATAGGATCGTTGTGTTGTCTCCCTTCCACAGGATCGTTGTGTTGTCCCCTTCCACAGGATCGTTGTGTTGTCTCCATAGGATCGTTGTGTTGTCTCCCTTCCACAGGATCGTTGTGTTGTTCCCTTCCACAGGATCGTTGTGTTGTCTCCCTTCCACAGGATCGTTGTGTTGTTCCTTCCACGGATCGTTGTGTTGTCTCCACAGGATCGTTGTGTTCTCTCCCTTCCACAGGATCGTTGTGTTATCATCCACAGGATCGTGATTGGGGGGAACAGAGAAAAAAAAGTGTGTTCTATTAAAGCAAAGATTTTAAGTGGAACAGTACGATGTCAGTCAGTTGTGTTGTTCATAATATGTTCTCTCTGTCTGTCTGTTCTGCTCTCTCTCTCTCTCTCTCTTCTCTCTCTCTCTCTCTCTCTCTCTGGGATCTGTCTTCTGTCTGTCTGTCTCTCTCTCTCTCTCTCTCTCTCTCTCCTCTCTCTCTCTCTCTCTCTCTCTCTCTCTCTCTCTCTCTGTGCTGTATTGTTGGAGTGTGAAGTTCTGTTTCCTCATTGGAATGTCTCTGACAAACTCTTCAACTTCCGTGCCAAGACTTGTTGCTGTTCCTTGGATGCCGAAAGCCCTATGAGCCCCCCCCCCCCCCCCCCCCCCCTCCCCCCACCCACCCACCCCTTATCTGATTGGAAAAGATCACTCAAAACACACACACACACACACACACACACACACACACACACACACACACTCACCACACACACACACACACACACACACACACACACACACACACACACACCACGCACGCACGCACGCACATACGCACGCACGCACGCACGTACTCACCCACGAGCACATGCATACACACACGGACACACTCATTCATACAGAGAGAGAGGGAGACAGACAGACAGACCACAAGCACACTCACACGCGAGCATGGATGCACTTAGGCACGCGCGGCACACACACACACACACACAACACACACACCACACACACACACACACACACACACACACATTCGCGCGCGCGCGCGCGCACGCACGCATCAGCACGCACGCACGCACGCACGCACAACACCGCACGCACGCACACACACACACACACCACACACACACACACACACACACACACACCACACACACACACACTCACTCACTCACTCACTCATACAGTGAGAGACAGAGACAGACAGACTGGGACAGACTGTGAAGCAGAAAAAGAAGCGGTCTCACAGCCAATCAATAATTGTGGGTCAGTTGTGCATTGTTGTGCTCTGAGCATGATCTTCTGAAGCCTGATTGATGTCCGCTCCCTGTCCCTCAGCAAAGCCATTGTTGCCTCCACCGCATTTCTTACAGGAAAGTGAGAGACAGACAGACAGACAGACAGACAGACAGAGATGCGGATACGGATAATTCATTCCAAAAGGTCATAGCCCCTCATGAAGGGGTTGTATACATACAATGATGGATTCAGTTGGGGGGGGGGGGGGGGGGGGGGGGGAGTTACAAAATGGAACGAAGAACATGTACAAACACCATCTATTCTTCATCAGTTCCATGTGTTTGCTAAAGAGATAGACGGATTGATGAATGATCATGTGAGTGGCTTTATCAAATGCATGGATCAGCCAAGAAAATGCGCCAGCATGAAATGCACGCACACACTGTTCCCAATGAATTCATTCAGGTCGACAAATATCATCATCAGTTCTAATCCCTCATTTATTTCTGCTTTTTTTTTTTTTTTATAGGGTGCGTGTCATAATGTGTTCGTTGTTGTTGGTTGTTGTTTTTTTGTTGTTGGTGTTGTTGTCGTCGTCGTCGTCGTCGTCGTACCCTGGCTAAAAGACTCCAGGGATCATCCAAACAGCCGAAGTACTTGAACACTATGGTACAAATGCATCAGCTGGGGATGGGAACATTACGTGTGTGACCGTTTTTGATTACCCTGCCGCGTGGGCAGCCACACTCCGACTTCTGGGGGATTTTAGAGACTGATAATGTTTATGCTAGGAGCTTGTCACGATTGAAGACAATCCCCGCATAACTATGCAGAGCATAACAACATTTGGATGTAGCCTTGGTGTTCTAGCCTATGTCAGTTTGGTCTGACACGGCCTTAAGCCAAGGCGGGATCATGTGTTTCTCTCAGCGGCATATACTGTCGTGCTGCCTCCTTCTCCAAAGACCGACACACTCAGGTTTATTCTGTCCGTCGACAGCGAGTGGTCAGTGATATGTGGTCATCATGAGGGAAAACCAACACTGCACTACTGCCCAGCCACTGCAACGGTGCCAGCTATGATCCAGCACTTGTCAGACTTCTCTGGACCCCTCCCCCCCCCCCCCCCCCCCCCCCCCCCCCCCCCCCCCCCCCCCCCCCCCCCACCCCCCCCCACACACACACCACATCCTGACTGGGTGAGGGACAGCGACTGCTTAGACGTGGAGTTAGCTGGATTTGGAGTCCCCCCGTCTTGAGGGCAGAATGGTTCATGCCCCCGTCCTGCCACAGTCCCTCTGAAACTTGCTGGCACCGAAAGCTGGGATTTGGAACTCATCTCGGATGTGCGACCTGAAGCGGAAATCCAATCACAAGTTGCCATGACAACAGCAGGCTATGAAGAGCCACAGCATATGGCCCTTTAAAAGAAAAAAGATGTATGCGTGAGGAGGACGTGCCGGAGTTCCATTTTGGTCCGGGACTGCATGTCAGGGTGCGCTCAGTGCGTTCTTTCATCATATATTTCGCCCCCACCCCACCCCCTTCAGTTGTTTCCCTTGGTGTCCAAGTTCATCCGAATGTCTCCAATTAGCTCCCCTGTATATACCAAGTGTAAATGTTCATACCTCATTTCCACCACATGAAGCGAGCGATAGACGTCACTATTCCGTGCATGTGTGGTTCTTTAAGCAGAGCGATAGACGTCACTACTTCCGTGCATGTGTGGCTTCTTTAAGCAGAGCGATAGACGTCACTACTTCCGTGCATGTGTGGCTTCTTTAAACAGAGCGATAGACGTCACTACTTCCGTGCATGTGTGGCTTCTTTAACAGAGCGATAGACGTCACTACTTCCGTGCATGTGTGGCTTCTTTAAGCAGAGCGATAGACGTCACTACTTCCGTGCATGTGTGGCTTCTTTAAGCAGAGCGATAGACGTCACTACTTCCGTGCATGTGTGGCTTCTTTAAGCAGAGCGATAGACGTCACTACTTCCGTGCATGTGTGGCTTCTTTAAGCAGAGCGATAGACGTCACTACTTCCGTGCATGTGTGGCTTCTTTGAGCTGGTTCGATGCTTAGTGTAGCACTGAACTTGACTCGAATTTGAGAGGTTAGGTGGTTTTCATTGTCCTGAACGTTGTTTATTCTTACCTGAAGAAGACCTAAGAGGTCTAAACGCGTCGTGTTTTGCCTTGTAATGTGTTTGTCCCTGTTGTTTTGGCGGACTTACTAATAATTCTTTTGAAGAGAAAAAAAAAGTGTCGGTAGGTGGATTTTTTTGTAGGTTTTGTTTGTTCGTGTGTTTGTTCTCAGTTCCAAGCATTAGCTGAAGGCTGTGTGAACCCGTGGTCACTGGGTGGTATTAGGTGCACGGTCTGTTCTCCAGTGTGGGGTCTTTGTGCAGAACACGGTGAGGGTTTAGCTGCAATGAAACAAACCGATCGACACTGAAAGCAAGGTGGCCAGGTCCATGAATTATGTACAGGTGTGGATTTGGAGTAATAGGCTTGTGGATAGGACTTAGAGAGAGAGAAAGAGAGAGAGAGAGAGGGGGGAGGAGAGAGGAGAGAGAGAGAGAGAGAGAGAAGATTAGGTGAGCAAGAGAGAGAGAGAGAGAGAGAGAGAGAGAGAGAGAGCAAGAGAAAGAGAACGAGAGAGAGAGAGACAGTAAGTGAGCAAGAGAGAGTGAGCAAGAGAGAAAGAGAGAGACAGGAGAGAGAGAGAGAGAGAGAGAGAGAGAGAGAGAGAGAGCAAAAAATGGTGATACACATTCTGAGCTAGGTCTGCACCACGTCAATTCTTACCATTCTGCCTACAAACGCGACACAGGTCCTCAGGCAAATTTGAGCAAAAGCTTTTCTAATAATTGTGGTGTTTTAGGGGTGGGGGAAAGCTATTCCTTGAAATCAAATCAGGAATTGAAGTAGACTGGCCGAGCACCATACCACGTCACGTTTCAAGTACACACAATTGTCAACTTGGATTTCAACTTCTATCTTGAGGGAACACCTGGTATTGAACGGAAAACGTCATATCAGTCATGTTGAAACACACACACACACACACACACACACACACACACACACACATCACACCACACCACACACACACATGCACACGCACACCACACACATGCACACTTACACACACACACACACACACACACACACACACACACACACACACACACTCCTCCTCTCTCTCTCTCTCTCTCACACACACACACACACACACACACACACACACCACGCACGCACGCACGCACGCACGCACGCACGCACGCAGGCACGCACGCACGCACGCGCGCGAATGTCTCTGGGAAGCTCTGCGGAAGCCAAACAATTAGAGGAAAGGAAAGTAGTAGGGCTTTGGCATCATTCTGTGAAAGATTATGTGGTTTCCTACATAAAAAAAGAAGAATTTTTTGTTGGAAGCTGTATCTTGATTGAAGGTTGATGAACTTCGGCAGGTACTGCGCAGTCGTCATAGTGACACAAGCGTAATGATGCTTATTGGATACTACAATTAGATTTTTGCAGTGTGTATTATCAGAGTAATGAATTTGTATGTCTTTACTTTGTGTAATATAAGCTGCAGAAACCTTGCAACTAAATAAAGAGAGAGAGAGAGAGAGGGAGAGGAATAGATCCATTGATGCAGGCAGGAAAATAAAGCACAACAGAGCAACAGCGCGGAAGCTTTTTCAAATGCGTTCTGTTTTTATCAACCATATTCAGAAGCTTTTGCTGACGAAAACAGTATTTTAACATAATTCACTGAGCGCTTTGTTGTTGTTGTTGTTGTTGTTGTTGTTGTTGTTGTTGTTCAGCCCTGGCTAAAAGACTCCGGGTATCATCCAAACAGCCGAAGCACTTGAAAACTATGGTACAAATGCATCAGCTGGGGATGAGAACATTACGTGTGTGACCGTTTTGATTACCCCGCCACATGGGCAACCACACTCCGACTTCTGGGGGATTTTGGAGACTGATAATGTTATGCCAGGAGCTTGTGACAACTGAAGACAATCCCCGCATAACTATGCAGAGCATAACAACATTTTGATGTAGCCTTGATGTTCTAGCCTATGTCAATTGTTCTGACACAGCATAACAACATTTTGATGTAGCCTTGGTGTTAAAGCCTATGTCAATTGGCCTGACACAGCATAACAACATTTTGATGTAGCCTTGGTGTTAAAGCCTATGTCAATTGTTCTGACACAGCATAACAACATTTTGATGTAGCCTTGGTGTTAAAGCCTATGTCAATTGTTCTGACACAGCATAACAACATTTTGATGTAGCCTTGGTGTTAAAGCCTATGTCAATTGTTCTGACACAGCATAACAACATTTTGATGTAGCCTTGGTGTTAAAGCCTATGTCAATTGTTCTGACACAGCATAACAACATTTTGATGTAGCCTTGGTGTTAAAGCCTATGTCAATTGGCGTGACACAGCATAACAACATTTTGATGTAGCCTTGGTGTTAAAGCCTATGTCAATTGGTCTGACACCGCCTTAAGCCAAGGCGGACTGAGCGCTTTAAAACGTGGCCTGATTTCACCACTCCACACTCCATCAGATATACATGTAAAAATAAACCAGCTCGTGTCTGGATGGTTTCCACGTGAATGGAAGGCAGACAGAAAGTCAGCTAGCCATGTTGGTAGTCCAACTGACGGGGGTGAGCCCTGACATCAGTGTTGTGATGGGATTGGGAACAGTGAAGGCATAGGGTTGTCTTTGACACCTTCAGCACAAGGCTGTCTGGCAACTTCTCTCCCCCCCACCCCCTACACACACACACACCATACTCTCCCTCCCTTCCACCTCACCCACCTCCGGCCCCTTCCTCTCTTTTTTCCCCAATCCTCTCTTTTTCAATCCCTCATTTAGTCTTTGCATAACCGAGAATAGCAAGCAAAGCAGTGATGTAGTGATGTTTTTTTTATGTGATTGACACGATCCTAGACGTGATCGCTTTTTGATTCTCTGTGCGATTGACTGTTGATCCTTGATGTGATTGATTGTTGATGTGAGTAACAGTTGATCCGTGATGTGATTGACAGTTAATCTTTTTACGTGATTGACTGTTGACTCTTGATGTGATGGACTGTTCATCCTTGATGTGTGTGACTGTTGATCCTTGATGTGATTGACTGTTGATCCTTGATGTGATTGACTGTTGATCCTTGATGTGATTGATTGTTGATGTGAGTGACAGTTGATCCATAAGGTGATTGACAGCTAATCTTTTTGCGTGAATGACTGTTGACTCTTGATGTGATGGACTGTTGATCCTTGATGTGTGTGACTGTTGATCCTTGATGTGATTGACTGTTGATCCTTGATGTGATTGACTGTTGATCCTTGATGTGATTGATTGTTGATGTGAGTGACAGTTGATCCATGAGGTGATTGACAGCTAATCTTTTTGCGTGAATGACTGTTGACTCTTGATGTGATGGACTGTTGATCCTTGATGTGTGTGACTGTTGATCCTTGATGTGATTCACTGTTGATCCTTGATGTGATGGACTGTTGATCCTTGATGTGATGGACTGTTGATCCTTGATGTGTGTGACTGTTGATCCTTGGTGTGATTCACTGTTGATCCTTGATGTGATGGACTGTTGATCCTTGATGTGATGGACTGTTGATCCTTGATGTGTGTGACTGTTGATCCTTGATGTGTGTGACTGTTGATCTTTGATGTGATTGACTGTTGATCCTTGATGTGATTGACTGTTGATCCTTGATGTGATTGACTGGTGATCCTTGATGTGATTGACCGTTGATTCTTGGTGTGATTGTCTTTGGTGTGATTGTTTGCATGTTCTTGATTTCATTGTCCTGGGTGTGATTGACTGCTGGCTCTTGATGAGATTGTCTCGGGTATGATTGACTGTTGATCCTTGATGTGATTGACAGTTGATCCTTGATGTGATTGACTGTTGATCCTTGATGTGATTGACGGTTGATTCTTGCTGTGATTGTCTTAGATGTGATTGTTTGAATGTTTTTGATTTGATTGTCTTGGGTATGATTGACTTTTGATCCTTGATGGGATTGATTGTTGACCCCCCCTGAGGTGACTTGTGCCGTTGATTCTTGACACGATTGTCTCGGGGTGTGACAGACTGTTGATCCTAGTTGTGACGGGGCTGTTGCAGGCGCAGGATGTCTTGATCTGCTATGGCGTCTCTCTCCTCTCCTCCATCCTGGTGGTCGTTAGCCTGGTGAGTGGAATGCTGCTGATGTGTCATCTTTTTCCCCTCCCCCCCTCCCTCCCCCCAGTCCCTCATCCCCCCCCCCCCCCCCCCCCAATCTCCTAGCTTCCATACTTCCAGGTCATCAGCCATGGTGTTTTTCACACGCCAGGCTGTCACAACAATCACGTTAGTTATTTGCTTCGCTGGCTGGCCTACTTGCGCGTGTGATTTTACTCGTTCTCATGTTATGTACGCTCAGACTAATAGGTCCATCTGCTCGCATGCCAGCACAACATTCACATGCATGCATGGATGCATGGAAGAGTGCGCGCGCACACACACACACACACACACACACACACACACACACACACACACACACACACACACACACACACACACACTACCTCTCTCTCTCTCTCTCTCTCTCTCTCTCTCTCTCTCTCTCTCTCTCTCTCTCAAACACATGTACACACACACACTGTTGTATGATGTACTTACATACAAACGTATGGGCACGCATTTACAGATGCGCACACTTTACAGACATATACATCCACATGTGCTTGAACACACTCACACATACACATACACATACGCACGCACGCTAGCGCGCGCACGCGCACGCACGCACACACACACACACACACACACACACACACACACACACACACACACACACACACACACCCCACGCACACACACACACACACACACGCACACACACGTGCGCGCGCGGACACGTGCACACACACACACACACTAACACACACACACACACACACACTAACACACATGCGCACATGCATGTATGCGTGTGAGCTCAGCTTCCTCTGTTGTTGATATTAAATTCTGCCAACTTTGGGTGCACAGAAACAGCAACGACATATTCTCACACACACACCACACACACACACACACACACACACACACACACACACACACCACACACACACACACACACACACGCGCGCGCGCGCGCGCGCGCCACCACACACACACACACACACACACACACACACACACACACACACACACACACACACAGAAGTCATGACTTGTTCCATGATGAATTTTATCGTCTGCAAAACTTTAAAAGCAATCGACAGTTTTATGAGGAGACGGAAGAACCAAAGAGAACATGAGCAAGGTGTGCGAACACAAACACAATTTTATTGTTTTGCTAAGTTGGTAAACGTGTGAAATTCTTTTTCCTGTCATGGTACCCCCCCCCTCACTCTCTCTCTCTCTCTCTCTCTCTCTCTCTAATACTTGATTTTTATCTCTTGACTCCTCTCTCTCTCTACCTGGATGACTTGATTTATTATCTATATGACATCCCCCCCCCTCTCCCCGTGGTGACTGGGCTCTCATTATGCATTTTCCCTCTTTTTGTGCTTTATTTTCTTCTTTTTTTCCCCTGGTGAATCAAAATCGATTGTCTGCATCTCCTTGGTACTTTTTGATTGTCGGATTGTTCTAAACATGCTCTTTCCCGCACGCCACTCTTGCCTCTTTCTCCCTCTCCCTCCCTCCCTCCTCTCCTCTCTCTCTCTCTCTCTCTCTCTCTCTCTCTCTCTCTCTCTCCTCTTCCCTTCTGCACTCCTTTCGCTCCTGCGTCTTTCTCTCTCATTTTACGTTTTCTTTTATTTCTTTTTTTTATTCCGTATCTTCTTTTAGTTCTAGCCACTTTTTGCATGCTTCTTTTGTTGCCTCATCTTATTTTGCATTGTTGGCCCTACTCAGGGCGAGGACTGGATGTAAAAAAAAGCACATCAGTGCTTATCTATTATCCTCGTAAATAAAGAATTTTGTCTTGTCTTGTCTTGCCTTCTCTCTCTCTCTCTCTCTCTCTCTCTCTCTCTCTCTCTCTCTGTTTGTCTGTTAGATGATTAGCGAATTGAACGGTCTGTGCCTTTGGTGCAGGTGCATTTCCTGATCTGCATCAGCGCCAACATCACCCACCTGAAGGACAACCGCTTCGCCACGCTCAACGCCTACGAGACGGAGGAACTGCGCAACTCCAAACACTCTGTGCTGGACACCAACATGTAGCCAGCCCCCCAAGCCAGCCAGCCAATCCGCTGACAGCACTGCAAGCAGGCAGCCAATCAGAACACAGGACAGTTCACAGCCATGGCAAGGCTGCTGGCAACTCTCTTTCTCCCCCACCCCCACCCCTACCACTCTCAATCCCAACCGCCGCCTCCCCCCCCCCCCCCCCTTTTTTTTTTCTTTGCGCGCCAACCAACAGGGTTCAGGGGTCAAAGTGTGAAGGTCATGACTTGAGGGCAGCTTGTAGCATTCGTCATAGCGTAGAAGGTAGCGTAGGAGTGAAACAGAGTAGGGGTTGACATGTCCCGCTTTTTTTTTTTTTTTTGGGGGGGGGGGGAGGGACTGTCAGCCGTTGTCGTGGTAGTCTGTGGCTGTAGAAACGTGTTGAGTTAGGGGCGTGGGGTGGGGTGGGGGAGGGTGTCGTCGACACACCCAGACTGGAACCTCCCCACGCTGCTCGAGTCAGACCCGGCCTGTATATATGTGGAGCAGGTACAACAGAGTAAGAGGGACTGGCATGTTCAGGTTGGGAAATAGCAGCCCTTGTCTGTGGCTAGACGTCTGTCTCACTCAGGTAGTCAGTCACTGTGCAGAGAAGATCGACCGTTCCGCATTGGTCTTTTATGTTTCTGTCAACACCACCGCACTTGTCCTTTGTCTCCACTTGTGAAAGAAGGAGGGTCTGACCTTTCAGACCGGTAACGGTTTTTTGGGTTTGTTTTAGAAACATTTTTGTTCGAAGAGGTGCAGAAAGAAAGAAAGGATCTGACATGCTGTAGATGAAATTGCAAAGCCCTGAATGGTTGAGGTTTACGTCCTCACAGCGAAAGCTTTTAGGTACAAGTTGTTCTTGGGCGGTAGTCTTGGAAAATGAAAGCCACCCCTCTCACTCTCTCTCTCTCTCTCTCTCTCCTCTCTCTCTCTCTCTTATGTACAGAGTCTGTCGGTGAAGGGGGGGGGGGGGTTAGAAATAGTTAGGGGTTGACATGGATAGGTTGGGGCTCCGCAGTTGCAGGCTTGCAAGACATCGTTGTGCGTAATGAAGGTACGGCTGTTGGCTGGTAGCTTTTTACCAAGACGTGTGATAGCAATGCTCTTCTCATTAATTGTTGACGATACTCTAGTTAAGATGTAGTTTGAAAAGCGATCGTTACATGGTAGAAACGAACAGGGAGGAAAAAGACGAGAGTTGCAGAACTTCTGGGACTGCTAATTCGCAAGAAGGAAAGGAATAGTGCAAGAGGCTTGTTTTGTAAATTTGACTTCACACGATTATTTAGCTGTATAAATGTACAGGGAAGAGAAGAATGATTCAGTAATTTACGAGGAAGACGAGAATGATTCAGTAATTTACGAAACAAAATCTCAGTTAGGGAGAACCTTGATTACTCCGGTCACAGAAGGTGTGGTCAGTGTTAGATCAGTCAATAAATTTGTTATGGGCTTACAGAAAAAAATCAACAATACCATCTTTCTGCATTCGGCACCAACGGTTCCGTCATGGTGCAGGTTTTGCAGATGATAAGGTTGATTCGCAGCCACCCTTTATGCAACCATGCACACACGCATGCATGTGCATGCAAGGCCACACATAATTGTATACTCACGCACACATGCGTGTACACACACACCACACACACACACACACACACCACGCACGCAGCACGCACACGCACACACACACACCACACACTCGTACATGCAGACGAATACACACACTTAGTCACAATCTATGAAGTATTTTCCCAGTGATTCAAGTATGTTCAAAGTCAGAAGTGAAAGATCAGAATTGACAAGACCTTTGTCTGACTTGTAAGTTTGCTCTGATAATAACGAGTTTTCCCACCTCCTTTCACCTTTGAAACAGATGGAGTTCTGAATTGGTACTTGTCAATATGTAAGATATAGTGCAGTCAGAATTGTGAAGAAAGGGAAAAATCCCATGGAAATGGTTTCATACTTTGGCTCTTGAAAAAAAACAAATTTTGAGGCGAAATAAAGTAACGTGATTTAACTTTCTTTTTAAATTTTTATACTTCAGAATGCTCTTGTCTGTCTTAAAACTTGTTCGACACAGGACTTACGGCCCTTCCTCGCGAACTGGTTGGTCGTGGTGAAGCAGCTTTTCACTGTGCTTTTAGTCGCAGCTTGCTCCAGTGAACAACACACACGGCATCTCCACAGCAGGGAGACACCTGCAAGGAGAACGTGCACGTTGTCTCTGGCACGTGTCTTGCCCAAGGTCCACCCTCGCAGATGGTCCTTTGGATGAGGATGTTTTGGGGGTGGTCCGCCTGTCTGTGTGCAATATGTTTCAGCTTTTGTACTTCTTAAGTCAATCGAAGACTTGTTTTGATATAGTACATGTAACTTTTTTAAATGTCTCTCCCATGGCTTCTTCATGATAGACTACGAATGAGTGTACATGTTTGAAGAACGTTTAATTCGATAAACGTGTTGTAAGTATTGATGGAAACGGAAGATTGTCGTTCAGTATATATTGCCATACTAGAATTATGCAAGTCAAATGGTTTTTTTTTTAAAAGTACGTTTCAGGTCACAAACGAAGAAAAACAAAAACAGTGAGAGGGAGCGAGAGAAGGAAAACTGTTGATTGATAGAAAGTAACACTGCTTAGAATTACGTACTGTCGATCATTATCATTGTGGGGGAAAGTTCCTATCAGAAAACAAACAACACACCACACACACACACACACACACACCACACACACACACACACACACACACACACACACACAATCATCATTAATGAAAAAGCTGGAACTGTAACCACCACACACATTTAAAAACAAAGTTGTCAGATTGGACAGCCAAAATTCCAGTTGTAGCTAGCTATACAGGCCCTATGCCTCCCTTCCACCCACCCTAGCCTAGCCTAGCCTAGCCGAACCTAGCCGAGCCGAGCCGAGCCGAGCTGAGCCTAGGAGAAGCAGAGCATTGCCTTGACTTGCTATTGCCCACCGTCTCTTCAGTGTTGTGGCCTGGGAGCGTCTCTGCAGGAGGAGGTGTCGCTGAGATGTCGGGGGATATGACAGTGTTGTCAGTCAGCTGCTCTGCCTGCCTGCCGCCCACCCACCCTCCCTCAAAACAATTCGGTGTTCAGTGATCTGTTTATGCACTCGCTTGTCTGTCTGTGTGTCTGTAATCTACTTATGTTTTCTGCTCCTGGACTTTTTGATAGAACGGTCGTGTACGCCCTGTCAGGTTTTTGAAGAAGGTAGTCACCAACCAGATGTGGAGAGAAAAGTTCATGCTAAACGTGTCAGCGTTAAGGTCGTACCGCCATTTTTTTTCTTTTAAAAGCTGAATATAACGTCGTTTTTTGTTTTGTTTTTAAGGATGATGAATGTACCACGTGGGATCATTGTCATAATTGACCATCATCAGTTCATTGTTGAAGGAGGACAATGGTCGTGTCATACTGCAGTGATGACTGTTGTGTTTCGTCTTCTGTTCTCCTCCAGCTTCTCTCATCGCCATTATCATCTCATCCGTGTATGCAGAAGACGATGCTTATACCCTGTACCACTCGCCATTTCACGTTTGCTATGACATGAACTCATCTTTTTTTCTTCTTTTTTTTTGCGAAAGTGTGTGATGAAATTGATGCTTCTTTCTTTCTTTCTCTTTTTTTGTTGTTGTTGTTTGTTGGCTTTTTTCTTAATTTGAACAAATGCATTTGTTTCGTTCGAGAAAAAAAAATTGTGTAGACAGAATGTTTTTGGTCTCTGATGTTGAAAGGTTCTCTTTCTTTGCTGTTATTTGATTGTTTTGGGTGTATTTAACTGGCGTATTCATGTACGCTAGAACGAAAAGAGAGTGCAGAAAGTATATGGTTTGTTGAAAACACATGCAGGGCCTGGACTGTAGTATTATTCTCAACGCGCTAGACCTGTACTAGATCTGTACAATGTGTAAAGAGAAAAGTATCTGTGTTGGTTTGTGTTGACAGTAGTTCATAATTTGAAAGAAAAAAAGAAAACAAACGAAACAAAACACAAAAAAAACGAAAACAAAAAAGTGAGGAAAAAAATGAGAAGTGTAAGGTCTGTGATAAGTGAGGAGTACCTCTTCCAGCTTCAGATGAACGTAATCATTGTTAAGTGAACTGTGAACATTTGATCATCAGTGATATTTTCAGTATTTGCCTTTTGTTTTATGTTCTGATTAACTGTGAATTGGCCCGATCTTTGTCTGCAGAGTCCACTTGTATTACAGTAAAACAGGAACAAGGACACACATACGCGCGCGCGGCACACACATGCACACACGCACACACGCACGTGCTCTTTAAGGAAAAAAAAAAACGAGAAAAAAAAAGGAAAAGAAAGAGAAGTAGAAGAAGAGAACAGTTGTCAGATAAGATAGTATTGCCAAAAGCCTGTCGCTGATGTCCGCTTTGTTCCCCCATCCCTAGACCCAGAACGCCATCGCCACTGCCGCTGTCCCGAAATTCTACATCAGTTCTCTGGATAGAAAATTGGGGGGAACAGACAATTCTGAGATTGTTTATGTGAAATTGATATCGTTCATTTTTCTTACCTCTGTGGAAATTATATCCCTCGCAACAACAACAACAAAAAAAGAAAAGAAAAATCTTATCAGTCAAGTCGCATATTCACACATATAATAAATACCATGAAATCTAAGGGGGGAGGTGGGGGGGAGGGGGGTTAGTCGAAGTATGGTACAGCCACAGCTGGACAATAACGATAAAGTGAAAGATCACTTTTAGGTGCTATGACCGTCATGAAAGTGGAGACTTTCTCATAGTCAATGTCCAGCTTTTTATGGAATGAAATGACCCTTGTTTTTCTGTGGGCCTCGTTTGAATTTAGCGTGGTCATGAGACGTTTTTTGTTTTGTTTTTTAAATGAATTTTTTGTTTGATTGATGTAAGAACTCTGACCAGGCCTTGCTGTCAATAGAGCATGTTGTTGTTGTTGTTGTTGTCCACAGAGGTGGCAGTGCTCAAAGCTGATTTCTCTGCCTTGTGGCTGTGTGTATAGAAAAAGGCATGACGACTGGATTGTCGATTGCCAGTCCACTTGAAGCAAGACAAGACAAGACTTCCTCCCAAAGTCCACAGTGAGCTGCTTGGAGTGTTCATGTGACGCAGAATGCGCTTTTTTTTTATTTGTTTGTTTTTGACCCCCAAAAAATCGTCGTCATTAAGTATGGTAGTTTGACCATTAGGCCAGACTCACGTTGGTCATTTTTGGTCATTTTCAGGACATCTTTGCAGCTCCTTTCGCTTTGCTTTCCTTTGGTGTGTTTTATTTGTTTTTTGTTTTTTCTGTAACTGAAGATTTGAGAACATTCGATTGGATATCATCTGTGTGAAAGTTTGTTTTGAAAGTGTATGTTTCTGTATTTGTTTGTTTGTTTTTTTCTCTTAATTTTCAGTGTATGATTGGAGCTGGTTAAACAGATTCAGATGGAGCTGATAAGTTAGTGAGAGTGGTGCTATAGGCTCGGGCTGTTGAAAGTAATGACAGCAGACTGTAAGAAGGTTGACAGGTGAAAAGTGGTAACACAAACTTAGTTGGCGACAGCTGTGAAAGTGGTAACAACAAACTATCAGATTGGGCCGACAGCTGTTGAGAGTGGTAACAACAAACTATCAGATTGGGCGACAGCTGTTGAGAGTGGTAACAACAAACTATAAGACTGGGCCGACAGCTGTTGAGAATGGTAACAACAAAATATATAAGATTGGGTCGACAGCTATTGAGAATGATTACGACAAACTCTGAAATAAGGTTTATAGTTGTCGAGAAGTATTCTAGCCAAATGTGCAGGGGAACGCTTTTTTTTTCTTGATTTTTGTTAATGATGTATACGTAAGAGTATATGGTTTTTTTTTTAGTTGTTTAGTTTACATTAGTGTTATTTTTCTGTTCTGTATGCATTGCTTTCAGCTTATTTTCGGCGGTTTCTGTCGTAAGTATCCCACCTCAAGTTTGCATGCCGTCATTTTTGTGTCAATTTTCTAATTTATTTATTGTTTAACCTCACTTTCAGTATGATGCTAGCTTCGCATGTCTTATTGATTGTAATTCCTTGTTGGCTTTCAGCTGGATTTTGATTTTGATGTGTTTTTTTTTTTTCATTTGTTTTGACAGTTTGTCTTTTTTGGTTCAGACCTTTTTTTTTGGGGGGGGGGGGGGGGGGGGGGGGGGGGGGGGGGGGGGGGCATTTTGTGTATGTGTCTGTCTGTCAGACTGACATCAGCATGTGAATATATGTATCATCGTAGGAGAGGGGTCACTGGTAGCCGAGAGATGACAGAAGAGAGATGTGTGATTGAAATATACAGTCTATCCTCTTTGTGATTCTGAAAGCGAGACAGACAGTGATGTGTGCTTGAGGCAGACAGTCTAACATCGTGTAATACATAAGATTGAAACAGTAGGCCTATATCACACTGTTATGGTATCATGATCAGAGCGCCTGGGATCACTGGCAATGATGATCGTTCACACAATGAATCAAGTGTGTGCAGATCTGTTGCTGGCAGAGGTGCTAACAAGCCGCAGTCCCGTTTTTCTCGGCTGGTGTACATAGACAATGTAGCGGGCAAGATCTGTTGCTGGGCAGAGGTGCTAACAGAGCCGCAGCCCCGTTCTTTCTCGGCTGGTGTACATAGACAATGTAGCGGCAGTAGCTATGTGCATGCTAAGAAGCAGATCTCTTGTGGTCAAATACAGCAGGACACTGTCTGTCATCCAGTGTGGATTGAAGCCGCAGGGAAACCTGCAGTCGGACGTCTTACAGGAAAGGGACTCATAGATGATGCTATCTAATATGGCTTGGGAATACAGATTGAAGCGGATCTCTTGTCAAAGCTGGAATGAGCTATCTAACGGCAGAGGGACTCATGGATGATGCTATCTAATAAGGCCTTAAGAATACAGATTTGAAACGGATCTCTGGTCAAAGCTGGAATGAGATATCTTGCAGCAAAGGGACTCATAGATGATGTCATCTAATATGGCCTTAAGAATATAGATTTGAAACCGATCTCTTACAGCAAAAGCACACGACGGCGTTGCCATCTAATATGGCTTGGAAATACAGATTTGAATCCGATCTCTGGTGAAGGCTTACAATCAGATGTGTTGCAGCAAAATTGCTCATAGACGATGTCATCTGATAAGGCTTGGGAATACAGACTTGAAACCCATCTCTGGTCAAAGCTGGAAAGAGATAGCTAACAGCAAAAGTACTCATCAGTGAAGCCATCCACTTAGGCTTGGGAATGCAGATTTGAAACGGATCTCCGGAGCAGAATGTGCTCATTGACGTTTCAGTACGTGACCAGGTTCAACAAAAAACAATTAACACAGACTGGAACACAAGTTACAGTCACTCTCAGGATGAGCTCTGATGAGAGACGAAAGTTCAAACAGCGATGGCAGGGTCTGTTGTCTGTCTTTGGTGCCAGAGTTGTCAGTTTGATGCCAGAATCTTCATTCTGCCCAGGACTTTTCCTTTGTTTTCCTCCTCAGTTCCTCCTCCACCTTCCTTGGTTCTGGCCACACCAAGATGGTCAGCAGTAGATGTGAAACAGCGCACAAACCTTACCTTCAGAGATCGGTCCGTGTGGCGCACTGGATCTCAGACCCCAGAACACATCCTCCAACACTGTCCAGCCCATGATGGTCTACGGCGTCAAACCTGGCCAGAGGGTGCAGAGCTGCAGATGCAGCTTTGGGGCAGCCGTCAAGACCTCGAGAAACTGTGGGATTCATTGTGGCGACAGGACTGAAGATCTGACGCAACCAAGAAAATCGACCACAGAAGAAGAAGAAGAAAAAGAAGAAGAAGAAGGAGAATATCTTAAGAGGAGCGGGACCAGTTGTGGAGCATTGGTAGGCTGGACAGGAGGAGGCATTGCTTGTCGTTGTCCCGGGGATTCTTTCAGAAACAGAAACACTTGCAGACTGTGATAGCAAATGTTTAGGAAAAGAAACCTATGTTGTGTCTGTCCTGACAATCTATAGCCGCCGTGTTAATGTTGTCTGGTCTTCCTCTTCTCCATGTTCATCTGTTGTTGTTAATGGAGAAAAAACACTCTGGGCTCTGTTATTAGCAGTCTCTTCTGACTAACAAGGTTCATTGTACTTGAAGATGAATGCAGAGCCAAATTGAGGTGATAGCAAAAAAAAAAAAAAAAAAAAAAAAAAAAGGTGCACGCCATGTCGATACAGAACTAAAACATGACTGATCTGTGCATCGGTCAATCGTTTAGAAAATTGAAAAAAAGAAAAGAAAAAACATGAAAGGAAAAGTCAAAGGAATAGGACGATTTTTTTTTTCAGGAAACAGATTTATGTAGGTCATCACATGATCTCTTTCTTCCATGGCATCGGTCAAGTGAAGAAGTGAAGTGAAAGATAAGATGACCTGTGCTTTTCTATAGACATACTTGACTGATATGCACACAGCGATATCGTTAGCTCAGTGTGGCAAGGGACAGAGAGAGAGAGAGAGAGAGAGAGAGAGAGAGAGAGAGAGAGATGAGAGAGAGAGGCGGGTGGGGGTGGGGGGTGGGGGGTTATGTGAGTGTACAAAATGCAGTGAATACCCCATTATCACATACATCGCTGTGCACATATACTTTCTGCATGTCTATCTTTCTACCATCCACCCCCTCCCTCCCCCTCGTCGAATTCCCCCTATAAATCCCTCCCCCCCCCCTCACACCACCACCGCCACCCCTCCCATTTCTACGTCACTTCCTGGGTCTTAGAGTGGTGTGTCCAGTTGTGCTGATGACGTAGTCCGCTGTATCCTGCGCAGTTACTGTTCGTTTTTTTTTTTGTTTGTTTTGTTTTTTTGAGGGGAGGAGAGGAGAACAGACCCTCCCCTCCCCCCTCCCCCCCCCCCCCCCCTCCCCCCCCGTGTCACGTCCGGTGCTTCTCCTGCTTCTTCCTTGTCGGCAGTGAGGCTGGTCACGTTTCCCCAAGTGCCCTCACATCACCCCCTCCTTTCCCCCCCCCCCCTCCCCTCCTCCGTCCCTGATGACTTGGCCATCAAGCAGGAAGAAGAAGTGAGCAGTCATCCCCATCCTGTTGCTCCCATTCTGTGTCGTCATCCTCGTCCCTCACCCCCCCACCCCCCCTCATCCCACTTCAACTATCCCTATCATTTCGTCTGAGTAACACACCCCCCCCCCCCCCCCCCCCCTCTCCCACCTGTCCCCCTCAATCTTAGTCCCGACACTTGTGCTGTGTGTTTGTCTTACTGGGAAGTTGTTGTGGTGGACTAAGTCACGTGACGTGTGTCGTCAGGAGACTGTGTCCCTGGGTTCCTGTCTTTTATGTCGTGCGGAATCTTACACATTTATGTTTGATTACGGTGGACGTTCACTTATTTCTGTGTTGCTGGGTCTGATTTTTTGCTTGGCAGGGTGATGGTTAAGGTGGTTTTGTGACCCGAGGTTTTTTGTGATAGAAAAAAAAGTTGTGTGGTTCTGTCGGTGGAATCTGAAAGGAAATGCTGAAGTGATTTGCACGGTCACAACGTTTATACACACACACACGCGCGCGCGCGCGCACACACCCGCACCACGCATGCACACACACTGCGTGTGCGCGCACACGCACGCACACACACTCGCACACACGCACGAACGCGCGCGCACACACACACCGGCCTACTCCTTTGGTTTCTCAGAGTGACACGCTTTGTCCATGGGAAGTGGAGGGAATGTGTGACGTTTTCATGATGAAGAGACAGCCTCACCAGTGGTGCAAGTATTTGTTCACTTTCAGACTGACAGACTCCAACCACTGTCTTTGGTGGTGTGGCTGAGCTAGGAAGGGTGGGACAGGCGAGGGAGGCGGTCCTGTGTTGTTGTGCAGAATGGCATTTGTTGGAACTCTTGTGAACTGTTGTTACCGGCTGTGGCCAAGCCACACACGGTCATTGTTGGAACCCCCTCCCTGTAAATAGCATTGAACCGTCGTCTGTACCACTCGGTGGTCGGCTGGCTCTTTTGTGGTTTCAGTGTGCGGCTGTCTGGTCTTTCAGTCCTGTCCCTCTGTCCCCGTCGCTGTGTCCTTCTCCAGTCTCACTGTCCTGTCCTTCGCTCCTGTGGTGTCCTCAAACAATTCTTCTCCTGGTCCTGCTATCCTGGCATCATGGCTCATCATGTTCTGACCTGTCTTCCTGTCCCCGTTGCTGTGTCCCCCAGCTTCCTGTCCTGGTCCGTTCATTGCTCTCTGCTTCTGCCTTCCTGTCCTGTCATCCTGTCTCCTCACGTTCCTGCCTGTCTTCCTGTCCTTTTTATGGCCTGTTCTCCTGTCCTGTCACGTCCTCCCTTCCTGTTTGTGTGTCAAGGAGAGAGAATAGAGAGAGCCCGTGGTAGTAGGACACTCTCAACCCTCGAGTCAGTGGGTCTGCTAGGACTCTTTAGAGTTGTGCAGGGTAGGTTGTGGGCTGATTTGTAGCCGCGCTAGTCATGGTAGGGTGAACTGGAGGACAGGTGTCAGAGAAAACAGTGTGGGATCTTGACGATGGAGTGGAAGAGGTAACGAAGCTGCATTAGTGTGGATAGGTTGGATCTCGCAGTTGATCTTTCTACATGTAGCTTAAAACAAGTGTCATGAATAACCTTTCCTTTTCCATGGGTAAAGAAGAAGATGGAGTTGAATAAACGCACATCACCCACTTTTTAGTATTGATGTGATCACAAGTTTAAGTGCTGCTCTTGAGTATTTTCGAACAGTCGATTGAACACTTGAACTGGGGTTCAGAATATCAGTGTGATGCAAGTTGTTGGAAACTTGATACCTTCTGATTTCATTGTTTTCGAAAGTGTTTATTGAACATGCAATCTGGAATACTCATGGAGAGAAGAAGAGAGAATTCCCAGTCTGACTGTCTGACGTCTTTTCAGATCTGTTGGACCCGAAAGGAGTCTCAACAGTTGGACAGAGCAGAGAGTTAAGACACTGCCTGAAGAATTAAAGACAGCTTGAAGAGCTGGAACACTGCCCGAGGAGTTAAAATACTGCCTGAGGAGTTACACTACTGCATGAAGAGTGTGAAAAGTTTTCAAAACAAGACGGAGAAATGTAACAGAGCGAAATTCCAAGACTGGAATATCTGCTTATTTTTATCGGGGGAAAGCTGTTTTCTAAAATCACTGTGCTCGATGCAGACACACACATAGACGCAGACTCACACACACACACGCGCGCACGCGCAAACTAGTTCAGATTGGAGAGGGTGGGGACTGGAGAGAGGTGGACAGGGAATATCAGTGATAGATGATTTAAGGTGCAGAAGATGATGACAGGAAAGAAAAAAAAAAGGGGGGGGGGGGGACTGGGAAGAGGTTTTCTGTGCTGCAAGTATACTCTTTTCTGTGTAATAAAAGCTTTTTTTAAAAAACGCCACCGTATTGAATGTTTAACGACCAATGTCAACGTGGAAGATGTTTAGACGTAACACTTAAAGCCTGCTTACTGTTGGAAGTGAAACGCGCGGTGTAAGGTAACCTCTTGAAGCCAGAGCTTCTTCGATCAGCATGCCTGTCCGTGTCTCGGTACATCCACCGTTCGTCAGCTTGCTGTCTGCGTTGGAAAATGAACCTTGTCTTTTTTCTTTGGCAGCATCCATTTCTCTGTTGTTCTAAATGACATGTGGTTCATTCATTCGTTCAAAGAGATGAGGTCTTTTTTTTTCATAATGTGTTTTGAAGGAAGTTTGCATTCATTGTTATTAAATGTTGGAACGTTCATTCATTTGGAGCTGATGTGTCGCTTTGTTCATTCATTCATTTGGAGCTGATGTGTCGCTTTGTGTGTTCAGTGGTGTTCTATTCCAGTCTGACCATCATGTCACACGGCATTTAGGGGACCACCAAGCGGGCTGGAGAGGAAGTCTGTTGCAAGCTGTCGTGCCATTGCGTGTTCAGAGGAGTGTTATAGCATTGTGCAGTGCTCTTTAGTTTGTTCTGCGGTATATTGTCATGTTCTCCGTGGGTCACAAGCGATGAACAGAGAGAGAGAGAGGAGAGTGCCAGAGTTGTTCTGACATTGGTTGAGGAGTCGTAGTCTGGGGGGTCTTCTGGTACGTGAGGTGGCTGACAGCCAGTTGAGAACACAGGTTCAGAAGGGCTCGAGTGGTTGTAGAATGATGACGTGGTCAGTTCAAGGTAAATGTACGTGTTGTGTCACGTGGGCTGAGGGATTGTGTGAAGAGGCTGGAATGATAGGACAGAAACAAGCGGTGGACGTTGTGGGTTTTTTGAACAGCTGGGCTGTTGAAGGACGTGTCACTGCCGAGCGTTTGGGTAGTGACCACAGCCACAAGAGTTGCTCTCACAGGGGAAGTATACACAGAGCAAAGTCAGGGGCCTGTTGTCTGTGTATCTCACACTGTGTTGTCTGCTCCATTGTCGTGGGAACGAACTGGGCTATCCTGTAATAGTCGCAGCATCTGTGGAACTGATCGGTATGCTAATGGCTGTCCACAGCATGACAGCAGTGTAAAAATGTTCCTGATCTCTGATTGGATCATGGATGATGAGCCTGATGTCTGCGGACAACAGCAGTGTTGAAGTGCTGCTCATTTTGAAACGGCCAGCATGTAACAACACAATCAACAACAGTGCCAAGTTCTATGGAATCTGTCGAGGGTAGGTGCTTGTACACAGAGACCAGCAGTGCTGACTTCAGAGTCCATGTGGTACTGGGCCAGATGATGAGGGCATGCATGTACAGAACATTCAGCAAGGTTGACCGTGCACAGCGCATAAGTGGCCTAGTGGATGGCCATACCCATGTAAGGAGCATGCAGCAGAGCTGGCATTGCTGTCATTCATGACTGGCCAGTCGGCGATTCTTGTGTTCACAGCAGACAATAGTGCTCACAAACACTGGCTGATGGCTAGGTGACTGGTGACCAGCGGTTTGTTGATCAGAACATGGCTGCAGCTCTGTGTACGTGGAGGTGATCGTGGTTGTCTGTGTGTTCTCACAATAGTGTCTGCAGGGGAAAAAGTGGTGCTGAGCCTTTTCACTAAACCCATGTGCAATGTTTTTGAAGAAGGGTTGGGGGAGGGGGATGGGCTGGCCATGGAAGAAGTCAGAAGATTGGGGCAAGTTTCAACCAGCAGCAGGACCACGGCAGCTGCTGCGTGCTGGGTTAGTCAGCTGCCAGCCCTCCTGAAGTTTTTGTTTTTTTCTTCTTCTGAATTTCCCTTATTGAGAAATTTCTGAAATCCTGAATATAGTAAAAATTTTTTTTTTTAATTTAAAAAAAAAAAAAGAAAAGGAAAAAAAAGTCCAGAATTCCAAAATTTAATTTAAAAATGTGAGGCTCGGGGTGGTGGTGTCATTTTGAATAGGGATGATACAATATTGCAGCAGAAGAAGGAACGTAAATGTGATGTTATGTGGATGTTGGCAGTTATATATGTATGGAAAGTGTATTTTGTTTTGAAGACCCAAATTTGTCAACTGAAACATGAGGGAGCTGGACATGTTTTCAGTCAAAAGCCTAAGTCCCCCCCCCCCCCCACCCCACCCCCCACCCCTACCCCCGTCCACACCACTCTTTTCATCCCGAAGTGGACTCAGGAAGGCTGGCAGCCATGGTTAGTTGTTTTTGTTTTTTTAAACCCAGAGACCCAAGCACGTTCTGGCAGTCTGCAGTGACCGTCATGACTGACTGGGTCAGGCTTCAGCGATACGGATGAACGCAGAACCCAGCAAAGCGGAACTGGCTGTCACGTCAGATAGAGTTTGCCTTCTAGTGCTAAGAGACACAGACGTACGCAATGATGGGAAGAGGCATATGAACTGTTATGTGGGCGGTACTGTAAGAAAAGAAAAAAAGACCCAGTGTGTTTTTTTTGCTTTCATGAGATTGCTACGGAGAGTCTGTACTCCTTACTCATGAATTACTGTAAGAATTCTGCATTTCATTCGGATTGCGTGCTGCAAATTGCTATTCATTTCTTTCTCATTATCTTGGACAATGGGTGTTCGTTCATTCTCATTATAATCACGGAGGATAATTATTTCTTTTTCGTTGGTTATCATTGGAGAATATTTCATTTTTCTTCAGCAACATGTTCTTATGTTGCCGGAAGACTTGTTTACATCGTGAGAGAAATGAAGTTCTTTTTTTTCTGTTGAATTTGAATACAGATATATTTTCAAATTCTTCTGGAAACTCAGTGTATATGAAAATTTGCCTTTTTTTCTCTCTCTCTCTCTCTTGCATAAGATCATGATGTCTATCATCTTTCATAATTTGGACGTGAATTTAGCTTCATAATTTTTTTTCCATCTTGTAATGCATCCGTGTGCTTCTTCTATACCCAACCTTTGAGGAGTTCTCTGCCTCGTCCTGTTATGTTAATATGCTGTACAATTATTTTTTATATCATTTTTTCATGATTTGAAAATAAATGGATGTTTTTGTAGCTCAAGTAGAATCTTAAAGTATTGTGATCGTTGGAAATAAAAAAGAGAAGAAAAAAAAGTGTATTTTGTTTTGATGTGTTTGGAAATGGGTGACGGTGTGGGGAAACAGGAAGTTTCGTTGTGTGATTGAGTGAATGAATATAATAGATGTTTACTGAATGTGATAGATATTGAATAGGTGAGTGTAAGAGATATGTTGAGCAGATGAGTGTAAGAGATATATTCAGTAGATAACTGGGATAGGTATATTGATAGACGAGTGTAGTGGATATTACATCGAGTGGAATCTCTCTCTCCCTCTGTGTGTGTGTGTGTGTGTGTGTGTGTGTGTGTGTGTGTGTGTGTGTGTGTGTGTGCTGTAGGTTTGTAGAGGAGACGAGTATTATACGTATGTTGAGAAACTACGTGCGATGGGTATGTTGCATAGATGAGTGTAATAGATACACCAGTGTTGTCTTGTATGGAGTTCGATGAGATAAGCTTGTAGGAGTGTCAATAAAGACTTTAAATGTTGACTGTGTTTGTATTGTTCTATTACCTTGTATCATGTTGTTCATTGTGGCCTATTGCGTGCATTGTACTGTGTTGAAAGGTATAGGTAGAGACAGGAGAAGGGAGGGAGGAGAGAGAGAGAGAGAGAAGAGAGAGAGAGAGAGAGAGAGAGAGAGAGAGAGAGAACTCAAGACTCAAGATATTTTATTCATATTAGGCCTCAGCCCATCATGAAGGGGAATGTGAACATGAAACTGAGTAAAGATATACAACAGATTCAAATACAAGTTAACGATGATATAAATGTATTCATGTACCTTTCAAGAAGTCATAACATCTCTCATTTTAAATCCTTTATACAAAAACAAAGAAAAACTACGCACATCTTCAGGTTTGGTCGATGACATTAGCAAACTCAGTTTAAACAGTGAAGGATGTCTATAGTATTTAGGCTTAATTAAAGTTTCTCTTAAGCTGGGCAACAGAGAACAAAATGCACCTCACTTTCTTCGCCTTCAGTACATAAGGGGCAAATTAAATCGTTGAACATAGACGTTTTGTATCGGAAGCGATGTAAAGCCAGCTCAGAAATCCCAAGCCTAAATCTAGTCGTAATATATTTTAAGTGCCTATCAATATCTAAATGTAAGTAAGGTTTTAAACTGTGGTCACTGCAAAAAGCTCTATACAAGCTGAATCTATCACTAGTTTGAATATGATCGGACCAAGTTTGCCACCTACAGTCAATCATCCTTTGCCTGAAACAACATATAAAATCATGAACATTTCCAACGCCTTGACTTGCCCAAACAAATCCAAATCCATATTTAAACAAACATAAGCGCACATTTGTTACCCAATTTTTCTTACCTTTTATATCAAGGTCAAATAACATATCATAAGCTTTGCGTGGAATCCTGTGATTCTCCATTTGTATCAGCTTAAGCCAGTAGCGAATACACTTAACAGCAGAATTTATATATATTGGATAGCGATTGGTTTCACCATAAACAAGGTCATTGGGTGTTCGCCTGTCTACTCTAGAAATTTCTTCAACGCAAATAAATGGACTGATTCACAATGGACAACAGCATTGTCTAGGCCCCATAATTCAGAGCCATACTGCACAACTGGCTGTATCTGAGAATCAAACAATTTCATAAATAAATTAAAAGAGTTGTTATCTAACATATATAACCTTTTCAGAACATAAATTAAAGCATTCTTAGCTCTGCTTGCAAGGTCTTTGCATGCAGCAGTGAAACTCAAGCGCGTAGAGAAAAAAATTCCTAAATATTTATACGCATTAACCACAGGCATTCTTTCACCGTTATACAACCATTTTTTCTCTCACACTCAAATATCCACCCTTCCGAAATACTATGATATTGCTTTTAGTCATATTAACTTTAAGTTGAAGAGATGCAGCGGCATGTTGTAAGCTGTTCAGTTGTGTTTGCAGACCTGTAACTGTCTCTGCCATCAAAACGACATCGTCAGCCAACAACAGAATAAATAATTCGAATGCATCTAGTGAAAATCGAGCGCCATGTCTTCCTTTATTAATTACTTCAACCGCCAGTTAGAGAAGAGAGAAGAAGAGAGAGAGAGAGAGAGAGAGAGAGGAGAGAGATTATCCTTGCACGTACAAATGCACACAAACACACATGCACGCGTACATACACAGACACATAAACATGTACACACACACACACACACACACACACACGCACACACACACACACACACGCATGCACACACATACACATACATGCGCGCCCCTAAACACACACACGCACACACACATGCGCGTGCGCGCACACACACAGACACACATGCGCGCGCACACACACACACACACACACACCACACACGTAATAGAGGCGCGAGGACGTGACGAAGCGGGAACGGAGTAAGGGAGGCAACTCTATTTTGTCGTCGGATGGCGGGTCAAGACGAGTTGCTGCCATTTAATAGAATTTTTTTTTTTTTCGGGGCGAGGGGACTGGACGAAGTGGGAACGGAGTATGGGATACAACCCACATCCCCCCTATTTTGTCGTCGGATGGAGAGTCAAGATGCGTTGCTAATTTTGATAGTATCTGATGACGTTGCCACTAAAGAGAAGAGAGAGAGAGAGAGAGAGAGAGAGAGAAAGAAAGAGGGGGAGGAGGGGGAGGGAGAAACGGGGTACAAGCAATGTACTGTTCGCTGTACAGCAGCGAGAAAAGGAAACCAGTTTTCATTCGTCATAAGCTTTTTGAATGATAATTTTTTTTTTTTTTTTTTTTGATTGATGCATCTAGGAAATTTATTCCCGTTTTCTGTTCTGTTCTGGGGCGGGGAAACAAAAATTGTACAGTTGTATTTTCATTCCGCACAATTCTCACGGGGGAATTTTTCGGGCGAGATGATAATGCACGGTGCAAGATTATTCTCTGCTCCAAACGTGAAAAGGCCTTTTAAAGTGATATTGGCAGATAAAAGCCACTAACACTGTTGCCTCTACAACCATGCTATTCGACAATCTTCTAACACTTCTCCTGTCTCCCCTTCTGTGTATATAGCCACTGTTAATATTTCAACTACTGTTGTCATATCATCACAAAAACATGATAGTAATCCTCTCTTTATGTTTTTTTTTTCAATATGTTTCTCATCATCATCATCATCATCATCATTATCATTATCATTGCTGTCTTTATTACTATTATCATCATTACTATTTTAAGTCGCATGATCTCCTTCCCAACGGCTGCGTTTTTATTCCATGCCTATCTTGCACCGAATTTAAGAAGAGAAGTGATTGCTCGTTCTTCCCTTTCATTGCCCTGAATGTTGTTTATCTTGCCTGAAGAAGACCTAAGAAGTCGAAACGCGTCGCGTTTTGTCTTTTTTTTTTTTTTTTTTTTTTTTTTTTTTTTTTTTTGTCCACGTTAACCAGCGGAGTTACTTAAAATTACTTCTGAAATTTGTTTCACTTTCCGTTTATAGTCACCTGACTTTGAAACTAACAGAGAATGTTACGTTCTTTGTAATCGTTCACATCCAAAGACAACGGTTTATATAGTATGAACTTGAAAGAACGCCTGTACAGACTGTTTGAGCGTTTATACATACACGGGAAAAAATCTTTCCGTTTTTCCAGTTGTGATCCAGTATCAGACTTACGGAATTCAGCTCCATTTTGTTTTGTTGTTGTTAACTTTTCAGATGAAATGTTATCTGACAAATATAGATTAATGTCAGTGTGCTGTAACTTCTCCCCCCCCCCCACACACACACACACACGCACACCCCACCCCCACCCTACACCCCACCTTCCGCCTTCCCCGCCAAACACACATAACAACAACAACAAGAACAAACAACCAAACAAACACACAAGTCAAACTGTAGAACTTGTTCCAAAACTTTTTTTTCTTTTTTTTTTTGCAAACGTTTTGTTCGTTAATTTTCTTTGTCTTTTATTTTCTTTTTCTTTCTTTTTCTTTTCTTTGTCTTCAACCTGGAAAAATCTAGAGCTTGGACAACAACGGAATAACAAGCACTGACGTTCTGTGGAATGTGTGTGTATTAAACTTTTTCTGCTAGTCAGTGCACACGATACGTGTAGTGAGCAATGTTGTTGGCCAAATGTTCTCAGGAAGAATAGGCTACAGATTAATAAAACAAAATAGATTAACAAAGAGAGAGAGAGAGAGAGAGAGAGAGTCTAAGGAAAGCAAAACACACACACACACACACACACACACACACACACACACACACACACACGTGCGCGCGCGCCCGCGCACACACACACACACGCACGCACGCACGCACGCACGCACACACACACACACACACACACACACACACACACTCGTAACAACAATAGCAGCAACAACAAACAAACAAACAACAAAACGTGAAGAATTTGTTCGAAAACCTTATTCACTGTCGATTCCATGAACTTCCCTATTTTGCTTGTTTTGACGTAGTTGTTTTTGTTGTCAAAAGAAATGTAGAGTTCGGAAAACAAACGAACATTTACTTACGTTCCTTGCAATTCATACCTATCCGTCAGTCTGCATCGACACACATATGGAGAGCATTGTTGTCATACTAAAGTTCGAAGAACAAAATATTTAGTAAGGAGATACTTTAAAAAAGAAAAAGAAAAAAAAAAGATCATCTAACAGAGAGAGAGAGAGAGGGGGGGGAGAAGAGAAAGAGAAGGGACGCAACTGTAAGTCTCTCAATGTAAAATCTACAAAGTTATTTCCCGTATCACCACTCTGTTTCTCTCTCTCTCTCTCTCTCTCTCTCTCTCTCTCTCTCTCTCTCTCTCTTTCTGCAACTGTAGGCCTTGCAATATAGAATTTACAAAGTCATTTCCCGCATCACCACTCTGTGTGTGTTTCTCTCTGTCTCTTTGACTCTCTCTCTCTCTCTCTCTCTCTCTCTCTCTTCTCTCTCTCTCTCTCTCTCCTCTCTCTCTCTCTCTCTCTCTTTGTGTGTGTGTGTGTGCGCGCGCGCGTGTATATGTGTACGTTGGTGTGTGTGTGTGTGTGTGTGTGTGTGTGTGTGTGTGTGTGTGTGTAAGAGAGAGAGAGAGAGAGAGAGAGAGAGAGAGAGAGAGAGAGAGAGAGATGATATACAGCAAGATAATTCATTCACTTCTTTTTTTATGTGAAAAAGACTTTGTCCTTGGATCTGGATTCAATAAAGCACTTCAGTGGTAGATAATGGAAATATGCATGACTTGTGGACTCCCTGTGTCTCTATGCTATTGTTGGGCCACAGGAATGGGTAAAATGGTGTGAAAAGCGTCAGCAGACGAAAGGAAAATAGAGGGTCATGTCACATGTCCTGGCACATACATTAAACAAAACATTATGGCTACCTCAAAATCAGGCACTGTATGCCTCAAGAGCTGAGCTGAACTGTGCAGGCTGATGGTCTGAAAGATGTCACATGCAGCATTGAGCGTAAGAGAGAATATATAGCGTTTGAGACATCATTCGTATCTGTGGACTCGGGCCACACGCCAGCTTCCGGTTGCGGATGTCAACAAGTCTCGACTGACTTGCTGTCTGGGTGACACAGACGTTCGTCTAATGTTTGCAGTTAGGGGTCGCGAGAGAGGAGGAGGAGGCTGGTGGATGATGACGACGACGATGACGATGATGATGATGATGATGATGTCGTGTTCTTTCTTGTGTTTTCGTCCTGCCGTCCATCACATTGCGAAGAGAACCTGAAGGAAATGGACATGGTCAAGTGATGATGAGTATGACGCCAGTGTCTAGACACTTTAGCAAATCAAGAGTCTGATAATTAGGAGGAAATCGTTGATGCAAAAAAAAAAAGATTTTTTTCCCCCTTTGCGATGTTACCACCCCTTTCTTCCCCTTTTCCTGCTACTCAAAAACCACCACCATCCCCCTTCCAACACCCCCCCCCCCCTCCTTCTCCACCAAACTTCGTTCTTCCATGCCTAGCATACCTGTGTCTGCCTCCTCTTGTCTGTCTCTGTCTGTCTGTGTCCATGGTCTGCGTCTGTCTGTCTGTCTTTGTCCTTGGTCTTCGCCTGTCTCTGTCTGTCTCTGTCTGTGTCCTTGGTCTTCGTCTGTCTGTCTGTGTCCTTGGTCTTCGTCTGTCTCCCTCTGTCTGTGTCCTTGGTCTTCGTCTGTCTCCCTCTGTCTGTGTCCTTGGTCTTCGTCTGTCTGTCTGTGTCTGTCTGTGTCCTTGGTCTTCGTCTGTCTGTCTATCAACCTCGGGGTATGTCAGTGGAGGAAGGACTAGCGCACAGCCCAAACACACTCACAGCTTGCTTACAATCTCATTCATATATCATGCATTCGTCACATCAAACCACTAGTAAAGTCTATAACTTTACTACACATGATCATAGAAAGAAACATCAATGCATATGGAATCAAACAAATAAAACATTCTCTCTTTCCTTGAACTTCACAAAACCATTTATCTAAATCATCATTTAACTAACCCGGGTATCAACAGATTTCTACTTTACCTGGCCAGGTGATCTTAAACTATTCACGAATCACTGTCTTTTCTTTTTTTTTTCTTTTTTCTTTGTTCCTTTTCACTGTCACTTTCACAAGCACAACACAACTGCTGGCACTGGTCAGGTTAGACTGCTGGCACTGGTCAGGTTGGATTGCTGGCACTGGTCAGGTTAGACCGCTGGCGTTGGTCAGGTTGGACTGCTGATGAAGTGGCACTGCCAGGTATGAGGTCGAACCCCAGTTCAGATGGAACAGTGACTATTAGACATCGATCTGTTCTCCTTTCTTTCTTCCTGCATTAACGCATTGCACTCTCTCTCTCTTCTAGTCTGCTCTATCAAATGGACATGGTTGCCTTTTTTTTCTTTTCTTTTTTTTTTTTTTTCTTTTCTCATTTGAACTTTTCCCCCCCCTTCTTTTTTTTTGGGTTTTTTCCAGAACTTTTTCCTTCTTCCTTTTCTCCTCTCCCTTTTCTCTCGGCAGCCTACGCTCTTCTCTTTTTTTTCCCCTTTTTCTCTCCCCCCCCCCTCCCTTCCTTTTTTCCCCCCTCCCCCTCTGTCCTCCATTGGTTTTTTTCCCCCCCCACATTCCCCCCTTTTTTTGGGTTGAAATTTGGTCCATTCCTCCTTCTTTTTGGGTGGTATTTTTTGTTAAATTTTCCCCCCCTCAAGCCTTTTTTTGGGATAAAAATTTTTTGGGCCCTTCCCTCTTGGGGGGATATTCCCCCGGGGGCCAAATTGTTTGGGGGGGAAAGGCGCTAAGGGGGCTTGTTTTGGGGGAGACATCCGCCCGTAAGCCCTGCTTGTTTTTGGCGACCGCCGGGCCGTTTTTTTGGGCCCAAATTTTTGGTTTATTTGCCCAGGAGTAGCTGGCCGGACCACGCGGGGTTTTTTTTTTGGGTCAATTTTTCAAAAATTTTCCCCTTGCCAAAAACAATGGTCAAAAAGGAAACAACCAAATTTGCTGATACCAAAAGGCAAATTTGGAAATTTTAAAAAACAAAAATTTTTAAAAATTTTATAATTTAATAAAAAAAAATTTAGGGCCTTGCGTTTTTCCCTTTTTTTTATAACAACCTCGTCCCACCTATGCAATTCCCCCCACCTGCGGATTTCCCCTTTCTCTTCACAATTTTATGAAAAGCACAATTATATGCAACGACCCAGAACCCCGGGAACCCCCCACTTTCGAAACAGTGCATTTACAAGCGCGTATGCTCCAAACATAATACTTTCAGAACAAGTCTCACACAAAAAATAACCATACCCAAAGGGAATAAACCCCAATCCACTAACATAAACTGTATAAACACTTTTAAATAAAAAGTACTATGCCCCCTGGATAGATGACTTCCTTGGTTGCCTTTAACTAAGGTTTAAAATGCGTTAATTCCCTGTCGGAATGGGGTAAGTGGTATGCCTGGAAAAAGTGTTTTTTATCCCCTTTCAAATTTTGGTTAAATTTTCCCATCACAACTTTTTTTTTTCAAAATTTTTTTTCCACCCCCACAAAAACAAACCCTCTTACCAAAACCCTTTTTACCTTTTCTTTTTTTTTTTTTTAAAATCCCCTTCCCCTTTTTTTTTCACCCCCCCCCTTTTCCTTCCCCTTTTGGAAAAGGGACCAAGAGGGGGGGCCCCGTCTTTCCAGCACTTTTTCCGTGCTTGCCTGCAGCGCTGACCATTCGACATGCCGGTTTCCCCGCTTTAAACCCAAAACATGAGGGACTCGTGATCGCGCGAAATTTTGGGAAAAAACTCCCCCTAGAAACCCAAAAAAAACCAGCAGACTCCTGACTTTGTTTTGGGCTTTGGTCTCTCTGAAATCTTTCTCCCCTTTCCCTTTTTTGGGGCTTTTTGGCCCCCAACAACAAAAAATAGGAACTCGGTTGGGAAAACCAATTGGCACTTTTTGTCTGGCTGTGAGATTTGGTCTCTCAACCCTCTAAAATGCCCTAGTGCCTTTATATGTCCCCCCATGTCCGATGTTCAAATGTATCCCTGAAATTCAAACACCCTTTCCCAAACCGAATAAATTCCCCATCACGAGAGAAGATGCAGGTGCGTTGACCTACCCAAAAGGGAAATATGCCCCTGGTATAGCCCCTGGGAGTGGAGAAAGCTGTGACTTCCTTGATCCCACCCAAGGTATTTGCCAAAAAAAACCCCGCTAGATCTATTCTGGCGAAAATTTGCTTGTTGTGGGGGACCCGAGCGAAAAAGGGCCCCCACGTTGGATGGGCTTCTGATACCTTGGGGACACTGTTTGACGTCTTAAAATAACAAAATCGATGCTCACCTGACTTTTTCTCACTAAGACGAGGGTGCCTAAAATGTTTGGCGGGGAATCACCCCCCAAGGTTTCCAACATCTTTTCCCCCTCCCCTCGATCATCGTTTGGTGGCATAGGGATCGGTAGGGTTTACATGTACGGGTTTTTTCGAGTTAAATCCACCCCAAGTTTGAGTTGTCCCGCCGGGTTTATCGTCAGGGACGCCTTGCTGTTTAGGGCCCCCCAAATTCCCCCTGTCTCCCATGTCTAGCCCTTCATACAGTGACACACCCCGTATGACTCTTCTCCTGGAAATAGGGACAAAATTCCCCTTTTTGTGGGTCTCCTTCCCTCCTCAATGTGTGCTGCGCCCTTTTGCTGATCCCCCTTTAATATTTTGCGGAGCAAATTCGTGGAAAAGTTTTGATTTCCCCTTACATCAATTGGGGTCCCGATTACCTTTTCAAAGATGGTGAAGGTCCTTTTTCCCAAAGCATCAGCAGCTTGTTGTGATCCGGGGCATAAAAAGGGCTTGATCTCCCACCTTGAGGGGTTGTTCCTCACCTTCCCGTCATTTTGCTTTTCTGAACGACCCCAGCCCTTTTGCGACTTTCCCCTTTCAAACCTTTTCATGTTAACCTGTGCCCCCCTTTGGAACAGGGCGAGATTGGGGCCCAAACAGACAAACCCCTCCCTATGGGGGCAATTAAAAGGGGGTGTTTAAGACCCTTCCTCTTCACCCTCTGTGGCTGACCTTTGACACACGTCACATGAATGCAAAAACCTTTTTGTCTGCCTTGCCCCGGCCAAAGAAAACATCAAAGATTCGGTAGCTGTTTTGTGGTGCCGAGTTTACCCCCCTGAGGAGTACCCATGACATGACAGTGTCACGTAAATGCGGACCTCTAATGAGTTGTCACCCTTGCTGTCTTGCCCCTTTGGGGAACACCGGTACAAAGCCGCCTTTCACAAGAAATTCTGTCTCACTCCTTAACCCGTTTCTCTACCTTTGCCAACTCCCAAGACTTCACGAGCGAAGGGTCTTGTTCCCGCCTGCCCCAAAAAATATCAGGCGAAATCTATGCCCGACTTCCCTTTCTGGAACCTAACGGTTTTTTCGCCTTTTCCCCTTCTGCTCCGTGTTTTTAATGCTGCCCCTGTAGAGTCAAAAACTCGGATCCCCTGGTCCCTTGCACCCGGAATATTTCCAAGATCAAATGTAAAGGGGTTTTTCCCATCCAGCGACACAACTCGCTGAGAAGTAAGGGGACACTTTATCTTAGCAATGGAACTCCTACAGTGCCCTCGATTAGGTACAGGTTGGGGTTTGCCCCCGTCAAATCCCCCTTTTTGACCAGCGTTTTTCACTACCCCACATGAACAACAGTGTCTCGTAAAAACTTTCACCCTCTGTGGCAATCCACCCTTTCCATGGTAACGAACCACTAGCCCAGTGCCCCCCATCCCCACACTGCGTGTCCCTGTCCATGGCCGCACTCACCCCTTCAGATTTGGTCCCTTTTGGTTCCATGCGGGCGTTTTCCCGGGGACCCTTATAAACCCCTTGCAAGGCTGTGCTTCTGGAACTCATGCGCAATCCCGCCCCAGGTCCCTTTTTGGACAAATGAAACCCATTGTCCCTTTTTCCTCCTTTCTGCCCCCACTGGGGTTTTCAGGCTGTGCAGAAAACCCCAGTCTCCTTTCATTTTTCCCCTTTCCTGGGACCTGTTTCTCTGCACCTTGTGCCCAAAAAATCCCTCTAACCCTCTGCTAACTCAGCAAATCTCCTGCGTTTGGCTGTTTCTTTCAATGTTGGTTAATGGCGCAACCCCGACAAAATCTGTTCCTTCATAACCAGCTCTTTCAACTCAGCGAACTCCTTTTCTCGTACCACTCAACTCTAACCATTTCTCAAAATAGTGATCTAAACGTGCACCAACTGAGTGTACGTTTCCCTGCTTGTAATCTAGCCGATCGAAATTTCTTTCTGAATCCCTCCTCTGTGAGGTCAAATCCCTTCATCAATGATTCCTTCACAGCACCAAAATCAGATTGTTGGTCTGCTGGTAACGCAGTGAAAATCTGTAATGCCTTACCCGTCAATAGCGCTGACAAAATGACTGCCCACTCTTCTGAAGGCCAACCCTGACTGTAACAAACGTTTTCAAAACGACTGATGTATGCATCAATCGAATCTGTTCCTTCAGAAAATTTTGGCAACTTTGGTCGGGGGGCATAACTGCGCACAGGGTCACGGGAAACTGAGCTACCATCATCGGTGGTCTCCCTTTGTATTTTCACTCGCTCTAACTCTAATTGAATCTTTAATCTTTCTGTTTCCTGCGTTTCCTGAATCCTTAATCTTTCTGTTTCCTGCGTTTCGCTAGCTTTAGTCCTTTCCTGCTCTGCTAATGCTATCTCTACCGCAACACGGCGTCTTTCCGCTCGCTCATCTCTTTCCGTCTTTTGTTGGGTTTCAACGAATGCTCGCAACTCTTCTCCCGAGTAGCCTAAATCACGAGCGACGCTCACAATTGTTCAATAGGGGTGTTCTTTTCTTCCGCCCATTATATCTCTTTTTTTTTTTTTTGAACAAGATTTTATTACTACGACAGCCAAACTGGTGGTTACCGACACGAGTGACGTAATAGCACAATCCTATGAATGATAATATTAGTTTGGGGACAACGTAATTAGTTTTTTATAAGACGCCTAGCGCCTGACCCAACTATGAGAGCGAATTATAGGCAATCTGTGCGAAATAAGTACTCGGGGGCTGAAATGCCAAGCCTAGTGTTAACTATCTTGGAAGCAATGCCAAGCCTAGTATTTAATTATCTTGGGAACATACAGTAAGACACTACCTTGTCTTAGGATTACAATACTTGAATCCCACCCAGCTTCCTCTCTGAGAAGTTGAACAATTATAATAAATGGGCCAGAATATCCTGGCAGGCTCGCCAATAAATTGTCAACCTCGGGTATGTCAGTGGAGGAAGGACTAGCGCACAGCCCAAACACACTCACAGCTTGCTTACAATCTCATTCATATATCATGCATTCGTCACATCAAACCACTAGTAAAGTCTATAACTTTACTACACATGATCATAGAAAGAAACATCAATGCATATGGAATCAAACAAATAAAACATTCTCTCTTTCCTTGAACTTCACAAAACCATTTATCTAAATCATCATTTAACTAACCCGGGTATCAACAGATTTCTACTTTCCCTGGCCGGGTGATCTTAAACTATTCACGAATCACTGTCTTTTCTTTTCTTTTTTTTTTCTTTGTTCCTTTTCACTGTCACTTTCACAAGCACAACACAACTGCTGGCACTGGTCAGGTTAGACTGCTGCACTGGTCAGGTTGGACTGCTGGCACTGGTCAGGTTAGACTGCTGGCGTTGGTCAGGTTGGACTGCTGATGAAGTGGCACTGCCAGGTATGAGGTCGAACCCCGTTCAGATGGAACAGTGACTATTAGACATCGATCTGTTCTCCTTTCTTTCTTCCTGCATTAACGCATTGCACTCTCTCTCTCTTCTAGTCCTGCTCTATCAAATGGACATGGTTGCCTTTCTTTTCTTTTTCTTTTCTTTTTTTTTTTCTCTTCATCAGTTAGCAACTCTCTCTCTCCACATCTCTCCTTAGTCCTCCCTCTGCAGACTCTATCTCGTGCTAATGCCTTTAACTTGGTTCTCTTCTCTCCTCCTCTCATCTCTCTGCCTTTCTCTTCCCAGCAGAGCCTACACCCAGACCTCTTCCTCTCTCTCTCTGTCTGTCTCTTCGTTCTCTCTGTTCGTTCCCCTCCTCACTCACGCATTCCTATCTTATCCTCAAACCCATCTGTCAAAGGGGGAGTACCATTGGTCAGTATTTTCGCGCCTCCCACTGAGGTTGCCTCCCCTCTCATTTCATTGGATATGTAAATCATGACGGTCACATCTACCTGCCTTGCTCTCTGTGGTGGCCAATGGTCATTTAGTTAATAGCTAGATTTCACCCCCACTACACAGTACCTTCCCCCTCTCCCTTTCCGGCGACGTCGACTTAATTGTGGACACTGGTCCTACAAATTGGGTGGATGAGTCTGGCCCAGGCGCTAAGACTCGTCTGGCTAGACATCGAGGCGTCGGTCAAGCGGCTTAGTCTGTCTGGGGATGACAGTACCGTCTCCGTGGAGCCTCTCCGCTATGCTTAATTGGCTGACCCGACACATGAGGCCGTCTACCTGGCGCCCAGAATATTTGAGTTTGAGCTTATGCCCAGTGAGCTAGCTGGCGACGGACCACGACTTTGGTTGTTCTATTTTTGTCCGTGACACTGTCTGTGTCCTTGGTCTTCGTCTGTCTGTCAGTCTGTGTCCTTGGTCTTCGTCTGTCTGTCTGTGTCTGTCTGTGTCCTTGGTCTTCGTCTGTCTGTCTGTGTCCTTGGTCTTCGTCTGTCTGTCTGTCTGTGTCCTTGGTCTTCGTCTGTCTGTCTGTGTCTGTGTCCTTGGTCTTCATCTGTCTCTCTGTCTGTGTCCTTGGTCTTCGTCTGTCTGTCTGTGTCTGTCTGTGTCCTTGGTCTTCGTCTGTCTGTCTGTCTGTGTCCTTGGTCTTCGTCTGTCTGTCTGTGTCTGTCTGTGTCCTTGGTCTTCGTCTCTCTGTCTGTCTGTGTCCTTGGTCTTCGTCTGTCTGTCTGTGTCTGTCTGTGTCCTTGGTCTTCGTCTGTCTGTCTGTCTGTGTCCTTTGTCTTCGTCTGTCTGTGTCCTTGGTCTTCGTTTGTCTGTCTGTCTGTGTCTGTCTGTGTCCTTGTCTTCGCTGTCTGTCTGTCTGTGTCCTTGGTCTTCGTCTGTCTGTCGTGTCTGTCCTTGGTCTTCGTCTGTCTGTCTGTCTCTGTCTCTGTCTGCGTCTGCGTCGTGTGTGTGTGTGTGTGTGTGTGTGTGGTGTGTGTGTGTGTGTGTGTGTGTGTGTTGCCCCCCTCCCCCCCCCCCCCCCCCCCCCCCCCCCTCCCCCCTCTGCCGCCCCGGAAAAAAAGGGTTGACCTGATCGAGACTTTCTCTCAGTTAACACTTTACAAACCTTTTCTCTTGACGGCTGAAGAAAAATCGACCATATTATAGAGAGGATACGTTCTCTATCCAGTTGTTCCATATCAGCCATCGAAAAGTCAGGAAGGGGAGATACTTTTCATGCAATCTCCAGTAGCTTTCCTTCGCTGCTCCGGCGAAATATAGTGTCTCTTGCTATAATGTCTCGACAAGACTTTGCATGCACAATGTAGAAATACGAACCGTATACGTGGACGAAGTTCTAATATAACGTGAACTCTGTGTATACTTTGTTTGCATTTTGGGTTTTTTTTGTTGCCTTCATCATGTGTGTGTGTGTGTGTGTGTGTGTGTGTGTGTGTGTGTGTGTGTGTGTTGGTTTTTGTTGTTGTTGTTGTTGTTGTTGTTGTTGTTTTTCTTGATACTGTTGACTGAAAGACAGATACAGCTGACGGTTATGCAAGCGGCACGCAGTGACAGACATAAGCTGTTGACAGGAACGACATCACAGACAGACCTGAATTGTACAAGTGACAGTCGTGTCAACTACGAAATACCGGTGACACAAGCGACACGTATTGCTGATACAGAAGCAGATGCTGTAATACCGAAACACATGTGTTACTGCTGATAACACGGACGTTGCTCTGAGGCAGTGTATGGAGCCTGACAGTGGCTGAAACTCCTGACTGTGACAAGTCTGGCAGGCAGACAGGCAGGCAGGCAGTTGGAGCAGCAGGATGGGTGTCATCCGTTGCAAAGG
>CM031602.1:62525591-62535591 GCA_018398815.1 Conus ventricosus
TGTCGGGACAAGCCGAGGTGTGGCTGTGGACGTGACACCGGAAGGAACGGTGTAGGGGTAGTGCCTTTGGAGTGATGCGGAAGATGAGACAGAAGACACGAAATTAGTATTTCATTATCTCACAAAGTATGAACAATACTGGAAGTGATGTATACGTTGGACCTGTATTATCCGTGAACGTTGCTTTGTTTGTTACTTTCAACAAGGTTATGCTTTCGCTGGCGTCCATTCGTTTGTTTGCTAGCTACTTCCAAAAAGGTTATGCTTTCGCTAGCGTTCATCTGTTTGTTTGTTACCTCCAAAAAGGTTATGCTTTCGCTAGCGTTCATCTGTTTGTTTGTTACCTCCAAAAAGGTTATGCTTTCGCTGGCGTTCATTTGTTTGTTTGTTACATCCAACAAGGTTATGCTTCCACTGGCGTCCATTCGTTTGCTTGTTTGTTTCACCTCAAACAAGGTCATGCTTTCGCTGGCGTCCATTCGTTTGTTTGTGTTTGTAACCTCAAACAAGGTCATGCTTTCGCTGGCGTCCATTCGTTTGTTTGTGTTTGTAACCTTGTCACGGTCAAAAATAAACACAAGCAAAGTCGTGGTCCGTCGCCAGCCGAGTTGGTTGGACATAAGCCCTAACTCAAATATTCTGGGCGCCACGAAGACGGCTCCATGCGTCTCATCCAGCCAATTAAGCTTAGCGGAGAGGCTTCACGGAGACGGTACGGTCCAGCCAGACAGACTAAGCCGTTTGACCGACGCCTCGATGTCTGCCCGGACGGATCTCAGTGCCTGGGCCAGACTCATCTAGCCAATTTGTAGGACTAGCGCCCACAAGTTAAGTCGGACGTCGCCAGTTGAAGTAGGAGGGGGGAAGGTAGTGTGTGGTGGGGGTGAAATCAAGCTAATCAATTAAATGACCAATTGACCACCACAGAGAGTAAGGCGTGTAGGCGTGACTGTCATGATTTGAATATCCAATGGAATTAGAGGGAGATAACTTCGGGTACGAGGCGGTAAAAATACTGACCAATGGTACTCGCCCTTGGACAGATGAGTTTCAAGATAAGATAGAGATGCGGGGAGTGAAGGGGGGAACGAACAGAGGAAGAAAGAAGAGAGAGACAGAGAGAGGAAGAGGTTCAAGGTCTGCTCGAGAGAGAAGCAGAGAGATGAGGGGAGGAGAGAAGAGAACCAAGTTGAGAGATTAGCAGGAGATAGTCTGCAGAGGAAGGACTAGGGAGAGATGTGGAGAGAGAGAGTTGCTAACTAATGAAGAGGAAAAGAAAGAAAAGGAAAAAAAAAAGAAGAAAAGCAACCATGTCCATTTGATAGAGCAGACTAGAAGAGAGAGAGAGAGTGCATGCGTTAATGCAGAAAGGAAGAAAGGAGAACAGATCGATGTTGATAGTCACTGTTCCACCTTAACCGGGGTTCGACCTCATACCTGGCAGCGTCACTTCGACAAGCAGAACCACAGACCAACGCCAGTGCCAGCAGTCTAACCTGACCAGGCGCCAGCAGACCAAGACCAGTGCCAGCAGTTGTGTCGTGCTTGTGAAAGTGACAGTGAAAAGAAAAAAAAAGAAAAGAAAAGACAGTGATTCGTGAATAGTTAAGATCACCTGGCCAGGTAAAGTAGAAATCTATTTATACCCGGGTTAGTTAATGATGTTTTAGATAAATGATTTTGTGAAGTTCAGGAAAGAGAGAATGTTTTATTTTGTTTGACTCCATATGCATTGATGGTTCGTTCTATGAACATGTGTAGTAAAGTTATAGACTTTACTAGTGGTTTGATGTGACGAATGCATGATATATGAATGAGATCGTAAGCAAGCTGTGAGTGTGTTTGGGCTGTGCGCTAGTCCTTCCTCCATCGACATCACCCGAGGTTGACAAACCTCAAACAAGGTCATGCTTTCGCTGGCGTCCATTCGTTTGTTTGTGTTTGTAACCTCAAACAAGGTCATGCTTTCGCTGGCGTCCATTCGTTTGTTTGTGTTTGTAACCTCAAACAAGGTCATGCTTTCGCTGGCGTCCATTCGTTTGTTTGTGTTTGTAACCTCAAACAAGGTCATGCTTTCGCTGGCGTCCATTCGTTTGTTTGTGTTTGTAACCTCAAACAAGGTTATGCTTTCGCTGGCGTCCATTCGTTTGTTTGTGTTTGTAACCTCAAACAAGGTCATGCTTTCGCTGGCGTTCATTTGTTTGTTTGTTTCTTTCTTAACTCCAACAAGGTTATGCTTTCATTTGTATGTTTGTTTGTTTGTTACCTCCAACAAGGTCATGCTTTCGCTGGCGTTCATTTGTTTGTTTGTTAACTACAACAAGGTCATACTTACATTTGTTTGTTTGTTACCTCCAACAAGGTTATGCTTTCATTTGTTTGTTTGTTACCTCCAACAAGGTCATGCTTTCATTTGTTTGTTTGTGACCTCCAACAAGGTCATGCTTTCATTTGTTTGTTTGTGACCTCCAACAGGGTCATGCTTTCATTTGTTTGTTTGACGGTCTGTCAGAGGAGTTACACGAAAAGAATTACGCAAACTATTTAATGAAACTTTAGTGTGTGAGTGAATGTGTGTGTGTGTGTGTGTGTGTGTGTGTGTGTGTGTGTGTGTGTGTGTGTGTGTGAAAACAGGAAAGGGGAGAGACAGACAGACAGACAGACATAAACACAGACAGACAAGAGAGAGTGAATACGTGTGTGTGTGTGGTGTGTGTGTGCGCGCAGGCGTGCGCGCATGTGTGTGTTGTGCTGTGCGTGCGTGCGTGCGTGCGTGCGTGCGTGCGTGTGTGTGCGTGCGTGCGTGCGCGCGTGTGTGTCTGTGTCTGTATGTGTCTGTGTGTGCGTGAGCTATCTTACAAGAGACAGCGCATTTTGTCTTTTCACAGGAGGTGGTAGCGGTGCCATGACGGACGCTGCTTAGAGAGCCGAGAATCTCTACAACTATGTCCCCTAATCACGGGCAACATGGTAGAGGCGTCGGAACCAGTCCAGTCCTCCACAGGGTCCATCATAGAACGGGTCTTGGACACGAAGAATTGGAGAGGGAGACAAGCCCCTTAACAGGCAAGGTGAGGGTATGTGGTCTGCAAACGGCCAAGTAAACTGCGGCGGTCAGTTTTGAAGTGAGGCGACTGCACAGCGGAAATTGCGGCACATTTTAAAAAGAATTATTAGTAAGTCTGCCAGACAACAGGGGCAAACACATTACAAGGCAAAACACGATGCGTTTCGACCTGTTAGATCTTCTTCAGGCACATTCTGGACAATGAAAACGCAGAACGAGCAATAAGTTATCTTCTCAAATTCGGCGCAAGATGAGCGTCGGAGAAGACAGCCAAATTTCAGAAGAGAAGTGATTGCTCATTCTTCATTTTCATTGTTCTGAATGTTGTTTCTCTTGCCTTAAGAAGGCCTAAGAGGTCGAAACGCCTCGTGTTTTGTAATTTGTTTGTCCCTGTTTTTTTGGGCGGACTTGCTTATAATCCTTTTTAGAATTTGCTACACGACGTTATTATTCCTGCAAGGGACGGTTTGAGATGGGCTTTGTTTGTTTGTTTGTTTGTTTTTGTTTGTTTTTTTTGCGGGGGGGGGGGGGGGGGGGGGGGGGGGGGAGGGGGTTGGGGGGAGGGAGGTGGGTTGTTTTGTGGTAAACTCCACTTTAAGGGTGTGAGACAACTTGAATCATCTTCACGCCGACAGGTGGCGTGGCATTTAAAGTTGTCCACAAAACAACATCGCTGCGAATCCTTAGTGGTGATCGAAAGTCCCATATGATGCTGCCTTATGTGTAACACCACACACAAAAAAGGGGCCAAGTGGACAACACACACGCCTCCAGGGAAGCGATAGCAATCTGGGTCCGTGGGTTCGCATCTCATTGCGAGGCGATGTTTCTTCTGTGTTTCTATACCTAGACCTGTTGGGCTGGTCTGGGTGCAAGTCTTTCGGAAGAGATGACGAAGACGCGAGCTCTCGTGCGCATCATGCACATCACTCGCGTTAAAAAAAAGACCAAATGGTACACAGTCCCTGACAAAATTCTGTTCGAAAACTTAGGTTTGGTGGGTAAAAAAAGGTCAATATGGACGCAGAAAAAGTCTGTTACTGTACTAAGGTGACGTGATCTTACTGGGGAAAGAAGTCCAATTTCACACAGTGAAATCTGTTGTTACAACCAAGTAAAACGATTCAACAATGCTCTAGAGTGTGGTGATTGTTCATAGTCCTCTGACAAAGACTACAGTTACACTGTACACTACACAAACGCTCGTATGGCATACTCGCGCACATAAGAACCACACATTCGTTTTCCTCTTTTGTTTCCAAGCCGCAATGAAATTTATTGAAAAAAAAATGCCAGAAATATATTACAATCGTCTGTTACATTCGTTCAAAACGTCTCCAAACTTCGACATACTAGACTTACGAGAAATTGCAGACGTCATGGTGTAGTTTCCTAGTCATTCAAAGACAACCACGATCAATTAAAATCCTCAGTCCTACGTGTGGACGATCAAAGAAGGACCCCCTAATGAGTTCAGACGTTCTGTGAGCAGACGACAGTCGCCTGAACTGCTGACACGGTGCAACAGTTTGGCGTAACAGTTGACTGGAATACTCTATGGATAAGCAACAAAAAAGCGAAGGGAATATCTGAACATATGCAGCGCTTTAAAATGGCCTGTTTGCTTCATTTTGGGGGGTGCTTGTTTGTTTGTTTTTCTGATAGCCATCCGACCTAACGCTCTGTGAAAAACAGTACCATTCATGACCAACAAAAACAAACATGAAGTAAGGGGTTGGGGCAAAATGGGTTCTCCCTGTAAAAAACAAAACAAAAAACAAGCGTCAACTGAACTCGTCCTCCGCAACCTTCAGTCAAGAGGCTCGTGAGGTTCGTCTGACAGTCTCCAAACTAAACCGTTATCACATGATCACCGTGCAGTGAACAGAACAACGAAAGAAACAAAAAAAATGTGTCATAAATATTGCACTGGTTATTGAGACAGACAGACACCCACCACTCCCAGCCACAAAGAAAACGGAATAATGTACGCACGCTGACATATCCCGTCTACAGAGTTAAGCCATGGACAAGAGCAGAACGTTCTAAACACCATCAACACATCTCGTATTTCTTAGAAATAAGGAATAGACTGCCCGCTTCGGACTAAAACAATCTATGGCGGAGTGTCGAGATGACGTTGGCTTCAACCTCCCGCAAAAAAGATGACATGCAACGGGGGAAGGTTAGCTGGTTGGCAGTGACGAGCTCTGAGAGATGAAAGCGACTGTGGATGGAATTCTCTGGGGTCCTGCAGCCTGGGATCAGCAGATCCCAGGGAATGAGCTGGTACCGAACATTCTGCATGGTAGTATGGCGAGCTAACCGATGTCTGTCCCCTTGGTTTGGTCGTTTGTTAATTCAGGAATGATGATCTCCCTTTTTGAACACTGCCCTGCTGTTCTGGTAGGGGTCGTGCAGGTCAGTCAGTCAACCTGTAGTCATGGGCGTCATCCGCAGCGATGACCATCCCCCTGTGACAGGCCCTCATCTTCACAAGCCTTTCCTTCCGTGCCCCTACGTTCTTCAGTCGATGCGACCCCGTGCACCGGGCACCTCACTCAACTGACTTGGATCGGGTGTGGCGGAGCAAAAAAAAAAATGAAAACCAGAAAAAAAAGCAAAACGAAAAAAAAAAAAGTCCAGAGTGCAGTGCGCCAAACAGAAGAGAGAACAAAAAAAAATCAGAGAACAACCACGTGACAAATCCTGGATGCTTTATACACTTTTGGCAGACAGGGACGCGACCTTTGTCATCTTTGTACAAGAAGTATGATCTACACGAGTACCCGCCGCTGGCTTTCTGCAACATAGCACAACACACGTGAGTTTAACCCCGTCATCACATTCAGCGCCATGGCTGTAACAACCCTCCTATCACCACCCTACCACTGCACCAACCACCACCCTCCTATCACCACCCTACCACTGCAACAACCACCACCCTCCTATCACTACCCTACCACTGCAACAACCACACCCTCCTATCACCACCCTACCACTGCAACAATCACCACCCTCCTATCACCACCCTATCACTGCAACAATCACCACCCTCCTATCACCACCCTATCACTGCAACAATCACCACCCTCCTATCACCACCCTACCACTGCAACAACCACCACCCTCCTATCACCACCCTCCTATCACCACCCTATCACTGCAACAACCACCACCCTCCTATCACCACCCTCCTATCACCACCCTATCACTGCAACAATCACCACCGTCCTATCACCACCCTCCTATCACCACCCTATCACTGCAACAACCACCACCCTCCTATCACCACCCTATCACTGCAACAATCACCACCCTCCTATCACCACCCTACCACTGCAACCACCACCCTCCTATCACCACCCTACCACTGCAATCACCACCCTCCTATCACCACCGTATCACTGCAACAATCACCACCCTACCACTGCAGCAATCACCACCCTCCTATCACCACCCTACCACTGCAGCAATCACCACCCTCCTATCACCACCCTACCACTGCAACAACCACCACCCTCCTATCACCACCCTACCACTGCAACAATCACCACCCTCCTATCACCACCCTACCACTGCAACCACCACCCTCCTATCATCCACCCCCTACCACTGCAACCACCACCCTCCTATCACCACCCTATCACTGCAACCACCACCCTCCTATCACCACCCTATCAGTGCAACCACACCCTCCTATCACCACCCTATCAGTGCAACCACCACCCTCCTATCACCACCCTATCACTGCAACAACCACCACCCTCCTATCACCACCCTACCACTGCAACAACCACCACCCTCCTATCACCACCCTACCACTGCAACAACCACCACCCTCCTATCACCACCCTACCACTGCAACAACCACCACCCTCCTATCACCACCCTACCACTGCAACCACCACCCTCCTATCACCACCCTATCACTGCAACAATCACCACCCTCCTATCACCACTGCAACAACCACCACCCTCCTATCACCACCCTACCACTGCAACAACCACCACCCTCCTATCACCACCCTACCACTGCAACAACCACCACCCTCCTATCACCACCCTACCACTGCAACAACCACCTAAATATAAACATTGACCACAGTCTTGTTCTGCCGCCGACTGTGTGACCGAGTCCATTGTAATATTGCAGAACCTAGTAACCACAATTTGGGTCATTTTTTTCTGGTTAGTCCAGATCAGTAAAGAAACTAAACGAAGAACCCCTGAGACCAGCAACTCCTTTAATTTAAAGGGGTATCTTCCATCAGTGAACATCCCTTTCAAGATGACGAATGACCTACAGTCCTTCCCACCGATCAACAGACATGAGCACTGTTTGTGCAGAACGTAACGTTTTGAACAATACAATTGATACGTAGTTGTTAAAGACAAAACTAAGCTCATTCTTATGTAAGAGGAGGTCAATTTGAAATTGGGAGAAGCTGAATTAGAAACTGGAGGGTTGAGATTTCGCCTTTCTTTTGAATCTGTGCCTGAAATTCTTAAAGATCAATGTGTATGTCAGGCTACCGTGTTCACCGAATTCTGTCATCTTCTTCGCCTTTGGTAGCTGGAGCTGAGGAAATTCACCTGTTGTGTTCCCATTGCTGATGATCGGCTTTACAGGGGAGCACCCCTCCTGGGCTGAAGATTGCTCACAGACGAACACTTCTCCAAATGACCATCTTGTATTATTAAGCAAATATCTTGGGGAACGAATCCCTTATCTCCCCTTTACAAGAAATCCCACCATCTCCCCCTTCCTCAATGTTCAAGCAGCCCCCCCCCCCCCCCCCCCCCACCAAAGTCTTATACTGACCATTCCCCGTAGACAGCACATTAAGGAAATTTTCCTTCAAAGACTAGAGCATCCCACGACATTCCAGAACAGTTTGACTGATGACACCATCGCCACCCCCCCCCCCCCCCCCCCGCCCACCCCCTTACCTGAATTATAATTTGACCACCCTGGTGATTTCTTTGGTGACCGACATGGAGCGGGCCCGGCGGACGGTCTGCAGGTTCTTCTCGGCGACGTCGGCGCGCTGGTCGGCCTCGTCGATGAGAGCCTGGGCCTTGCGGTACTTGGTCATGGTCAGGGCTGCCACGTCCTCCTGCCCACCCCGACCCCCAATCTCGTCAGAACACAGCCCAGGCCAAAGTCATGTTTGAAAAGACATTACGCCCTTCATTCAATCTTGATCCAAGTCGACACTCAATCCAAAACGCATAAACTTAACTGAATTGAACTGGTTTCTCAACTCCTGCTTAAGAAATAGAAAAAAAAATCAAACCAGCACACTGACAAACCAAAGGCAAACCAAATGGAGGCAAAATCAAATTTGATTGAACCAAACTCGTGTTTCGAATCCTGCTTCAAATTTAAGAAAGAAAAAAAAAAGAAAAACTCTAACCAGCACCATGGCAAACCAAAGGCAAATCCAACCGAAGCAAAACTACATTCCAAATCACCTAACCAAACCGTATCCAACCCCAATGAACAATGAAAATTATACCCTCTCTCACCTTTCTCAGCTATCTTTCCCCTTTGAGTGTGTGTGTGTGTGTGTGTGTGTGTAAACGTGTTCAATATTCATCCATCCTCTCTCCCCTTTAACCACCTTTTTTCCACACTCCAGTCCCTCCTCCCCCCCCCCCCCGCCCGACAACCCCTCCCCTCCCCCCACCAACCCATCCCCCTCCCTACCTGTTTTCCTCCCACACACAGACGTCACTCACGGCCTCCTCTAGCTGACGTTTGTAGGTCTTGATGCGCTGGGTCAGCTGATCGTTGAGCGAGCTCAGTTCCACCAGCTGGCGCTGCTCCTCTTCGGCCTGGGACAGCAGCTCCTTGTGCGCGCGCTCCGCCTTGCGCTGATTGGCCACCGCCTCACGCACGCGCCGCGCCTCGTTCTCCAGTTCCGCTTCCAGGTCGCGCACCTGCAGGCAATAATTATTGTTGCCGGGTTTGTGAAGCGTGTGGTTTTGGAAATGGTGTAATATTTGCATGTTAACGTACTGATCGTCCGTGCGTCTGGAAGCGAAGTATTACAGGCTTAAGTGACTGAAACCTTCCCGATTATGGATTGTCTTGATAACTATGGACCAAGCCGAAGGTGTACATAGCAACTGTACTACCCACAGCCCTCTACACATGTGAAACGTGGACAGTGTACCCACGGCATGCCCAGAAGCTGAATCACTTCCACACAACCTGCCTCAGAAGACTGGATTCGTACAATAATTCTGTTCACCGTTTTAAAATTTGTCATTGTTTTTTGTTTTGTTTTTTCCCATCCCTGTCTCTTTTCTTTTTGAATTAATAAATATTGTATACATGCCGGGCAACTTGATTCGTACAATTCTGGTCACTGTTTGAAATTTTGTCATAACTCTTAACGTATAACTCGGGCAAACTTGATTCGTCCAATTCTGTTCACCGTCTTAACTTTAGCATTGTTTTGCCATCCCTGGTCTAATATTCATTTATTCATAAAACCTTACCGTCTAGGTTGGGTTGCTTGATTCGTCCAGTCCTGTCAACACCCATTCGATTGGCAAGAGGAGACCCTCGCCGTTGCCCTGCGGCGTACTACTCACCCTGCCCTGCAGTTTGGCCACCAGGCGTTTCCCCTCCTTGACGGCGAAGGCCTCGGCCTCCTCCAGGCGGATGGTGATCTCGCGGATCTCCACCTCCAGCTGCTTGCGCAGACTCTCGGCGTTCTTGTAGTTCTCCTGCTCCTGCCGCAGCTCGTCGGCCAGCCGGGCGTTCTCGGCGGCCAGGCGTTCGGCGCGCTCCTCGGCGGCCCGCTGGTTGTTGATGGCATCGTCCAGGTCGCTCTGCATGGCGCCCAGGTCGCCCTCCAGGCGCCGCTTGTCGTTGGTCAGTGTGGTGACCTGCAGGGTGATCTCGCTCAGGCGCGCGCT
>CM031602.1:62540591-62543091 GCA_018398815.1 Conus ventricosus
TGTAATACTTCGCAAATAGTATTATAAAGTAAAAGACGGTGTCACCCACAATCGTATTGTCATAGCCAAATAGTACGAGTACTTCTGTCAAAAGGACATTTTCAGCATTCAAACATTTTTCTTTCATTAAGCCAATGAGAGCATTCCAAAAAACTTGTACATGGTGACATTTCCAAAACATATGGTCAATGCTATCTTTGGATGTGCTGCAAAAAACTACAGTTATTACTTTCAACAATTCCAATCTCCTTTAAAACAACATTTGTGCATAAACACCTGTGTAATATTTTCAGTTGAAACCACTGCAGCCTTACATCACGTATCTTATGCGCGTGCAAAAAACAGGATTTCCAATCATTTTGAATCAACAATTTCATGTCCCATTTATCACAACATTTTGGCTTAGGATTATTCGCAATGATGATATCATAATACAACTTGGAGCCTTTATTTATAGCGAAAAGATGTTTAAAGCACAATGATGAGTTTATGTACTTGTCGTTTTTTATAGTGATACCAGACGTTTAGTCCATTATAGTCGATTTAAAGCCAGCAAAAGTGACAAAATCAATATTTACATTATATTTTTCTGTAAAAAGTGCATGCGGCAAAAACTTTCCTTTGTCATCAAAAAAGTGGGCGAGACAGTTGATATCTTTGCTGCTTAGTTTTTTCGATACAATGCACTTCTTTCCGATTTGAAATCGCTTATTATGGCATAATGGTTCGGCAAGTGGAGTTTTGGGGGAACACTTGTAATAAAAAAACTTTATACGCATCAAGAACTTCAGCCCAAATCTGATTATACTTAGTGAATTTGGAAACGAATTCTGGACCATATTTTTTCATAAGCGACCACTTAGGAAAGTTAAACAACAGAATATTTCGCCATCTATGAGTTGACATCTCAGCTTTACGTATCCAGGACAGCTTCAGAGATAAAACAAAAGTTTTTAGTTCAGGAAGACCAATGCCGCCATCTTTTATACTTTTATGTGCAGTTTTTTCGGTTAATCTTATCTGGTTTCTTATTCCAAACAAATTTATAACAAGCCTGTTGACATGTTTGAAAAAATATGTCTGGTGGGTTTGGTAATAGTAACCAGAGGTGTGTCAACTTTGAGAGGATAAGAGATTTTTAATATTGCTACCCTACCGAGGGGTGTTAACTGTCGTTTTACCCATATTTTGAATAAGTGTTTGACATCTGCTAGTCTTTCCGAGTAATTTATATCTACACATTCTTTCAGGTCATTAGTGAACCACATTCCTAAAACTCGGAATTTAGATGGATTCCATTCCATACCTAAGTGTTCCATATAACGGATTTCAGAATTTTCTCACTTCCCAGCCAAACGACATTAGTTTTTCCTACATTCATATGAAGGCCTGACACAGAACCAAACCTATCAAGAACATCTATACAGTTTTCAAAAGAACTCCTATCTCCTGCAAGTAAGAATTCTGTATCATCAGCGTACTGAGAAATCTTGTGTTCAACATTGTTGACTGAAATCCCATGGATATTGGAATTCTGTCTGACCATAATAGCCAATATTTCTACGCATAACACAAATATATAAGGAGACAGAGGGTCTCCTTGTCTGCAGCCTCTTTTAATTTTAAACCAATCCGAAACCTGACCATTTACAATTACACATGATTTAATATTTTTATAAAACGTACCTATCCATCTACATATATCATTTTGAAAACCAAATGCTTTCAGTACTTTAAACATAAAGTTCTACATAAGAACTTCGTTGGTCGTTGATATTTTTTGCTCTCTCTCTCTCTCTCTCTCTCTCTCTCTCTCTCTCTCTCTCTCCACTTCAGCAATTGTGGAGATGGTAGAATACGTGGACCCTCCCGACTCCATAGATAGGGGAAAGAACTCGTGCTCCAGTTTCGTTTTCTTTTTCAATACCTGGCCCCTGTGCACATCAACAGGCCCCAGCAACCTCTGTTGACTACCTTTAACATTCTTCACATTCTTCACACACGCACCCGCCCCCCCCCCCCCCCCCCCCCCCCACACACACACACACACACACACGTCCCTCTCAATCCCAGATACAGCAGAGTGAACCCCAGTCTACAGTAAAGTACCATTCACCACCCACGCCTCGTGTCTGACTCCGTCAAAAACCGGAGATACCCCACAGACCCTCTGTTACAATCACATGTTCGACGTCTCCTACGCTTATTATCTCCGAGTCTCGGAGATATCAGAACACTACTGCCGCACTCCAAGTGCTTAAGACCACTCTCCCTACACTTAACTCCCTCTCTCTCTCTCTGTCTGTCTGTCTGTCTGTCTGTCTCTCTCTCTCTCTCTCTCTCTCTCTCTCTCTCTCTCTCTCTCTCTCTCTTCCTCTCTCTTCCCTCGCCCCGACCACCATCCTCCTCTCTTGTTGCCCTCTCTTTCGCCAATCAGCCCTGAGAGCATGCCCGCAGCACGAGTGCTCGTATCGACTACTGCCCCTCCGTTCGTCTGACG
>CM031602.1:62548091-62558091 GCA_018398815.1 Conus ventricosus
GCTGGACTCACGTTCTCCAGCTCGATGGTGATCTCCTTGATCTCGTTGGTCAGCTTGGTCTTGGCCTTCTCCAGGGAGCTGTTCTTCACCCGCAGCTGTTCGCAGTTGTCCTCCAGCTCCGTGATGCGCACCTGCATGCGGCGTCTGCAACACACACACACACACACACACACACACACACAAGGTGAACATATGAAGAGACTTACCCAGGATGACAGAATGTGGCTACCTTCATTGCAGGATAAAAAAACAACAGTTACTTACGCACAAAAACAAATCACCACTGGTGAACCTGGCATTAGTTTTGTTGCCCAGCCGTGGACTTTTTTAGGACTGTCGACATGTGCGGAACCTTTGAGCGTTCTAGCTGGCAATCGTGGAAGAAGACAAGACACGGCGGGAAAGACGACGAACGAACAGATTATATTTTCATGAGGGAAAAGCTGAATGAGCATTAGTTGACGGTTTTTTTTCCTCAACATCTGGGCCACAGCAATGGCAAGTGTAAAAAACCTCAAAACCATAGGGACTTTTTTTTAACATGGATACAAACGTGACAAAAAAAACATAAAGAAAATTTACCAGCATAAAATACAATTACAAAATAACGACTAAATTTCACATTTCAAGTCGTCAAAAAGTTCAATTTACTAAGAGAGAGAGAGAGAGAGAGAGAGAACAAGATGTTTTGGAGAGAAACAATACTATCTTATTATGAATAGGAAGATTTTTTCTTACCTCGCTTTGAGAAAGAGAATGGATGTAGAAATAAATGTAAGAGTCTAAAACTCACTTTCATATTCCCTCCAAGGGAAGTAACAGAAAGAGATGCAGGAATGTAAAATAAAATCATGTGGGTGAAGAAAGACGCAGGGAGATGCGAGAAGATTTACTACGTTTTGTCTCTAACTCTCTCTCACCCGCGCATGTACAGAGACAGTGATAGAAACAAGCAGAGAGAGAGAGAGAGAAGAGAGAGAGAGAGAGAGAGAGACAGACAGACAGACAGACAGCGACACAGAGAGAGAGAGAGAGCTAAATCTGCAGACATGACACACAGAGTCAAATTTGCAGACCACCCAAAGACACCAAGGGACACCACTAGCGACACGTACTTGAGGTCCTCCATCTCCTCCATCCTGGCGGCCAGCTCCTTGTCGAAGCGGGTCTTGAGGGCGGTGTAGTCGGCGTTGACCTTGGACAGCTGGTTGCGCAGGTTGGTGGAGGTCTCCGCCTCCTCCTCCAGCCGCGCGTTCAGGTTGTCGTAGTCCGCCTGCAGCGCCGACAGGTTCACCTGCAGGTTCTGACGTTGCTGCAACAGACACCACCGGCACGCACAGAGCTTTACACACATGATCTGAGGATCATGAGGATGAAGATCATTTCTATAGCGCTCATCCTAACCACGTGGGCTTCAGGGCCCAGTACAAGTTTTCACACATCACCATCTACAATGTACGCAGGACACACACACACACACGAACGCACACGCACACACACACACACACACACACAGTTTACACACACACACACTTCAGCGTTCACGAGTCATAAACATGCGCATGCATTCACTCACACACACACACACACACACACACACACACACACACACACACACACACACACACACTGGAACACAATGTCACATGCACAAACATTCTAAATAACACGCTGAACAGCTCATTCGTACACGAGCAAAGTGTGCAAGTGACATGTACTTTAGTAATATTTCAGGCGGTATTCTGCAATAACATCATATTCACAAAATCCCACATTGGCAAGTCTACAGGGTGCCCATGCGATACGGCCCCCAATGACTGTGGAACACTTCCTACACACACACACACACACGCACACACACACACACACACACACACACACACACGCACGCACGCACTCGCACGCGCGCACGCACACGCACGCACGCACGCACGCACGCACGCACGCACGCACGCACACATACACACACTACGCCACGCCACCCTCAAAACACCACCCACAACCACCCCACACCCACATACCACCCACACCCACACACCACACCACACCACCCTCAAAACGCCACCCCATACCCACATACCACCCCACATCCACACATCATGCCTCCCACAACCCCTGCATCACCCCACATCCACACATCACCCGCACCCCCCCCCCCCTACCACGCCACCCTCAAACACCACCCCACACAACCGCTCACCGCACCCAGCACCAACCCCACTACCCCACATCCACGCCCACTGACCCGAGACTCGTCGTCCAGCTGCCTCTTGAAGTCCTCCACTTGGGCCTGCAGCTGGCTCCGGGCCTTGCCCAGGGCGGCGTTGGTGGAGTCCAGCTCCTGCACCTGGTGCTGCAGGTCGAAGTTCTCCTGGGTCAGCCTGGACTTGAGGCCCGTCAGCTCGTTCAGCTGCCTGGTGAGGTCGTCCACCTGACTCTTCAGCCCCGAGGCCGTCCGCTCCGCGGAGTCCACGCGGCTCTCCAGGGACGCCTGGTGACCCACGTCCCGGCCATGAGACCCGGGGTTGACAGAGAGAGAGAAAGAGAGAAAGAGAGAGAGAAAGGGAGGAAGAGAGAGAAGGTGGGAGAGAGAGGGAGGGACAGAGAGAGAGAGAAAGAGAGAGGGAGGTAGAAAGAACGAGAGGGGAGGGAGGGAGGAGAAGGGGAGAGATTGAGAGAGGGAGAGAGAAAGAAAGAGACTGAGAAAGAGAGAGAGAGAGACAGAGAAAGAGAGAGACGCAGAGAGAAAGAGAGGGGGGGGGGAGGGGAGAGAGAAAGGGAGGAAGAGAGAGATAAGGTGGAGAGAGAGAGGGAGGGACAGAGAGAGACAGAGAGATGGAGGTAATAAGAACGAGAGGGGGGAGATTGAGAGAGGGTGAGAGAAAGAAAGAGACTGAGAGAGAGAGAGAGAGAGAGAGAGAGAGAGAGAGAGAGAGAGAGAGAGAGAGACTCTGAGAGAGAGAGAGAGAGAGAGAGAGAGAGAGACGGACAGAAACTTTTCTATGTGGAGATGGGGGTGGGGGTGCAGATGGAGGTGTGAGGGAGGGATATTAGCGTACACAATACGACTGTCACGTATTTACCACACTGCCATAAAATGCTTCCCACTTGATCGTGGATTTGATTGAAGAAAAAAAAAAGAAAGCAAAATCATTCGGGGGCTATGCGCTGTCTTTGGAAGCACTCTCCAGATTCTGTCTCCAATTCACTTCTGACCTGGAAAATGCATTTCATTACGATACGAACCATTGTAGGAATCAACACACGAGAGAACGCAATGGGAAACGAATTGGAACCGAAGCGCACAAAACCTGAAATAAAATTTTAGAATAATTCCTACAATTTTTGGTTTCAAAATTCGTTGATGACATTTTGTGCCTGTCAAGATGTATATATAATGGATGAGTCTTCAGTGGATATGACATGAACGATGTAAAGCCTTCAAAACTCATTTTATAATTGCTCATCATTAATCTCAATACTTACCCAACCAGACGGTTTGATACACGAAAATGTGTTAACAACTGGTTTATTTGCTGTGTGAGAGCGTTTTCCTTTCTTTCTTTTTTTCTTCAGAAGAATACTTCTTTTTCTTCATCTTCTTTTTCGGTCGACTTTTAAAAAATATATATATTGTTGCGTCAGATCTTCAATTCTTTCGCTATGATGAAACACACAGTATTGACGGCTGCCCCAAAGCTGCATCTGTAGTTCTGCACCCTCTGGCCGGGTTTGACGTCGTAGAATATTATGGGGTGGACAGTGTCGGAGCATGTGTTCTGGGGTCTGAGATCCAGTGCGCGAAGAACACAACATTCGAGCCCTTTCATGGTCTCTGCAGTACAAAACAGCGCGGAACGATGTGATGGCGGTTACTGACCTTGGCCTTGGCAACCGAGTCGAGCTGTCCGGTGAGGCCATCCAGCTCCACCACCAGAGTCTGTTTCTCCTTCTCCACCCTGAAACCATCGCCAGCGTCATCGTCGTCGTCGTCGTCATAGCATGAATTAGGATCAACATGCACATGGGCGATTCTTCCAAGGCCGAGGTCTTTAATTTGATGCCAAAATCTAATCTGAGGGAATCTTCAGATTCAGAAGACCATCTGATGGCAACAGTAAGAAGAAACACCAGAGAGCGCTTGACAGCAGAAGGCTTTCCTCTGACAGCAGAAGGCTTTCCTCTGACAGCAGAAGGCTTTCCTCTGACAGCAGAAGGCTTTTCCTCTGACAGCAGAAGGCTTTCCTCTGACAGCAGAAGGCTTTCCTCTGACAGCAGAAGGCTTTCCTCTGAAGACATTCTGCTGTCAAGCTCTCCCTGGAGTTTCTTCTTACCTTTGCCATCAGATGGTCTGAATCTGAGAACATTCCCTCAGGTTAGAATCATCACAGATCTTAAAAAAGAAATTTATAGTAAATCCGCCAGATAACATGCGCAAACAAACTACAAGACAAAACGCGACGCGTTTCGACCTCTTAGGTCTTCTTCAGGCAAGATGCACAACAATCAGGGCAATGAAAACGCTCATCGTTCGCCGACTTTGAGAAGTGATAGCTCGCTCTTCGTTGTCACTGTTCTGAAAGTTGTTGATCTTGCCCTGAAGAAGACCTAAGAGGTCGAAACGCGCCGTGTTTTGTCTCATGATGCTTTTGTCCCTGTCAACTGGCGGGGTTACTTCCAATTCATTTTAAACCGTTCAAATTTCCGCCCGCAGTCACCTCACTTTAAACTAAAATGACCACACCATCGTTACGTCCATCCGACTCGTCATCACTTTAAGCTAAAATGACCACACCACCGTTACGTCCATCCGGCTCGTCATCACTTTAAACTAAAATGACCACACCACCGTTACGTCCATCCGACTCGTCATCACTTTAAACTAAAATGACCACACCATCGCTACGTCCATCCGACTCGTCATCACCATCGCCTGCGTTATTTCTTTCTCCATGATTATCGCAGTCGGTGTATTTTTTCTCTCTCTTCATTTGCGTCACTGTTATCAATGTCACATATTGTCATCATTGAGCTGGTTACCGTTTTCCTCAACTGTCACCGTCACCAATGCGGAGCGATAATAATGGTCGTTTTCATCACTATCATCATCAATACTGTCGCCTTTGCCATCCCCATCATCACCACAAATACAATCACCGCATATAATAACAGACGGTCTCTGTAGCCATTCCATTATCACCATCGTAGTCATCCAACATCAATTTAACCTCAAACTGACAAGAAGTCACCATCACCACCGCCGTTCACACGTAGAGCACTACTACGTCACACACACACACACACACACACACACACACACACACACACACACACACACACACACACACACAAAACACAAACACACACACACACACACACAGGGCAGGATGTAAAAAAGCTGTATCGCTTACTCTTTTACCCTCATTAAAGATCATTTTGACTTTGACTTTGACTTTGACACACACGCGCGCGCGCGCACACACACCACACACACACACACACACTCTCTCTCTCTCTCTCTCTCCACACACACACACACACACCGCGCGCGCGCGCGCGGCGCGCGCGCGCACGCACTCTCTCTCGCTCTCTCGCACGCGCGCGCACTCGCGCACGCACGCACACACACACACACACACACACACACACACACACACACCACACACACACACACGCACGCACGCACGCACACACGCACACACGCACACACAACACACACACACACACACACACGCTGCACGTGAACTGACCGGTTCTTGTTCTTGGTCAGATAGTCCACCTGGTCCGACAGGTCGTTGATGGATTCCTGGTGCCGCTTGCGCATGGAGGCTTCCGTGGCCTCAAACTGGGCGTTGGCCAGCTCCATGTCCTTGCGCAGCTTGATGAGCTCCGACTCCCGCTTCTTGCTCACCTCCATCTGGACGCACGCAACCACGTGTCATGTGAATGGGGGGGGGGGGGGGGGGGGGGGGGGGAAGAACACACTCATCATACACACCTGCTACCGGTAAACTTTTCTACAGTGTACTTTCTCACCTAAACATGCGTCATTTTTGAGAGTCGCTCGGAGCTTGTATGTCAAGGTCAAGATCTTTCCTCGCAACGCGTTTAGTCAATAGGTCTGGCTGGCAGTCAAGTTCCGAAAAAAAATCTCAGTTTCTGGTAAACACAGTAATGTCAAAACAAATAAAACTTTTTCGCAGTGCAAACAATTCAGTTCCGACATCACTACCACCATCATTACTGCTGTTTGCTATTAAAACGCACAAACAAAAAATCCCAACAGAAGAACCACGCTTACGATATCGACCAACTGAACTGCCATCTTCCAGCTCAAGCAGGAACAGTCAACCACAAAGAAAGACGATCACAACAACAAGGGCGACAGCGACCACACCACGAACGGCGACAGCGACCACACCAATAACGGCGACAGCGACCACCCCGAGGCTTACCTGAGCCGTGGTGGAAGAACCCTGTTCGTCCAGGCTGTCCTGAAGCTGCTCCACCCGGAAGTTGAGCTCCGCCATCATCTTCTCCGCCTGCCAACAGTCGTCATGACACGTCATCCATCCTTTCCCGACGGGTCACTTTGCTTCTTGAATACGGGTCTACAAATTTGTTCTCTCTCTCTCTCTCTCTCTCTCTCTCTCTCTCTCTCATTTCTTTTTTTTTGTATTTGGGACGTCAAGGGTATTTTCGGAGAATGCATAGATAAGATTAACAGTTACGTTTCACTGTATTATTGCACAGGGGAAAAAAAGGTGTAATTTGTACAGCATTACGATGATTCTTAGAGTTGACATAGATAATACACCTGGCGATTGTTGAGACTGCATCAGAATTTGTCTTCCACTGGGTGGTATTGTAAAAAAAAATAGGTTCGCATTTGTTTTTCTTTCTTTGTTTTTTGTTGTTGTTGTTGTTTTGTATTTGTAGTAGCAAAGCTTTGATTAGCATTTGCACGGCAATACAGATTGGGACAGCATTTGTAGCGAATTAGGTGATTCTAAATTTATTCATTTACTTATTTATTTGTTCATTTATCCATTCGTTTATCTGTTCATTCATCTGTTTATTATTGATCAGTCCATTTCGTGCATGTTGTCTTGTTGCCAGAAGAGATATGGAGAACATTTTCTATAAGTCTGGGTGTCTGTCTATGACGTGCACGTATGACGATGTGTCTGCACCTTATAAACAGACAGACAGACAGGCAGGCAGACAGATCGACAGACAGACAGAGAGGCAGATTCGGGTGGTACAGTGGTAAACACTTACCCTGACACGTCCGTCTCTCTCAGAATCCAGAGCATCCTCGAGCTCTCTGATACGTGCCTGGTGGCAGAGTACGCAGAAAAAGATTATACAACAATTTTTTTAAGAAATCTAAGCAAACGTACACTGATTAGTCTTTGAAGTCAGTTTTGCCAGCACATACATTATTTCATTAGAAGAATTAGTACCTAAGCCTGTGCTTCAACACTTGTTTGAACATATTCACCAACACAAGCCCGAGTACCGTCGTTAATGTTTTCACTCTTTAGTACATTTTGTATTAAGATATACACAACAAAAGCTACTTTAAAAAAAAACTTCAGTCAAACACATCTAAGGTTTTCACGAACGATCCAAACATTAGTTAAAATTCAAACGGTTGGTGTAATTTTTATAGCTCTGTTTAATGCACACAAAAAAGCAGTATCAGCAACTCGCATCTCACACACAGGCCAAACAAAGCGAAGCATTATCATCAGATATTCCCTGGCTGATCATTAACAATGGCATTACGGATTTAGGACAATTGCGCAGTTTTAGTGGCTTAGTTTAGACACATTCATTCGACATTGTTCGACCAATGATTAGCCATGCCAGGAGTTTCATAAAACCAACAAAATAAAACACTCATCAAAAGCGAAACAAAAGCACGCATTCAAATGCCAAGTGAACTTCGTGTCACTTTTTGCGTGTGTGTAATGATAATGACGACACTGGAAATGACGTCAGTGTCGGTCAGCTGACTACGAGGATGCGTGCAGAGCTAATAATACCGCAGAAACTGCATTCCTGTACCCGTGGATTCATGCATGGAATTACGAAAATGGCACCGATGAGAATGACTTCTCTTCCATATGGACAAGTTTTCGCGTGCACATGCGACAGAATCGTTGATTTCAAACCGGTGCTTTAAGGAGCAGCTACATGCGACAGAATCCTTGATTTCAAACCGGTGCTTTAAGGAGCAGCTACAATTTGGCAAAATGAAATAAGAAAGCAAGAAAGAAAGAGAGAAAGAAAGAAAAAGATTTTTTAAAAAAAGAAAGAAGGGAAAAGAAAAAGAAACCGTAAAAAGAAACACTATCGGTACAGGCAAATGATGATGACGGTAATAATGATGTTTTTGAAATGATTGAAATACGTTGTTAATCACAAAAATACATAGATGTTGCGCGCTAGTTTTTTTTTGTTCAAAACCACAAAAAAAACAACAACAACAACAAAAAAACAGCAAACATGCGTGAGCAAACTACGTGACCCCTGTTTCATGGTTTTGGGGTCTTTTTTTTCCCAAAAAAGGAACGTTTCTGGCCTGCTGATCAACGAACAAAATACAAAGGTGAAATCATTCCATGTCGAGCGGAAGTGTCCAACCAAAAACAAGTGGTCATTCGTGTGGTGCGGAAAGAGGAAGATATATGAGGGACGATCACCAGGGTGATCAATCCACGAGCCAAACCGCTCCATCTACCCGGGGTACAGTACCTGATAGCGGAGTTCCTCCGTCTCGAACAGTCTCTTTTCTGTCTCCTTCACCCGTGATTCCTTAACCTGACAAGACAAGCATGTGCACAAGCAGTCAAAGCACGCAGCACACAACAACGGCTCCCAACACACACACACACACCACAGTGCCATCGGGGAATCCAAACACGGCAAGCCAAACGGAACCCGGAAGTGGAACGTATGGGGTACGTTGCGTAGCACGCAGTCAACTGAGACACTTGCATGATATATAAGTGGTTCGGCACTGAAATCACGTGGTCGGACGGGTGAGGAGGGAAAGATAAGATAATGTTGCTTAAAAGGTGTCTTTGATCAAGATGTATTCTGGACGTTGAATAGGGGTGGGCAAAGTGGGTGGACGTGAAAGGGTAAGTAGTATAACAAAACTCCACAAAAAAAGGAAATGCGATCGGGATGTTTGGGGCAAAGAGGAAAACTGTAATCCGCAGCTAAAAAAAAAAAAAAAAAAAAAAAAAAAAAAAGGAAAGAATTGACCGTCAGCACTTTCAAGACGTCATGAGCTGGACCAGTTGGTGAGGGTGTGTCTTCAAGACGTCATGAGCTGGACCAGTGTTGAGGGTGTGTCTTCAAGACGTCATGAGCTGGACCAGTGTTTGAGGGTGTGTCTTCAAGACGTCATGAGCTGGACCAGTGTTGAGGGTGTGTCTTCAAGACGTCATGAGCTGGACCAGTGTTGAGGGTGTGTCTTCAAGACGTCATGAGCTGGACCAGTGTTGAGGGTGTGTCTTCAGACGTCATGAGCTGGACCAGTGTTGAGGGTGTGTCTTCAAGACGTCATGAGCTGGACCAGTGTTGAGGGTGTGTGTCTTCAAGACGTCATGAGCTGGACCAGTGTTGAGGGTGTGTCTTCAAGACGTCATGAGCTGGACCAGTGTTGAGGGTGTGTCTTCAAGACGTCATGAGCTGGACCAGTGTTGAGGGTGTGTCTTCAAGACGTCATGAGCTGGGACCAGTGTTGAGGGTGTGTCTTCAAGACGTCATGAGCTGGACCAGTGTTGAGGGTGTGTCTTCAAGACGTCATGAGCTGGACCAGTGTTGAGGGTGTGTCTTCAAGACGTCATGAGCTGGACCAGTGTTGAGGGTGTGTCTTCAAGACGTCATGAGTGGACCAGTGTTGAGGGTGTGTCTTCAAGACGTCATGAGCTGGACCAGTGTTGAGGGTGTGTCTTCAAGACGTCATGAGCTGGACCAGTGT
>CM031602.1:62563091-62565591 GCA_018398815.1 Conus ventricosus
GGGATCAAACTGCACCCGACACGATGGAGGACATTTACCTTATTCTTTTGATGTCTCCCGACCTATTTACCCTTAGCCCAAGTACTCTCGCTTGAGCAGTCTCTGCGCAGAATCTTCACAACGTGTCAGGAATCATCGGTATTCCCGGCAGTGGCCGAGCTTCCCTTGATCTTTCTTGCCTCCTCACTATCACCTCTCATGCGATTCCCCCTTTCTTGCTGACCACCCAGGCGTGAACCTAACACCTTCCGGGTGGCACTGTCTACCTGCTGACATCAGCGCGTGCCCACAGACATCCGTGGCACGTGCCAGAGAGCTAGGATGGGGGAGAGTGGCGGTGGTGGTGGTGGAGTAGGAGAGCGAAAAGGGCGATGAAGGGGGACGGCCGGGGGAAAGGGGAGAGGGAATGTGTTACAGGCACCGACGGTGGTGCATGTCCGTGGTTACACGCCTGGACGTACTAGGACGTTGTTGTTCGGGCAGGGAGAGCGCATGGTCAGAGAGAATGGACCCGAAGCGAGCAGCACGTGCTGGCATCCTGTTGACCCTGTTTGTTTCCCCATTCGTCAACATCCTCTCCTCCCTCCCTCTCTTTCCTCCACCCCCTCCCTCCCCATTCTCTTTCACAAGCTCCGTTCCTACATCTCCGTTGTTCTTCCTTTCTTTGTATGTCCGTTGGATTTCCGTAAACCTCCTCTCCCCCCCCCCCCTCTCTCTCTCTTGTGTGTGTGTGTGTGTGTGTGTGTGTGTGTGTGTGTGTGTGTGTGTGTGTGTGTGTGCGTTCGCGCATGTTGACAGTGACCGTATTTTGGGAGTTGATGAAATTGGTAACGACACGGCAACGAGATAACCTAGCGGCACATCGCCCACCCTTGTACACGGCAGACCCAGAGTTCCGTTCCAGCCTGGACGCAAGGGGGCTGGCTACATACAGGTTTCTCGCCCACACTCACAACAGGTCATACGACACACGCAGAGGCTTTGTGGGCTTGTCTGACACTATCCCTATCACGTAAGAGCGACAACACTTGAAGATGGGTGACGACAATGCCAATGTTGTGTGCTGGACCCCACACTGGTCCAAAGTCGCAGTCTCTACAAAATCGGTGCTAACCTTTCTTCTCAAACTGCATGCATCACGAGGCTGGGATTGACATGACTTCTCTCACCTTACCCTCAACCCTTCTCTGGCCCCCGTTCTTAACTTGGCACAGTCATCTTCAATCGTTTAAGTTTCGTCGTACCATCCGATGGTGTTGCCATGTATGCATGTGCACGGTTCAGTATGCATGCGATGGCAACTTCTCCTGGGAGAAGGGGGGGGGGGAGGTGAGGAAGGGGGGGGGGAGGAGAAGAAAGTGGGTGAATTGACATGGCACCACTTGGCACAGGTGAGATCCTGTCCCATGTGCAGCTAATGCTATGTACCCAGTCAGCAGGCTCTCCTGTCCCATGTGCAGCTAATGCTATGTACCCAGTCAGCAGGCTCTCCTGCCCCGAGGCAACGAGCAGGTTGCGCCCTTGCCAACAAACAGAGACTATGACAAACATACACCCCCAGGTGGGAAGAACGGGGAGAAAATCTCTCTCTCTCTCTCTCTCTCTCTCTCTCTCTCTAAGAACGGGAAGCAGTCTCTCTCTCTCTCTCTCTCTCTCTCTCTCTCTTTGCACTCTCTCTCTCTCTCTCTCTCTCTCTCTCTCTCTCTGTCTGGTTGTGTGTCTGTGTCTGTGTGCGTGACTGTACGCGCGCGCGCGCGTCTGTGTGTGTGTGTGTGTGTGTGTGTGTGTGTGTGTGTGTGTGTGTGCAGTGGCCAAAATCTGCTGAAAAAGCTGATCAAACTTTCTGCACAAACTGGCGGCTTTCTGTTCAAAGGCACACAAACTAAGATAGGCATGTGTGAGTCACACAAAACTCGAAGATTTTGCATGAGATCCGCCTTCAAACACTCTGGAAAGAAATCAAGGAAGGGATTTTTTTTTTTTTAATGTACCGAGACAAAGTAATGTATGCACCAATGATTCACTGGCTTGGCTTGGGAGAATTCTCTCCCCTGCCCATCCCAATCTCCCCCATGCACACCCTGCTTGCTCCAACTGCCTAACTCCCCCCCCCCCCCCCCCCCTCTCTCTCTCTCTCTCTCACGTCTGGAGAAATCCCCAGCAAAAACAAGCCGCCCCCTTGTCACTTTCAAGCGGCATCACCCGCACGCGCTTCCCGTAAAAGGGGAAACATGCAGGCTATTAATAGACGGCCGTGGCACGCGCATTATCGCTCGGGCTGTCTGCCGGCAAGTGCCTGCACGTGGAGTTGACGCACGGCTACGTCTGCACACCTGGCCCGCGCTCTGTTGGTGCGGGTCGTGTTTTCTCGCCAACAAGCCGGCCGGGTTTCCCGGTGGCTCAAGCAGCTCGCGCGCTGCGCGCGAGGCACCCGATGTCAGTTCGGAGAACCGATTTCACAGCTTTCGTTATCGTGGTGGAATAGTGTGGGGAGAGGTGT
>CM031602.1:62577978-62580478 GCA_018398815.1 Conus ventricosus
ATTAAACCAGCCCAAAGGCCTTTTGTCAGATTCTTCTTTCTTTTCGCCACTTTCTTTTCAATTTATTAAAAATTCACTTTTTTGTTTGTTTACCTCACAAACTTCGCATATTTCTTTCTCCTTTCGTATCGATGCAGACAAATGCAATTCAGCGATGAGTTGTTTTTTGTTGTGTTGTTGTTGTTGTAAATTTTGTTCGTCACTGAGCACATCATCAGCTACGGCTTGTTGATGCTTCATTTTTAATAATAATTTGTTTATGTACATATCATTGATAAATAATAATATTTAAAAAAATACTTACAGAAAAAAAAACCAACAACACCGTCAACAATAGTTACCAATCAAACTTTAGCTCAACGGTACCTTCTTCCTGCAAGGAAGTTCTGTGCTCTGTCTCTGAAGGACTATGTGTTCTTTGTTCCTCGCCGTGGTTGTTCATGTTGTTCGTGAAGCTGAGATTGGGACTTTTATCAGCTCCTTTTTGTATTTCTTCAGGCTGAAGATTTCTTGGACCGAGGGTTAGTGCCCATGTGGCACTGGCTTACAGATAGATGCCAGCCCACATCCTCCCAGACCTGTACCCCTACGACAGCAAACGTGTGTGTGCGCGCCTTACGCTCACAGCGGAAACCGTATCCTTACAGCGGTCCCAAACAGAGCATGCTGCCTTCATTGTTGGCCATTGTTGTGGGTAAATCCACAAAGGGGTGTGTTGTAACGAATGCACTGAAATGGAATCCACCGCAAAGAAAGGAGAGTTGACGAGAACATAATTATGTTTTAGGTAAGGAAAACAATAGTAATGCACCGTCCTCCCAACTGACAAATGAATATACATACATGTATGCCGTAATATCGTCTGGTCATCGCGCGTCCGGTGAAAAACAGGGTCAGTGCTCTGGTCACTAGGTGAATGGGAGAGAAGAGAGAGAGAGAGAGAGCGAGAGAGAGAGAGAGAGAGAGAGAGGAGAGAGAGAGAGAGGGAGGGAGGGAGGGAGAGAGACAGAGAGAGCGAGAGAATGGAGGGAGGGAGACAGAGGAGAGAGAGAGAGAGGGGAGAGGAGAGAGAGAGAGGAGAGCATGCTGGTAATAATGTAGAGAGAGAGAGGAGAGGGAGAGGGGGGGGGGGGGGAGAGAAGGGACAAACATGCCGTTCACATCCTTTGATTACACAGAAGCAAACTGGGGCAATTTGACGTAAGGTATCAACAAGTCTTTCTCCCCTCTTTTTTTCTTGTTAGTCGGTATGTCTTTGACTTCAAATCATGGTAGTCTGTCTCTCTCCCCCCCCCCCCCCCAATCCCCCCCCCCTCCCCCGTGCCCAATAATTTCAGAGGAGCCCTGCTTCCCATGAGCCCCTGCTTCCCATGCCAGTGCTCTCTCTCTCTCTCTCTCTCTCTCTCTCCTCTCTCTCTCTCTCTCTCTCTCTCTCTCTCTCTGTATGCCCAGCTGGGATACTTGATTCAGTTCTGTGAAGGTTACAGCGGCGGGAGGGACAGGCTGCGCCCCCCCCCCCCTTCCCATGATGCCGTGCCCCCCCCCCCCCCCCCCCCCCCCCCCCCCCCAATAAAGGACATCATTCCTACAACGTTTACACGTTGACATCAGTCAGATACCAGAGAACGTAAGCTTGCCAGCTATTTGTGGCACTGACAAGTGGCACTGCCATAACTCCCAGGTCCAAGACTCTGGCACGATCGAGGTGCAGTGCGGGGTCTGGAAGGAAGCCCCTGAGGCAGACCAAAGAGAGACTGTGGACAGACCACAAACAGACAGGACAGGATTGACGGCCCTCGACACTGTGTACTGTGGACAGACCACAAACAGGGCAGGACAGGATTGACGGCGTCGACACTGTGTTCCAGGACTGACCCAACCCACCGTGTGGGAAGGTCGGCGCTGTGCAAGCGGTCAGCCTTGGTAACGCTTAGTGTGACGGACTAGGCGAATGGGGATGATGCCAGATACAATGGGCCAACATTCCTGGGACGAAGCCGCCTCACAAACTGTCCGTTTCTCTATTCGAGACTCCTCTCTCTCTCTCTCTCTCTCTCTCTCTCTCTCTCTCTCTCTCTCTCTCTCTCTCTCTCTGTGTGTGTGTGTGTGTGTGTGTGTGTGTGTGTGTGTGTGTGTGTGTGTGTGTGTGTGTATGTGTGTGTGTGTGTGTGTGTGGTGTGAAATACGTTAAAAGGAGACTGCTTACTATTTTCTATATATATTTTAAAAAAAAAAAGTTTTTCTTATTGTTGTGTTTAATTTTGTCAAATTGATGTAATTGTTCTTTATTGTTTATTGTTATTTTGAGGGCATAGTGTAAAAAAGCTTCCAGCTTATCTATTCACCCTCATTAAAGATTTCGAGTTTCGAGTTTCGAGTTCTCTCTCTCTCTCTCTCTCTCTCTCTCTCTCTCTCTCTCTCTCTCTCTCTCTCTCTCTCTCTCTCTCTGTATGTCTGAGATCCAGTTGTGCTAAATACTGGCAAAATTCTGCCCCCCCCC
>CM031602.1:62590478-62595185 GCA_018398815.1 Conus ventricosus
TTTCGAAAGATACCACAATTCTTCAGATTACGGACACAACATTGTCTGCATTCCAACGGTTCAGCTGGTGACGCTACAATTGTCTAAAAATACAACAACGACAACAACAACAACAAACAAACAGGTACATAGTGAAAAAGTTTGAACTGTTACACGGCTGTCTTCCTATTTTCAGTTATTTGTATCAGGCCTTATCTCACTTAGTGTTCAGTCTCAAATCTTAGAGCTTTTATCTCTTCTCTCTCTCTCTCTCTCTCTCTCTCTCTCTCTCTCTCTCTCTCTCTCTCTCTCTCTCTCTCTCTCTTTCTACATGTCGGACGATTCAGAGAAAAGGGATTGAACAATACTGCACAACTCGCCGAGTCAAGAAATGCAGAGAGAAAACAGAGACAATTCTGTTGAAGTAAGCAAAAGGGGACTGAACTCTGTGTGTGTGTGTGTGTGTGTGTGTGTGTGTGTGTGTGTGTGTGTGTGTGTGTGTGTGTGTGTGTGCGTTCACAGAACGTGTGGATGGGAACTCTGTCTGGAAAGATGTCCTTTCCTATGCATTTCCCGCTGCTCTTCGTCAAATCATACGCCCAGCTTGGTATCAGGAAATAGTGACACACTATCACATGACAATGGCGCGTACAAAATCAAATAACGCTGAATTGGCTTAAACATTTCATACAAAGAGAACTCTTGTACAGCCCGAGTACGAAAGAGAAATTCCCTCCCTCAATCCCTCCGTCTCTCCCTCTGTCTCTGTCTGTCTGTGCGTCTGTCCTCTCTCTCTCTGTCTCTCTCTCTCTCTCTCTCTCTCTCTCTCTCGCACACACACACACACACACACACACACACACACACACACACACACACACACACACACACACTCTCTCTCTCTCTCTCTCTCTCCGTCACTCACTCATTCACTCTCTCTCTCTCTCTCTCTCACACACACACACACACACACACTCTCCTCTCTCTCTCTCTCTCTCTCTCTCTCTCACACACACACACACACACACACACACACACACACACACACACACACAGAGCAACAGACAGACAGACTGTGACAGAGTCAGAGACAGAGACAGAGAGAAACTGAAACCTTTTCTAAAAAAAAAAAAAAAAAAAAAAAAAAGATAAGTGGCGCCAAGCCCTGGCATTCCTGTGAATGTGGTAGCACTGTTTGTTATACCCGCATGCCGGTGGCCATGCCACCGATGAGTTCCAGAGTATTTTTGTTTTCGCCTGTGGAATGTTCTCCGGGAGGGCCACAGCCAATTCTTTAATTCAGCGTGTTATCAGGGTTCTGAGATGGGCAGGTCCAGAAACCTTATCAACTGTATAAACATTATCTCTCTCTCTCTCTCTCTCTCTCTCTCTCTCTCTCTCTCTCTCTCTCTCTCTGTGTATAAGTAGTACATGGGTTGTGGTGAGTGTGTGTGTGTGTGTGTGTGTGTGTGTGTGTGTGTGTGTGTGTGTGTGTGTATGTGTGTGTGTGTGTGTGTGTGTGTGTGTGTGTGTGTGTGTGTGTGTGTGTGTGTGTGGTAGGGAGGAGGGTGTACATTAGAATGAATAAATGAATGTTTGCATGGCGTGATTGTCAGCTGGTATGTACATTCGCATGCAGGCTGCCTTCCACTACCAGGGTCACAGAATGAATGTACATACGCATTGACCCAAACAGGTCTGGCAGTGTCCTCTATTTGAAGGACTTAATCACTGGCCCTCTAATGCTTTTCCTTTATTCTTCAATCTACCAGTTGGTGATCAAGTGTTTCAAAGGTCAGTATAGTCTGACCTCAGACTGATCATCGTGTAATCATCTTCACACCGGAAGTGTGGCCTCAGAAGCGGAAGTGGAACAAAGTGTAGTCTTTCTTGATGCACAAGTATTATAAGCAACGGGTATATCACTTGGTACAGAATGACGTCATCACGGGTTTTTATCCTCACTTTTTTTTATCTTGATTTGTATCCGTGAGAAAGGACACTTCAGTGAGTACAAACATGGCGGCCATCTGAGTCTCATTATCCTCCTCGCTACGGCATCGTTTTTCAAATGTCGTTTCATGGCATGATAACTCCTAAATCCAGCCACACACACCTACATTATACATCCAAGCTGTCTTTTGATTTGAAACAACAACAACAAAATCCGTAAATACTTCACACAACTCGTTCCAGTGTCAGTGGTCCAAACCCATTTGGCGATGTGTTAATGGTTAGAAAACGACAACAAACAGTGACGCCTCTGAAGAGTTAGCTAATCCTGGTTAAAATGTGATGGTAGGCAACGCAGGCACACATCAGAAGACCCAGCGGGTTACACACGAGAAGCCCCACTATCATCATCACCACTCCCATGGTACATGGAACAGCTGTAGAGGTTACAGAACATGAATTGATAGCACCATCATTTACACACACAGACACACACACACATTTAGACCACCCACATCACAGCTTTCTGTTCAGCCACCATGCGCATATTGCAAAAATCATAGAATAGAAAGTCACGTAACATCGTCATTGCATGATCCACAACACATCTTGCTGGTGTCTGAATCGGGACCTTAGCACAATCTCAGAAGAGTCGGGGAAGGACGTAGAACATGAAGGCTAAAACTGAGACTAATGAAAACATCACTCCAAAGGAATGCTGCTTACGGGAGCAAGAGTTACCCATCTTGTTTGTTGTTGATTGTTTACCGTTCCATGCCTCATTTCATATTTACTTTTGAGATTACTGAGTTGAGAGAAACAAGGACAGGTGGGCATTGTTACAAGCAGGGACGAGGTCCTCGGTCTATCGACATGGCAGACATGGAAACACAGATACTGGGAATCCCGACAGCCGTACTTTGGACTTTCTGGATCTATCCACATGGTCAGTTTAAACATTTGGACACGAAAAGACATAGACAAATAATCCTACGTCACGCTTTTGACTTTCTTGATCTATCCACGTGGTTCAAACTTTCGACACGGAAAGGCATGGATAGATACATCCTACAGCTAAAGTGCTGACTTTCTGCGTCTATCCACATGGATAATGTTTAAAACATTTGGACATGAAAAGACAGAGACAAATAATCCTACGGCTATGCTTTTGACTTTCTTGATCTATCCACGTGGCTACTTGAACAATTGGATATGGAAACGCGTGGACATTTAATCCTAAAGCGACACTTTCGACTTTCTTAAACAGTGTTAAACACTTGGACATTGAAACGCACGAACAGCTCTACCTTTGACTTTCTTGTTCTATCCACAAATGTGACTTCAACACTTGGGCATGGAAACGCAGGGACAGATCATCCTGAAGCTAAACTTTATACTGCTCCTCTTCAACAAGACACCCTCAAATGACCACAAAATTCCAAAGACGTCAATTAAGATGCACAGCCCCACCCACCCCCACCCCCATCCCACCTACCCCTACCCCTAGGCAGATGACACAGCGATACAATCCAGGGGATGGGAGACAAAAAAAAAAGGTGTGTGGAGGTCGGGGTGGGAGCCACCAAAGCAGGGTACCTACCTCCAGCCTGTTCTGGGTGGTCGGGGAGGTGCCCCGATAGACATTGTAGGTTCTGGACACCTTTCGCACCACACTGACATCGGAACCGTAATCCATCTTGCTGACTGTGGCTGCTGCTGCTGCTGCTGTGGGTAAAGGAAAACGGGCCTGCTGCTGCTGCTGGTGGTGAAAGGAAGGGGAGCAGGGCTGGTGGTGTGGTGGTGGTGGTGGTGGTGGTGCTGTTGCTGCTGCTGTCAAGGTAGCAGAAAAGAGAGGGTAGGCTGGGCAGAAGAAACGCCGAGGTCGGCTGAGGAGCAGGTGCAGTGGGTGGTGGTGGTGGTGGTGGTGGTGGGGGTGTGTGACAGACACGAGGGACTGACCAAAATCGAAAACAGGAGCTAAGCAATCTCCGCCACGACCTGGCCCGGCACAGACTTCGGCGAGGAGACAGACACGACTGACGGAGACCACGGCTCTCAGTGGAGCTTCAGCACTCCTCGAAATTCCTTAAATACCCCCTGGCGGCGCTTTTACACAAGGAACCGACCGCTAGGGGGCTGCGCAGGCGCAGAGCTTGCCGGTGAGACTTTTGGGTGGGTGGGGGGTGGGGTGGAAATGGAGCAAGAAGAAGGAAGGGGGCGGGAAGGTGTGTGTGTGTGTGTTAGAGAGGGTAATTTGATCTCTCCTACCAGTCAAAGAAGGCAAAGAGGAGAGGGGGGCAGGTGCGCCGTTTCGTGTGTGTTACCTGCGTGTATTTTTATTATAATGGCTTTTCACCTGAAGTTATCATCACGTAGACGAAGAGGTGGTAGTGGCGAAGGGGAGGGTACGAACGGACATCTGGAAAGGTCGACTGTCCAGACCTTAAAGGTCAAGACTTACTACATGAGCTCTGAGAGAAATATCACGATGGTCGACAAAAAGCGAAACCAGGGCTATGAGGAAGGAAGTATTATGAGGGGGCTGGGTGAGAGAGAGAGAGAGAGAGAGAGAAGCACGCAGCGTGCAGCGCGCGGATTGCCGGCTGACAGCGGGTTGAGAAAGAGGGGCCCGGTAGTGGTACGAGCATCACGTGCGCCATATATGGGAGAGGGCTGAGACAGGGTTCTGTGTAGTCGAGTCGTCAGACTGGGATCTTCTCTCTCTCTCTGTGTTTCTCCTCTCTCTCTCTCCTCTCTCTCTCTCCCTCCCCCCCC
>CM031602.1:62622167-62649487 GCA_018398815.1 Conus ventricosus
GAACCGTATCCTAACAGCAGTCCCAAATAGTGCGTGTTGCCTTTATTTTCGGCACTTTTGTCCATTACTCTTGGCATGGTATCCAACGCAAAGAAAGGGTATTTCAAAAGAAAATGCGATTTCTGTGATGAAATACAGCAATGAACCCTCCCCCTTCAGATGATTGAATACATACCAAAGTATCGTCTGCTTGTATGCACGTTCAGTCAGAATCGGGTCAGCCTTGTCACTATGAGAGAGAACGTGAGAGAGAGAGAGAGAGAGAGAGAGAGTCTGCATGCTGATAACAAAGCATCTTCCTGTGCGCGGGAATTTTGCTGAAGGCACGCGCTAGCTGGAACTGGCTCTGTGACGGACAACACGTGCCATGCGCGCGGCTGTGGGAAAGAATGAGGAGGCTGCATCCTCAGGGGAGCGTGCATTGCTGTTAGCTTACAGTCAGCTGTGAGCATAAGGCGCACACACACACGACCCTATCCAGTCTCTCCATGTTGGATTTCTTTTAGAGAGCTGAAGAAGCAAAACTGGTCGTGGATGAGGGTGGACCGCATCACGGACAGGTAAAGATGTGTACAGGATGGTTCTGTTGACTCTGCATTGTCAAAGCTTCCACAGGAATGTCCTGCGCGTGCCTGCACCCTATGTGAACACAGCGCAGGCTTCCAAGGTGTGCAGGATGTTCCCAGCTGGTGGTTCGGCAGTTGAGGAAACAGTATTTCTCCGAGTCCCACCCGCACCTCGTGCGAATCTTTTTCTTTCTCGAAGTTTCCACAGGAAGAAAAGCCGATTAATGACTTTATTGTAGCAGGCGTCGATGTGTGCAAGTCTGCTACATGACTTGCCGAGGTACTGTAAGTGTGCACAGTGCCGCTTCATCATCGTTGAGACAAGTGTGGAAAACATGGCTTCTTGCGGAAGTCGATGACCGTCTTCTCTGTCTTGATGGCGTCAAGTCCTGAAAATATCTGTCGCTCCACTTCACTGGTTAGCTGGTTGTCTTTCGGTACCACGGACGGACACACAGACAGCAATTTCTTCGTTCCCATTGTAAAGTACTCCCTGTTCTGTAAGAACTGGGAGACAAAAAGTGAACTCGATGCAAAATGACAAAAAGGTTGACAGTCTTTGAAGCAGTCCCCAAAAGGTCCCCCACCCCATCATCGAACCCTCTCCATCATCCCACAGCATACCCCACCCCAGTTTGAAAATAACAGGAAAACCTATTTCTGGGAAACGAACAACCGAGCTGAAGATATTGACGAAGTCGTTCTGGGGACGACCCAAAATGCCATCCCTCAAGGTGTCATCCCCCCCCTCCATTTACTCACCCTCTTGTTTTGAGACAGCACGTACATCAGGATGACAGCGAGTCCGACTCAAAATATTGGCAAGGTCCTGTTGAAGGAAACCTAAAATATCCCGTTGTTTGTCCTGCCTGAAGTTCAATGGTGCGTTGTCTGTTTTGGTACTTTGTTTGTTCCGTTCGATTTGTCGGTTCCAGTTGATTCTACTTTCGCTCTTATGCTAAAATATCACCATCCACCCCCCTCTACCTATACCTTCTTACTGCCCGAAGCTTCATCCTTCCCCATCCCCCCACCCCCGCAAAGTTCCCCGCCCCTGTTGTATAGTGTCCGGAATTTCCTGAATCCCAGCAATTTAAGGCTAAATTTTCAATTATTTATGTATTCATCCCAATTACACCCACACACATTCTAATATTACTTAATGTGGAAAGATGTTAAGTTGAAGACAACAACACACACACACGCACGTGCATGCACGCACGCATGCGCGCGCTCACGCACACACACTCTCTCACTACTATTTCTGGGAAATGATTCTCCAGGAAACTAGAGTGGAGGTAAAAAAAAAAAGGGAGGGGGGGGGGGGGGGGGGGGGGGAGAGGGGAGGAGAGACAGAGTGAAAGACAGAAACAAAACCGAGGCACTGACAGTAGATTGGTCAGGGAATTCTTTGGCAGACACAGACTTCACCGTAGAACTGGGAGAACTTCACGAAGAAAATCTCTTTCTCTCGGAAATTTTGCTCCCGTGACAAGAAAAAATACTCTCTCTTACAGGAGAACAGTAGTCCACAGGAAGAAAAAAATCTCTCTCATCTTAGTCTTTATGCCTCTTTATTAACGTTTCTCTTCTTTCTGTATATTTTTTAATTCTCCGCTTGTCTGTCCTTTTTATGTGCCTCTATTTGTCACTCACTCATTTTTACTCTCTCTCGTGTCTTTGCTACGCTCAGAATGCATGTGTGTCCCAGTCTCAAACCATAACTCGTTCCTTTCTGCATTCCTCTGCGCCTCTGTTTCCCCGACCCACCCCTTATTTTTCCCCATCCGTGTCTCCTTTCTCCGCAATTACCCCCCCCCCCCCCCCCCCTCTCTCTCTCTTGTGTGTGTGTGTGCGCGTGTATCTGTCGTCTGTGTCAGTGTGCGTGCGCACGCTGCACCTGTTTGCGTGTGGGTACACATACAACCCAAAACACACGTGCCCACACACACATTCAGATTCCACTTTACATGCCCTCCTGTCTCTCCTTTGGGGACTTTCGAGGTATTACAGCACGCTCATGAATGTTAAAAAGACAATCAACATGTGGTAAGAGGTGCAACTGTTCGTTGTCAGGTATTTTTACGTGTGCTAGAGAGGAGAGAGAGGAGGGGGGGGGGGGAGTAGAGTGGGGGGAGAGAGAGAGGAGGAATAGGAAGGGGTTGGGGGACAGACAGACCGACTGACACAGAACGGACAGCGGAGAGGAGGAAGGGAGGGTTTGAAGGAGAGTGGGAGAGCGAATGCAAATGTTTTATTCAAAAGAGCTCGGCCACAGTTGAAGGAGGGCAATACATATTCACAAACACGACGACGCGGAGATAGAAAGAGACCCACGGATATAGACATAGAACATACAGAGGACCAGAGACAGAGACGGGAACACAGAGTTGAAAGGAAAAGGAGATGGCGACAGATACCAGTTAAGAGGGAGACAGAATCCGAGATAAAGCGCCTGACCAAGCGAGACAGACCAAGCAACAATGATTCAGACTTATTGAAAGATGGGGAGAGATTGTGTGTGTAACAGGGAGACAGAATCTGAGATGAAGCAACTGAAAAGCGAGACAGACCAAGGGAGAGACAGAAACAAAGAGTCAGAGACTTACTAAGACAGAGTCCCAGACACAGGGACAGTCTGATGGACAACGGCTAAGAGAGAGAGAGAGAGAGAGAGAGAGAGAGAGAAAATTGAAATGTCAATACTTTCCATCCGAGCATTTCAGCAGACATTGCAGCAAGATGGGGGGGGGGGGGGGGGGATGTGAGGGGAAAGAGGAAGAGGGGAGGAGTGAAAGGGGAAGAGGGAGGGAGCAAACAGTGATCATCACTCACACACAATTCCGGTGCTTAGTGGAAAATTTTGTGCAGTTCCATAATACAACGAATGTCAGCATGGATTACCTTTAAAGGAGCTTTAGTGTGTACGCTTCATTTCCCAAGTCCATTCAAAAGTCAGCATGGATTTCCTGTACAGAGCCAGCGATGAATGTACATTTCCAGAATCACCAGAATGTTTGCATAATTAGCACTCAGCTCTCACCAGTTTGCTCTTTGGTGTTGAATGTCTACATTCAGTGACATGTACTTAGTTGGTTCAACAATAACCGACATTTTCTGGTGGCAAGATTCTGCAAATTTCTTGACAATTCAAAGTCTAAAGCGATTCACCTACACTTTAATATTTATACATGTTCAGTAAACCGTCATGACCCAATGCTGTTAAAATATTAGCAACCAGATGTCAGAGCTGGTATGACTTAAAGGATCTCTGTGTGTATGATAAAGGACATGTATGCGTGTGCTTCATACCTACAGTCCACCGAATATCTGCATGACGTTCAATGCGTATACTGACCTGCCAACACAGAAACGGTCTATGGTGTACTTTCCTCACATAAACAGGTGTATTTTGGAGAGAAAGAACACAGATGTATTTCATTTTCATACCATTCATTGTTTCGCAACACTTCTTGGGGCAAGAAGGATTGTCAGTTGATGAATTTCCTTGCTTCATGTCCAGTTTTCACAAATTAACACTTCTGAACCGTTGAACAGATATGCATATGCACTTCCTGTAAACAATATCTGATAGTAACAGTCCACAGATTCCAGAATTTAAGCAATGTCTGATGTAGTGTATAAAAAGAAACTTTGCTACAATTTTTTGCTTGGCGTGTTTTTCACTTGAGAGGTGTATTGTCATACTCTGTGTAAAATGGCGAACAAAATATGCCAAAAGCGTTTGGATAGGCAGGTCTGCATATAATTCATTGATATAATCCACAGGATGCTGACATACATACCTTCTTTCAAGACCTTTTATATGTATACTTCATTGCCATAGTCCATTAGAAGCCCGCAAGCATCACCTTTGCAGGACTTTAACTGTGTGTACTTAAATTTTTCTGCGTGGGAACGCACTCTGCATATGTGTTCATCAGTGACATCAAATAATCAAAACTGGATGCACGATCTTTCACCTAAAATTACGATCCATGCTCATGCATATACATGAAAGGAGTTCAATCCCAAGCAGATATACCGACTGTGGATCAGAAAATCTGCCTGAATCCTTCAAACAGAGACACCAACAGGGGTCAGACTCAAGATCCTTCAACGGTTGGTCCAATGCTGTGACCACTTAGTCACCCACACCATTCTTCACGTTACCCGTCATTGATCATTTCTCAGTGGTTCTTCTCCAGGCCATAGACAGTACAGAAAGGAGAACAAGTCAAAAATACTAAATCCACACACACATAAAGCACCATCACCGACACAGGAAAAACAACAGCAACCTTCACACGTAACTGCACGCTCATCTTTTTAATTCAAATGAAGACACACGATGCAACCACACACCAAATTCCACCATACCTAACAAAAACACTCACATTTTTCATTCAAATGAAGACCCACAAGATGCAACCATCACACATCAATTCCACCACACACATTTTCTTTCCCATTCTCTCTTTCTCTCTGTTTACTCTGCAGCTGTCTATCATTCAAACACTTATCCGTACAATTTAAAACATCTGCTCCGCTGAGATACAAGCTACCATTCAAACGGCCAAAGAAAGACTAGGTTTCCTGACGAGCTTTAGCAGTGCTATTAATAAAATCTGGGTTTTAATCAGTTTTAATCAGACTGTGTAACAGACAAAACGTATCATGTTCAATGAACTGTTGCCGACAGCAGCTTTTTGTCAAATATTCAGAAAAACACTACGCTTTAATGGAACATATCTAGGATTATCAGCCAGAGATACTTTTTTGTCTTCTGTTGTGTAACTGTGTGGACTGCCTTATGCATCGCAAGATGCGGGAGCATCTAAATCTAAGTAAAATAAGTTGTGTAACGCCTGGGAAACGTTCTCCTCTGTTAAAAAATCTTCAGCTGCACATTAAGTGATCACCACTCCCACTGACTGAAGACACAGTTTCCAAGTTTCTTTCTGTATTTCTTTTTCCTCCCAGTACTTTTCTTTAAGCACAGTTTACTTTAGATACATAAAAGCCCAATGTAAAATGAAAATCAGGTAACCAAAAACAAAACTACACAACTCGTCTGTAGTTCATATCCACCTTCAGCCATTAAAACGGAAATCAAAAGAGAAACATTTCGCATTCAGATCCATTGCACCTTGTAGCCTTGCCTTGTCTCACCGAGATCACGGTTAAAGCTTGGGCTGAATGTGCCCTAAATAAAAACTGATCTGATTTTCTGAACATCTCTACAGATTTGTCCACTGCCCCATAAATTAAGAACAGAGCTGCAGATTTGTTTCATGATTTAAAAAAAAAAAAAATCTCCACACAATGATTTGATACTGAATGGTCAAAATAGAAAATTAAGAATAAAGACAATCATATTTAAAGATTTATTTTTGTGGCTATCTTCGCATACTTTCGTTTGAATATTTCAACACCTGCCAAGTGTAGACTGTGCTAGGCATGGAAATGAATGAAAACAACCAACCCTTTTACCCTGAATGTACAGTATATACAGTAGGGCGAACCAACAGAATGAAAGACTACAGAATGAAAGACAGACTAACATTGTCTTTCCTTTTAGCGGACATGACCAATTTCCCCACCTTTGTTGACATCCTTGGTTATTTTTTCTTCTTCTTCTTTCGTCTGCTTTCATGAAAATCTGACCCAAATACAAAGAGAATTTATCCCCAAATTTTAAGTTTTGATTAACAGAGTACTATTCAATTCAAATAACACAATACATCATCTTGATCTACTTAGACTACAAACATGTTTCTTTTATTTTAGTACTTTAAGCTTCAAACGATAATAGATTTTTCCACCGAAATCTTTTTTGTGGGTTATACTGCTCAAGATGCCTTTGAATGCCATGAATTTCTTTCTTTCTTTCTGCGTACGCAGACTGATACTCCTGCGGACACTGCCTGTATAGACAGGCAGTGAAGTTTTGAGTGTATGACCGTTTTTTATCCCGCCATTAAGGCAGCCATACTCCATCTTCGGGGAAGGTGCATGCTATGTGTAACGTGTCGTCCATACCAACGGCCAAACTGGCCTTCGCTTCCGAAAGTTGGTGACAGGATTTTACGTGTGTGCAAGATGTTGTGAGTGCATTCACACACGGAACCTCTGGTTTATTGTCTCATTCGAAGGACTGTATGGGGAATGGAGTCAGAACCAATGCTAACTCCGAGGGAAAAATCCCCTGCACCGAAATTCGAACCCGCAACCCCAGGATCACGAGTCCGGCGCTCTAACCAACTGAGCTATTCCAGCCCCCAATGAATTTTTCTTTTAAAGAAGAAAAATTAAATTTTCTGACTAAAGCATTCCATTTCTTGTTTAATGTGTCATCTTAGACACTGGGTTAAAAAAAAAAAAAAAGAACATTCACTGAATAATAAGAATCAATTACATATTGCTAAAATTTAAAAGGGCAGTGAACTGCTTTTTGATGTGCGACTTCAAGCTATATATTCCCATTACTTGGAGCTGATGACTAACTTGCACAAAGAGATGAAAAAGTGTAAAACATAGCTATGGAATGATGGAACGAAGGCGGAGGGTTTCAATGCTCCATTACTGCTGCTTTTCTCAGTGTCACCAGCTGCTGTTGGTTTGATGGTGGGTGTGCTCCCAATGCTGAGGTACTGTAGCCCTGGGAGTTGTCTGTGTAGAATCATTGCCTCAGTCGTCATCTGACTCCTCCTCCGCCTCCTTCAGCCAGGTAATGAACACCTCCATCTGGTCGACAGCAGAAATGGAATTAGCTGCAAGTACCGGCTTACACACATGCAGTTGTAAGTTGTGCAAACACAAACACACATGCATACACATACACACACACACACAATGCAGGCATACACACACACATATACACACATATGCACATACATACACACACACACACATGTACACACACACACAAACTCTCTCTCTCTCTTTCAGACATGCATACACACATAGATGCCTGGAAAATAACATCTTTTTCCCCAAACTTTCCCAAACGCTACGAACCCTGCTACACACAACACAACCTCTACATATACTGACTACAGTCAATACCAGTCTCACAGCTCCAGAGCTGTAAAGGCCTAAAAGCACAAAAAGTAGCAGTCTGAAATAGGTCTTGGTTCCATCTAAGCTGCTCCCAAGTCTTGTGAACAGGGTGGTTTTCTTTTTTTTCAAGTCTTGTTTTTGATGTAGCATATCCTCACAGCGCAGTGTTGTCAATGAAATCCATGGCACAGCCCTCGAAAGCACTGCAGTTAGCTGTCGGTTGTTCTGTTTTTACAGTCGTTCCAGCAGTCAACTGCTTTTTTTTTTTAGCCCTTCTCGCGGCACTGCGAGACTGGCTTTGAAGCTAGCGCTCACATTTCTGCAATGATGGAAAGCGTTCAAAGGACAACTGTCCTTCTTACAGAAGAACACTGTATCCGCTTCACACAGATGACAAGTACCAGACTGACCAGAACCAAGAATACATGTAATTACTGATGGCAGATAGGTATGATTCTTATTATACAGGAACAACTGTCCAGTGTCTTGAGCACACAAAAAACTAACAAACAAAAAACATCCCACTGAAAGCACCTTCATCATCTCCTCTTCCCCCATCCTGACCACAGTTTCCTTAACTGTGTTCCTATCATCCTCTCCCAGAACAATCACCACAATGTTTCCTCTCTCTCATACAGACATGCAACACAGACCAAATTACTGAACTTGTGCCACAATTTTTGTTTTGTAGAAAAAAAACAACCCATTCTACTGCACCTTATGTCATCTGCTGAATCGTCTATGACTGACCTTTGCAAATGGGAAATTCAGGCCTTCCGACCACTACAGTAGCAGGCCCACTCTTTTTTGTCAAAGTCAACTATCATCGCACTACCATCATCACTCTTATTATGGGTTATTTCCTGCACGTTGCCTAAATTTTGCTCACCATACATCGCGGGTCTCCGGAGACCCAAGCTCTTCGTGAAGGAATAAATCTTTGCCATAAATCGTGGGTCTCCATGGACCCTTGCTGTTTTCTGAAGGAATAAACTCTTGCCGTACATCGTGGGTCTCCATGGACCCTTGCTGTCTTCTGAAGGAATAAACTCTTGCCGTACACCGTGGGTCTCCACGGACCCTTGTCGTCTTCTGAAGGAATAAACCTTTGCTGTACATCGTGGGTCTCCACGGACCCTTGCCATCTTCTGAAGGAATAAACCTTTGCCGTACACCGTGGGTCTCCACGGACCCTTGTTGTCTTCTTAACCCTCTGCCCCTTGGATCGCCCACTGTGGCCCGAAACGCGATGCCTTTCGTATCCTTGTAACGCCCGCTGTGGCCCGAAATACACCGATACCGTTTGGCTGCCCCTAGCAGACGAATTTTTCCCACAATGCTTTGCGGCATTATACAGTGACGTAGTTCCGGTTTCCAACTTCCTTCCAGTCCAAACAGTGCGTTTTTTCATGGAGGACTTCGGTCGCAGTGATTTTTGAAGTTGAGAGCAAGTTTGTGATCGAAATTTTCGCTTCGGCAAGATGGACGATGAAACTGTGGAGATGTTGGCGAACATTTTTGGTGGCAGTGACAGTGATGAGGAGCTATTTACTGGCTTTAGATTAGAAGAAATAGTGAAAGAGAGGAGTCCGATGTCGATTTTGGTGGCTGATGGAGGCGATCTCGGCGAAAATCTTAACATTAACTATGCCGATTACGATGGCGTTTTATGCAGTTTGGTCAGTAGTGTTGAACTTAGCATAATTTTTTTACACCATTTTATCAACAAAGATATAAGCTTTGATGCATGTGGAATTTTACTTCAAAATGTTAACTTAATTTTGGAGCAAATAAAACATATTTATGACCAAGGTTTGTATTTTTCTGATTTTTTATTTAACATCAGTACATCCAATTTACGGAGTTACTTACCTTCCCTTAAGATTTTGATACTAGTAAGCACTCAGACGGTCCAAGGGGCAAAGGGTTAAGGAATAAACCCTTGCCGTTATGTTGTGGGTCTGCTCAGACCCACGATGTACTGGGACTTTTTGTTTTTGTTTACTCTTTGTCTTTAAAATGCATGGGTCTGGCCAGACCCATGACGTACAGCACTCAGGTTTTCTTCTTTGAGAGTACAGGTCTACTCCGACCCATGACATACTGGGACTTTTTGTTTTTGTTTAATCCTTTGCTTACCGACCAAAACAAAGTTTTTTGGTACAAATGTAGGGCCATGGCTTGTTGACAAAGTCATCAAAATTTGGTGGAGACAGCTTTCAAAATGAACCCAGTCATCAAGACACAATCACAAGCATGGGGTCATTTCAGACCCACAACGAATGGGAAAGGTCAACTTTGGGTTGTGCGTCACCTGTGAGCGGATCTTTTTGTGCTCCTCTTCCTCCTCTTCCTCGGCCTCTGTGTCGTACCACTTGATGATGACCTGCTCCTCCAGGATGTCCTTGTCATACAGGTACTGCACCACCTTCGCCAACACGCTCAGCATGCGCTCACTCTCCACCGCAAAGTCCTGAAAAACAGCCGTCCATAGAACTAAATGCACCACCTTCCCCAACAAGTGCTCACTCTCCACTGCGAAGTCCTGAAAAACAGCCATCCATAGAACTAAATGCACCACCTTCCCCAACAAGTGCTCACTCTCCACCGCAAAGTCCTGAAAAACAGCCGTCCATAGAACTAAATGCACCACCTTCCCCAACAAGTGCTCACTCTCCACTGCGAAGTCCTGAAAAACAGCCATCCATAGAACTAAATGCACCACCTTCCCCAACAAGTGCTCACTCTCCACTGCAAGTCCTGAAAACAGCCGTCCTAAACTAAATGCACCACCTTCCCCAACAGTGCTCACTCCCACTGCAAATCCGAAAAACAGCCGTTTGTCCATGTCGTTTAGCAGACTTACAAATAATTCTTCGTAACATTTGTTTTAATATCCGTCAGCACTCACCTCATTTTGAAATTTTAAAAAAGTTTTTCTATAAAAAAAAAACCACACTGGAATCTGTGAAAATCTTTCTTCTGTAAACTCTTAGATCAGAAGGAACCTGTGATCTCTTCAGCAAACAACACACTGTACTGACCTCCAGGGAATGCAGACAGTCCCCACTGAGCCCTGTGTTCTTGATGTAGTGTTTCAGCAATCCTTGACTGTCAACTGCTGCAACAATGCCACACACGTCAACAACACACCACCACCACTGTGATCCGGTGGCCGCTTCGGTCTTATGTCCGCAACAAACCCCCCCCCCCCCCCCCACCCCCCCCCCCTTACACATCGATATGCTCACGCTTGACAAAACTCTCCAAATAAAATGGAACAGGTCAACAAAGACTGGGCAGGGCTACCTAACCCCTCTATCCTGTTGCACATGACTTTGTGTGATCCCCAACTGCTCAGGTGTCCATGGGCGTGCTCTGACCACCCACTGATAAGGGGCATTCATGCACACAATTCTCTGTGTACTCTTTCCTCTCTCTCATACAGACATGCAACACAGACCAAATTACTAAACTTGTATCGTAACTTTTATTTTGAAGAAAAAACAACATTCTATTGCACCTCACGTCATCTGCTGAAGTGTCTACGACTGATCTTTGCAAATGGGAAATTCAGGCCTTCCGACCACTACAGTAGCACGCCCCCCTCTTTTTCGTCAAAAGTCCACTGTCATTACACTACCATCATCACTTTCATTGCAAGTTATTTCCCGTACATCGCCTAAAAGTTTGCTCACCATACGTCATGGGTTTCTGGAGACCCAAGCTTTTTGTGAAGGAATAAACCTTTGTTGTACACCATGGGTCTCCATGTATGTCACGGGTCTGAGCAGACCTGTACTGTCAAAGAAGAAAACCTGAGTGTCGTACATTGTGGGTCTGGCCAGACCCATTGCATCCTAAAGACGAAGAGTAAACACACACAAAACCGGCCTGTTACTTCATGGGTCTACGTCGTGGGTCTATGTCGTGGGTCTGCTCAGACCCATGATGTAACAGCAAGGGCTTATTCCTTCAGATGACAACAAGGGTCCATGGAGACCCACACAATGTATGGCAATGGTTTACTCCTTTACAAAAAGCTTGGGTCTCCGGAGACCCACGTTGTATGGTGTGCAAAATTGTAGGCGATGTATGGGAAAGGTTCACGCAGTTCAAGTCCATTTGTGCTGCTTGACTTACAAGTCCTCACAGCAGCCAGCACTGTTGTAGAAAAGCATGAACTGTTCAAGACAACAGTCACACTGTACTGTCACTTTCAGTGGTAGTTACACATCAGCGGACTACACACAAACCTTTCCAGGGATGTTACAATGAAAAAACAAACTTTCCAGGGATCTTACAATGAAAAAACAAACTTTCCAGGGATCTTACAATGAAAAAAACCCCAAACAAACAAAAAAGAAAACAGAAGTCCTGTCAAGAACAAAAACCCCAAGAATTTGTTGATATAGAAAAAGCAGATTTCTTTTAAAAAAACAAAAAAACAAAAAAAGACATGACAAAAACCTGTCATATAATCCTTTTAAACTTGGTCTCTAAATTGAATGGACAAAATGTTAAAACAAGAACAGAAAGCAAAAGAGAGAAAAGAGTGTAGCTGCCTCCCCTCACCCTCAACACGGCCGTCAAGAGCTCTTTGCCGTGGCCTTGTCATGCTGCATCAGCGGCATGTCCACCAGCACCTTCACCACCGCCTGGTGCACGTCCTTGATGGCGATGTTGTAGGCATGTCTGAAACACACCCACAAAGTTCTCTTATGACAGTATGACGGCATCGTGTTCTCTATCACAATATGACCACATCAAGTTCCCTAGAACAATCTGAAGGCATAAAATCTCATTCCATGGTAGCGTCCGCATGAGCACACATGGTCATAACAATGCTTGCCTTCCAATATTCGCATACCCAAAGTACCTAACGATCTGCGCCATTTTGGTGACCATCCTGTTAGAAACCAACCAGTTAAAACTGGTTTTTGCAGTAATATTGAACCACATGCATCATGCACGCATACTCAGCTTTAAATGTATATATCTGTTGAGAATTATTCCCAATTAGCATGCATATCCGTGATTTGTTGTGGTCAACAAGGGGGAATACTCTTGGACATAGAGGGAGCAAGGATTCAGTCACACACTTACTTGAGTGAGTTCACCTCCAGGATCAGGTTGTCCAGTTTGATGTTTTCTTCCTTCGCTCGGCTCAGCGTGTCTTTGAGCTCCGAATAGAAACCTGAACATCACGGACGCACAACGTTAAAACTGTATTCTATCTACATACGTCATGTACATGTTTGCCAACATCAAATATGAACATCCCTACAGACCTGGTTACCCCTCAGAAATTCTATGTGTAGGTTTTGGGTCAAAAATGTGTACAATTGTGTGTAAAATGTGTAAGCTTTTGCAGCGCAAAGTAGCTGCATAGGAAAAAATACTGAATGCATTCCAGACATTAGAAACACTGAAAATTTATTACTATAAAAGATGTATTTTCATGAAATGCATTAAATTGGCTTCTTTAACAATCAATGATTGTCAAACTAATCCAAGTTCCTTGCCAGTATCCTCTGATGGGCAAAAGCCTTTGCTCAGGAAATTAACAAGAACATTAACTGATGTGAATTTTCTTTTATAACACTTTAAAATAACTCTCTCTTCACTTTTTACTGTACTGATGGACATAACTGGAAAAAAAATCTTGAAGTAATCTATTTCTTTCATATGCTACAATGGGCACTTTTTCACTGTTGATAAGCTAACCAGTCTTTCTGAAGAGCATAACAATTATGATGTGAACTTTATTTCAGACTTTGGTGATTCCAGCTCCTTTAAATTGTCAGCTGAAAGGCCATGAACTGCATCTATGAAAGAACAGTCAGCCTTCTTCAGGATGAGAAGACTTCCAAGAATTTCACTGGACAGTGTGCTCCTTTGGGGCCGGGGGGGTGGGGGTGGGGGGTGGGAGGGGGTTGGAGCTTTTTGCCCCTCTCCGCGAGTAGTCTGATGTTCCAGTCTCTCATCAGAAGTGCCTGCAGAAGTCGACTTCACAAAAAAGCTTTGAATGTTCATTGCCTACCGTTTTCCAGAATCACCGTTTCCCTTGTGGCTTTTGCTACGATGTGCGGCTGAATGTCAAAGCGACCACTGTAGCAATCGCGATTTGACAAGTTACACGTGGTGCTGTGTGCGAACGTATCGCCCTTCTTTGACGCAGTAATGAACTTGTATATACTATGATACGCTGGTTTGTACTTCTGTTCATATTTCTTTTCTTTTGGATCACAGCTTCTACCAATGAATCTGAATTTTCGTTGTCTGTTTCATGCGTGCGAGTTGAAGCCGAGTGAGAAGCAATGTTGATGCATTCATAGAGGCAGGAAGTACGCATGCGCCATCGGAACTTTTAAAAGTTGGACCAGACTCTTGGACTGCCGGATTACGTGTTCAGCGCATTTTCGTAAGCTCGTTCATCAAAATTTCGTACAATTTGGTTTTGAAACGTACAATCGTATAGCTGTATTAAATTTCGTGAGATTATACGCAAAAATCGTAAAGTGCACAGGTCTGCTAAAACACAGCATGAATTTTTTTTGTGGCTATTTCACATCCATACTCAATAACCTAACAACTGAACATCACCTACACACATTATTTCATAGCCACGTTCTCTCTAAGCTCCCATCCAAACCATCACCCACACACATTAAAAACTGCCACCCACAGCATTTCAAACACCAAGCTGTCAATCGCAAGATCTGAAAATCACCAACACGCAACGTTAAAACAATGGGTTCCAAACCACAGGCACTTGACATGCACATCCTCTGTCATCATTTCTAGGCTGTGCTAAAAATTGATGGAAATTGTCGAATGGTTCTTATCTCCCCTGACTGAGACTTCCACACTACTGATTACGATGACAACGATCAACATTTTCTCCCTGTGCCTGCAACGTATGGGCAGGATTATATCTAACCACAGCAAACCTGTATCAAATCTAACAACAACAACAAAAAGGTACTCTAATTCTTCAAAATAATCGAAGGAAGATTCATGACTGAAATTCAATAACACAGTGAAGCATTAACACATTTGTCGAAACAATGGATTAACAGCTGAAAAATATTCATTCTTTCATATGGTAACTAAAAAGCTAGGCATGTAATGTGTTCTTTACTGTGATAATACACAACTCATGCACATGTTATGCTTTTATAAATCCAGTAATATCCACGTTTTAACAATGAATGTTTTTTAACCACACAAAAAAGCTGTGCATCGCATAGCACTCCCCTTACATACTTTCCATTCATCTTTAATTTACAACATTTTACAGTAAGTGTAACCAATACATTACAATGATCATGTCAAAATGTCACTAGTTATGGAACTTAGGAAATGCTCATTAAATACAAACATTTATTTCTATACAAAAAAAAAAAGTTACACACTTTTAAAAAAATAATATGAGTACAACACAACACTAATAAATGCAAAACATTTAATCAAATGATGTGGAAAATCAAAAAAAAAAAAAAAAATGAAAAGACAATACGGGAAAAAAAAGATGATTACAGTACAAAATCTCTTTCGGACACTCTGACTCTTTCTCTCTCATACATATATTTACAAACACCAATCGATAGAAATCCAAAAGTTTATTACTCATTCAATATATGTTCACAAAAAGTGCAGCACTGGCACAAAATATTGTAAAGTCTTTATATGTGTTTATGCACATGCGTGCACAATGGACATGCATTATGTCATCATGTTACACCTATACACATATGTCAAATAACAATATAAAGAGTGTTGTCAGTTTTGACAATTTTAATAAACAGTACATAACTGAAATTATTATTACATACAAAATCTTCTCTTAAAAAGTGTAAGTAATGCTTAAAAACATGAACACCTTTGGCATCTTATCACAAAAAGGCACCAAACACTTATAAAAGTATAAACGCCTTAAGTATAGAAACTGATTCACAGGTATATAAATGTGGAAAATGAAGAATTTCTTCATTACAAAAGCAACATCAATTCCACTGCGAACATACTATTACATTATATCCAACCAAAAGCTCTTCAATGCTCAAAACTGAAAAAAAAAAAAAATGTCCTTACACAAAACATATCAGACGACATCCCAACAAATAGAAAAATAGCATCAACCAGTACATATATTGCACCTGAACACAGCTGACAGACAGCAAGACTTTGAATCAACGCTGGTTCTGAAATTACCGTTTTTGTTCAAATGATCATTGTGTATGTGCTCATTGTGTTTAGTTTTATATTTTTCTATTAAATGTGATTAGACCAGGGAAGAAAAATAAGTATGCATGCTTGTGTGTGTTCATACATGTGTGTTACTGTGTGCCTGCATGCATGCATGTGTGTGCCTGCTTTAGTGCTGGTTCTTTGAAAGAAACAAAAAATTCAGCTTCAGAATTTGGTCCGATGCCCTCTGACAGCAGGGCACACTCTCATGCACAGTCCTCTCTACATCCACAGAGACTCAACAACCGTCATCGTGTTTATGGAACCCAGATTCATTGCACTGTCCATAACCAACACCGATTCACACGCTCATACTAATGTGCTGCCACACAGCCTATTTCGATTCAGTGTGAGAAACCACAGTGTCAGTTTTAAGTAGTAGCTTAAGTATAAGTAACAGTTGAGTTCATATCCCTCCATTTACCCCACTTCCATTCATCCCAAATCACACATACACTACAAAACTTTAAACAAACACACACACACCCCTTAAAAATATCCTAAAAGCGAGTGAACCCATGCTTCAACATGGCTGACAATGGTGATGGCGTTGTCGGACACTTGCCCCCACCCCCACACCACGTAGTCGCCCCAGACAAGCTCGCCCACCCCTTCTACATCCACCCAGTCCCCCCAGTCACAGATGTGCACAGCCATGCCCATGACATGTCTGGTGATGTTGCCGACCGGCTGGAGCACAGACGACACCGTGAGACTGGAAACCCAGCCTGTGAGCCACTGGCAGCCGGTGATGAGAGCCTCCATGCCAGACAATGTCCCCTCCCCCACCGACAGATTCACCCCCTTCACGCAGTTCAGCAACGGCTGCAGCACCGACATGCTGACGTCCTCAAGGTACCCCTCCCCCATCACAACCCTCCCCACGCCAACCAGAACCAGGCAGAACACGCCAACACCACAACACAGGCCAAACAAACTCTTACTTCCGTATTCGTCCATCTCCTCTTCCGACTCCTCGAGGTCGGAAGGGTTGATGGACGACGCGACGTCGTCGTCGTCGTCATCCTCGCTGCCGTGTGGGGCAATGAGAGGTTCACCCCAGTCGGCGTTGTACTTGTCGTTTTCGTCGTCGCTGTCTGCTTCCTCGGAGATGGCGCTGTAGAGAAATGCTCGGCTCTTTGCTCCGTACTTAGGTGTGAATTCTGTTGCAGACAAAATTGGCAAAGTTTTGTCATGCTCAGGCAAGCACCAATGTTTCGGTCACATTTGTAACTCACAATAAGACAAATCTGATTTCTTGCATATAACCTATGTCTATAATACCCCTTGCTTCTGGGAAGAAGAGTGGGGACAAGATGAAGAGGTAGAGATGGGGGAATTTTTTGTTTGTTTGCCGTTTTACTTTTTAATCAGTGTAACCTGCACGTCATACTCATAATACATAGAATACATGCAGCCTCATCAATAGTTGCAAAGATGATTCAGTTCCATTTGATGCATGTGGCTTACAGCACAGCCGACCACATCATGACTATCACCTGGTCAAAGTCAACTCTCAGCATAGAGACAGAAAGATGACAGTAACCACTTGTACAAAACAGCTTACCTGGGACCGTTTCCTCGGTATCGTCTGCAAACTCGTCTACGGGCGGAGTGTCCTGCAGACGTATGGATGGCGGCAAAGTGATGTCAGGACCCACCTTCACCTGGAACAAACGATCCACGTCATCACCGTCATGAACCCATTCTGCTCCCTGACCACACAACTCTCACGGATGGTGCAACGTCCTGTGCAAAATGGAGAGATACACAACCAGCCACAGCAGTTCACACAGTTTAACTCTGACCCCATGACTGCTGGCACTGTATGATGCATGTTGCTGCCAAAGGCAAACTGTGCACCTGAAAACATATGTCACACATATCTAATCACACTGTCCCTCCTTCCCTGTATGCGTCTTTTGCATGTCGACTGTTACCATGGCTTATATTAATTTTCATTACATGATTTATAACTCTAATCAAACACAAATCAAGTTTCTTGTTCCATTTTGACATACTTCAACATATCACATGAAGAACATCATTTTTTCTTTTAACCAAGAAAGTTAAAAGCATTGTAGTAATACTACTCATAATTCAATTGTTCACAAGCACAAAGCAACGACACTAGGTCAAAGTCAAGTCACGCTCAAGGAGATAACAAAAAAAAATTTCAAGTGAGAAAACACCAGGACCATCTAAACTTGTATGTCATTTCCAAATAGCCCCAATATGTTATTTTATAAGAAAATATTAAGATAATAAAAACCAAGATGTTCATATTCTGTATGATAAAAAAGAGAGAAAAGATATGTGACATATTGTGAAGAGACACATCTTAATGCAATGAGATTTGTACAGTTCCTGTAACGTGGTTCTATCCATCAAAATTCCACAGACTTTTGAACACATGACGTTATTTTTCAAGGACTGTAAAAGTGACCCACAACTGCCACAAACAGTCATCAAAACACAGCACACACTGATTATGAAGTCAGCTCATTTCTATAACTTGTGTCTGTAAATGACAGTGCAACTGTACCATTAACATTTTCCAGGAAAAAAATACTTCTTTCAAGACACCATTTCGGCACGCATTTCTTTTAGTCTGCTCTCTGGGTCGCTTTCATTCTGGAGAAGATAAGACAATACAGACACCAGGACACCTGAGACAACAAACTTCAAACACCCTTTTTAATTAAAACATTGACGTCTTCTCATGGAGTTTCAAGGATTTTCGCAGACCTTTATTCTTTCTTTGTTTCACATTCCCAGCCATGCTAGATCCTCAGTCCAGTTAGAAAGGCGAGGTCTACAGTCCGCTGCAGAGACCCCACCGGTCCCCACAGCTTCTCCTGGACCTCAACTGGACTGGGCCGCGTCTGGCGTCTCAAGGCCTCTTAGACTTTTACATAGCTGCCAATTTGTTGAAACAGAAATTCCTGTGAGAAGGCGGGGGTCCAGGGTTCGCAGTAGGCCCCTGGTGGGGTGCAGGGGCAACACCCCTGCTGGGGGTCTGGGGGCGTTGCCCCCAGACGCTGACGGGTACATGCACATTTGGAGGTAAAAAAATTAGCTTTTCTGGGGCCGAAAAGGGGATATTTATTCCATCTCATCATGCTAGAATTAGACATGAACAGTACTAATAGCAAAGCATACAGATTACAAATATTACAGTCATCACACATTACTCAACATTAGAAAGCACTTCAACTTACCACTTCAGTCCAACAAGAAAACTGTGGCTTGACGCAGAAATGAAAAGTCTCCAGACTAATGTCCATTTATGTTGCTCTTTCCTCCTAGATTATCTAGCTACGATGACAGATGCTTTGGAAGTCTTGGTTTTTCAGTCCGTGTACAATGGATACCACCAATATTGCAATTTTCTTGTTTTATCATCCCTGGATATCTGATTATATAGTCTTGTAACAGCAAACTGAAAGTTTCTATCAAGATGTTGGTAATCATCATCACCATGGTAATAAAGAACACAAAAAATGGGGGGGGAATCAGTAAGGAAAAATTCCTTTCCTACAATGTACACCTATATCTGTTCAGAACTACACTTTTTTCACAACCTGTCAGCCTAACAGGAGGAGGATGCTGAAGGGGGGTTGTTCTCTGTCCTTGAGGGCATCTGATGTTGCCGACTTTGCTTTTTTCAACAGCTCTATTGGAAACTGCTGCTCATAGCAAGCCCCACTCAGGATTCCCACAGATGTGACCAAACAAAATTCCATACTTTTTCCAGGGCTTTTCATAATTTTTCCAGACCCCAGAATGTGTGTGTGCGTGCACCTCTGTATGTGATTACCATGCTAAACACATCAGAAAAGAAAACTGATTTAATGATAGCAGGGCATTCAGTACTTACCAAAACATTCATCTCTCCTCTCCACTTTCCAGTTATGTGAGAGAGAGTGAGAGAGACAGTGTGTGTGTGTGTGCGAGCGTGTGTGTGCGCGCGCGCGAGTGTGTGTGTAGGTGTGTGAGAGACAGAGTGTGTGTGTGTGTGTGTGTGTGTGTGTGTGTGTGTGTTTGTGTGCGAGTGTGTGTGTGTGAGCGAGATATGGTCAGGTCAGGTCAGGTAATTAGGACACTAGGCATAGCTGCCAACCTCCCAGAGTCAAAAAGAGTAACACCTCATGGGGGTGGGTTCGGGAGGGGTCTGGCCCCCCTCCTGATCAGCGGGGGTCAGGGGGCGCAGCCCCCTGAAGCTGAAGCCTTTTTTACACTCTGACAGGCATATTTTTCATCTCCTGATAGGAAAACTAATCAAAAGCAAGCCAATTATTAAACCATATCAAAGCATGCATATTAGTATGTTGCATACAATGCAATATTTTGTGTTAAAAAAAGCCTCTTATGTAGGTAGCCACCATATTTTTTTCTATAGATTAATATACAAAACACACAAAATAAGACTTACCCAAACAGCTTTTTTATCTTCCATATTGATGTAGGATGAACATAAAAGATGCTCTGCCCTCCCAATCAACAGCACTCACAGTCCTGGGCTTCCATCAGCTACACCCACATTTTCAGTTCAAGTTCCATCAACTTCACCCTTCTGCCCTTATGATCTCACAACTACACCCCATAGCATGTGAAGATTGACGGAGTGTTTTTGACGGCTGCCGATTCCTCAGCTTCGTTGGTTTTTTTTTGTGCTTCGTGGTCTTCTCGTGATCGGCCAGATCATTTCTTCCCCCATGTGAAATATTTACCGGACATCGACACACGGTGCAGACAGCAAACTTTTCACCCTTTGAAGGGCAAGAAGTGACCCATGGAAACTTGTCTTTATAAGCTGGCAGATACTGCTGGAATCGTTTAGGTTTTGTGGTTTTCTCCATGCTACCACTTGAAGACGCCATGTTGACTATTTGAACAGCAGCTATGCGCATGCGCGGAATGGGCCTAGTTATGCCCCTTTCATGCTGACTTCCGAGTTTACGATTTCTGTTCAGTCGGACCAGTTGCCAAACGTTCTTTTATTTCATTTTGGGGCTTTTTTTTTTTTTTTTGTTGAAAACTCGTAAACCGGAATTTTTTCAGCAAACAACGAAAATAGGGACAAATTTTAAAAAAACGACATGTCCCGGTTTTCCCGTAACAGTTGGCAGCTATGCACTAGGCCTCACAGACTCTCAACTGTCCTTTCATTTTAATTTGGATGTTCAACATGGCTGAGTACTTACAAGCCAATGTGCTCTCTATTCAATTTCGTGTTTAAATTTTGAAATTTTTGGATAAGAGAGAGAGAGAGAAGAGAGAGAGAGAGAGAGAGAGAGAGAGAGAGAGAGTGCGTTAGAGACAGTGTGTGTGTGTATGTATGTGTCTAAAAATAAGCCAGTGTATCGCCTTTGGGCCCTTTGATTTCTCTACCCCCCACCCCATTCAATGCATGATCGCATCCCATACTGAAGTAAAAAAAAAAAAATCAACCGTTTCTTCAATGTAGAACTCGCCTTCCACAATCCTTGGGCCGAAAATAATCAGTCACGGTCATTGCTGGAGTCCGAGTCGTTTTGTCTGAAAGCTGCATCATTTCTTGATGTTTCTTGCCTGCCGCGTGGCTTTTCAGAGCAGCTCGCCCATGTTCCTGATGTCGAAGTTTTTCTTGCACAGCTGGCACCGTGCTTTTGTCTGGCATCCATCGGAAGCAGGAGCAATCCATTTGCGATAATTTGTATTGTCTTGCCAGGCTAGGCTAAACACACATTTTCCCATGTTTTCTTTAATACTTCAGCGCAATTTTCCATCATTGACGTGAAAGAAAGTTAAGCAATGGTACCAACTGCGCATGCACAACGCTTTTCATAGTAAAGGGGAGCTACTCTGCAGAAACAAATGTAGTCTGCTAAACCTCCGGCCAGAGGAAATCTGAAAACCGCGATCATTGTGTATGATTTAATTTCTGTTTTTATTCCTATTTCAACGTTATTGTAAAGAAACTTAAAGTGTAATTCTACATCATGAAAACGTTTGCACAGCTTTTACAAAATTCCAGGACTTTTCCAGACCCATGGCCACAAATTACAAAATTCCAAGACTTTTCCAGCCCTGGAAATGATCTTTTCATTTTTCCATACTTTTTCCAGACTTCCAGGACTCTGTACTAACCCTGCCCACTCATGTTGGCTTTGACCATGTAACACCATCATGGCATCATCGCCGCATTCCTCTCGTGCTTGGCAGAAGAGGCATGAAGTTCGATGTCATTTTTTCCACCATGTGAGATGCTGATGTCAGTATGGCATTCATTACAAAACGCATGATATTCGTCTCTCTTGGACGCATCAATGAAGGCGTAGTTGACTTTGTATCACGGCAAAAACTTGACTTTTGCCTTTTTTTTTTCGAGTCCATGTGGCACTGCTTTCCTGAAGCCATTTTCACGCGGATGGATGTACCGGACGGAAGTACTGGGCGGAAGTCGATTTGTTTGGTAAACTGTAAAACCGATGTCTCTTTTTAAACGACACCTTGTGAAAAATTACTGAAACGTGAAGTGATTTTTTTTATTTTTCAGGAAAAAAGACAACTTTCGGGATTTCCTGTCAGATTTTCATTTTCGGGAGTTTCCCGAAAATTTCGGGAGGGTTGGCAGCTATGCTATTATGAACTCTTACATAACCATTTTTCAATATACATACCCCCATATGACAAAACCAGACAAGGAACCAACACGTGCAGAACACAAAACCTCCACACACAGAGAACAGAACACTCCCTCATGACAGCTACATCCAGGCACTGACAGCACAGACTCACGTTCCACGACAGAATGGTCTGCGGCTTAATGCTGGTGTTGGCAAAGACCACCACACCATCACACAGGATGGCGTTGCTCAGCACGCAGCCGTCTTCGATCTTCACGCTCCCCCACAGTAACAGTTCTCCATCTTCACATCAGCACCTGCGAAACAGCGTTTTCATCTGTCGCCCATCAACTGCTCACAGGTCAGTGTGATCCAGCAGACATCTGGTCTCCCTGTCTGTAAGGGCTTTTGTTTTGGCTAAAAAGTTTAAAAGGAATTCAAAGTAACTCTGCCAGGTAACAAGGACAAACAAATGACAAGACACAACACGACGCGTTTCGACCTCTTGGGTCTTCTTCTGGCAAGAGAAACAACACTCAGGATAATGAAAACGAAGAATGAGCAACCACTTGTCTTTTCAAATTCGACGCAAGATGGGCGTTTTGTTTTTGCTTTTTTTTTTCTCCTTTACAAACAATGACAACTTCCTTCACTTCAAACTAGAATTCAAAAAGTGCACAAAGTTTACAGCTTACACTTATTTACAAATCAAAGAAGGTACCGCCCTGCAGTGATATAAAAAACACCAACAAGAACCATGCTTACAATATGTTACTATGTGTTGTGCATAAACATGTATGACCTCTAAAAGGGGAACTCATCCAATCACAAACACAGACATTCATACATAAGAACTCCCTCTCTCTCTCTCACACAAACACACACACACATACACAAAGTGTATGCCAGCATGCACACAAACACACACGAGGCTCCATACAGCATCATCAATTTCAAAAAGTCTCTGCCGATTTCATGACCAAAATTTTAGTGCAACTAAAAATAGCACAAAAAGCTGTAACAACAAAATGTCTTTTGGGCGAATGTATCAGTAAAACTGCCGAGTTCCCAAATCAGAGGGTGGTTCCCTTAACAGTGCAGTCAAAATACCACAGTTTGTTACATACTATTTCCACACCTTTAGGTATGGCCCCTGTCTTCAAACAAACAGTAACAAGGAAATCTTTATCCCGGTTCTGACGATAATGTTCCAGGTTTGTGCCTGCCTTCACAGTATTTCAATATTAATGTAGAGCATGTCAGCAAACTCTCCAACATTTCCCCAACTTCAAGCCAAACATCGTTTCCCGCCAGACTTTCAAGTAACTGTAAAGAAGCTTGCTTGCTTCTGTCAAACACACACACACACACACTCACATACATACACACACACTCACACACACACACATACTCACTCACATACTCACACACACACACACCCCTCTCTCTCTCTCACACACACACACACACCCACAAACCACACACACAATCACAGCATCCAGCACTCACCGATGGAACAGTTTTCCCCAAATGATGGAATTCTGGATCTCTGTTCTGGCCTGAATGGTGGACCCCTTGCCAATGACTACGTTCCTTTTTAAAAATCTGCTGTGCTGCAATACACACACACACACACGCGCGCGCACACACCCCACACACATGAGGTAAACATTCCTTTCATGACACTCAAATGTCTTACAACTAAGCGACCAAACCCGGGGTTAAGGTTAGCCTAGCCAAGACAGCTTCGGAACTATGGCACATGTACCGCTCAAACCATTCAATGTTTCATAGGTAAACGACAGGAATGCAGGACAAGGTCTTTACCTGCCATAGTGACATGGGTGGACAGAGGTAAGCATTCCTCTCATGACACTCAAATGTCTTTTAAGCAAATGACAACAAGCCTGGCCAAAGTGACTAGCTGTAAGGAACTATGGCACATGCTCCTCTCAAGAGACTCAATGTCTTGAGGTAAGGTAAACGACAGGAATGCAGGACAAGGTCTTACCTGGCCACAGAGACCTTGGAACTGAGGCAGATGTTCCTCTCTCTGTATCTTACAGGTAAACGACAGAATGCAGGACAAGGTCTTACCTGGCCATAGCGACAATGGAGCTGAGGTAGATTTCCGCTCACGACACTCGATGCCACAGGTAAAACGACAGGAATGCAGGACAAGGTCTTACCTGGCCATAGTGACATTGGAGCTGAGGTAGATGTTCCGCTCATGACACTCGATGCCACAGGTAAAACGACAGGAATGCAGGACAAGGTTCTAAACCCGGCCACAGTGACATTGGAGCTGAGGTAGAGATTCTTCTCACGACACTCGATGTCACAGGTAAACGACAGGAATGCAGGACAAGGTCTTACCTGGCCATAGTGACATTGGAGCAGAGGTAGATGTTCCGCTCACGACACTCGATGCCACAGGTAAACGACAGGAATGCAGGACAAGGTCTTACCTGGCCACAGTGACATTGGGGCTGAGGTAGATGTTCCTCTCTCTGTATCTTACAGATAAACGACAGGAATGCAGGACAAGGGCTTACCTGGCCATAGTGACATTGGACTGAGGTAGATGTTCCGCTCACGACACTCGATGCCACAGGTAAAAGACAGGAATGCAGGACAAGGTTTTACCCGGCCACAGTGACATTGGAGCCGAGGCAGATGTTCTTCTCACGACACTCGATGTCCAAGGTCAACAAAAGGAATGCAGGACAAGGTCTTACTGGCCATAGTGACATTGGAGCTGAGGTAGATGTTCCGCTCACGACACTCAATGCCACAGGTAAAAGACAGGGAAAGCAGGACAAGGTCTTACCTGGCCACAGTGACGTTGGAGCTGAGGTAATGTTCTTCTCACGACACTCGATGTCACAGGTAAACGACAGGAATGCAGGACAAGGTCTTACCTGGCCATAGTGACGTTGGAACTGAGGTGGATGTTCCTCTCTCTGTATCTTACAGATAAACGACAGAATGCAGGACAAGGTCTTACCTGGCCACGGTGACATTAGAGCTGAGGTAGATCTTCCGCTCATGACACTCGATGTCACAGGTAAACGACAGGAATGCAGGACAAGGCCTTACCTTGCCACGGTGACGTTAGAGCTGAGGTAGATGTTCCGCTCACGACACTCGATGTCCTCGTTACTGCCCACCATGATGAGCTGGGGCCGATGGGGTGGGTCTTCCGGCTGATTATGTCTTGACTGTCAGAACACAGACAGCGTGTAGTATAAGTACTCTGTTGTGTGTGTGTGTGTGTGTGTGTGTGTGTGTGTGGTGTGTGTGTGTGTGTGTGTGTGTTGTGTAAGAGTCCCTTGTATGTATGCATGCATGTGTGTTCATGCATGTAAATGTGGTGTAAGGTGTTCAATTTAACGTCTTACACCCACATTTACATGCATGAACACACATGTGTGCGCGCATATGTTGTATTCATTTGCACATGTGCAAGCATCCACATACATTCATATTCATGTATGTGATATACAAATGACCAACAGCGAGTGCTAAGCATGCACATATGTTCATATTCATGTATGTGACATACAAACAAATACTAACAGTTAGTGCTAAGCGTGCACATATGTTCATATTCATGTATGTGACAATGACCAACAATGAGTGCTAAGCACACACATATGTTCATATTTATGTATGTGACAACAAAACAATGACCAACAATGGACCGAGGACTCTGGCGGACTGTTGTCGGCGGCCTATGCTTCGGGAGGAGCGACGGGCATAACTGACTGACCGAGTGCTAAGCACACACATGTATGTCCATATTTAGTACATGACATACAGACCATGTCCTGACAATGAGTGCTCACAATACCTCCGTCACTTTCTTCATACCCCTGCCAAGGTACTTTCAACACTTTCTCATTGTTTTTCTTTCATGTTCTTCCAGCATGTTCACTGTTTCGCTGAACACAAGAAAGAACATAAATGTAAATCCAGATATCCAGTTTCTTCTCTCCCTCCTTGCAGACATGGGGTGGGTGGAAGAAGAGAGGAGAGGGAGCATTTTTCCTTGCCCCTCCCAGGGAGGAGCGGGTTGGAGGTGGGGGAGGGAAGGGGAATGGGAGAGCATTTCTTCTTTCTCTCCTTTTGTGTGGGGCGGTGGGGATAGGGGGTGATAAGGGTTAGTGTTTCTTCTTTCTCTCCTTTTGTGGGGGCGGTGGGGATAGGGGTGATAATGGGTTAGTTTTCTTCTTTCCTCTCCTTTTGTGTGGGGCGGTGGGGAATAGGGGGTGATAATGGGTTATGTTTTCTTCTTTCTCTCCTTTGTGTGGGGCGGTGGGGATAGGGGGTGATAATGGGTTAGTGTTTCCACAAATCTATGCAACTGTGTAAAAACAGCAAAAAGAACAGAAAACAAACGAATCTGTAGGGGGAGTAGGGAGCGTTCTTCTTTCCCCCTTCATCTGTCTGTTACGACTGTGCGAATAGCAGTTACCAAAAAAAGAAAAAAAACATGAATCTGTATCTCTCAGAGATGGGATTCTCATATGTGAAAAGAGGAAAAAAAGTGGCGGGTCCGGGGGCCGCTGAAGGCCCCGGTGGGGTCCAGGGCAAGCCCTGGTGGGGGTCAGGGGGCGAATCCCCCTGAAGCTGAAGATTTTTTAGAATTTAATCTGCAAAATCAGCATCTAGACACCAAAGTATTCAAAAGTATTAATAAACTTGATCCTACAAAAAAAAGACTTTCTCACCTTCGCCATTGATGTCTGTCAGGAAATCATGAAGACCATTGAACGAAGAGAGAGAGAGAGAGAGAGAGAGCGGGGAGGGATGGTGGAGAGAGATC
>CM031602.1:62650487-62663578 GCA_018398815.1 Conus ventricosus
CACCACCCAACAAACACACACACTAACATATACACAAACACTCACACACACACACACACACACACACAAACCCCCACCAATGACACTTTGATCTTCTTGTCCAGCGTCACCCTCTGATAGTCGTAGATCTGTCGGGTCTCTGGGTCGGTGGCAGGAAGATGTTGTCCTCTGCACAGCGCATTCGGTCCTGGGGGTTTAGCCGCATGCACGTCATCGTCATCACCGACGACTTGATCTTCTCGCGACGATCTCTGCAACACAGGATTCATTCAAATGATCAGAACTTACATGAGGATCAGAGATGGAAGAGTGTGTTGATATCAATATCAAGCTTGTGGGCTGCATAAGAAAACTCTGTGCATTGATGCCATCGTACATTATCCCTTTTCCAAGCCATTCTGGTAAGAAAATATAAACACATGGACTGCATGCAAACACAGTTAATATGTAGCCGATTTATATGCTTGTTCATGACTCCAGCCAAATCATCTGGACTAGTTCTCTCTCCTGTGGTCTTAAAACTCTACATTCATGTTCTCACTCATATACTCTACATTTCATTCATTTCCTTGCTCTTATATCTGCATTCAGACCTGTTCATCCTAAATCTGCTTTTGGTGTACTTTCCAACGAAAATAAAGCGTATATTCTGCAAAGAGTGTGCACACAATTCCACATTTCTGTAAAAACAGGAGGGAGAAGGGACGGTCCTTCATTTAGTTTCCACCTGCCATCACATTGCAGACGAATCTTACCAGTAAGAACCACACGATCTTGCACTAACTACAGCAAAACAGGTTCTTTCTCATAGAAGAAAAAGAAACACCCGAAGGTGCTGGGGAGGACCCAGAGAAGCACCTTCGGGTGTTTCTTTTTCTTCTATGAGAAAGAACCTGTTTTGCCTGATTCATCGGCATACTTTGGCACACGCTCACACTCTGTCGCTGGTTTTTTCGACGTGACGGGGTATGTTGTCGAAGAAACGGACACCGTAAAACCGACTTCGCGCGCAGAAGTTAGCAAGAGTTGTCGCTCTTTGGTCAAAGCCTCCGCCGCAACTTTTTTATTTTATTTTATTTTTTTTTTATTATTTATTGTTTTACCCATGTTCAATTACCGCTCAAGAACTTTGTCTGCAGAATTTTGTTCAACGTATTTCTTCGGTTCCTCGTATTCGTTGTATTTTCGCCAAAGGTGTGTACAAAATATGGTGAAATCGTACATGTAAACAGGTCTGTGCATTCCATACATGTTCTTGCAATTTGAGGCTCAGAAAAAACATTTTTCTCCTGATTCAAGAGAATATTCATTTTTGAATCAAGAATTCAAGTTTGGCACAGTGTTTTTTTTCATCTGTAAAGTAAATACATGAATGAAATTGCCAAAATTTGTTTCCAGAACAGGAGAGCTTTTCATGGTTATTTCCCTTTGTGGGGACCTTACCAAGTCCCAAGTGTGCTGTTAACTCAATCAAGTCAGCCAAAAGGGACCAGTTTGTCCTTCAGATCACACAATTTTTGGCAATTTTCAAAAATCATTAAAAAATCAACCACTTCACCAAGGACATGAAACATACACCATTGGATAGAAGAAACAATATATTTATAAAAAAATTCCTACCTTCAGTGAGGAATCCACACAGATCACATGATGTAAGTAATCCAAAATGATACACATTTTGCAGAAAAACAAAAACTTTTTGTGCACACTGTAATACACTTCTTCGAGCTCTCTATCCTCCCACACAGGTTAAATTACACTTCTGAACACTTGGTATGACCTGCAGAAATAGTATACTTATGACAACTGCATAAAACACAAGAATTTTTGACAACAAAATGCTTGATCCACTCAAAATCATGTGACCGTGTTCAAAATCATGTTATCGCAGGAACTGAGTAGGACAATTCAAATCTGTATAAAACTACTACAGAAAACAGGAAGAATGGTCTAAGGTAAGCAACTGCAAAAAAGGCCCTAAGCTGTCCCTAAAACGAGATTTATTGCCTTTAATAAAAGGCGGTATGATTTAAACATGGTCAAACTCTGTTGGAAGTATGCGCCCGACATGCCTTCAAGCGATGTGAACAGTGTCCGACACCCGCTTTCGACAAGACTCGATTGAGTTAAGGTCCACCACACAAAGGAGAGTAACAATCAACAAAAAGCTCTCTTGTTGTGGAAACTAATCAGTGATTATCTTTTCATTTTACGTATTTACTTTACGGATGAAAAAAAAACTGTGCCAAACTTGTGCTCTTGATTTCAGGAATGAACATTCTCTCGATTCAGAAGAAAATGTCAATTCAGTGCCTGTAATGTTGCTTATAGCCCAGCCGACCGCAAAGGGCCACATCAGGGCTGTCACCATGTTAAAATCAACTCACAAGTCATTCATTCACACAATTCTTTTAAAATACTTTTTTTTTTTTTTTAAAACCAAAAGTTTGCTAAAATCTGTCCACTGTAAAAATCTCAGATTCCGATGAATGATGTTAATCTCTTTCAAGAACTCAAAGATCACATCAGGCGGGACATCTCTGAACAAGGTTTTCATGGAATCTGCAGTAAAATGTTTGTGTCTCACATCGTGCAAGTCCCAACACTCTAAAAGAATGTGTTTCATTGTGAGTGGCACATGACATGGAATGCACCATGGAGCTTCTTCACTCTTTAAAAGGTACGAATGGGTTAAAATACGAATGGCCGGTGTGCAGCCGGCACAGAACTGTTTCTTCTTTACGACCACCAGACGTAGATGTATCAAAATCATTCACAACCTATTCAAAAACGTGGGTCTGACGATCTCTCTCAGTAAACCATCAGTGAGCAGTTTTCAGCTGTGCAGCAGGGTGTTTTCTTTCACTAGAGAAAAGATCACCTGCTTTTAAAATGGATAACCTGTACATCACTGCAACCCACTACAGGTGAGCAGACCATGGATAGTCAAGTTCCAAGTGAGGTGACTGCAGGCAGAAATGGAAACAAACTTCAAAAGGAATTTCAAGCAACTCCTCCTGTTAACATGGACAAACAAATTACAAGACAAAAACATGACACATTTTGAGCTCTTAGATCTTCTTCAGGCAAGATAGATAACATTCAGGACAATGAAAATGAAGAATGAGCAGTCACTTATCTTCTCAAATTTTATGAACAGTCATGTCCAGTTAAAGAAACAAACTAGGGATCATCATACATCCAGTTTCGTGATCTAACATCTGGTTGAGTTAAGAACTGTCTGTCACTCTCACAGACTTGTCCCCCTTGGTTCTTACGCTGGTCCTTCCGTCAGTTTTTCTCAGCTACGCTATTGCATTCGTTCTTGTCAACCTGCACTCTTGCATTGATCATCTCAAATGTATTGCAGTGTTGTTTGCTACAATAATAATAATGCAGGGTTCATACAGGAAATGCAACTCAAAATTCCAGACTTTTCCAGATTTGTTCCAGGCCAAGACTTGCATTTTCAATACCACTTTCAAGACTCTGTTCATCATGCAGTGTCTTAAAGTGCTGTTATAAACACAAACGCACAAGAGATGAAATATCACTTTTGAGGGCAGAGAATTTTTTGTTTTGTTTTGCATTTAAACGTTAAATGATTCTGAAAATTAAAGCAGCCATGCATAATATCAAACAACTGTGCTTGATTCTTCAATTTCCTAGCTATTCTAGGCCATAGTGCAGTTTTCCAGACTTTCCCAGGGCCTGGAAAATGGACTTCAAATTCCCAGACTTTTCCAGACTTTTCAAGACCTGTATGAACCCCGACTGTTATCTTGTATTCTTCAATCAGTAACTCATGTTTCAGTTTTCTCCTCTGTATCTAGAATCAGGTGGTGTACCACATCTCGCAGCTTGTTATTTCATTGTGTTTTTATACTGGCTCTTACTTCAATCTTCACATATGCATTAGACAGAGCACTAAATCTCATGCACCTGTATAATTTCATCAGTACCCTCAAACAATTTCTCAGCTACTTAGCTCGTGTGTGCTGTCATTCAGGACACATTAGTCCCCTCATTTCAGTTCTCTCACCTGTGTTCCTGCATCAGCTCTTTGAGGTCGACGTTGGCGATGGTGTCACAGTTGAGCAGGAAGAAGTCGTTGCGGATCAGCGAACGGGTGTGGATCTCGCGCAGCGCGTCGCCTATGGAGCTGCTGCCCTCGGCCAGGATGACCTTCACAGTCATGGAAGACTGCCCATCATCCCAGCGGGACTGCCTGAAATACACAGTGACCATTCCCCTCTGTCAGGGGCACGTCCCCGGCAGCAACAAACACAAGAGGTTCAACCCCTGCACCACCAGATTCATTTTGCACCCATATAGTTTTAATACCTAATTGACAAGAATTACCTTTCCCAGGTCCATCCGGCCCCCCTCCCTACCACCCCCCCCCCCCCCCCCCCCCCCACAAAAAAAAATTTCATCGCCAATGCTGTCAGTTTCATCTCTATTATAAAAAAAATGTTAAAATTTTAAAAGGAAAAAATTCAATCCACAGACTTCTATTTCTGGACAACCAAGCACATCTCCTACTGCAAAGCTTGTACACAATAAATTCCCTCTGCTACCCACACAACATATACAAACAGTAATATGGGCAGCTGAAATATGAGCCAAGTGCTCTCTTATTCTTCAGCATCCTGTTGCTGTTTATGTCTGTCAAATTTTCATTTACACACAAAACTGTACAAAGTCATAGCATTCTCTTTTGATTCAGATGATACACAATCTGTTATATCACTGGTTATATTATCTAAAAATTAAAAAAAAAAATTTTAAGTGTTGAATGTATAATACAAATAATCTTTCAAACTGAGGAAATGTTCCTCAAATTTAATGAAAAAATTCTCTTTCCCCATTATTCATACATACTCACACACACCAAAAAATATAATAAAACAACAACAAAATATCTTTATCCACAAATAAAGTCCAGCCTATCTCTTATATCTCTACCATACACATCAAGAATCAGAGCTGCATCCTGAAATCAACAGGGACACCTTATAATCATCCCCAAAGTGTTTATGTTTACAAACAAAAATACACTGCAACATCTGATTGAGTGTTTCATCTGTTAAAATCAAGTGGACTCATGAAAAAACAATCCAACTCTTTGACTGCTGAGGCTATGTGTATGCTACATGCCTGAATGCACTGACTGACTTTTTAACTTCACTTTTTTGTCAGCATGATAGCTCAGCATCTACTAAGATTATCATGAAACCGTACAGAAGTGTTGTTCTGTGTTTACTCTACATTTAAGGTGACTACCAAAAAAAAACCCAATGTCAGTTTAGCCACACACACACAAAAAAAAAAAACGTTTTGTGATGCGTAACACTGAGAAAGAAACATAAAAAAGATGCAACATTTGCAAAACAAAAAGCTGACACAGTCTAAGAGTAAAATGCTGTACAAACATCAACCGGGCATTAAAATACAGGAACATTAACCGCAAACAGTATTCTATCTCATCGCCAATAAAAGAGGCTGGTGCATCATGCTCCGTTGAAGTTCTCTCCACTGCCATCTTGAGGTGAAAAAAAATTCACTTTCAGTCCAATTTTATTACAGCTCAACACACATGATGATACACTCGGTGTGAACAAGCAATGTATAAAAACAAAGGAGTACAACCACGCATTACTTTAGCCATAAAAATGCAACTGTGTATGTAACCGTGCATTACTTTAGCCATAAAAATGCAACTGTGTATACAACCGCGCATTACTTTAGCCATAAAAATGCAACTGTGTTCCATGAACTGCTGAATGAGAACTTCCATCATTGTCGTCCTGTGTGTCACTCCGGGTTAAGACACACAGGCTGACATTCTACCAGTCAGGCATGGACTGCAAAGGCATGTTTAAACATATTCTGACCAATCTTTAAAGGGTTTTCAAATAAATCCACCAGTCAACATGGATAATAAGATAAAACACGACACGTTTTGACCTTTTACGTCTTCTTCAGGCAAGATAAACAACATTCAGGGCAATGAAAACGAAGAACGAGCAATCACTCATCTCCTCAAATAGATTTCAACGCCCATCTTGCACCAAATTTGATAAGTGACTGCTCATTCTTCATTTTTATTGTCCTGAACGTTGTTTACCTTGCCTGATGAAGACCTCAGAGGTCTAAACACCTGTTCTTTTTCTTGTAACTTGTTCATGTTAAGTGGCAGATTTACAGTAAAATGCTTTCAAAATTTGTTTCAGTTTCTGTCTGCTGTCATTTAACTTTGAAAATAACATGTTCTAACCACTTATGGTGCAAAAAAAAAAAGAAAAAAAGACCAAATTCAGTTTTCCTGATACTGAGGAGTGGTTCATCAAAAGGTTACATGCATGTCAGAACAGAAAACTTTCCAGCAATCGGCCAAAGCAAGGAACCGTTAGTTCAGTCAATGTAATGCACACACTGTTACCTAGAAGTCAGTTCTTTCATGACTACTTGTTTATCCACTTTTACACTGTAAGGTTAAAACCTTAGTGGCAGTCATTTCTTTACATAATAATTGAATAACTTTCTGGACATTATTTAACCCTCTTGCATTTGCCAACCCAAACTGCTCATATTATTCATATTTTTTGAGAAATCAATGGAATGCAGTCAGTTCAAAACCCTAGTCTGTGTGAATGAATGGTTTCACACACCCTATACTACTGCTAAGATTTCATTGGACACCTCTAAGGGACGCCCATTTATTTTGGCCAGCCTTGACTTAAAACAAGGTCGCAGTGGTGTGAGGGAAAGTAACGCAGCAGTGAGGCCGGTTGCGGCCGTAACGAACACCAGGGGAGACAAACAGAGCGGCTGGATACGGGCCAAACAAATGCAAGAGGGTTAACTTGTTATGATCTGTGACAAACCTTTCCCCCCCCCCCCCAAGATTTATTTAACGGTCTTCCCCATCTTGGAATTACTTCCTCAGACTATTCACACTGAATACCATTTTCAAAAGCAAGAGTAGATCAAAGTATGCCAGTGGGATGAAAGAGCACACACACACAAAAAACATAACCATATTAGCGTTGTGTTCCGACATCATCCCAGAGACAGTGGAATGTGGGCTACCTTAATCGCGGGAACAAAACAGTCCTATACACAAAAATCTCACCAAAAGTTTACCTTGGAGGTCTAGCCAACAAAAGAAATGAGGGAGGGGAAGAGAGAGAGAGAGAGAGACGAGAGACAGAGAGAGAAGAGAGAGAGAGAGAGAGCGAAGCGAGAGAGAGAGAGAGAGAGAGAGAGAGGAGAGCGAGAGAGAGAGAGTTGGAGGGCAGTAGCCAGCAGAGCAAACGTTTCCTCTCTGCACTTTGGTACAGCTGAACTGAACACAGCCTGCTTCAACTCATGAGTGCAACACACCATGCAGTACATATATGTGAACCATAAGCGCAGCTTTCGGTCTTGCATTCAAGCTCTGGATTGTCCCTGCAAAAACCACCAAACTTCGCTCGTTAATGCATAGCTAGTAAACGTCTCCCACCCATCCACCATCCCACACATTCCCTTTATGCTTACATTACATGTGTGCACATTCAAATCAACTACAATGAAAACAAAATGTAGCAGATGCCATAGTTGGTTTATCAGTACAAAAAATTCAGACAAAACCCAGTATGGTCTCTACAGTTTCTTTACATCCAAATTGCTTTGGTGTTTTTTCATCCCAGAACCAAACCAAACCAGAAGGCTACACTGAGTCAAATTAGGATCATCATTGTAATGTACATGAAAACATTCCCAAAGAAAATTTTTTCAAATGAGTTTGTTGTTCACAAACAACAGTTAAAAACCGAATGCAAAGTAATAACAAATTTCTGATCATTGTGTATTGTAGCATGACAACATTAAATTATAAATTACAGCATGTTTCTTGTTTTTGAAAGAAAACAAAATACATGATAGATTATTCGTTTGGTATGAAGCTATACTAAAAAACATGAATTACCATATTCATTTTGGGAAGAAAACCACATGCAACTATTATTTGGTGACTAACAAATACATGAAAGGGGCTACTTTACATGTGGCCTCTGAATTATGTTCTTATGACAAGTTAAGCTGTTTACAAATGACTGTCTCAGTTAGTTCATTTAAAGCTGTACTGCAAAATGGTACCGTCTCAGTATTTCGAACCTTGGTTTTGAAGTGAGTGTGTTGGGAAGAGGGGGAAAGGGAGGAGGGGTCAGTATCATGTAAATTTGGTACATGTGTTGATGTGTTGTGTGTGTTGTGTGCGCGCGTATGTGCGTGCGTGCATGCGTTTTTGCGTGTGTGCGCATTGCGCTCGTGGTGTGTTTGTATGTGCACGCGCAAGCAACACATGTGGGTGTGATTTACACAGAAAGAGAGAGCACTTGCTAATTACACATTTTTATCCCCCCCCCATACCCCCCTAGCCCAAACTAACCACCCTTCCAGTTCTCCCCCTCTCTCTCTACTTTGTCTCTGTCTCTCTCTTTCTAGTTTCTAGACTAAATCTGACCTCTGACACCACAGCCATGCACAAATTTTTTCACAAAATAAACCCCAACTATAGTCATCTAGGCTCTCATACCGAATAAAAATCAATTTTACAGACACTTCAGACATAACCATAAACTAAAAAAAATCACTATTGTTTAGCCTCAGCTACATCCATTAAATCAAACTTCTGCTTTTATATGAAAAGAGTATTTAACTGTTCAAAAACAAAAAGCTGTAATGACAAAAGGTACAGAAAAAATGGAAAGCCAAAGGACAATGCAATTGATAAAAAAAAGGCCCTGTCAATCAATCTGTTTCCTTTAAAAACACTCTGTTCCGTCAATCAATGTTTCCTGTCAATCAATCTGTTTCCTGCCCAACACTCTGTTTCCTGTCAATCAATCTGTTGGGGTACACGAGTTACAAAACAAAAAAACCTTTTGAAACAAACCATAAAAACAAACAACAAAATGTGGAATTAAAGAAAATGAACACAAAACTATACACAAAATAAATAAATTCATATACAGTAGAATATCATGCAATCAGTGTTAGCAACAAAAGATAAGACTGCTAGACACACACCACACAGAGTCAATTTTCATTACAGCAGGTAAGGTAAGGTAATGTTGCTTAAAGCCCAGCGGCCGCAATGGGCCACTGGGCTGTCATCGCACTGAAATCAACTCACATTCATTATTAAAAAAAAGATAAACAAAACTACAATCTTTCCTAACTAACACCTGATCATTGGTGGTCAAGAAATTGAATGGTCGAGGAGGGAAGCAGGAGGGCGGGGCGGGGGAGGAGAAGGGGGGAGAATGAGGTGTGATGTAGACGGGGGGCAGAGGGGCATGACAGGATGATGATTATAAAGAGCTGTTAAACTGGACAAGAACAACGGCACGCAAACATGACCAATCCCCTCCACAGAAGCTGTTCCAAGTCGCTGTACAGTACTGATGTGTGAGCGGATATCAGCGGACAGGTGAGAGCAGAAGATGAAGGTTTCCTGCACTCCTTGTGAAGCCAGAAAGTCCAGGGTTAGTACCCGCATGGGCACATTCACCAAGGGCAACAGCGCCTGCCACACACAAAAAACCCTGACCTTAACAATGCTGAACATCATGACCATAGCAATACCAAAAATCATGGACCGTAACAATACTAAAAATCATGACCATAACAATACTAAAAAATTGTGAACATAGCAATACCAATCTCCAAAGTATAACACCTGGGGCAGCAACATCTACCGCAAAGGAAAAAGTTATGACCCTAATAATAGTTCCCAATCTTTAAACAACCAATGACAGCAACCCTAACTACATGACTGTCATCTAGATCCTAACACCAAAAACTCTACACCATTACCCTTGACAACATACAAAAAGCATGACCTTAATGACAGGAATCTAGGCTCTGGTATCACCTGGCACCCTCCAAAAATTGGATCGTCACCCATGCTAGCTCCACAACAAACTTTCTAAGCTGTTTCTTGCTGTCAGTAAAATGACTCAGCAGTAGTGCAGGTCTCCAATGGTCGGTTGTCTCATGACTTTTTTTTTTTTTTTTTGCTTCCTGTAAACGTTGGCGCGAGGCTGCAACAGGACACGCCTGGCTGCCATTAGTGCAAGATCAGAATGAGCGGCATGGGAATAATGGAACCGAGGGGAAATGGAACAAACAATCCCCGCACAAAAACCCACCCCCAAAAACTTATCATATTGTCTCTAAGTCACCAAGGACAGTAATCCTCACTAAAGCACAAAAGCAAGACCATAATAGCACAAACTTCTGTATCATTCTTGGAGGAAAGAGGAGTTTTAGTTTAGGGGACAAATCATCCATTTTATTGCATTTCTTCAAACCATGTCCACTTTCTTTTTTCTTTTTTTTTGCATTTCGTTTATTTGGAATAAACTGTTCCTGAATTATTTGTACAACTTCTGTATCATTCTTGAAGGAAAGAGGAGTTAAGTTTAGGGTACAATCATCCATTTATAATATTGCATTTCTTCAAACCATTTTTCACTCTTTTCTTTGCATTTCATTTTATTGGAAGTAAAACGTTCCTGAAATTTTTTGTTCTGAGGGTTGTTTTGTCACAATCTTCCCTCAATGATGGAGTCTATCCTTTTGTTGTCAAATTTCAAAGACAAAAAAATGTTACTGCAAAGGTATGCCAGCAAAATACGCCATACTTGCAGCTTCCCACTGTGTGAACCGTTTTGTGCTGCAAAATCATACCACCAATAATTGCAGAATAACAGGTGTCACTCTGTGTTAACTGCTGAAGAGCCGTTAAGCATTTTCATGTAGACTTTATTCTTCATCTGGGTGAAAATTCGTGGCCGTTCCAGTCAGCTGACAGCAGCATCCATGATTTTACAACATGCAAAAATCGGAAGAAAATGTTATGCGTCATACAAACAGATGTAGAGTTGAATTTCTGAAAGGAAATCTTTTAGTTCAATGAGGCAGAGAACAGTAAACAGTAAATAATGAGCAAATAAGGCAGCTCTCTTTCTTTCCTTCCGTAGAGTGTTCCACAATCATCAAGTTGATTATTCTGACACTTTTGTGTGTATGACCGTTTTTTATCATGCCATTAACTTATTTAAGGCAGCTATACTCCAACTTCAGGGAAGGTGCATGCTATGTGTAACATGTCATCCATACCAACAGCCAAACTGGCCTCTCTTCCGAAAGTTGGTGATGGGATTTTACATGTGTGCAACCTCAGTTTATACTCTCATTCGAAGGACTGTATGGGAAATGAGTCAGAACCAATGTTAACTGTAAAGGAAAATCCCCCTGTACCGTAACAGCCCGGCGGAGATTTGAACCTGCAACCTCAAGATTACGAGTCCGGCGTTCTACCAACTGAGTTATTGCGGCTCCCCTGATGAAATAAAAACACGCCCATAACTCTAAATGAATGCTGCTTACGATATCAAATTGCCATTTAGTAGAATGACAACACAGAGCACACAGAACAAAGAAGATGTCCCTCAAAAAGATGTTCCAAGCTTGCCCATACACCCTGTACCTGACACATCTACACACAAAGGAGAAATGAACAAACACAAATTAACATCTATGCAAGACTGGCACAGCATTTTTGGTCTGACCTTGACCTCGATGTTGTAGATGTTTGAGGCCCTATGGGACAGTTCATCATTCCAATTTTCAACAGCATTTATAGTGGCATGCGTGGCACTGACACATGTGGCAAAAGTTTAAATAATATTGTCAGGTTCAGGACTGGCAAGTTGGAGTGGGGAACACTCGCCAGATCTTTCCAATGAGGATCGAGTCTGCCTTTGAAGCTGCTCATGGATGGTGCTCTGACCCCAGACCGGGGAGGTCATTCCACATGTTGACCACCTCTGCGAGAACATTCCGCTGCGAACACCAGCCTACAGTGTTTTTTGTTGATCCTGAGACTTTTTCCCCCTTGTTGCTGGCCTGATGATCTCGAACTTCGGCCGATCAGAATCGTAGATCCCGTGTATGAAATTTGTAGAGATCAACCCTATCGCCTTTGCTTCTGCGATGCTCAGAGTAGGTAGTCCCAGGATCGCCAGTCTCTCAGGGTACAAATCTCTCAGTGATGCAAACAGCCTGGTTGCTCGTCGCTGCACCCTCCTCCACTTCACTACAGAGGGTTTTGTGGTGCGGCTGTTACACAGAGTGGCCGTATTCCAGGATTAGGATGCACAAGGCTCTTATTACAGTTGTACAAATAGGTCGTTGCTTGAGGGAGGAAGTCAAAAGGCGCCGAATGATTGCCAACATTCTGTTGGCTTTTGCAGTACTTTTTGCTACATGTGCCTGAAGCGTAACTTGTTGTCGACGTGGACGCCAAGGTCCTTCTCGTGTTCATGCTCCCTCCAACACTGTTGTGCCCTGTGTTCCATCTTGCATGGTTTTATTTCACTCTGACCTTTAGCTCCGAGTTTCAGGACGCTGCCCTTTTGCAGGTGAAAACGAAGTAGCCAATCCTGCGACCACTGCGGAGCTTGTCGAGGTCAGCTTGCAAGGCAGTTGTGGCTCCTGGAATGTCACTGCAGGTGTTCAACTTTGTGTCATCTGCAAACGTTTACTTCACCCCCGCACAGATAATGCGATCACTTTTTCCCCATTCCAGGTGCCACTGTAACCTCTTCGACCAATTCCTCACGGTTTGAAAAGACCAAGTTCAACACATTTGATTTTTTGTCTTGATTTCAGTTTAAAAAAACACCCCAGGCAAACAGTAACAAAAGCAGATCACCTTGGTTTGCTTGGCATGAAAGGAAATTTTAAAAATGAGGCAAGAAATCACAGTAAACAACTAGCAAGTGAAGTTAGTAACTTTGCTCCATGATGAAAAATGCATGCCCATAACTCAAAACGATCAGCTACGACACTGAATCCCTGGCAAAATGACAATCACGGCAAAAAACATCCCTAAAAACAGATATTCCAAGCTTGCCCATATTCCTTCATGTGTCATTTAACTGACTGATCTTCAGTCTTGAACTTGTTTGCTTGTCTGAAACAGGCAAAACGCTAGTTTGTAGAACTAAATTTCTTTGTGGCCCAAAATTTTT
>CM031602.1:62664578-62677078 GCA_018398815.1 Conus ventricosus
TTAGTTCAGTCAGTAATGCCACATGTTACCTAAGTCAGTTCTTCATGACATTGTTATCATTACACTGTAGGTAAAAACTAGTGGCAGTCATTTCTTTACATAATAATTGACATAACTTTCTGGACATTATTTAACCCTCTTGCATTTGCCAACCCAAAACTGCTCATATTATTCATATTTTTTGAGAAATCAATGGAATGCAGTCAGTTCAAAACCCTAGTCTGTGTGAATGAATGGTTTCCACACACCCTATACTACTGCTAAGATTTCATTGGACACCTCTAAGGGACGCCCATTTATTTGGCCAGCCTTGACTTAAAACAAGGTCGCAGTGTGTGAGGGAAAGTAACGCAGCACGTGAGGCCGGTTGCGGCCGTAACGAACACCAGGGGAGACAAACAGAGCGGCTGGATACGGGCCAAACAAATGCAAGAGGGTTAACTTGTTATGATCTGTGACAAACCTTTCCCCCCCCCCCAAGATTTATTTAACGGTCTTCCCCATCTTGGAATTACTTCCTCAGACTATTCACACTGAATACCATTTTCAAAAAGCAAGAGTAGATCAAGTATGCCAGTGGGATGAAAGAGCACACACACACAAAAAACATAACCATATTAGCGTTGTGTTCCGACATCATCCCAGAGACAGTGGAATGTGGGCTACCTTAATCGCGGGAACAAAACAGTCCTATACACAAAAATCTCACCAAAAGTTTACCTTGGAGGTCTAGCCAACAAAAGAAATGAGGGAGGGGAAGAGAGAGAGAGAGAGAGAGACAGAGACAGAGAGAGAGAGAGAGAGAGAGAGAGCGAGCGAGAGAGAGAGAGAGAGAGAGAGAGAGAGCGAGAGAGAGAGAGTTGGAGGGCAGTAGCCAGCAGAGCAAACGTTTCCTCTCTGCACTTTGGTACAGCTGAACTGAACACAGCCGCTTCAACTCATGAGTGCAACACACCATGCAGTACATATATGTGAACCATAAGCGCAGCTTTCGGTCTTGCATTCAAGCTCTGGATTGTCCCTGCAAAAACCACCAAACTTCGCTCGTTAATGCATAGCTAGTAAACGTCTCCCACCCATCCACCATCCCAACAATTCCCTTTATGCTTACATACATGTGTGCACATTCAAATCAACTACAATGAAAACACAATGTAGCAGATGCCATAGTTGGTCTTACTCAGTACAAAAAAATTTCAAGACAGAACCAGTATGGTCTCTACAGTTTCCTTTACATCCAAGATTGCTTTGGGTTTTTTTCATCCCAGACACCAAACCAAACCTAGAAGGCTACACTGACGTCAAATTAGGATCATCATTGTAAATGTACATGAAAACATTGCCAAGAAAATTTTTTCAAATGAGTTTGTTGTTCACCAAACATAACAGGTAAAGAACACAGAATGCAAAGTTAAATAACAAATTTCTGATCATTCGTGTACTTGTAGCATGACAACATTTATGATTTATTATGATATACAGGCATGTTTCTTGATTTTGTACTGAAAACACATAACATGATAGATTATTACAGCTGGTATGAAGCATATACTAAAAAACAGAATTTACCATATTCAATATATGGCAGAAGAAAACCACATGCAACTATTATTTGGTGCATCTGAAAACACATGCAAGGGCATACTTTACATGTGGCCTCTGAATTATGCATCTTTACTGACAAGTTAAGCTGTTTACAATGACTGTCTCAGTTATGTTCATTAAAAGCTGTACTGCATAAAATGGTACCGATCTCATGCTATTTCGAACCTGGTTGAAGTGAGTGTGTGGGAAGAGGGGGAAGGAGGACGTGTCAGTATCATGTAAAAGTGTACATGTGTATGTGTTTTTGCATGTGTTGGTGTGTGTGTGTGGTGTCGCGCGTATGTGCGTGCGTGCATGCGTGCTTGCGTGTGTGCGCATGCGCTCGTGTGTGTTTGTATGTGCACGCGCAAGCAACACATGTGGGTGTGATTTACACAGAAAGAGAGAGCACTTGCTAATTACACATTTTTATACCCCCCCCCATATCCCCCCTAGCCCAAACTAACCACCCTTCCAGTTCTCTCTCTCTCTCTCTCTCTTTGTCTCTGTCTCTCTTTTCTAGTTTCTAGACTAAATCTGACCTCTGACACCACAGCCATGCACAAACTTTTCACAAAATCAACCCAACTATAGTCATCATAGGCTCTACCTGACATCAAAACTCATTTTACAGACACTTCAGACATAACCATAAAACTAAAAAAAAATCACTATTGTTAGCCTCAGCTACATCCATTAAATCAAACTTCTGCTATATATGAAAAAGTATTTAACTGTTCAAAAACAAAAAGCTGTAATGACAAAAGGTACAGAAAAAAATGGAAAGCCAATGACAATGCAATTGATAAGAAAAAAGGCCCTGTCAATCAATCTGTTTCCTGTTAATCACTCTGTTTCCTGTCAATCAATGTTTCCTGTCAATCAATCTGTTTCCTGTCAATCACTCTGTTTCCTGTCAATCAATCTGTTAGGGTACACGAGTTACAAAACAACAAACCTTTTGAAACAAACCATAAAACAAACAACAAAATGTGGAATTAAAGAAAATGAACACACACTATACACAAAATAAATAAATTCATATACAGTAGAATATCATGCAATCAGTGTTAGCAACAAAAGATAAGACTGCTACACACACACACACAGAGTCAATTTTCATTACAGCAGGTAAGGTAAGGTAATGTTGCTTAAAGCCCAGCCGGCCGCAATGGGCCACTGGGCTGTCATCGCACTGAATCAACTCACATATCATTATTAAAAAAAAAGATAAACAAAAACTACAATCTTTCCTAACTAACACCATGATCATGGTGTGGTCAAGAAATTGAATGGTCGAGGAGGGAAGCAGGAGGGCGGGGCGGGGAGGAGAAGGGAGGAGAATGAGGTGTGATGTAAGACTGGGAGCAGAGGGGCATGACAGTGATGATGTTATAAAGAGCTGTTAAACTGGACAAGAACAACGAGCACGCAAACATGACCAATCCTCTCCACAGAAGCTGTTCCAATGTCGCTGTACAGTACCTGATGTGTGAGCGGATATCAGCGGACAGGTGAGAGCAGAAGATGAAGGTTTCCTGCACTCCTTGTGAAGCCAGAAAGTCCAGGGTATAGTCCAGCATGGGCACATTCACCAAGGGCAACAGCGCCTGCCACACACAAAAACCATGACCTTAACAATGCTGAACATCATGACCATAGCAATACCAAAAATCATGACCGTAACAATACTAAAAATCATGACCATAACAATACTAAAAATTGTGAACATAGCAATACCAATCTCCAAAAGTATAACACCTGGGGCAGCAACATCTACCGCAAAGGAAAAAGTTATGACCATAATAATAGTTCCCAATCTTTAAAACAACCAATGACAGCAACCCCTAACTACATGACTGTCATCTAGATCCTAACACCAAACTCTACACCATCTACCCTTGACAACATACAAAAAGCATGACCTTAATGACAGGAATCTAGGCTCTGGTATCACCTGGCACCATCCAAAAATGGATCGTCACCCATGCTAGCTCCACAACAAACTTGCTAAGCTGTTCTTGCTGTCAGTAAAATGACTCAGCAGTAGTGCAGCGTCTCCAATGGTCGGTTGTCTCATGACTTTTTTTTTTTTTTTTGCTTCCTGTAAACTGTTGGCGCTGAGGCTGCAACAGGACACGCCTGGCTGCCATTAGTGCAAGATCAGAATGAGCGGCATGGGAATAATGGAACCGAGGGGAAATGGAACAACAATCAGCCACAAAAACTAACCCACAAAAACTTATCATATTAGTCTCTATGTCACCAAGGACAGTAAATCCTCACTACGCACAAAAGCAAGACCATAATAGCACAAACTTCTGTATCATTCTTGGAGGAAAGAGGAGTTAAGTTTAGGGCACAAATCATCCATTTCATTGCATTTCTTCAAACCATGTCCACTTTCTTTTTTCTTTTTTTTTGCATTTCGTTTTATTGGAAGTAAACTGTTCCTGAATTATTTGTACAAACTTCTGTATCATTCTTGAAGGAAAGAGGAGTTAAGTTTAGGGTACAAATCATCCATTTTATAATATTGCATTTCTTCAAACCATATTCACTCTTTTTCTTTGCATTTCATTTTATTGGAAGTAAACTGTTCCTGAATTATTTGTTCTGAGGGTTGGCTTGTTGTCACAATCTTCCCTCAATGATGGAGTCTATCCTTTTGTTGTCAAATTTCAAAGACAAAAAAATGTTACTGCAAAGGTATGCCAGCAAAATACGCCATACTTGCAGCTTCCCACTGTGTGAACCGTTTTGTGCTGCAAAATCATACCACCAATAATTGCAGAATAACAGGTGTCACTCTGTGTTAACTGCTGAAAGCCGTTAAGCATTTTCATGTAGACTTTATTCTTCATCTGGGTGAAAATTCGTGGCCGTTCCAGTCAGCTGACAGCAGCATCCATGATTTTACAACATGCAAAAATCGGAAGAAAATGTTATGCGTCATACAAACAGATGTAGAGTTGAATTTCTGAAAGGAAATCTTTTAGTTCAATGAGGCAGAGAACAGTAAACAGTAAATAATGAGCAAATAAGGCAGCTCTCTTTCTTTCCTTCCGTAGAGTGTCCACAATCATCAAGTTGATTATTCTGACACTTTTGTGTGTATGACCGTTTTTTATCATGCCATTAACTTATTTAAGGCAGCTATACTCCAACTTCAGGAAGGTGCATGCTATGTGTAACATGTCATCCATACCAACAGCCAAACTGGCCTTCTCTTCCGAAAGTTGGTGATGGGATTTTACATGTGTGCAACCTCAGTTTATACTCTCATTCGAAGGACTGTATGGGAAATGGAGTCAGAACCAATGTTAACTGTAAAGGAAAAATCCCCCTGTACCGTAACAGCCCGGCGGAGATTTGAACCTGCAACCTCAAGATTACGAGTCCGGCGTTCTACCAACTGAGTTATTGCGGCTCCCCTGATGAAATAAAAACACGCCCATAACTCTAAATGAATGCTGCTTACGATATCAAATTGCCTAGTTTTTAGTAGAATGACAACACAGAGCACACAGAACAAAGAAGATGTCCCTCAAAAAAGATGTTCCAAGCTTGCCCATACACCCTGTACCTGACACATCTACACAGCAACTGGAGAAATGAACAAACACAAATTAACATCTATGCAAGACTGGCACAGCATTTTTGGTCTTGACCTTGACCTCGATGTTGTAGATGTTTGAGGCCCTATGGGACAGTTCATCATTCCAATTTTCAACATGCATTTATAGTGGCATGCGTGGCACTGACACATGTGGCAAAAGTTAAAATAATATTGTCAGAGTTCAGGACTGGCAAGTTGGAGTGTGAACACTCGCCAGATCTTTCCAATGAGGATCGAGTCTGCCTTTGAAGCTGCTCATGGATGGTGCTCTGACCCCAGACTCTGGGAGGTCATTCCACATGTTGACCACCCTCTGCGAGAACATTCCGCTGCGAACATCCAGCTACAGTGTTTTTTGTTGATCCTGAGACTGTTTCCCCTTGTTGCATGGTCACTGATGATCTCGAACTTCGGCCGATCAGAATCGTAGATCCCGTGTATGAAATTTGTAGAGATCAATCATATCGCCTTTGCTTCTGCGATGCTCAAGAGTAGGTAGTCCCAGGATCGCCAGTCTCTCAGGGTACGACTTCTCTCAGTGATGCAAACAGCCTGGTTGCTCGTCGCTGCACGTCCTCCACTTCACTACAGAGGGTTTTGTGGTGCGGCTGTTACACAGAGTGGCCGTATTCCAGGATAGGATGCACAAGGGCTCTTATACAGTTGTACAAATAGGTCGTTGCTGAGGGAGGAAGTCAAAAGTGCGCCGAATGATGCCAACAATTCTGTTGGCTTTTGCAGTACTTTTTGCTACATGTGCCTTGAAGCGTAACTTGTTGTCGACGTGGACGCCAAGGTCCTTCTCGTGTTCATGCTCCTCCAACACTGTTGTGCCCTGTGTTCCATCTTGCATGGTGTATTTCACCTCTGACCTTTAGCTACCGAGTTTCAGGACGCTGCCCTTTTGCAGGTGAAAACGAAGTAGCCAATCCTGCGACCACTGCTGGAGCTTGTCGAGGTCAGCTTGCAAGGCAGTTGTGGCTCCGGGAATGTCACTGCAGGTGTTCAACTTTGTGTCATCTGCAAACAGTTTCACTTCACCAGCACAGAAAATGCTGATCACTTTTTCCCCATTCCAGGTGCCACTGTAACCTCTTCGACCAATTCCTCACGGTTTGAAAAGACCAAAAGTTCAACACATTTGATTTTTTTGTCTTGATTACAGTTTAAAAAAAACACAAAAGGCAAACAGTAACAAAAGCAGATCACCTTGGTTTGCTTGGGCATGAAAGGAAATCTTTTAAAAATGAGGCAGAGAAAAGTCAACAGTAAACAACTAGCAAGTGAAGTTAGGTAACTCTTGCTCCCATGATGAAATAAGTGCATGCCCATAACTCAAAACGTATGCTGCTTACGACACTGAATCGCCTGGCAAAAATGACAATACACAGCACAAAGAAACATCCCTAAAAACAGATATTCCAAGCTTGCCCATATACCCTTCATGTTGTCGACTTTAACTGACTGATCTTCAGTCTTGAATCTTGTTTGTCTTGTCTGAAGACAAGGTCAAAACGCATCATGTTTGTCATGTAACTTAATTAATTTCATTTGGTGGCCCAGTAATTTTTTATGTTTGTTCAATTTCCATCTGCAGTCACCCCACTTTGAAACTAACACTGATTCATACTGACTGCTACCCTTCATTGTTTTGTATTTTGGCTTCATGTTTTCGATTTTGATGTTTACAAGTGATTCATCATCTCAATTTTCATTGTCTTGAATGTTGTTTGTCTTGCCTGAAGGAGACCAAAGACATGGAAACATGTTTCCCCTTTGTCATATCATTTGTTTCTTTCGTTCAGTACAGTAATGCTTTAAAGTTTAATGCAAATCTTGTCGGCCCTATGTTTGCACTTGCATGCTGTTATGTGGATTTGATATCCTTTGATTTGCATATGTAGTGATGCACGGTTTCTTGCGCACGTAGGCGAGCTCAGCGGAAGTGCACCTCGCGTGAGAAGTGTTCACTGACACTTGGGTAAACAGCAGACGAACTCCGGCAGTATGACAGGGGAGCTTGAAGAGTGCGGTTCTGCTAACTTGTAGATATTAGCTAGGGAGCTCGACAGCTCGGCCTGTAAGAGGAGCGTACTATCTAACTAGTAGTATAGTTAGGGAGCTATTCGTACCACAGGCAACACTAGAGCAGACGCAGTGCTTGGCCTCCAGTTACCAGGAGGACAGTTTTGCCCTAGCACTGGCACAGAACAAAGGCCGTAGACGGACACAACGGCATAGGACGGTTCTGACGTACCACTGCTGGGGCCCGGAGGGTGGACACTGACAGAAAGACAGTGTAACCAGCTGCTTGGAACCCTCTGAGGAAAGCCTGCAAGCTCGGCTTGGACAGAGTGCGTCGCAGACGTGTGTGACAGACCGAACTTGGTAGTTCATGCCAGTGAAGGATTAGGAATGAATCCCTACGTAACCCCCAAGCCAGAGATCTGACTGACCATGTTAAGGTTGAGTGTGTGTGCGGTGCAGAGTGCTAGGTATATAAACGAACTCTCTTTGAGTGAGGAAAACACTTCATTGGGTCAGGAGTGGATACTCTTAGGCACTTTCAGTTAGTACAACCCTAGCTGTAAGTTAACAAGAACAAACAGAAAGTTTGTTAATAGCGTTGCGTGTAGGTTGTGTTTGTAGCACCAGACCAGGGTACTAAATTGTAACTCGGCCACAAAAGCACTTCGCAGTTCTCCTTAGTAAAAGGAGGAAAGAATTAATCAGTAGACCATAGGGCTGAATGTAACACAGCCTCTGATTGAGCAGTGCAGCTTGTGTGTTCAGGGAAAGGAAGGGAAAATTGAGGTTATACGAGATGATGTCCATTCCTTGTGCAAACCCAGTGACTACCGCTTGAACGATTGATTTACGGAATGCAGCAGGGGCCATGGAAGATTTAATATAGCCCCAAAAAATGCCGCCAACATTGGGTGGACGAAAAAGAAAGAGTACTCCCTTACTCCCACATGGGCTGAGCAGCAGTCCATGATGAATTCTGGTCCTCTCTTCACTCAGGGGCAAGCAAAAGACACAAGTCTCGTTGCTGAACCCATTGATGCCAGTTCCCTGCTTGTCGAGCTGCCACCAGTTCCAACTCATCCACCAAACTTTGGTGGACACCAGGTTGATTTGGAAGTGGGCTCATCTTGGGTCTGCTGAAAAATCGAAACCACATCCCTCCAGAATGGTTGAGAAAATCACCAGGAAGAGCAGAGTCTTTTAGACTTAATTACTCCGGAACGAGGAACGGGCAGTCGCGGAAGGTCTCCGTCTTTGTCAACGGTCGGCCTCGAGTCGACAGCCTTGCCACAGATTTGGGTCAGAGTCTCTGGCGTGGGAACACAACAGAGTCAGAGGCATTCGAATCCTGAAACAAGATCACAGGACGACTCACAGACACCATGGCGGGGAAGGTGAGACCTAAAAGATTCCAGCACATTACCCCATACCTCAAGAGGTCCAGGTCGCCAGCACCGACTGACCACGAGGCCGTCGAATTTTGCTGGAGAGATCATGATCATGATCATGGAGATGGAAGGGCGGCCTGTATAGTGGCAGGAGGCATGACGGACGAACACGGAACCCCTTGTCGAGCTGTCCCTGCACTCGAGAGTAACCTTGGAAGTGCAGGCTCCAAAGTAGGTCACCAGAAACAGGTTTTACCAGCATGACCACCATTGACTGCACTGAGAGAGCGTCGGAATTGTATTCTGACCCCTCGACAGCAGCAGGAAAACCGTCCAGTTAGGCATCCCATTCTGACCAAGAGAGACCCCCCGGAAATTGCCTCCAAATCACAGTTTGACGGGAACAAAAACTGGCTGTCATACAAGTACCGGTTTGACAGCCATAGAAACAAACCCTCAACTGGTCAGAAATGGAGAGTCGGGATTACCAGTGATGGTGTCTGGAAGGAAAACCCACTAGACTCCTTCTTCGACCCTTGGCCACCGAAAGATGGGCAGTCCATGGTTCCATATCGCAGATGATGAGGAATTGGAAGCACGCTTCCGGCTAGAGAGCTGACTGAAACAGCCACGCTCACGTCCATCAAGCCAACCAGGAACCCAGGATTCCTGTGAGGACTGGGCAGACCGGTCACCATGCTTGCTGATTAGCCTTCAGAGACCTGCCAGAAAGATATGTACAGGGCAGGCGATCAGCAAATTTTCATGTGTCATCGGGACCAGATGCAGGGAAATCTGGCCTAACTGGAGAGACCCAACACCATGGAAAAGCCGTCCATAAGGTCAAGTGGTACCGCACGTCACCCTGGTCATGATAGGCACCAAGGAAATTTCAGGAGGAGCCACAGGACGAGTCTCTGGTTTTTTCCAGGCAGATCTGGACAGCTGTAAGCAGATCCTGGAAAAGTTTGACCCCTCAAGCTGCAGCTTCTAGCTAAAGACAGGACCAAGCAACCTCCCGACAATCCAGATTCCGGTATCAAGTGCTTCTTACTGCAAACAGGGTTGGGCACCGGAAAAAAAGATAGCAGGCGGTACCAGAAGTTTGCAGCAAACCAGTCTAGACAAAGGAGAGAGAAGGAAGGAAAACGACAGCCATCTCTCCAGTCAAGGTTCCAGTACCTCCACGACACTGGCAATGCAGTAAGGACCAATCTGCCATGTGCAAGGGTTTCCAAGGTGGCAGCCTTCGTACGATCCCCAGGCAGTGGCAGCTACTGGCTTATACACCCCCACATAGCCTAGTGCTTCACATTCACCTCTGAAAGGACCGAAACAGCGCTCAGACAGTAAGCACTCCATGCAGAGGAATTTTCGAAGGAACCATCGTCCTGAGGTTAATACGAATAGCAGCAGGGTCAGGAACCGGTTTCTAAGGTGATTAGTGACCATGAGGTAGCACAAGAGTCAGGATGCCAGAGTAAGGAATCAAGTACAGCTGGCAATCAAGTGCAAGGAAAGTGAGTCAGCCAGGCATCTCAGGACAGACGTGTAATGGGCAGTCTAGCCAGCGTCAGGAGGATCCCAACACAGGCCTTATAGGATCTATGAAAGGGACAAGGGAATCCTCTGACAAAGGGCCCCCAACAGGGAAAGACATAACCGGACTCGAACCTCTACTGCAGAGATCCAGGATGCCAGAACTTCTCCCAACACATGGTCTGTAACTTCGCCACAGATCCGAAAGGCAAAGGAGGCTCGTTTCCACATGCCAGGAAACCCCAAAAGAGGGGACTACAAGAAGTGTTTGATTCCTGGATGTGGAGAGGCTAACAGTATCCTAAAGCTCATGCCTTCATGCCACCGACCAGCCTTGGCATATTTGAAGAAAGGTTGCCCATCTCATCCAAAGGTTGTGTTGCAGGTCGGACACAGGCACTTAGACAGCAATGGCATGGCTTACTGGGGGCCAGTGAAACTGGAAAGGCTTGGTGGACTCATCAGCAGGCGCACTGCCCCAGCTTGGGTCACTACAGTCTTCACCAACTGCCAGAATGGAAGCCATGAAGACTTTTTAGCCAGCATGTGGGAGACCAGTTCCAAAACAACTTCTCTGAGTCTGTGCCGGCTTCTCATTCACTGGAAGGCACTGTTGGTGTGACGGCTATATGAGCCCAGAGAGGCGAGCTGCAGGCGAGGAAGTACCCATCACCAGTGGACATGGAATCCCCCTGAGCCTACGCTTGCTGTTAGGGTGCCTGAAGAGAGAGACTGTGATGTATGCGAGGGGTGGGCAAGGCATTGTGGCAGGCCATGGATAGGTTTTGTCGTGTCACACCGGGTAGCTGGACGTGATTGCTCCGGTTCCCCTGAATGCAGTGTTTTCTGTCCGCCCCTGGTAGACGTCACGCATCCGATGGCAGAGGAAAGCGATGGCCACTTTTTGCCAGTATATATCGGGGGGCGGTTCAGGTAGCTTTCCAGAAGTGCCCGTCTGAGGCGGCAGCTGTCCTGGTTCATTGAAAGGTCAGCTGCTTCAGGTGGCCCGTGGATGGACCCACAGGGAAAAAACTATGGGGAACACAAACCCAAGCCTTCCTGAGGCCAGGGACCCTGCCCAAGCAGATGATACCTTCGCATTGAGACCCTCCGAGTGGCTGAAATAGCCTTATACCGGACGCGGTACGCGAGACTGCAGAATCATTTCCATGGGCCTGTAGCACACAGAGCTTTCCGCATCTCCGTCTGCTAAACAGGAAAGCACCTCAAGGAACCTGCAAATCGACACTAAACAACATGGGCTCAAGCGAGGTGAAAGCTCTCCCTTCCCTCACAGCAACACCCCTGGACAAAAAACTTTCAATCAAAAAGTCGGGGGTAGTGGTAGTGATTGCACGGTTCTGCGCACGTAGGCGAGCATCAGCTGAAGTGCACCTCGCGTGAGAATGTTCACGCGACACTTGGGTACACTAGCAGACGAACTCCTGCATACAGACAGGGGAGGCTTTGAAGAGTGACCGGTTTCTCTAACTTGTAGTTAGCTAGGGACTCGACACTTCGGGCTAAATGAGAAGCTGACTAAGCTAACTTGTAGTTAGTTTAGGGGGCTACATCGTTACCACAGCATAACACTAGTGACAGACCAGTGCTTGGGCCTCCATTTACCAGGAGACAGTTATTGGCCCTAGCACTTACGCGACAGTACAGCCTTAGAACGGACACAAACGGCAAGGTACGGTTCCTGACAGTACCAGATACTTACTGACCGACTGCTGGGCCCGGAGGTGACACTGACAGAAAGGACAGTGTACCACTGCATGACCCTCTGAGGAAAGCCTGCAAGCTCGGCTTGGACATAGTGTGCGGCCTAGGACTGGTGTGTGCGACAGACCTTACTTGGTAGTTCATGCCAGTGAAGGACTTGGAATGAATCCTGCCTAACGCCCCAAGCCAGAGTTGGACAGACCATGTAAGGGAGTGTGCGAGTGCAGAAGTTGCTAGTAAATAAAAACGAACTTCTCTTGATTGTAGGTAAAACACTTCACATAATATATATATATAGAATAGTGTGTTAGTGTGTGTGTGTGTGTGTGTGTGTGTGTGTGTGTGTGTGTGTGTGTGTGTGGTGCGCGCGTGTGTTGTGTGTGTCTGTGTAGTAAGTTTTGTTTCCACTGTTCTATGTCATGAAAGTTAAAACATTTTTTATTACTTCTGTTTTCTCTCAAAGAGAAAACGAGAAAAAATCCTTGTTCATGGAATCTATTCCGTCAGCTCCGTTGTTTATAATAGAGCCAAATAAATTGTAACTTAAAAACATGCGATTAAATTAACAAACAGGTCACTGGAAAGAGCCTTGTTTTTTCGGTTGGACAAAATCCTAA
>CM031602.1:62682078-62687078 GCA_018398815.1 Conus ventricosus
TTAGTGAACAAAAATCTTCTTTCCCTGGTAACCGACAGCTTTCGTGTTGTCAGAATACATGTGGCACACATATACTTTAACTTTTCTCAGTCGATCGACACGCACTAACGCTTTCGGTCGTCCCGAAATAATTATAGCCTACTGGATCGGCACTTATTGGGTCCCCCCCCCCCCCCCCCCCCCCCCCCCAGCAACCACTAATTGCAAATTACGAAGGGTTATATCACTACTGTGACCCCAAAGAAATTTCGGGTTAGATTGGTTCGAACATTAGATTGTTGCCAAATTTTGCTCAAGGGGCCATCAGACTGAGTCGCACTTTATTTCATGTTATTTTATTTTACTTTTGAACATGCGCGCTGGTGACCTACTCGTTTTTGAGTGAACCAGTATTTTAGGAAGAAGAAGAAGAAGAACCGATACCTGCTGGGGACGCGTGTTACATAACACTGATTTGACCAAAGAGAAGGAAAGGAAAGTAAATATGGAGTGCACAAAATCTGCCCCAAATTATTTGACATTGTCACTTTCTCTTATTTGGAGGGCGAAAGAAAAGAAAAAGAAAAAAAAAAAGAAGAAAAAAAAAAGCCCCCGGAAACTTTTTCGCGTGGGAACACTTCCAACACCGTTCAATGGAAAGGGAGAATGCTAAAAGGTGAAGAAACTGTACCGCTGTTTCCTCTGTTTCGTGAAGCAGACAATATCAGGCATTGCCCAACTTTCACTAACGGAAATTGCAAGGTAAGAAAGTTTCGGTGTTCTATGGTTCATCAACGTTAATTTTTATCCAAATGTTCTTAGAGTGTCATGTCACATGTTATCCTTAAGACTGGCTCTCTGGGTATCGATTTATTGATCTTGTTGCTGTGGAAACACCTGTGACTAGCACTCGGTGAAAAACACTCGACTACTGCAGCACGCATTGAGACACTGGCTGACTGGGCCAACCAGTGAACCGAACTGCGTGGCATGAATCAGGCTTGGTCGCGTTATACATATATTCAGGAGAGAGAGAGAGAGAGAGATGAGTAGAGAGAGAGAGATATTCTTACGGTAACAGATAAGCGAGGGGAGAGAGAGGGAGAGTCTTTATTCCTATGGGTAACAGATAAGCGGGGGGTGGGGGGGGGGGGGGGGGGGGGAGAAAGAGAGGAGAGGGAATTTTTATTCTCAAGGGTAACAGATAAGCAAGAAAGAGAAAAAGGCAGTAAAGTAGCCCCCCCCCTCTCCCCAGCAACCACTAATTGCAAATTACGAAATTTGTTGTGAAATCCGGGTGTAAAAGCAGTTAAACCTTCACAGACAGATAACATCACTTCCTGAGGAAATAAAATACTCAATTGAAGAGGTCTTATAGAAAATGTCAGTAGACTTCATGTGTTTGTGATAAGTAGTCGAAAGGGGTATCCCACTGTAAGATGAAAAATGCTTGTTCTTTGAATTCCCCCCCCCCCCCCCCCCTCCCCCCATAGCTGTTATACAGCCAGTTGTTTTACTACAACAGGTGCTAGCTCTACGAACCAGCTTCACCAGTTATTCTGTTTAGATACATTGGTAGAAATTACGCCCAGTCATGAAATAGTGACTCCAAAACATTGACAGTGACCCTTTCGCTGCCTAGGAATTAAATCCTTTTTGTCAGGGTTTTTTTTCCCAAAAGAAATGAGTATATATATTTTCAAAAAAATTCTACTGACTTTCTCACTGACAAAAACAAGATTACCAACTATCAAGAGAATCTAGAGACTTCATCACTCTAAAATATCCTCTGTTTTGTAAGCAGTATAAATATAAAATGAGGACTATTCCAGACTTCCCCATGACGAGTATACTCGACGGCCATGCCAGCGAAGAGTATACATCCTGCCGTTGAGTTATCTCGTCAAGTTAGGCACCAAATGGGTTGATGAGAATGGAAAAGCACTTGGTTCTGGAAAGTCATATGAAATCCTCTTAAAAACATACTTTGAATGGTCAAAAGGAAGAAACTGCAATGAAAAATATATTCAAATCCAATCCAGTGAAAACAAATTATGAATGGTCAGAAGGAAGAAACTATGATAAGGAAGAAACTATGATAAAAATAAATGAAGACATACAAGACAACTGTCAACAGTTCCAGGACCTAAGAGTGATGGCATTTTTTTTTAAATCTCATGAATGGTACAGGCAAACGTCAACAACAGTCAGTGTGTCAAAATGGTTCAGATGAGTTTATCTAATTACAGATACAGAGAGTAATAACAGGTGATCAATCTGTGTGGAGATAGAAAAGGGGGTGTCTCCTTGTTTGTTCTGTGTGCTCAGAGTTGTCATTTCAGCTAGGTGATGTGATGTCGTAAGAGCATTCATTTGGAGCGATGGCCCAGTAAATATTTCATCATGGGAATAAGAGCCACCCTTCTTGTTATATTTTGTGTGAGCCACCCTTCTTGTTATATTTGTGTGTTCAAGCAGCAAATGAAAGGTGTGGGTTTGTACATGTGTGGGAGGTTTTCACAAACCACATGGCCTGACCTGGATGCTATTCATAACCTGTAGACCATAAAAAAAAAGGTGCTGGCATAAGTGGTATTTCAAAGGATCTTTCCTGGTTTTCTTGGTTGCCTTTCTATCTCACGTTTGACATTTGTTGTCGCTGAAAATAACTTCCAATGGAAATTTACAACCTTTCAGTAGAGCTGTAAGAATTTCTCTGTTGCCTTTTTATTGCTTTTTCTAGTGGTTTTTTTCTTCAGCTTAAAAAAAAAAATCTCCCCGAAAAGAAACTTGAAAGCTGTTCAGAACAGCAGCAGAATAGATAATATCATTAAATATGACTCCTTTACATAAAAAAAAAAAGAGAAAAGGCACAAAAACGACAGCTGAAAGAAAGTGATATATGATCTGTAGGTTGACATAAACATTGGACAGGGATTGTGCTAAGAATTGTGTAAAACTGATAGGGAAAAGTCAGCAAAAGCTAACAAAGAAAGCAAAATCATGGCCACAGAAAGCAGTAAAAGTCAAATGCTACTTAAACACCATGGCCCACTTTCCCACCAGGCCAGCACTCGGTTGAATAAAAAATGAAATCAGTACCTAGTGCCTGTGGCTAATATTTTTGTTGTTATTTCCTCATCTGAACTGGTAGTCTGTAAAGAAGAAGAGTCTTGTGCTGTTCGCATACAGGCCGCTCCTTTTACACCTCTTCTTAACTTTTAAAAGGTAAAGAAGCTCGTGGTGCATTCCATGTCATGTACCACTCACAGTGAAACATATTCATTTAGAGTGTTGGGACTTGCATGATGTGAGACATAAACACTTTACAGCAGACTCCAAGAAAACCTTGTTCAGAGATGTCCCACCTGACATGATCTTTGAATTTCTGAAAGGGATCAACGTTTTTCATCTGATGGAAGATTTCACAGAAGGAAGATTTTTAACAAAATTTTGGGTGTGATTTTAGGTGTATTTTTAAAGGGTTGTGTGAATGAGTTTTTGTTTGTTTGTTTTTCTTTTACAAATACTTGTGAGTTGACTTCAAGGAGGCGACAGCTGGACTATAAGCAACATTATCTGACCATCTGAACTGGTGAACTATACAAGTAATTAGTGGTAAACATGAAGCCTGTTGGGAGTTGAACTGACAGCAATTGTATAAACAAGAAGAGCACTATCTACCACCAGGGTGGACAGTCATGACTCTGCCTTTTGATCAGGTGTGCGCACCAAAAGTATGTACTGAAGAAAAAAAAGGGGGGTGTGCATGTACTGAAACATGAGATTGAAAAGAAGTAAGGGGAGGGGGTTGGTGTGCAGGTTTTTTTTTTTTCTATTTGTTTATTTTCAGCCTCTCAGGGCGGAGGGATAAATGAAAATATGAAAAAAGTTTTTTTCTGGCAGGGGAAGTATTAAGTAATGATAGATACGTATTTAACGGTTAATTTCTGTGCTTATTATGGCAATAGACAGTTGAAAATGTGAAATTTTGATGCTTGTATTTGTAGAAACTTTAATTATATCATGAAAAGATAACACTGCTGTTTGCTTTTGGAGCACGCACCCATCTAACCACCTACTTTTGTTGAAACTGCTTCAGTCATTTTTTTTTTTTTTTTTTTTTTTAGTTGCGAACAGACTTGTAAGCAAACAAACAAACAACCTATCCAGTGGACACAGATGAGAACATGACCTCCTTGCTGGAAGTGATCGTCTCCTCTTTTTAATTTGAGGACTTCCCTGTACGCAGTAAAGGAACAGTCGTTAGAAATGAAATTTGTAAGTAATTCAGCGAGGGCATCAAATAATCAAATGATTAGATAAGCTTGTGTCCAGTATTACCTCTACTAGTAGTATAAATAGTGCTGTTCATGTGTTCACTTCGTTTACATGTTCTCCGACAGATTGTTTATCTTTGTATCTCACATAACCTCTCATTTGCTTCATCTGATGATGGGTTATCATATGATATTATGGCCAATGTATTGATCAGTCTCAGTCAAGGTTCTCTGCTCTGTCAGACTGTCATGTTGACATCTGCTGTTCTGTGCAATAAAATGCACGCTCATTACACACAAAATCTCTCACATAAATGGAAATGTAATCTATGTGTTAATGAATGCGGTACTGTTGTTAGTGATTCATACTTACAACAGGATGTCTAGTTAAGGTGTGACTTTCTGTGAATTTGATACTGTTGTTGTTGTTTTTGTTTTTGTTGATAACATCTTTGTTCTCTGTCTACATACTTCCCTTGCCTATCCCAGCCTGCTAGTGTGTTGCTGCTGTTGTTGTTGTTTTGGTAAATAACATCTTTGTTCTCTATCTGTCTACTCTACTGCCTCTCCCAGCCCGCTACTCTGTATGCATCGTTTGTTGTTGTTGTTGTTTTCATTGATAACATGTTTGTTCTCTGTCTACCTACTCCACTTGCCTATCCCAACCTGCTAGTCTGTAAATATCTATGCTGTTGTTGTTTTCGTTGATAACATCTTCGTTCTCTGTCTGCCTACTCTACT
>CM031602.1:62692078-62749556 GCA_018398815.1 Conus ventricosus
AGAAGGATTTTTGTGTGTTGTGAGGTGCAAAATGATTAAAAAAAAAAAAAAATCGTATGTTAAAGTTCCATAAACTGCTCTTGTTATGACTCACGTTTTTTCACGGCCTGTTGCTCTGTCTGTGCCTGTGCTGTCTTTGTATCTGTCTGTCTTTGTCCATGTCTTGTCTGTCTGTCTGCCTGTCTGTCTGTCTGACTCACTCTGTCTGTCTCTCTCACTCTGTCTTGCTTCCTCCTCTTCGATCTTTGCTCTTGGGCTCCCACTTCTGTGTGGCTTTGTCTCTGGCTGTTTTCCCACTCTTTCGTTCATTATTGATGTGCCGCCTTTCTCTGTTCACGTGTTGTTATTTGCAGCTTTCACATTGCTGGCTGTACACCTGTCTGTCAGTCTGTCTGTCATTCTGTCTCCGTCTCTCTCTTCCTCATGCTTTTCATTTCTGTCAAGTCTTTGTCTTCTCGGTCTCTTCCCTCCGGGGGTTGCGACCTTGTCATGGTCGGAGGGCTTGCGCGGTCCAGTGATCCCTTAGGCTTTGCTGGCGGGGGCATCAATACTTGGAGATAGGCTGGTTTTTTCAAACTGCTTCTAGGTCCGAGAAGCTAAGATGCTGTCTGGCCTAAGCGTAACGTGGAAAGGAGTTGATGCCCCTGGTAGGGCTTCCCATGTCAGATAGGCTAAGGGTGAGGATCCTGACTAAGAGTAACCCGCCTTTCTCCTTTTCTTGTTTTCTGCCTTTCTTATTTGGCCCTTTTCTATCTTCGTCTCCCCTTAAAGTCTTCTTTTCCACACTCCTTTTCTCTCTGTGGTCTCCTTAAGATCCGCCGCGTTTGCCGTGCGGTGCGACCTGTGTCGGAGGGGAATGAGATCCTGGTGATTGAGAGGGCCAGTGCTTGAGAGGCCGGTGCTCTCAACAAATCACTTTGGCTCGGACCTCTCCTAGACAGGGAGTACACTTTGGCCCGGGTGTACTAATCGGCTCCCCTTCTTGGGGCTGGGTCAAGACGGGCAGTTTCCTCTGCTGGCCATGTGAACCCCTGCAGTGCTCAGCTCTCTGTTCCCGGGAGTTGAGCATGATCAGGGGGGATAGGGTTGGTGGTTTCTGTTTGTCGTATATCTCTCCTGAAGCCTGGAAGGGGTCAAGACATTGGTTTCTTGGCCCTGGCCCCTTAGTTGGACTCCATGGTGGGGGGGTAAGGGAGAGATGAAACATAATAAAATAAATATGGCTTTTTCAAAAAACATCCCCCCCAAAAAGAAGAGGAAGGCAGCATCCCTATTTCAGGGGATCTTTATTCTGACAGTGATTCCGATACAGAGGTTAGACAGAGGACAGGTTTCTGGCTTCCTGCTCGTGATGGAAGGGACGGAGCAGGAAAGACCCCTTTCAGCTCTGAGCCCTTTTGCTATCCAGAAGGGCTTTCAAGGTTTAGCAGGTGACCCTCAATCCATCAAAAGATTGCGGAATGGCTCATTCCTGATTCAATGTAGATCAAAAAACAATCCGAACAGCTGCTGAGGGCAACAAAGCTCGTGGACAGGGAGATCAGGGTAACTCCCCATAAACAGTTGAATTCGTCGAAAGGAGTGATTCGCTGCCGGGATTTATCAGGTGTCTCAGAGGCAGAGATCAAAACGGAGCTGGCATCCCAGGGTGTGACGGAGGTGCGCAGGGTGACGGTAAAGAAAGGTGCAGAAAGAGTGGCCACCAACACCCTCTTTCTGACATTCTGCAACCCTGTGCTGCCTCCGGTCATCAAAGTCGGCTACCTGAATGTCCGGGTTCAGTTATATGTTCCGTCCCCGTTGAGGTGCTTCAGATGCCACGAGGTTTGGCCATGTCAGGGACCGCTGTTCTGGGCAGGAGGTGTGCGGTGTTTGCTGCAAGGCAACCCATGATGGGCCGTGTAAAGATCCGGCACATTGTGCTAACTGCGGTGGTGACCATCCCACCTCTTCAAGAAACTGTCCTCTTTGGATTCAGGAATCCACTATACAAAGAGTCAAAACAGAAAAGATGATCTCGTTTTTTGAAGCCCGGAAACAGGTTGTGGGCAGTCAGACGCCGACAGCTTCTTCATATGCTTCGGCCGAAAAGAAAGTTCCCACAGTTCCTACTCGTCAGTCTGCTGCCAGACTGATGAATTCATGTTTTCGAAGACATTGCAAGGAAGAATTGTCAATTCTGGTGGTAGCAGGTCCACCACCTCCCAACCCAAAGTGAATGCCCCTGGTGGAGGCAAAAATCTGCCACCCCTCAGACTGCCCAGCAGTCTACAACATCTGCTGCTGGGCAGATTAAAAAACCAGCACCCCCACCTCGAACTCCTCTGCCCAGTGCCCGTGCGGGCAAGGGAGTTCAATCCAGTGTGGAGATGGTGGAGATGAGGAAGAAACCTCCACCGTCTCCCAAATCCAGACCTTCTTCACCTGTTGGCAAGTCTGCCAGCAGGTCTGAAGACCAACACAATCCAGTGAAATTAAGCAACAAATTTACACCTTTAGAAGCAGATGTTGATGAGGAGATGACCTGATCTCTCTCCTTTTCGCCCTCTGCACCATGGATAGTACAGTATTCCATTGGAATATCCGTGGACTAAATTCCAACTTTGAGGAGCTGCAGCTTCTGTGTCAATCTATAAAACCTTCCGTCGTGGCTCTTCAGAAACTCAAATTCAAAGCCAGAAGACCTTCACTTTTTCTGGCTTTAATATTCTTTCAAATCCTGCACAACCATCCACGTTGGGACTGTCGGGCGGTGTTGCCCTTCTCATACACAAAACTCTGCTGTATAGTCCTCGCAGTCGCTCTGTCTACCTCCCTTCAAGCTGTTGCTGCGAGAGTCACTCTCCACAAGACTGTAACAATCTGTTCTCTTTATCTACCTCCTTCAGTCCCGGTTTGTCGTCAGGACCTTGTCAGTCTGATAGGAGAACTTCCTCGACCTTTTTTGCTGTTGGGTGACTTTAACGGTCACAATCCTCTTTGGGGTAGTGTCAGTACATCATCCAGAGGTCTGCTAATTGAGGATGTCCTTTCGGATTTGGATTTGTGTTGTCTGAACGACAGATCTGCAACTTACCTCCACTCTTCCACAGGTTCACTTTCGTGTTTAGATTTGTCGATTTTGTTGACCATTTTCCATGTCCTTCTACCAACCCGTGATAACTGAACACGTCTCTGTCTCTGAACATCTAAATTATAAGAAAGCAAACTGGGATCTATTTGCAGCCACTATTTCTAAGGAATTCCAGGACACTGATTTTCTTCAGAGTCCGGACCCAGCTGAATCTCTGACCAACACTGTGATCAAATGTGCTAAAGCCTGTATTCCAGTGTCTTCCGATAAAATTCAAATGCCAAAAACACCCTGGTTCGATTCAGACTGCCAACAAATTTCCAAAGTTCGAAAACGGGCTCAGCGTCGGTATACCAACGACCTTCGGGTCCCAACGCTCGAGCCCGTCAGAAACTCCGTGCTAAATCAAGACACACTTTTAAAATCAGTAAACGTCGGTCCTGGAGAAGCTTCTGCTCCAGGCTTACATCGAAAACTTCCAAGAAAAAAGTGTGGAACATCATTAAGAAAATCAAAGGGAAGAACACCTATCCCACTGTGAACCATCTAAAGTTTTCGGACTCTTTAATAACGGAGAAAAAAGCAGTTGCTAATCTGCTTGCTTCAACCATTGAAAAGAATTCCTCCTCTTCTAACAAATCAGCCACTTTTGTCAAAAACAAAGCCCTCAAAGAAAAATCACCCTGCAACTTTTCGTCAGACAACATGGAAGACTACAATCTTCCTTTCACGTTAAACGAACTGAAATCTGCCTTACTCTCTTGCAGCGATTCCTCTCCAGGTATAGATGAAATCCATTATCAACTGTTGAAACATCTTCCGCAAGAGGGTCTGAACATACTGCTACAGGTATACAACCATGTGTGGACTACAGGTTGCTTTCCACCCTCTTGGGGAAAAGCCCTCATTATTCCCATCCCCAAACCTGGAAAAGATCTTTCTAATCCATCAAACTACCGTCCCATAGCTTTGACCAGCTGTGTCTGTAAATTGATGGAGAAAATGGTCAATGCTAGGCTCATGTGGAAACTGGAAACCGATGGCCTTTTGGCGAAAGAACAGTGTGGTTTTCGCAAACATCGGACTACAGTTGACCATTTGATTCGTCTGGAATCTGCACTTCGGAACGCTTTTTGAACAGACAGCATGCAGTGGCAATTTTCTTTGACTTGGAGAAGGCCTACGATACCACCTGGAAGTCGGGGATACTTCATGATCTCCACGATCTGGGTTTTCGAGGTCATCTTCCACTTTTCATTCAAAATTTTTTGGCAGAACGACAGTTTCAAGTCCGGGTTGGCACCACTCTCTCTGATGTCCACGACCAGGAGTTGGGTGTTCCACAGGGGAGCATACTGTCTCCTGCTCTCTTTAGCATCACTGTCCAACCGCAGGCTGAAACTGTCTTTGAATTATTATATCCGACTGTTCTCAGAACCAGAAAACCCTGCCTAGACTGTGTCTTTGACCCTCCGTTCCAAAGTAAGTTTGAAAACAACCCGAAATGTATTCCGCCGTTTGGTCTTCGTATGCAGCCTCACGTGCAGAATGCAGGTCTAGACCTAGGATTGTGTCCGATTTTTCCAAGTTTCCGGATCAACCTCCGTGGACCTTTTTCACACCAGAGATTCGTTTCGATCTTGCAGCTTTTCGCAAAGAGTCTACCAGCTCTCTGGCGTACAAGGCATTGTATGCTGACCTCTGTTCGAAATTCCCATCCTGTCAAAAAGTTTTCACTGACGGTTCCAAGTCTGAAGATGGAGTGGCCTGTGCAGCCTACTGCCCTGGGGCTCCTTCTCAGATACTGTTGGAACATATACATTCAGATGCTCTGTCTATTCCGCTGAACTTACCGCTCTGGTTCTGGCTTTGAAGATAATTTCACATTCTTCGAAGAGCGACTTTCTGGTTCTGTCGGATTCGCTGTCAGCTTTGGAGGCCATAGCTGGCCGCAATCTTCAGCATCCAGAACTTTTACATTTTTTTAACTTTTTAGCACGTTGAAAGCGGACGGTTACAACATCACTCTTGCTTGGGTTCCTGGTCATGTTGGCATCGGCGGGAACGAAATGGTTGATCGTTTAGCCAAGAACGCCACAAGAGAGAAACTGTCCAACATTTATATCCCCTGCTCAGATGTGAAACCCAAAATTAACGATTATGTGAGAGACCTCTGGCAGGAGGATTGGAACACACAGACGAATAACAAACTCTTTCAGATCCGTCCAAACCTTAAGGACTTCCTCCCATCTACGTCGGGAGGTCGTAAAGAGGAAACGGTTCTGTGCCGGCTGCACACCGGCCATTCGTATTTTACCCATGCTTACCTTTTAAAGAGTGAAGAAGCTCCGTGGTGCATTCCATGTCATGCGCCACTCACAATGAAACATGTTCTTTTAGAGTGTTGGGACTTGCACGATGTGAGACACAAACATTTTACAGCGGAGTCCATGAAGATCCTGTTCAGGGATGTCCCGCCTGATGTGATCCTTGAGTTTTTGAGAGAGATTAACATTTTTCATCTGATTTAAGATTTTACAGACGAAAGATTTTTTAACGAAGTTTCTGGTACGTTTCTAGACGATGTCATTTTGAGAGATGTATGAAGGTTTTTTTTTTTTTAATGACTGGTGAGTTGATTTTAACGTGGTGCCAGCCCTGATGTGGCCCTTTGCGGTCGGCTGGGCTATAAGCAACATTATCTTATCTTATCTTATCTCGGTCTCTTATCAGTCTGTCTCTCCGTCTGTTTGTCTGTCTGTCTGTCTCTCTCAATGTCTTAATGTCTTGCTTTTCCTTCCTGTTAGTCCTTGTCTCCCCGATCTCTTATCAGTCTGTTCGTCTGTCAGTTTCTCTCTCTCTCTCTGTCTCTGTCTGTCTGTCTCTGTATCTCTGCCTCTGTTTTTCTCACTCATTCTCGCTTTTTATTTGTCTGTCTGTTTCCCTCTCTCTCTCTCTCATTCTCACTTTCTCTCACTCTCTTTCTAGCTTTCTTTCTGTGTGTGTGTGTGTGTGTGTGTGTGTGTGTGTGTGTGTGTGTGTGTGTGTGTGTGTGTTGATATTGCACCTTCGTCATTGATCTTTCTCCTTTAGCCCCCCCGAGTTCAGCGTTTCTTTTGTGTGTCTCCCTGTTCCCCCCACTGTCTCTTTCAGTGACAGTATCGACGTGAACCATCTCTAGCTGTTACGATATTGCATGGCAGCATTCATATTGCGTCTCTCTCTCTCTCTCTCTCTCTCTCCTCTCTCTCTCTCTCTCTCTCTCTCTCTCTGTGTGTCATTGTCAATCTTTCTGTGTGCATGAGCCATTCTCTTGCTCTCTCTTCCTTGTTCTCTGTGTCTGTGTCTCTCCGGCTTCTCTGTCTGTCTGTCTCTGTCTCCCCTATCCTTCTCTTTCTCTCTGGATCCCCCCCCCCCCCCTCAGTCTGCCTCTGTCTCTGTCAGCCTGTCTGCCAGTCTGTCTGTCTGTCTCTGTACGCGCATGTGCACGAATATGTGTGCGCACATGTGTGTGTGTGTGTGTGTGTGTGTGTGTGTGTGTGTGTGTGTGTGTGTGTGTGTGTGTGACAGTGTGTCCGCATATGTGTGTGTGTGTGTGTGTGTGTGTGTGTGTGTGTGTGTGTGTGTGTGCACGCGCGTTTTATGTGTGTCTGTGACACATGTGGATAGAGGCAATTCAGTGTTACAAAGAAGTTGTAGATGTGTGTATGTGTGTGTGTGTGTGGTGTGTGGTGTGTGTGTGTGTGTGTGTGTGTGTGCGTGTGTGTGTGTGTGCGCGCGCGCATGCTTGCTTCACGGCCCTCTCTGTGTGTCTGTTACACGTGTAAATAGAGGGAATACAATATTACGAAGTGTGTGTGTGTGTGAGAGAGAAAGAGAACGAGAGAGAGAATTTGTGTGTGTTTGTGCGCGCGCGCACGCGGAGCGTTGGTGCTATAAATAGCAGAACGACCACAATCCCACGCACTCCTGACCCCCTGCGTCCCCACCCCTCTTCCCACCTCACCATCATCACCACCCTCCTCCACTCTCCACGCCCCCCCCCCCCCCCCCCCCCTCTTTCCTCGGATGTATTGCCGGCTCTATCCTATGAATTCCTCCTATCCCACCCCCACCCCCCAGACCCGCACTGCACCCACCGTCGGGGGCTGTTTACTGTTAGTGTTGCACGCCTGGGTGACGGCGATATATCCATCGCAGACCACACACACCCGTGGGCCCCTTGACGGAATAGCCGACCGCCAGCTAACAACAGCAATCGCCACTCTCTTGTTGTATTGTGGAGGTAGCCTGTTATTCTTTTTCCTACCACAGCCGGTGCACATTTGCACGTGTTGTTCGGTCCACACGCGCGCCACAGTTAAGGATTTTTAGTCTATTTGCCCTAAAACTCTTGTGTAATCCTTGTATGCGTTTGGGCCTATCATAGATTTCAGCCAGCATTGTGTGTGTGTGTGTGTTAAACTTACTGATACTTGATCAAAAGAACAACTCCCCACAAATTATTTCCCTCGGTTTTTTTTTTGTGTGTGTGTGTTTTTTTTTTTTTTGGGAGGGGGGGGGGGGGATCTTCACCGATGAAATCACAATCAGTCATCAAATACATGGCCTACCCCTTTCACAAAGTTGACACACATTTTAGGCCTTTGCACACGCCCGTGATCCTATCTTCGCGCCGGCTCCAAGAAACAAAATAACCCCATTCCTTGATTTTGAATCTGTCTGCCTGGAACCGACCCAGCTGGCTTGTACGTTGATGGCCGTGTGAAAGAAAATGAGGAAATCAACTTTCAGACACGATGAAAAAAAAAAAAATCAGAACAATCCAATTGCGCCAGTCTTTTAATACTCGGCTCCTTAGGCCAGGCCTTTGGCGCATCAGTTTTTGGTGTGCAGCCTCATCACACCAGAGACGTGAAAGAAACACTGGTCACACCAGCTAGCGCGCGCGTGCCTTGGGACCACCAAGTCCACCACGGTTACAGTGTAGGGCCCAAACGCATTATTCTCTTTTTCCCACCCCAAAGCTGCCCCGGGCCCTTTTTCTCAAAAATTCACAGTTCAACCTCGGTTAATTTTCATGGGGGAAAAGGACTAGCGCCCCAACCCCAAACACCCCTCACAGCTTGTTTAAAATTCTCTTTCATAACCCTGCATTCGTCACACCCAAACCCAAACTAGTAAAGTCTTAAAAATTTACTATACATGACATAAAAGAACATCAATGCATAAAAAAACAAACAAAATAAAACTTCTCTTTTTTCCTTGAACTTCACAAAATCATTTATCAAAAAACATCATTAACAAACCCGGGGTATAAACAGTTTCTACTTTACCGGGCCGGGGTGATCTTAACTTTTCCCAACGAATCACGGGTCTTTTTTTTTTCTTTCTTTTTTTTTTCCATGTCACTTTCACAACACAAAACAACTCCCCGGCACGGTGTTGGCTAAATTGGCCCCCGGGTCGGTGAGACTGTTGGCGTTGGTCTGTGGTTTGCTTGGCGAAGTGACCGGGGCCGGGTTATGAGCCCCGAACCCCCGGTTGGGGGTGGGAACAGTGACAATCAACATCAAACGTTCCCTTTCTTTCTTCCTGCTTAACCCTTTGCACTCTCTCCTCTCTCTCTCTCTTCTAGCCCTGTTTCTTATAAAATTTGGACGGGTTGCTTTTCTTTTTTTTTTTTCTTTTTTTTTCTTTCATCTTTTTAAATTAGCAATTTCTTTCTCCTCACCAAATCTCTCCTAAAGCCCTTTCCTCGCAAAACTACCCTCATGCAATCTCTCAATTTGGTTTCCCTTTTCCTCTCCCCCCCCTCATCTCTCCCCTCTCTCTCCCCTTTCTCACCCTTTCAGACCCCAAACCAAAACCCTCTCTCTCCCTCTCTCTCTCTTTCGTTCTTCCCCTCTTTCCCCCTCCTCTCTTCATCTCTCTGCCTTTTTTTCCCTGGGTGCAGAGACTAAAACCTAAAACCTCCTATCTCTCTTCCTCTGTTCGTTCTCATCCCCCTGCCTTCCTGGGCGAGAGCCACTCTCCCGAACTTCCCCCTCTCTCTCCGGGTCTTTTCCTTTTTTCCTCCCTCTTTTCTTTTCCCACTCACACATTCCTTTAGCAAAAACCCCCGGTGTCCAAGGGCCAGTACCTTTGGCCCAGTATTTTACCCTTGATCCCCCGAATTTGTCTCCCCAAAACCCAAAGGGACGTTAAAAATCATGACAGCCCCGGCCCCTCCAACGCCTTACTCTCTGTGGTGGTAAATTTGGTCATTTAATTAAATTGCAAATTTTTTTTTAACACCCCCCCAACCACTCCCTTTCCCCCCCCTTTCCTACTTAACGGGTCCCGTGTGGACACGGGCCCCACTCTAAAGGGGCTACCCTAGTCTGGGGGGGGGCGCCACGATGTCTAAACTAACAATGACGCTGGTTCCAAAAATTTGGCCGGATAAGGCGGGCCCGGGTTTAACTGAGGTCCTCGGGGCAGACATCGAGGCGTGGGCCCAAAGCCGCTTACCCAGTCGGGGTGGGTCTGACCGTCTGGGGAAAAAACCTCTCCACTAAGAAAAATTGGGCCCCAAAACCCGACCAAAGGGCCCGTTTTTCCCTGACGCCTAAATGTTTGAGTTTGGACTTAGGCCAAAAAAATTTGGGGCTGGCACTCCCCAATTTAGGTTTTTTTCCCCCCCAATTTTATTTTTGTTTTCTTTTTTTTTGTCCGTGACAATTTCCCCCTTGAAAAAGCCCATGCTCCGCATTGCCCCAAAAAAAAGGGGTAAAAAAAGGGGGAAAACCCAACCAAATTTTGTTTGAAAACACAGCTACACGCGCAAAGTTTGGAAAATACTTTACAACCAAGGGTTTTTTATAAGTTAAAAAAAATATACAATTAGTGAATACCACTCCAATATTTTATCATTGACGTGCGTCTTTGCGTTTTTTTCAACCTCATTCTATAACGCCCTCTGTGCGCATTTATGAAATTTTCCCCTACCTGGGGAAATTTTTCCCCAATCTCCCCTTTTACAATTCTTATAAAAAGGGGAAATAATAATATGATCGCGACCCCATGACATTTCACTGGGAATCTCCATCCTCACTTATTGCAAATAATGCACACTACAAAACGACTGTATGCCCAAGCATAACAACCTTCCCCCAAACAAGTCTCCCAAAAAAAAATATAAACCAAGTCTCACCCAAAAAAAAATATGAACCATAGCCAACTGGGAATAAAACCCATACCAACCAACAAAACCCGGGGCTTTAAAACACATAAAAATCAACAATCCCACCCCGGAAATGACTAAACTTCCTCTAAAGTTGCAGCTTGCTAGAAAACACGTTTCAAATAGTAAAGCTCCGACATTCTGTCGACCGGGAAGTACGGGCACCGAAACCTGTAGGGCTGCATCCCAAATTGCCCAACGCAGAACCCGGGCTTTTTTTAAAACTGCCCCCCCTGCAGGAATTTGAGTGGTTGAGGGTCCGCCCTCGATCACGAACCCCCTTCCCATAAAAGTATTTGGGGAACTTCTGCACGGCCCAACAACAGCTAAACCTCCTTTTTCCACCTTTTGCGTACCCTTCTTCACACTTTGTAAAATTTCCCCTGCTACGTATCTCACAGAAACTCGCCCCCTTTTCATGCCCTTAACAAACTGCACCAATCCCCCCGCCTGATGCATCTGCCGCAAAAAAATGGTTTGGACATATCTGGTAGTTTTCCAAGATGGGACGGGAACCTAGCCTTTCCAACACCGTCTGCGGGGGCTTGCTCTCAGCGTCTGCCTTTTCGCCACGGCCGGTTTCCCTCCTTGATAAAATCACTAAAGGGGGACTCTGATTGCGCGTTTTTTGGAGCAAACTCCCTAAACAACCAAATAAAACCTAGCAGACCCCTTAACTTCTTTTTTTTGGTTTTTGGGGGCCCTCTCTAAATTCACCCTTTTTCTCCCCCTTTTTCCCTTTTTTTGGCTGCTTTTTTGTCGCCTCCGAAAAACAAAACCTAAAAACCTCCTACTGCCCCTACCCTTTTTAAAAACATTGCCCAAAACCCCTGTATGACCCCTTCGGGAAAGCTTAGGCAAAAAAAATCTCCCCTTTTTCCCGCTGGTCTTTTTCACCTCTTTCAATAAAATTCTGCTGCGCCAATGGGCTGACCCTCACGCTAAATAAATTTGCGGAGAAAATTGGCAGGGAAAAGTTTTAGTTTCCCATTCACCAATTCGGAGTCCTGATTCCCTTTTCAATGATGGGAAGGTCCCTTTCCAATGCATCACAGCTTGTTGCGCCCCCGGGGGGAACGTCCCGGGCCCTTTAAACCCTCCCCCCTTGGGGGATTGTTTCCCTCCCTTTCCTTCAAAATTTGTTTTCTTCTGAACGCCCCTAGCCTCCTGAAAACCCTTTCCTTTGCAAACTTACACGTCTCATACCTGTGCCCCCCTTTAAAACAGGCGAGATTGGGCCAATCAGATCAAGGGCCACTCTCCTAAAAGGGTGTGTAAATTTAAAAGGGGGGGATTTTTTGGGAGGCCCCCTTCCCTTCACCCCTTTGGGCTGACCTTTGACCACGTCACATGACATACAAAACGCTTAAATGTCTGCCATTGCCCGGGCCCAAAAGAAAGTCACCCAAAGTTTCGGTCGCCGTTTTAAAAAAAAAATAAAAAAAACCGGTGCCGAAATGACTCGCCATGAGCGACTCGGCCCCACGAAAACAGTGTCACGAAAAAACGCGGGTCCCAAAACTGAGGGGTCACCTTTACCTGTTTTCCCCCCTTGGGAAAAATCTTTAAAAAACAGCCCCCCTTTCACAAAAAATTTCTGTCTAAACCCCCACTAACCTCCTGTTTCTCCCACCTCTTCCAACCCCCCCAAGACTTAAAACGAGCGAAGGGTCTTTTTCCCCTTGCGGGCCCAAACTCATCAGCGACAAAATATGCCCGACTTCCTTCCGGGAAAAACTAAGGGTTTTAAAAACCTTTCCCTCCTTCTTCTCCGGTTTGAATTTCTCCCCTGTAGCAGTCAAAAACCCAGGATCCCCGGGATCCCTTGCCCCTGGAATTTTTCCCAAAATGATCAAATGGGAAAAGGGGTTTTTCTCCATCACCAACGCAGAAAACTCCCCTGAGAAGAAAGGGGGGGGTACTACTTCCCTATCTTAGCAACGGGAAAAACCCCTCACATCCCATCGTTTAGAGTAAAAGGTTCCGGGTTTTTCCCCTGTCAAATCCCCTTTTTTCAAACCACCGTTGTTCTACAACACCGAAATAAAACAACCATGTCTCGAAAACACTTTCACCCTCCCGGGCCAATCCACCCTTTTTCCACTGTAACGAACCCCAGCCTAGTGCCCCCATTCCCGGGACACGACTGCTGTAAGTGCAGCCATAGGCTCCCACCTACCCTCTTCCGATTTAAAAACCCTTTTTTGGTTCCACTGCAGGCGTTTCCCCTAAAGCCCCTTTAAAACCCACCTTTTTAAAGGCTGTTTGCCTTCTGGAACCCATCACAACCCCTCGCCACATGTCCCTTCTTTTAAAAATGAAACACCCAAAATTCCCTTTCCCCTTTCCCTTCTCCCCCCACCACTTTTTTGGGCGATTTTTCAAAAAAAACCCTTTTCCAGTCCCTTGCCCCCCTTCTCCCCTGTCCTAGAAACCCTGTTTCCCCTTTTGCCCTTGGGCCCAAATTTGCCTCTCAAATACACCCCCGCGAACTTCCCAACCCCCCTCTGTTTTCTGGTTTTTCCTCTCTTTTCCAAATGTAAATTTAAACTCGGGGCCCCCAAACCTAAACAAAACTGTTTTTTTCATAACTACTTTTTTCAATTCAGCGAACTCCTTCTTCGAAACCACTCAACTCAAACCCAAATTTCTCAAAATAGTGATCAAGCGTCACCAAACTGAGTGTACTTTTCCCCTGCTTGAATTTAGTTTAAAACAAAATTTTCTTCCTAAAACCCTCCTCTGTATCAAATCCCTCATAAATGTTTCCCTTTTCACAGCGCCGAAATCAACGTTTTTTCTGCTGGCAATGCGTGAAAATCTCAATCCCTTTACCCCAATACGCTGACAAAATGACTGCCCACTTTTTCCTGGGGGCCCAACCCTGACGGGTCGCAAACTTTTTCGAAACGACGATTTATCATCAATCGAATGGGTCCCTTCCGAAAATTTTTGGGCAACTTGGGTGGGGGGGCATAGTTTGGGGCACGAGTCACGGGGAAAGTGAACAAACCATCATCGGTGGTCCCCCTCTGTTTTTTCTTTTTTTCCCTTCTAATTCAAAAATTTGAACCCTTTAAAAATTTTTCTTTTTCCCTGCGTTGCCCTTATTTTTTTCTGTCTCCTCCTTCCTTTATTTTTTCCCTGTCTCCTGTTTCCCATTCTTTCTGTTTCCTGCCTTCCCTTTTTTCTTTCTGTTTTTTCCCTTAGCCTGATTATCTTTAGCCTGAATCCTTAATTTTTCTGTTTCCTCGCCTCTACGCAAAAAGGGCGTCTTTCCGCACGTTCATCTTTTTCCATTTTTTGCGGTTTTAAAAACGAATGCTCGAAAACTTTTCTCCCCCGAATAGCCTAAATAAACGAGCGACGCTCACGAGTTGTTCAATAGGGGGGTTCTTTTCTTCCGCCATTGTGTCACGGACAAAAAAATTTTTAAAAACCTAACTTGGGGGAAACAAACCCAACTTGGGGAAATCGCCAGCCAATTTGTTTTGGGCCTAAAATCCAAACTCAAACATTCTAAAGGGGTCAGAAAACGGGCCCTAGGTCGGGTCCCCGGCCCAAAAAAAGCCTAGTGGGGAGGTTTTTCCCCCAGAAAGGTCCGACCCACCCCGACTGACTAAGCGGCTTTGAACCCGACCGCCCTCCAATGGAAAAAACCCCAAAAGGAAACCCCCGGGACCGGGGGCCCGCCTTTTTCCGGGCCCAAATTTTTGAACCAGCTCATTTGTTATTTAGACATCGGGCCCCACCCAGACTCAGCCCAGCCACTTTTGAGTACCATTTTCCCCACGGCAAACCCGTTTAAGGGAGGAAGGGGGGGAAAGGGGGAAGGTAGTGTGTGGTTGGGGTTTAAAACTACAAAACAATTAAATGACCAATTGGAAACCCCCACAGAGAGTAAGGCTTTTAGAAAGGGGCGGTCCCGATTTGAACGTCCAATGGGAAAAAAAAAGGGGGACCAATTTGGGGGGGGGTCAAGGGTAAAAATACGACCAAAGGTACTGGGCCTTGGCACGGGGGGTTTGGGGCATAAAGGAATAAGGTGAGTGAGAGAAAAAAGGAAAAAAGACGAACCGACAGAAGAGAGGGGGGAATTTTGGGGAAAGGGCCCCGCCCCCAAAGGGAAAGGCCCGGCCGATTAGAACGAAACAGAGAGATGGGGAGGTTTTAGGTGTAGTTTTCCCGCACGAGGGGAAAAACAGAGAGAAAGAGAGGGGAAAAACGAGGGGGGAAAAACGAAAAAGAGAGAGAGGGAGAGAAAAGGTTCGGATGGAGCCTGCAGGAGAGAAGGGGAGAGAGAGAGAAGATAGGGGAAAAAGAGAACCAAGTTTTAGAGATTCATGGGATAATCTGCAGGGAAAGGGCTGGGGGAGAGATGTGGAGAGAGAGAAAGAGTTGCTAATTTTTTTAAAAAAGAAAAGAAAGAAAAGAAAAAAAAAAAAAAGAAAAAACAACCAGTCCATTTTATAAAGCAACAAAGAAAAGAAGGGGAGAGAAGAGCGCAATGCTTTAATTTCAGGAAAAAGAAAAGGGGAACAATCGATTTGATAGTCACTGTTTTTACCCTAACCGGGGTTTTGACCCCCATACCGGGAGCTCACTTCGCCAAGGGAGAAACCCCAGACCAACCCAACATCCCCACCTACCAGGCGCCACAGACCAACACCAGTGCCGGCAGTTGGTCGTGGTTTTTGAAAGTGACAAATGAAAAGAAAAAAAAAAAAAGAAAAGAAAAGACAGGATTCGTGGGAAAAGTTAAAAATCACCCGGCCCCGGTAAAATAGAAATCGTTTATACCCGGGTTTTGTTAAAAGAGTTTTAGATAAAAGAATTTTTTTGAAGTTTTTTAGGAAAAGAGAAATGTTTTTTTTTTCATTTTATTCCCTAGCCCTTGATGTTTCGTTCTATGATCATTTTTAGTAAAGTTAAAAGACTTTTCTAGTGGGTTTTATGTTTACGAATGCATGAAAATAAGAAGGGAAATTTTTAAAACAAGCTGTGAGTGTGTTTGGGGTGTCGCTAGTCCCCTTTCCCCCACTGACAATTTCACCGAGGTTTACAATTTATTGGCCCACCTGGGCCCGGATAAATTTTGGCCCCTTTAAATTTTAGTTGTTTTAACTTCTCAGAGAGGAAGCTGGGGGGATTTTAAGTATTAACCTAAGACAAGGGGGTTTTCTTACTGTAAGGGTTTCCCCAAAATAGTTAAATACTAGGCTTGGCATTGCCCTTTCCCAAAATAGTTTTAAAAACTAGCTTTGGGATGCTTCCAAGATAGTTAATACTAATTGGCAATTTTAGCCCCCGGGGTCTCATTTCGCACAGATTGCCCCATAATTTTGCTCTCACAAAATCGGGGCAGGCGCGGCGGGCTTTTTAAAAACAATTAAGTTTCCCAACAAAAAAATTTTCAATTTATTTGGATTGTGCAATTTCGTCACTCGTGTGGTAACCAAACCCTTTTGGGTGTCTAGTAAAAAAAATCATGTTCAAACAAAAAAAAAAAAAAAAAAAAAATAAAATGGCGGAAAAAAAAAGAACACCCCCTTTTAACCCAAATTGTGAGCGTCGCCCGTGAAAAAAGGTTACTCAGGAATGATTCAGCATTTGTTGGGAAAAACCCAAAAAAAGATGGGAAAAGGGTTTAGCGGCAGAAAGACGCCGGTCGCAGCAGGATAGCAAAAAAACAAGCAGAAAAAATTTAAAACTAGCGAAACGCAGGAAAAAAAAAGAATGAAGGGAGGGAAAAAGAAAGAATGAGGGGAAACGCAGGAAACAAAAGGATTAAAAACAAGGGGAAAAGCAAGAAACCGGGAAAAATTAAAGGTTCAAGTAGATTAGGAAAATAAGAATACAAAGGGAGGGCCACCGAATGGATTCCAGTTTTTTTTGACTCGTGCGCAGCTAGGGCCCCCCCACCCAAAGGCCCCAAAAATTTTCCCGGAAGGGGCCATTCGATTTTATTCATACATCAGTCGTTTTTGAAACGTTTGCAACCAGTCAGGTTTTTGGCCCTCCAAAGGGGTGGGGGAGTCATTTGTTGCGTTTTCTGGGCGGTAAAAACATTACAAAAATTTTTAAATGCGTTACCAGGGAAACAACAGTCCCCAATTTGGGGCGTGAAGGGGTCTTTAATGAGGGTTTGACCTCACAAGGAAGGATTCAGAAAGAAAATTTTTGTTCAGCTAGATTGCAAGCAGGGGAAACGTACATTCAGTTTGGTGCACGTCTAGATCACTATTTTGAGAAATGGGGTTTTAAATTTTAGTGGTTAAAAAAAAAGGATTCGCCCCCAATTGAAAGAGCTTGTTATGAAAAACAATTTTTTTCCAGGTTTTCGGCCCGAGTTAAAAACCCAAAAATTTGAAAGAGAGAACCCAAACCAAAACACAGGAAATTTTGTTGAAGTTCCCCCGAGGTGTAAAAAAGAGGCAAAGTTTGGGCACGAAAGGGGCAGGAAAACAGGTGCAAAGGGACAGGTGAGAAAGTGGGAAAAGGGACCCAGGAGAGGGTTTTTTTTCAAAGTCTGCAAACCCCGTGGTGGGGCAGAAGGGAAGGGGAAAGGGGCATTAGGTGTTTCAAATTTTCCCCAAAAGGGACAGTGGCGAGGGAAATTGGGGCATGAGGTTCCAGAAGGGGACGGGCCCTTTCAAGAGGGGGATAAGGTCCCTCAAGGGGAACCCCCCTGCAATTTGGGAAACCAAAAGGGGGTTTAGTCGAAAAGGGTGAAAATGCAGCCTATGGGTAACAAATGGGCAGCAGTCATTTTCCCCGATTTGAGGGGACTAGGCGAGTGGCGTTAAACCCTGGGAAAAAGGGGATTGGGCCCCCGAGGGTGAAAAATGTTTCGAGGGCACTGGGGTTTTTTCATGCGGGGTATTCGAAAACGCTTGGGCGTAAAAAGGGGGTTTGAAAAAGGGCAAATCCAGAAACCCAAATCTAATCCCATGGCCCAGTGAGGGAGTTTTCCCGTTGCTAAGAAGAATACGACCCCTTACTTTTCAAGGGGATTTTCTGCGTTGGGGATGGAAAACCCCCTTTAAATTTGATCATTGGGAAAAATTTCCCCCTGCAAGGGGTCCATGGGGTCCCGATTGTTTTAATGCTACAGGGCAGCAGGGGTTTAGACACGGAGGGAAGAAGGAGGAAAAAGGGTTTTTAAACCGTTTTGTTGTTCCAGGGAAAGGGAAAATCGGGGCATAGACGGTCCGCCGAGATTTAGGGGAACCAGGAACAAGACCCTTCGCTCGGGGAAGTCTTTTGGGGGGGTTTTTAAGAGGGGGAGAGAAACAGGAGGTTAAGGAGTTTAACAGAATTTCTTTTGAAAGGGGGGCTTTTACCGGTGTTCACCAAGGGGAAACAGGTAAGGGGACCACCATTTGAGGTACCCGCGGGTTTTTCGTGACCCCTGGGGCATTTCATTGGGGCACGAGTCCCAAGGCGGGTCATCTCGGCACCCACAAAAAAAGCTTTAAACCCAGTCTTTGATGACTTTCATTGGCCCGGGGGCAATGGCAGACAAAAAGCGGTTCTGCAGGGCCCTGTGATTGGGTCAAAGGGCAGGGCCCAAGAGGGGTGAAGAGGAAGGGCCCCCTTAAACATCCCCCTTTTAATTGACACCCGTTCAAAGGGGAGTGGCTGTTGAATTTTAATGGGGCCCCAACCGCCCTGTTCAAAGGTGGGGACAGGTACAGCATGTTTAAATTTGCAAAAAAGGGGGTTTTCAGGAGGCCCGGTCGTTCAAAGAAAACAAAATTTACAGGAAAGGGGGAGGAAACAATCCCGCCAGGGGGAGAAACAAATCCGGGACTTTCCTTTCCCCCGGGGCACAACAACTGCTGAGCATTGGAAAGGACCAATTTACCCCCCCCCTGAAAAGGTCGGGGCGGATTACCGAATTGATGTAATGGGAAACCAAAAACCCTTTTTAAAAGCAAAAATTTTCCTTTCCCCAAAAAAAATTCAGCGTGAGGGCTCCCCCGCACTAGGCCCCCAGCGCAATCATTGATGAGGGAAAGAGACCCAAACAGAACAGGGGGGTTTTGGTTTCCTAAGTTTTCCCAAAAAGTCATACAAGGGGGGGTCACTGTATGAAGGGCTAAAACATTTGGAGTTCCTAGGTTTTGTTTTTCGGAGGGGACACAAAGCAGCCGGAAAGAGGAAAGGTGGGGAAGAATGAAATTTAGAGAGACCCCAAAAACCAAAACAGAAGTCAGGGGTCCCCTAGGTTTTAAATTGGGTTTTTTTGGGGGGGTTTGTCCCAAAATTTTTTTGCAATCACAGTCCTCCAGTGATTTGGTCAAGGCAGGGAAACCGGGAAAGGGCGAGTGGTCAGAAAGCCCGCAGAGCAAGCACGCAGACAATGTTGGAAAAACTAGGGTTTCCCCCCCATCTGAACCCACCAGATATGTCCCCAAAAATTTTTGTTGCGGACAAAATCATCAAAAAGGGGGGTGGGATAGGTGGGAGTATTTTTACAGGACATGAAGGGTCGAGGGTTTCCCCGTGAGATAAAGCCCAGCCCGGAATTGACAAAGTGTGGAAAAAAGGGTACCAACGGGGGAGAAGGGGTGTTTAGCGGTTTTTGTGGGCCGGCAAAGTTCCACAAATACTTTTATGGAAAAGGGGTTCGTGATCGAGACGGATCATCAAACCCCCCCCAAAAACCTGCCAAGGGGGCGCAGGGTTTAAAAACAGCAGGGTTCTGCTTTTGGGCAATGGCACTGCAGCCCTACAGGGACGAGTGAGTACATTCCAGGTCAAAAGAATGTCGGGGCTGAAAAATTTTAAACCGTGTATCAAACAAGCGCAACTCCGAGGGAAATCAAATCAAAACCAAGGGGGCTTTGTTATAAAAATGGGGTTGATTCCAGTTAGTTGGTTGGATATGGGGTTTTATTCCCCCGTTGGGTATGGTTTTATAATTTTTTTTTTTTTTTGTGGACTTGTTCATATTTTCTTTGGGGGGGGGAACTTGTTCATGTGGGAAATGTTATGCTTGGAGCATACAGTTTCCCTTTTGTAGTGGGTTCAAATTTTCAATAATGAGGGGTGGAGTTCCTCATGAAGTGTCATGGGTCGCGATCCCAATTTTAAAATTTGGCTTTTCCCCTAAGAATTTTTGGAAAAAAGGGGAGATGGGAAATCCGCAGGTAGGGGGAAATTTCAAAAATGTGCCAAAGGGTCCCCTTATAGAAAGATTTTAAATAAAACCCAAAAGCGCACGTCAATGATAACTCCTTGGAGGTATTCACAAAATTTTTATTTTTAAAACTTAAAAACCGTTTTGGTTTTTAAAGTAAAAATTTCCCAAAATTTGGGGCTGTAGCTGTTTTGTCACAAATTCGGTTTTTTGTCCTTTTTTGTTTACCGTTGTTTTTTAGACCAAAGCGGAGGGATGGGGCTTTTTTCAAGGGGGAAAAATTTTCCCCGGGCCAAAAAAAAGAAACAACCAACTTGGGGGAAACAAAACCCAAAATTTTGGGGGGGCGCCGCCAATTTTTTTTCCCGGGACCAAGTCCAAACCAAACATTCTAGGCGTCAGAAAGACGGGGCCCCTAGGTCGGGTTTCCGGCCCAAATTTAAACCCAGTGGAAGGGTTTTACCGAACGGTCCGACCCACCCGACTGACAAGGGGGCTTTTTAAACCCACCCTCGATGTCTGCCCAACGGACCTCGTACCTGGGGCCCGCCTTATCCGGCCAATTTGTGAACCAGCGTCATTTTTAGTTTAACATCGTGGCGCCCACCCAACTCAAACAACCCCTTTTAAATACCAGTGTCCACACGGGGACCAGTTAAAATAGAAAGGGAAGGGAAAGGTAGTGGGGGGTGGGGGTGGGGGGAAAACTAGCTAAAACAAATTTAAAGACCAATTGACCACCAAAAGAGAGTAAGGCTTTTAGACGGGACTGCAAAATTTGAACGTCCAAAGGAATTAAGGGGAAAAACCTTTTGGGGAACAAGGGTAAAAATACGACCAATGGTACTGGGCCCAGGGCACGGGTTTAAACATAAAGGAATATGTGTGGTGAGAGAAAAAGGGGAAAAAGACGAAAAACAGAGAAAAGAGGGGGGGAAGTTTGGGGAGAGAGGCTCTTTGCCCAAAAGGGAAAGGGAGGGAATGAAACAACAGAGAGATGGGAGGTTTTTTGGGGTAGTCTCGCACGAGGGGAAAAGGGAGAGAGATAAGAGAGGAGAGAAAAAGGGAAAACGAACAAGAGAGAGGGGGAGAAGGTTCGGGGTGGGGCTCTGCAAGGAAAAGAAGGGCAGAGAAAGAGAGAGATGAGGAAAGAAGAGAAACCCAAATTTAGAGATTTTCAAAGAATAAATCTCAGAGGAAGGGCTGAGGAGAGATGTGGAGAGAGAGAAAAAGTTGCTAATTTTTGAAGAAAAAAGAAAGAAAAAAAAAAGAAAAGAAAGCAACCCCTGTCCCTTTTATAAGAGCAGACTAAAGAAGAGAGAGAAAAGAAAAGCGCAATGGCCCTTTTTAAACAGGAAGAAAGAAAAAGGGGAAAAAGAACGATGTTTATAGTCACTGTTTTTAACCCTAACCGGGGGGTTCCCACCTTTATACCTGGCAGGGGTCACTTCGCCAAGCAGAACCACAGACCACGCCAACAGTCTCACCTGACCAGGCGCCATCAGACCAACACCAGTGCCGGCATTGTGTCGTGTTGTGAAAGTGACAGTGAAAAGAAAAAAAAAGAAAAGAAAAGAAAAGACAGTGATTCGTGAATAGTTAAGATCACCTGGCCAGGTAAAGTAGAAATCTGTTTATACCCGGGTTAGTTAATGATGTTTTAGATAAATGATTTTGTGAAGTTCAGGAAAGAGAGAATGTTTTATTTCATTTGATTCCATATGCATTGATGTTTCGTTCTATGATCATGTGTAGTAAAGTTATAGACTTTACTAGTGGTTTGATGTGACGAATGCATGATATATGAATGAGATTGTAAGCAAGCTGTGAGTGTGTTTGGGCTGTGCGCTAGTCCTTCCTCCACTGACATTACACCGAGGTTGACACATTGTATCTCTTTCTTTTTTTTTTTGAACAGGTTTTATTACTACGACAGCCAAACTGGTGGTTACCGACACGAGTGACGTAATAGCACAATCCTATGAATGATAATATTAGCTTGGGACAACGTAGTTAGTTTTTATAAGACCCAGCGCCTGACCCAACTATGAGAGCGAATTATAGGCAATCTGTGCGAAATGAGTACTCTGGGGCTGAATGCCAAGCCTAGTATTAACTATCTTGGAAGCAATGCCAAGCCTAGTATTCAACTATCTTGGGAACATACAGTAAGACAACCCCTTGTCTTAGGATTACAATACTTGAATCCCACCCAGCTTCCTCTCTGAGAAGTTGAACAATTATAATAAATGGGCCAGAATATCCTGGCAGGCTCGCCAATAAATTGTCAACCTCGGTGTAATGTCAGTGGAGGAAGGACTAGCGCACAGCCCAAACACACTCACAGCTTGCTTACAATCTCATTCATATATCATGCATTCGTCACATCAAACCACTAGTAAAGTCTATAACTTTACTATACATGATCATAGAAAGAACATCAATGCATATAGAATCAAACAAAATAAAACATTCTCTCTTTCCTTGAACTTCACAAAATCATTTATCTAAAACATCATTAACTAACCCGGTATAAACAGATTTCTACTTTACCTGGCCAGGTGATCTTAACTATTCACGAATCACTGTCTTTTCTTTTCTTTTCTTTTTCTTTTCACTGTCACTTTCACAACACGACACAACTGCCGGCACTGGTGTTGGTCTGATGGCGCCTGGTCAGGTGAGACTGTTGGCGTTGGTCTGTGGTTCTGCTTGGCGAAGTGACGCTGCCAGTATGAGGTCGAACCCCCGGTTAGGGTAGAACAGTGACTATCAACATCGATCTGTTCTCCTTTCTTTCTTCCTGCATTAACGCATTGCACTCTCTCTCTCTCTCTCTCTCTCTTCTAGTCTGCTCTTATCAAATGGACATGGTTGCTTTTCTTTCTTTTTCTTTCTTTCTTTTCTTCTTCATAAATTAGCAACTCTTTCTCTCTCTCCACATCTCTCCTCAGTCCTTCCTCTGCAGACTATCTCATGCAAATCTCTCAACTTGGTTCTCTTCTCTCCTCCCCTCATTCTCTCTCTCTCTGCCCTTCTCCTGCAGAGCTCCACTCAGAACCTCTCTCTCCCTCTCTCTCTCTGTTCGTTCTTCCCCTCGTTCTCTCCTCTCTTCATCTCTCTGCCTTTTCCCTCGTGCAGAGACTACACCTAAAACCTCCTCATCTCTCTGTCTCTGTTCGTTCTCATCTCCTGCCTTCCTGTGGGCGAGAGCCTACTCTCCCGAACTTCCCCTCTCTCTCTCTCTGTCTGTTCCTTTTTTCCTCCTCTTTTCTCTCTCACTCACACATTCCTTTATGCTCTAACCCCGTGTCCAAGGGCCAGTACCATTGGTCAGTATTTTTACCCTTGATCCCCGAAGTTGTCTCCCTCTAATTTCCATTGGACGTTCAAATCATGACAGTCCCGTCTACACGCCTTAACTCTCTGTGGTGGTCAATTGGTCATTTAATTGATTAGCTAGATTTCACCCCCACCAACCACTACCTTCCCCCCTTTCCTACTTAACTGGTGCCGTGTGGACACTGGTCACTCTAAAGTGGCTAGCTGAGTCTGGGTGGGCGCCACGATGTCTAAACTAACAATGACGCTGGTTCCACAAATTGGCCGGATAAGGCTGGCCCAGGTACTGAGGTCCGTCTGGGCAGACATCGAGGCGTCGGTCAAAGCCGCTTAGTCAGTCTGGGTGGTCGGACCGTCTCGGTGAAACCTCTCCACTAAGCTTAATTGGCCGGACCCGACCTATGGGCCCGTCTTTCTGACGCCTAGAATGTTTGAGTTTGGACTTAGGTCCGAACAAATTGGCTGGCGACTCCCCAAGTTAGGTTGTTTCCCCCAAGTTAGGTTGTTTCATTTTTTGTCCGTGACAGTCAGTTCCAAAACATGTTCATCGCACAGTCCAGCCCTTGACCCATACCATACCTGACTCTGAGGCAGGTCTTATGTCCGTTTCTTTTTCAATGCAAGCACGATCCACATGACCCTTCGTTTTTTCCTTGTCGTCTGCTGGACTTTTTTAAAACTCCAAAATCCTGGTGCCCTGTCAAAGGCGTAGAAACACAAGGAATCCACAAATCGTACATCATTCTGCTTCCTTTTTTTCTTTTTTTTCTTTCTTTTTTTTAATGCTGACACTTGGCATTGAACTAATGAACCGACCCCAGATTCCAGGATAAAATCATCTTTTTCACATTGAAACTTGTTTTGTTTGTTTTTTCACAGAGCCAGGGCGATTTTCATCTGTTGTTCAAACTTTGTTCTTACTACTTGACCTTTGCAATGTCCCCGAACTCTGACCTTGAGCAAAAAAAGATCCCACCCACTGGAAAATGCTGTTTATTACTGGAATTCGAGCTGATTTCTCTCTCTCTCTCTCTCTCTCTCTCTCTCTCTCTCCTCTCTCTCTGTGACCAGGATAGTGCGGACAGAGCCGAGGCACTGTCCCGGTTCCTCACTGCTCGCGCCCCCTCCCCTCCCCTCTCTCAACCCGCCTCCTCGCTTTCTTTCCCCCTCTACCTCCCCTCCCCGCCTCCCCTCCCTCCTTTCCTCGTCCACCCTTCTCACCTCCGCCCTTCGATCGTGATCGATTCTCGCTTCAGTTTTAAATTAACCATCCCATCTGTGTCGTCCGTGCGCGCATACACACGCGCGCGAGTTCGTCCGTGCGCGCATGCACACGCGCGCACACACACACACACACATGCACACACACGCCCGCACGCGCGCACACACACACAAAATTTCGCGCGAAAGCGTGCACACACACACACACACACACACACACACACACACACACACACACACACACACACACACACACACATTTGCACACGCACGCACTCTCTCTCTCTCTCTCTCTCTCTCTCTCTCTCTCTCTGTCTCGTGTCCCTGTGTCTTTGTCACTGTCTCTCTCCCTCGCCTCTCTCCTTCTCTGTCTCTCTCCCTCGCTCTCTCCTTCTCTGACTGTCTCTCTCACTCGCTCTCTCTTTCTCTGTCTCTCTGTCTTTCAGAGAGAGAGAGAGAGAGAGAGAGAGAGAGAGAGAGAGAGAGAGAAGGAAGAAGGAGAAGAAGAAGGGGAGAGAGAGAGAGAAGAAGAAGAAGAGGAGGTAGAGAGAGAGAAGAAGAAGAAGAGGAGGTAGAGAGAGAGAAGAAGAAGAAGAAGAAGGGGGGGGGGGAGAAGAAGAAAAGAAGAAAGAAGAAGAAGAGAGAGAAGAGAGAGAGAGAGAGAGAGAGAGAGAGAGAGAGGAATTGGAAAGAAAAGCAAAAGAGAAAAGGATGACCTACTAACGAAGGGAAACAGCAGACTATTTTTGCCGTCCCCTTTCACAGTTACTGAAGTTTCAGTTCTGCAGTGTTTTAAAGCATGAACAAACCCGTCTCCATTCTCTAGTTTCATTCTTGAAGTAAAGCAAGTAAATTATGTAAAGACGCACCTGTTTCAATTTAGCCCCTGTGTTTAGTGCCCCATGGCCGTTTTACACACACACACACACACACACACACACACACACACACACACACACACACACACACACGCACGCACGCATGCACACACACACACACACACACACACACACGCACGCACGCACGCACGCACACACACGCACACACACACACACACACACACACACCACACACACACACACACACACACACACACACACACACACGCTTTAGTCACTTTCAGGCAGATTATTGTCTCAGGACTGAAAATTGAAATTTAGCATGGTTGACCCACTGTTGTCGCTATCCAGGAGAAAAGGATTCAGAGTCTGGAGAGAAGCTTTTTTGTGTTAAACAAACAAACACAGATTCTTTAAATGACCTTCTCCGGGAAGGAAAAGTGAAAGAGAGAGAGAGAGAGAGAGGAGAGAGAGAGAGAGAGAGAGAGAGAGTTTGTGCGTGTGTGTGTGCGTATGTGTGCGTGGTGTGTGTGTGTGTGTGTGTGTGTGTGTGTGTGTGTGTGTGTGTGTGTGTGCGCGTGTGTGCGTGCGTGTGCGCTTGCGTACGTGCGTGTGCATCTCCATCCGTTTAGTCACGAATGCGTTAGAGCTTTATAGATCAGACTGCTTGTCCCGTTTGGTTGTGTTCGTTTTCTTCTCTTCTTCTTCTCTTCACTTGTCTTGTCCAGTGAGACAGTCCGTGAGCTAGTGGTATGTAATAAGCCGGAATAGCTCGGTGGTACAGCGCCGGGCTCGTAATCTTGGTGATCCTGGGGTTGCGGGTTCGAATCTCGCCGGGCCGTTTTGGTAAAAGGGGAGGGGGTGGGGGTGGGGGTTCCCTCGGAGTTGACATTGGTTCTGACTCCATTTCCTATACAGTCCTTCGACTGAGACTATAAAGCGAGTTCCGTGTGTGAATGCACGCGTAACATCTTGCGCACTCGTAAAATCCCCAATCACGAACTTTCGGAAGAGAAGGCCAGTTTGGCCGTTGGTATGGATGACACGTATATATATGTTACAGTCAAATCGGGAAATCAGGCATTCTCCGAGAATGCCTGAAAGTTTAGGCATTCACGGTAAATCCCTGGTTTGATCAGGCAATACCGGTAATGACTGAAAATGTTCAGGCATTATCAGGAAATGACTAAAAACTACTTGTGCAAATTTCCCGTTTTGCCTGACTGTGAGGCAAAACGGGTTGTTCTGAGACCTTGTCTGTTTTTACATAGCCTGCCTTGAGCATGAATTTTTAGTGAGTTTCTCTTCTAGCACATTGTCTGTTCATCTTTTTGGATCTGTGGAGAGAGCAAACGGCGATATAAAGGACATGTTGATTGCCTGGATGGCCGACAACTCCACTACTCGTTGGTCAGTTGGGCTCCGATTTGTTCAGTTCATAAAAAACAGGTCATACAGTACTGCTATCAAGAAATCTCCATATCAGGCTCTCTTTGGATGTCAACCAAGACTGGGGCTGATTCCAAAACTGACAGCATTGGCCCGGCACAGGCAGTTGATGGCTGGACAGCACTACCTTCCTGATGGAAAAGAGGCATGAAACCAATTACGAACCCCAGCCATTCAAAGTTTTATAGTAGGCTTATGTGCTGAAATGCTTTCAGACTCTCACCAGAAACACAGATTGTGACGGTAGGCATTCTCCGATAATGCCTGACAGCCTATTTCAGTCAGTCACCGGATAATGCCTGAAAATTTTCAGTCATTACCGGTATTGCCTGATCAAACCAGGGATTTACCGTGAATGCCTAAACTTTCAGGCATTCTCGGAGAATGCCTGATTTCCCGATTTGACTGTAACATATACACATAGCGCGCACCCTGCGTGAGAAAATGGAAAGAATGAAGGAAGTAAGGAAATGGAGGGAACGATATTGAACGATACTGACTGGATGACACGGGAAACGACTGAAAGAAGCGCCAGCTGGCAGCTCTTCAGTCGGCGCTACCCAGGTAGGCAGCCCGTTGTGTACACGAGAGTGGATTTTGTGAAGAGCTTGGTTTCAGCCGAGGATAGGCGCTATATAAGTATCATTAATAATAATAGTAATAATAATGATAATAAGTCCCACACAGCAAACTGCATGCAGGGTCGACAGCTGTGACCACCGACTGATCAGGCGCACGTGCAGTTAAGTGGACGAATAGAAAGTGTCCCCTGCTCAGATAGTTCACTGCCAGTCAAAAACCCAACCTACTGGCCTCAATAAGTGTGTGGTGTGTGTGTGTGTGTGTGTGTGTGTGTGTGTAGTGTTGTGTGTGTGTGTAGTGTTGTGTGTGTGTGTTTGTGTGTAGTGTTGTGTTGTGTTGTGTTTTGTAGTGTGTGCATAGTGGTGTGTGTGTGCGTGTGTGTGTGTGTGTGTGTGTTGTGTGTGTGTGTGTGTGTGTTGTGTAGTGTTGGTGTTGTGTAGTGTTGTGTGTATAGTGGTGTGTGTGTGTGTGTGTGTGGTGTTGTGTATGTGTGTGTGTATAGTGGGGGGGGGGGGGGGGGGGGGTTGTGTTGTGTGTGTGTGTGTAGTGGGGTGTGTGTGTGTTGTGTAGTGTGTGTGTGTGTGTAGTGGTGTGGTGTGTGTGTGTGTGTGTGTGTGTGTGTGTGTGTGGTGTGTGTAGTGTAGTGTAGTGTAGTGTAGTGTAGTGTGGTGTGTGTGTGTGTGTGTGTGTGTGTGTGTGTGTGTGGTGTGTATTAGTGTGTGTGGTGTATGTGTGTTGTGCAGTGTGTGTGTAGTGTGTGTGTGTGTGTTTAAGAAGGTGTATTTTAAAGGGTTGTGTGGATGTTTTTTTCTGATGACTCGTGAGTCGACGCCAACGCGGTGACAGCCCTGAGATGGCACTTCGCGCGGTCGGCTGGGCTCTAAGCCACATTGTCGCTCCCTCAGCCTGCCAAACGCCCCGTTCCACTCTCCCTCGCCCCATCGGAGTCTCCTTAGCTGCTTGTGGATGCACATGCTTGTGTACACAGTCCAGAACGAGCATGCCCTTGGGGCAAGTACGCGTTGCACTCGGCGAGAGTTCCCTAGAAAAGGAGTTCGTATTCTGTGGTACCCCCTCCTCCTTCCCCTCCCCCCCCCCCCCCCCCCCCCCAATCTCCCCGCCTTTCCCATCTTTCTCCCCTCTCTCTCTTCTTGGAGTTTCATGATCTCACGTTTAACACCTTTTATTCACTTTCTCTGCCTCCCTTCTCTCTCTCTCTCTCCTCTCTCTCTCTCCTCTCTTCTCGGTTTCATAGTCTTCATATCAAAGCCCCCCTTTCTTCCCTTTCTCTCCTCTCCATCTGTCGCTTTCTCAAGTGTCTGTCTGTCAAGACATAGCTGTCTGGGGTCTGTGTTTGTGTGTTTGTCTGCCTCTCTCGTATACACAGGCTGTTTCTCAGATACACACTCACTCACTCATAGACATGCGCATGCGCGCACACTTAACACCCGCTCACAAACACTCGCACGCCACACATGCGCAAATAACACACAAGTGCGCGAGCGCACACACACACGCACACGCACACACACACACACACACACTTTCTCTCGCTTTTTCTATCTCTGTCACACACACACACACACACCACACACACACACACACTCTCTCTCTCTCTCTCTCTCTCTCTCTATCACTCACTTTTATTCTCTCTGTCTCGCTCTTTGTTCTTTTGTATCTGTTTTTTCTTCCCAGTGTGGGTATATTTTAGATCTCGACGTGCCTGCATATGTAGGTCCGGGGGGGGGGGGGGGGGGGTGCTTTTGTCTTGCGAAACTTCTATCACAGAGTCACACACACACACACACACACACACACCACACACACACACACACACACACACTCCCCTCCCCCTGCCGTTCACACGTGCGCTACAGGAATGGCCTTGATTGAAGCGTGATGCAAAGTGTCAGCATGAGAGACATTCTGAGCCCCTCCAGAGAGACCAGCAACACCTTGACTGAACTAGAGGATGCCAGGGAGGGGGGGGAGAGAGAGAGAGAGAGAGAGGAGAGAGAGAGAGAGAGAGAGAGAGAGAGAAGCTCATAGCAGAAGTTGATATCTTTAGTTTATGTAAAGCTTTTGCCGGAGTCGGAATTGAATAACTGTGGCGTGACATGGTTTTGACGCAGGGAGAGAACGCCAGGCACTGGACATTATCAAGGTCTGGTTTTCATTACTGACCAACTAACTGCTGGGGGGGGGGGGGGAGTGAGGGGGGGGGGGGGGGGTGAGTGGGGCAGCACAAGAGGGGGCCTAGCTGTTGGCTACCGCTCAGTCCTTCCGGCGTAGGTATAATGACCGGATGTAACTGCTCAGGGGGGAGGGGGGGAGGGGGCACTGGAGGGGCTCAGACTGTCTCTCATGCTGACACTTTGCATCACGCTTAGATCAAGGCGATTCCTGTAGCTGGGGGGTGGCGCGCGCGCGCGCGCGCGCGCACGCGCGCGCGCGCGTGTGTGTGTGTGTGTGTGTGTGTGTGTGTGTGTGTGTGTGTGTGTGTGTGTGTGTGTGTGTGCGTGCGTGCGTGCGTGCGTGACTCTGTGAAACGTCCAAAGAATGCCGGCGGGGCTTGAGACGTTTGGTAAGGTAGCCGTCATGGAGGTGCCGTCAATCACACGGTCTGTGTGTCCCACACCACCACAGCGGCAGTAGGCTGGCCCTTCATCGAATGCTTCGCCACAATGGATGGGGCTTGTTTGACGTGGTGACGTTCACCGTTGAGCGTGAGATTAACATTCTGCCGGCCTGGGGCCCTTGATAAGGACCAGAGTACTGCAGACATTGGTCTGCATCATTTATGGCAACTGCTGTCGCTGGCAGTAGTGAGCGAGTTTCATGTGGGGTCCTCGTGTTTCTCTCTGTCTCTGTCTCTCTGTCTCTGTCTCTCTGTCTCTGTCTCTCTCTCTCTCTTTCTCTCTCTCTCTCTCCTCTCTCTCTCTCTCTCTCTCTCTCTCTCTCTTCTCTCTCTCTCTTCTCCTCTTGTTCCTCTTGAACGTTGGTTCAGCTTTGGTTGTGGGCGACGACGATGGGCGTCGGTGTATGTTGCCTCCTTTCCCCAAACTGAAGGCTATCTTCAGGACCACCGGGCGGCCTTCTTCATGCTCGGGGTGGCGATGGTCCTGTGCCGCGTGAGGGCGCCTCCAGGAGGGAGCAGGACGAAAGTCCCTGTGGAGCGCTGCGCGAGTTGCTAATATTCGGCGGGTACTCGCAGACTGCGGCCGAGAGGGCAGGTTTTTTTTTTCCCCCAGTACAGCCCAACCGTAAGGAGTGCCCCATGTCTGCCTGACCTCAGAACATGGTTACCCAGGCCACGGTGATCGCAGTCAGGCAGCGCTCCATCGCCGATCGCCCCACATCTCAGGAGCCGTCCCCGGCGACACAGGCTAGACCGCCGTCACCCATATATGGCTGGAAGGTTGACTGCGCCGCCGACACTGACCTCTCACGTCGGTGTCCTTCAAAGGAGAGTTGTCACTCTCCTCGGCGTCCGTGCTATGCCCACTCGAGCGACTGAGTGGTGCCGATAGACGTTCATGTTGCCACGCCACTATTGCTCATGTGTTTTGTCCATCCATTGGTTCTTTCCCCTCGCCCCCCCCCCCCCCCCTTGTTGGGGGTGTGGGGGGGGGTTTGGTGGTGGTTGGGGCCCCCCGGGCGGGGCCCCCGGGGGGGCCCCGTGCGGGGGGCTTTTTGGGGGGGCTTTGGGCGTAAAAACTTTTTTTTTGGGGGGGGGAAAAACGGTTCCTAAGGTTAGGGCCGGCGGGGCCGGGGGAAGGGGCCCCCCCCCCCCCCCCCCCCCGTTTTTTTTTTTTTTTTTTTTTTTTTTTTTTTTTTTTTTTTTTGGGAAACCCCCAATGGATTTGGTTTTTGCCGTAAAAATCCCACCAGCGGTTTTCCCCACGCCCCCACGGGGCCCCATACTGGGCCCTTCAGGGGAAAGGTTTCCGCCCCCCAAATGGTGGGGGTTGTTTGGCCGGGTGCCTTCCCCGGGGTTGGGCCGGAGATTTAACACCCCTCCGGGGGCCCTGACCCCCTTGTAAGGGAAATGAATGGTTTGGTTGACTTTTTTGTCCCCCAACGTGTCCGGGCTTTCCAGTTTATGTGGGGTTGTGTTTTTGTTTTCCCACTCCTTTTCCTTCTTCTCCCCTCCCCACCCCCCCCCCCCCCCCCCCCCCCCCCCCCCCCCCCCCCCCCCTTTTCCCCATTTGGGGGGATGGTTTTTCCGGGGGAGGCCCCCAGGGGGGTTGCGGAGGGTTTTTGGGGAGGGGGGGTTTCCAAAACGGGGGATCCACTGCCCGGGGGAAAATTTTTTTTTTTTTCCCCCCAATCCAGAAGGGGGGGATTCCACCAACCCAAAAAAATTTCCCCAACCCACATCCCCGGGGGGGGGTTTTTTTAAGGCTTTCCCCTTTTGGAAAAATAGGTAAACACCAAGGCAAACCCATCAAAAATTTGGTTTGGAAGGTTATGCGGGGAAATTGCCTTCATTTGGGCCCTTAGAAATTTTTTCACCCCCTTTCCCCGGGCCCGGCCATTGGGGCTTCCATTGGCGGGGTAAAAAAAAGGGTCCAAGAAATTTTTTCATTTCCCCGCTATGTTTGAACCTGTTTCGATTGGGTGTTTTGGTGATTGGGTTTTTTGAGGGTCCAAAACCCCGCCAAAAACCCCCCCACCCCCCTTTTAATTCCTAAAAAAACCCCCCAAAGGGGAACCAACCCCCCACCACCCACAAAAGGCCCCAAACCCCCAACCCCCAAAAACCCACACACAACACAAACTCACCCCACACACACCCCGTTGTCTTTTAAAGGCGATGATCATAACTAACGGGGGGAAAAGAGTGTGCAGGGGTTTTTGGGAGGGCTTTTTTTTAAACATTCGCTTGGATAAATTCGGTGGGACAGTTGCTAAAGGCAGCCCTGGTGGCAGTTAGTTTTTTAAAGGGGAAAAATTAAAAAGGGGGAGGAAAAGGAAGGGGGGGAAAAAGAGAGAGGAGGGATTGTGTTGGGGGGGGAAAGGGGGGATTGTGGGGGGTTGGGGGGGGGGGGCCCAAAGGTTCGTTTCAGTGGTGTCCCCCTCCAAAATTAAAAGGGCTAAAAAAGAAACACTCATGGTTGGGGAAAGGGGTTTCGATCGATCTAAAGAACTGGTTTGGAATTCCCCCCCCCCCCCCCCGTTCCCCCCCCCCCCCCCCCCCCCCCCCCCCTCCCCCTCCGCCCTCTCCCCTCCTGACCCCTTTCTCCATTCCTTCTTCTTTTTCTTTCTTTCTTCTTCTTTTTCTTCTCCTTCCTCCTTTTTCCCCTTCCTTCTTTTTTTCTTCTTTACTTCTTCTTCTCTCCCCCTTTCCCCTCTTCTTTTTTTCTCCCCCCCTCCTTTCCCCCTTCTTCTTTTTTCTTCTTTTTCTTCTTCTTTTTCCCTTCTTCTTTTCTTTTCTTCTTTTTCCCTCCTCCTCTTTTCTTTATCTTTTTTTCTTTTTTCTTATGCTCCCCCTTTCCTTCTTCCCTCTTCGTCTTTCCCTCCCCTCCTCCCCTTTCCTTTTTCTTCAATTCTTTCTCTTCCGCCTCTTCCCCTTCAAACTTTTTCCCTTTTTTTTCCCTTTTCCCTTGGCCTCCTCCCCCTCTTTTTTCTTTTTCCCCTTTTTCCTCTTCTGCCCCCTTTCTCCTTTTTTTCCCTTCTTTTTCCCCTTTTTTCCCCCTCCCCCTTCCCCCTTCCCTCCCTCCTCCCCCTTTTTTTCTTCTTTTCCCCCTTTTTTTCCCCCAAAAAAGAAAAAGGGTCTATGTTCCCCATTTCTTATCTTTCCTTCTTTGTCACCGGGGTTTTGTGAATTTTGGCAATGTTCCCCGGGGTGTGGGGAAAGGGGAAAACAAAAAAAAAAACGACACAACCCCCCCAAAAACCCAAAACCCCCCCCCCCCCAAAAGGCGTTTCATAAAAAAAAATTGGGGGAAGAAAATTTTTAGGTCTTGACCTTTTTCCCAGAAGGAGAACTTTAAGGGGAGATTACAGAGGAGAACTTTCTTTTTTGGTATGGGTACTTAAAAAAGAGCATTTGTTTTCCCCTGGGTATGGACTTTAAAATAAAAATAATTATCGGGGTTGGTAAGGGCATTATAAAAAAAAAACATTTGTTTTTAGCGTGGAAAATAAAAAGGGAAAACGTTTATTTTTTTGTTTATGGACATTAGAAAAGGGGGAAAGGGGGGAAAATGTGGGGTGTGTGTGTGTGTTTTGTGTTTTGTGTGTGTGTGTGTGTGTGTGGGGTTGTGTCTGTTTTGGGGCGCGCTTGCGTGTGTGTGTGGGTGTGTGTGTGTGTGTGTGGGGATGTGGGTGTGTGTGTGTAGGGTGTGTGGTATTTTGTGTGGGGGTGTTGTGTGTGTGTGTGGTGGTGTGTGTGTGTGTGGTGTGGTGTGGGTGTGTGGGGGTGTGTGTGTTTTGTGGTGTGTGTTTTTGGCCCTCTGTGGGTGTGTGACCCCGTGTGGCGTGCGTGCGTGGTGGTGTGTGTGTGTGTGTGTGTGTGGGGGTTTTGTGTGTGTTTTTGTTTTTAATGTTGTTTTTTGGGTTGTTGAAGAGTTCGACCCAACACTCCCCAATCAAAAATAAACGGTTCCAACCCCCGTTTTGGGGCCCCAAACGTCCCCCCCCCCCCCCCCCCCCCCCCCAAAACCAAACCCCTCTTTTAAACAGGAGTTTTCGCGCCTTTGGGAAATTTTGCGTAAACAAGTGCCTTGGTGGGAGGTATCGAACCCAGGGCCCAAAACCCCCCCCCATCTCACAAGTTCACCACCACCCACGGGCGTCCATTTGGCCCCAAGGGCCCGGGGGGTTTGGTGGGGAGGGTTGGGTTGTTTGGGGGGGTTTTGGGGGGGGGGGTTTGGGGGGGGGGGGGGGGGGGGGGGGGGGTGGATGAGGGTGGGGGGGGTGGATAGGGGTGGGCGGGGGGGGGGGGGAAAAAGGATGGATGTGACTGTCCTTTTCCGATTAGGCGGTTGTCGGTATACACGTGTGAAATCATTTGGTTACTGTCCCACACAACACAAAACACCACACACACACACCAAAACCCACCCCTAAACATCCAGCACACACACACAAAACAAACACACCCCACAACACACACACAACACCCCACACAAACACAACACACACCTCCCACCACCACACACACACATGACGCAGCACGCACCACACACACAAAATCCACCCCACACCCCAACCATGCACGCCGCACATTTCCACACACACAAACACAAACCACACGCACGCCCCGCAGCACGCCCCACACACACAAAACCAAACACACACCACACAACACACCAACACCACAAACACCCCACCCCACGCACGCACGCCGCACGCACGCACGAAACGCACCCCGACGCAGGGCCCCACGCACGCACCAACACCCCCACACCCCAAAACACACACAACACAACACCCACCACCTCGCACGCCGCACGCACGCAGGCCCACGCACGCACCCACACACAAACACACACACACCAAAACACAACACAAAAAAACACACGCCAAAACAAAAAAAAAACCCAAAAGAAAAAAAAAAAAAGGGAAAAAAAAACTCCTGTAAATTTATAGAGCGTTGAGTTAAAAAAGGGAAAGGGGGGGGGGAAAGGGGGGGGGGGGGGGGCCCGGGGCCCCAAAAACGGGGGTTTAAAAGGGGGAATTAAAATTTAAAAAATTTTTTTTAAATTTTAAAACCCCCCAAAAAAAAAAAATAAAAAAAAAAAAAAGAAAAAAAAAAAAAGACGGGTTTTTCCCCTGGGTTTTTTGGGAAAAAAACAAACCCCAAAAAGGGGGGGGAAAAACCCCCCCCCCCCAAAAGGGGGGGGAAAAAAATTTTCCCCCCCCCCCCCCCAAACCCCCCAAAAAAACCCCCCCCCCAAAAAACCCCCCCTTCCCTTTTGGGGGGGAAAAAAAAAAAAAAAAACCCCCAAAAAAAAAAAAATTTAAAAAAATTTTTTTAAAAAAAAAAAAAAAATTAAAAAAATTTTTAAAAAAAAGGGGGGGGTTTTTAAAAAAAAGGCCCCAAAAATTTTTTGGGGGGTTGTTTGGGCCCCCCCCAAAAGGGAAAAACTTTTAAAAATTTTTTAAAATTCCGGGGTTTTAAGGGAAAAAAATTTAAAAAAAAAAAAATAATTTAAAAAAAACCCCCCCAAAAAATTTTTCCCAAAAAAAAAATTTTTTGGGGGGGAAAAATTTTTTTTGGGGGGTTTTTTGTTTTCCCCAAAAGGCCCCAAAAAAAAAAAAAAATATTTAAAAAAAGGGGGGGGGGGGGGGGGGTTAAAGGTTTTTTTTAAAAGGAAAAAATAAAAAAATTTTTAAAAAAAAAAAAAAAAAAAAAAAACCCCCCCCCTTTCCCCCCCCCCCCCCCCCAAACCCCCCCACCCCCCACGCACCCCCAAAAAAGACCAAAAAATTTTAAAAAAAACCCTTTTTTTTTTTGGGGGGTTTTTTAATTTTGCCCCAAAATTTTTTAATTTTTTCCCCCCGGGGGGTTTAAAAAAAATTTTGGGGGGGGGGGGGGGGGGGTTTTTTTTTTTTTTTTTTGGGGGGGTTCCGGGGGCCCCGGGGGGTTTTGGGGGTTTTTTGGGGGGGGTTTTTTTTTGGGGGGGGGGGAGGGGGTGAAGGAGGGGGGGGGGGGGGGGGGTTTTTTTTTTGGGTTTTTTTGGGGGGGGGGGGAAAAGGGAAATTTTTTAAAAAAAAAACCCAGCAAGGGGGGGGGGCCCCCAAGGGGGGAAAAAATTTTTAAAAACCCCCCAAAAAAAAAAAAGGAAAAAAAAAAAAAAGGGCCCCCCCCAAAAAAACCCCCAGAAGGGGGGGAGGGTGGGCCGGAAAAAAGGGGGAAAAAGGGGGGGGAAAAGGGGAAAGGGTTTTTTTGGGTTTGGGGGGGTTTTTTTTTTTTTGGGGGGTTTTTTTTTTTTTTTAAAAAAAAAAAAAAAAAAAAAAAAAAAAAAAAGGGGGGGGGGAAAAAAAAGAGGGGGGGGAAAGGGGGGGGGGGGGGGGGGGGAAGGGGGGGGGGGGGGGAAAAAACAAACCCCTTTTTCCTTTTTTTAAAAAATTTCCCCAAAAAACCCCTTTTCCCCTTTTTCCCCCCCCTTCCCCCCCCCCCCCCAAAACCCAAAAAAACCCCCCCCCCCCCCCCCCAAAAAAAAAAAAAAAAAAAAAAAAAGGAAAAAAAAATTTTTTTTTTAAAAACCGGCCCCAAAAGGAAAAAAACCCTTTTTTTTTAAAAAAAAAAAAATTTTTTTTTAAAAAAAAAGGGTTTTTTTTTCCCCCAAATTTTTTTTTTTTCTTTAAAAAAATTTAAAAAAAGGGGAAAAATTTTTTTTTCCCCCTTTTGAAAAAAAAAAAATTTTTTTTTGGGGGGGCCCCAAAACCCCCTTTTTTTTCCCCGGGGGAAAAAAAACAAAACCCAAATTTTTTTCCCCCCCCCCCCCAAAAATTTTTCCCCCAAAAAAAGGGGGGGGGGGGGCCCCCAAAAAAAGGGACCCCGGGGGGCCCAAAAAAAACCCCCCCCCCTTTTTCCCCCCCCCCCAAAAAAAAGGCCCCCGGGGGGCCCCCCCCCCAAAAAAAAAAAATTTTTTTTTTTTTTGGGGGGCCGGGGGGGAAAAAAAAAAGGGAAAAAAGGTTTTTTTGGGGGGGGGGAAAAAGGGTTTTTTAAAAATTTGGGGGGCCCCCTTTTTTTCCCCTTTTTTTTTCCCCCCTTTTTTTTTTTTAAAAAAAAAAAAAAAAAAAACCCCAAAAAAATTTTTTTTAAAAAAAAAAAAAAATGGAAAACCTTTTTCTTTTTTTTTTTGGGGGCCCAAAACCCTTTTTTTTTTTTTTTTTTTTTTTTCCCCCCCAAAAAAAAAAAAAAACCAAAAAACCCCAAAACCCCCCAAAAAAAATTTTTTTTTTAAAAAAAGGGGGGGTTTAAATTTTTAAAAAGGTTTTTTTTTTCCCTTTTCTTTTCCCCCCTTTTTCCCCCCCTTTTTTTTTTTTTAAAAAAAATTAAAACCCCCCCCCCCCAAATTTTTTCCCCCCCCCCCCCCTTTTTCCCGCCCGGCCCTTTTTTAAAAACCCCCCTTTTTAAAAAAGGGGGCCCAAAAAAAAAAAAAACCCCCAACCCAACCTTAAAAAAAAAACCCCCCCCAAAACCCCCCCCAAAAAAAAAAATTAAACCCGGTTTAAAAACCCCCCCGACCGCACGGAAAAAAACCCCCAAAAAACCCCCCAAAAAAACCCCAAAATTGGGGTTTTAAAAAATTTTTTTAAAAAAAAAATTTTTTTTCCCCGTTTTTTTTCCCTTTTTTTTAAAAAAAAAAAATTTTAAAAAAACCCCCCCCCCAAAAAAAAAAAAAGGAACCCCCCTTTTTTTTTTAAAAAAAACCCCCCCCCCCCCCCAAAAGGGGGAAAAAAAAAAACCCCAAAAAACCCCCCCCCCCCCCAAAAAAAACCCCCCCCCCCTTTTTTTTTTTTTTTTTTTTTTAAAAAAAAAATTTTTTTTGGGGGGGTTTTTTTTTTTTTTTTTTTTTCCCCCCCCCGGGAAAAAAATTTTTTTTTTTTTTTTTTGGCCCCTAAAATTTTTAAATTAAAAAAAAAAAAAAAAAAAAAAAATTTTTTGGGGGGGTTAAACCAAACCCCCTTTTTTTTTAAAAAATTTTTTTTTTTTTTTTAAAAAAGGGGGGAAAAAACCCAAAAAACCCCCCCCCCCAAAAAAACAAAAACCCCAAAAAAAGCACCCCAAAAAAACCCCCCAAAAAAAAAAGGGGGGGGCCCCCAAAAAAACCCCCCCCCCGGGAAAAAAAAATCCCCCCCAAAAAAAAAAAAACCCCAAAAATTTTTAAAAAAAAAAGGGGGGGAAAGGAATAAAAAAATTTTTTTTTAAAAAAAAAAAAAAACCCCCCCCCTTTTTTTTTTTTTAAAAAAATTTTCCAAAAAAACCCGGGGGAAGGGGGGGGGGGGGGAAAAGGGGGGGGGGGGGGGGCCCCCCCCCCCCAAGGGGGGGGGGGGGGGGGGCCCGGGCCCCCCCCCAAAAAAAAAAAAAATTTTTTTTGGGGGGGAAAAACGGAAAAATTGAAGGGGGGGTTTTTCCCTTTTAAAACCCCCGGGGGGGAAAAAATTTTTTTTTTTTTGGGGGGGGGGGGGTTTTTTTTTTTCCCCCCCTTTTTTTTGGGGGCCTTTTTTAATTGTTCAGTTTAACACACATACAGATACTACCTTACAATCAATACAAATGCCTACATTCATGCTTACACAACACATAGGCTTATTCATTTAACCATTCAGTCAGTCAGTCACTCTCTTCTTTCATTCACGTCTAATATCACTCAAGTGAACAGACGTTAAACAGAAGTACGAACGAACACACACACACACACACACACACACACACACACACACACGCCACGCACGCACGCACGCACGCTCGCGCACGCACACACACACACACATGCACGCACGCACGCACGCACACACACACACTCGCATACACACGCACACACACACTCGCATACACACGCGCACAGAAAGAGACAGACAGACAGACAGACAGAGAGACGAAAGAGAGAGAGAGAGACAGAGAGAACTAGAAAACTTACTTCTGTGGTTCGCTCGTTCCAACATTCATTTTATTTATTTCGTTTTCTTCTCTTTTCTTTTTTCTTTTTGTTTTTTGACACGTACTGTGTCACCTTACACACTCCGAAGATCAGCATGGGGAGGGGGGGGGGATCAGAGGGGGGAGAGGAGGATTGATTGGTCGCGGCGCGGGACAGAGGCGGTGCGGTGGTGGTGGTGGTACAGATTATAAAGCGTGGGGCGGGAACACTTGAACAACGTGCCGTCTCCGGTCGTCGCACTTGCGTGGAACTACGCGTTTACATACATGTGAAAGGGTAGAACTTGAAGTCTGTCCTGTACCGTTTCAGGACACACGCAAGTTGGGGTTGCAGCATCGGAAGCGGTGTTTTTGTTTTTGTTTGTTGTGAAAACAGGTGGTTTGGTGTGTGTGTGATAGCGCGCGCGCGCGCGTGTATCGTGCGTGTTAAGTGTCTTGTCCATCATCATCATCATCATCGTCGTCGTCGTCATAATCATCATCCAGAACTGGACTTGGTTTCGCCTTCGAATGATGGAGCAGGCGAAGTTCCGCGAGTGGGGTCCCTTGGTATGTTTTTGCGCGTGCTCTCACGCACTCACATATACGCATGCGCGCGCATACACACACGCGCAAACACGCACGCACGCACCAACACACACACATGCACCTACACGCAAGCACGCACGCACGCACACACACACACACACACACACACACACACACACACACACACACACACACACACACACACACACACACCAGCGAACGCATTCACACATATACACGCATTCGCCGTCCACACAACACACACATACACACACGCGCGCGCACACACACACACACACACACACACACACACACACACACACACACACACACACACACACACACGCGCATATACACACACACTACTGACTGACTGAAACGAATTTATTGTCAGATTAACTCAAGGTTGTACTGACGAACACACACACACACACACACACACACACACACACACACACACACACACACACACACACACACACACATAGACTTAGAGAGAGAGAGAGAAAGTAATGTTCTTTGGTATGACGTTAACTATTCTCTGAGCAAGATGACAAGGGAAAGGATGTGTGTGTGTGTGTGTGCGCGCGCGCGCGCGCGCGTGTGTTGTGTGTGTGTGTGTGTGTGTGTGGTGTGTGTGTGTGTGTGTTGGTGTGTGTGAAAATGATTTCCAAAAAATCAAACTTTAAGCCGTTGAAACCGTAACCGGTTTTAAGACCCAAATAAATAACATAAGGAGAAAACCGAACCCTTCTTCTTTGTTTGTATTGTGAACAAGCAGTACAGTGTATAAGCCCCGGGCAAGAAGCACCCCCCCCCCCCCCCCCCCCCCACGCTGAGTCTGCTCATTAATAATTGTCCTCCCCGACTGTGACGTCACGCCAAGCAGGAAGAGGGACGAGGGTTCCCTACGCTAACCCCCAACTCCTCCCCCCTCCCCTCGTGTGTGTGTGTGTGTGTGTGTGTGAGTGTGTGTGTGTGTGTGTGGTGTGTGTGTGTGTGCGTGTGTTGGGAGGGGGGGGGGGGGGATTTAGGCAGGATGGGATGGAAGAAAGCGGGGATGTAGTGGGAACTTGTGTTGCCAGGACATGTGTACGGGCCACACGCCACAATTGGGAATTTGCTCTACATCATTGTAAAACCCACGTCAGCGTTTGGAGGCCTTGTGTAAAGTCTGAGCCAGCTTTTTGACATTGAACTGATAATTGAAAATAAAATTGAAAAAACAACAACAGAAAATTCAACAACCCCCCCTCACCCCCCCCCCCCCCCCCCCCCCCCCAAATCATTTCACTTTTCTCTTTTTTCTTCTTCTTTTTTCTTTTTTTTTTATATTTAATTTCCACCGATGACATCATTCGCGATCTTCAAATACATCGCCTGGTTGTGTGTGTGTGTGTGTGTGTGTGTGTGTGTGTGTTTTGTTTTGTTTAAATGAAATGACTTGAGAGTTGACCTTCAACGCGGTGACAGCCCTGATGTGGCCCGTTGCGGTCGGCTGGGCTATAAGCAACATTCTCTCTCCCTCCCTCCATCTCTCTCTCTCTCTCTCTCTCTCTCTTTTCTCTCTCTCTCTCTCTCTCTCTTCTGAAGCATGACTACCAGGATCAAGACGCACAATTGTTTTTTAATAGACTGAATGCGATTTTACGATGCATGACGAACAAGTTATTCCAACAGCGTTCAGTGCTTTGCTACGAAAACGTGTCCGTAATCTGTACGTTTTGTTTCCAATGTTCATCGGATTGCTACAGTTTTCTGACTCCGTTACTGTTTTGCTAACTTCTTTTTTTTTTCCTCGGGGTTACTCTGTAACTATTTTTCCAAAGTACCCCCTCCCCTCCACTCTCTCCCGAGTTTTGAAATTGAGGACATAACTTGGCTGCGTAATATCAGGATGGAGGCACACTTTTCGTGCAACAGCCCCCCCCCCTCCCCTCCCGTCCCCCTACCCCTCTCCATTTCCCTTCCAGCAATTTCAACACTACTCCCCCCACCCCACCCCCACCCCACGCCTTCACCAGAAGTTTGGTAGCTATCATTAGTATGCGTGCGTGTGTGTGTTGTGTGTGTGTGTGGGGTGTGTGTGTGTGTGTGTGTGTGTGTTGTGCGTGCGTGCGCGCGCGCATATGTGTGTGTGTGTGTGTGTGTGTGTGTGTGTGTGTGTGTGTGTGTGTGTGTGTGTGTGAAACTACGACGATCATGTTAAACATGAGCTCAGACATTCATTCAATAGTGCAAGACATTTTTACAGATAAAGAAAAGAAAAAACAAAAACAAAAACAACAACAAAACAAAAGCAAAAACAAAACAAAAAGAAAAAAAACGAAGACGTACACGGTGTTGGATGAATAAGCTTTAACAACAGCCAAGCTGCTTGGATCGATGATACACGTCCATCCTCCCTCCTACTCCTCCACCCTTTTACATTTTATGTTTGTACACGTATGCACAATGAATGCGCTGCTGCTGGCTTTATCACGGCCCGTTGCTTTGAGTTTCTCGTTTATTCTACGTTTTTTTCCCCATGTACCACGGCCAGTTTGCTTTGAGTTTCTCGTTTATTCTACGGTTTTTTTTCCCATGTACCACGGCCCGTTGCTTTGAGTTTCTCGTTTATTCTACGGTTTTTTTCCCCCCATGTCTTTTTTCGTTTTAACCGTCTGGTTTGTGTTTAACCCCCCCCCTCCCCCAATTTATGAAACATGTGAAACTGTAGGGACACTCAATAGAGCGCATAGCCCCGCCATGGTCGAACGGATCCTGGATCCGCCTTTTAGCCCGGATCGGCTCCCAACATGGATCGGCACTATTTTGAATGAGTTCGTCTCTTGGGCCATATTCCGTTTGTTCCCCTGACTTTTCGTTGAAATCATGTTGCTCTTTTTTTTTTTTCTTCCTTTTTTTTTCATTTTTCTTTTCTTTTCTTTTTTCTTCTTGCGCGATCATGCTGAATAGATCCCAAATTTTTAACAATTCACATCCCTGGGTCACGGGCCATTTTTTTCTTCTTTTACCAAGTCTCATGAAAATCAGTAGTGTAGTCTTTGGCGTCATCTTTTGCTGAAAGTCACAAGTCAGACGACCAACCAACCAACCAACCAACCAACTGGGAGTGAATACGTAACCTTCACAGCGGAGGTCATTCTGCTAAGTTTAGTTCAGTTTGGGCCAGCGGAGGCAATGTACTGGTCAGAGGTATGTGGCAGCTAGCGCTGTGGACACAGAGTTGATGAACGTGCCGAGAATGCTACCAAAAAAAAACAAGGGGGAAAAACGATAGAGAAAGGTTGAGCAGGTACTCACTCCCTCACAACCGGTCTTAAAACAGAAGGCCAAACTTACTTTATTTCAAAAAACAAACAAAAAACAAACAAAATAAAAACCTTATTAGTTCCGCAAGCCAATCGGAATCCGGACAAACACATCACAGGACAAAAACTCGTCCGCAGTCCAGTCCGGACAAACACATCACAGGACAAAAACTCGTCCGCAGTCCAGTCCGGACAAACACAACACAGGAGAGAAAATCGTCCGCAATCCAATCCGAACGAACACATCACAGGACACAAAACTCGTCCGCAATCCAGTCCGGACAAACACGTCACAGGACAAAACTCGTCCGGAATCCAGTCCGAACAAACACATCACAGGACACAAAACTCTCCGGAATCCAGTCAGAACAAACATATCACAGGACACAAAACTCGTCCGGAATCCAGTCCGAACAAACACATCACAGGACACAAAACTCTCCGGAATCCAATCCGAACAAACACATCACAGGACACAAAACTCTCTGGAATCCAGTCCGAACAAACACATCACAGGACAAAACTCGTCCGCAATCCAATCCGAACAAACACATCACAGGATACAAAACTCGTCCGCAATCCAATCCGAACAAACACATCACAGGACAAAAAACTCGTCCGCAATCCAGTCCGGACAAACACATCGCAGGACACAAAACTCGTCCGTAATCCAATCCGAACAAACACATCACAGGACACAAAACTCGTCCGCAATTCAATCCGGACAAACACATCACAGGACAAAACTCAAAACCGTTGGTCCGGATTGTCTTGCAGAACCAGTTTTACGTTTCTTTTTGTTGTTGTTGCTGTCGTTGTTGTTGTTGTTGTAAATTTGCTTCAGTTTCCCCCTTCAGTCGCCTGGCTTTGAAACGAGCCCAGACTCCATGTCAAAGACATGTGTGGCACACAAAAAAAAAAAAAAAAAAAGAAGAAGAAGAAAGAACCGGAACTCGCAGACATGTTTAGAAAAAGAAAAGTTTCATCTCTGTCCAAGACTTTGAAGACACACGCACGCACGCACGCACGCACGCACGCACACAAACACCACACACACGCACGCACGCACGCACGCACCACGCACGCACGCACGCACGCACGCACGCACGCACCACACACACACACACACACACACACACACACACACACACACTAGTTTTTGTGCCGATTGGATGATGGCTAGTTGGTTTTTTTTGTTTTTTAAAACTCCCACTCGTATCTTTTAAAGGGTGAAGAAGCTCTGTGGTGCATGCTGTGTGATTGTACTGTTCACACTGAAACGCGTTCATACAGAGTACTGGGACTTCATGAAGTTTTGCCCTATAAACGCTCTACGGTAGCAGACTCCCTGAAAACCTTTGTTCAAAGAAGTCTCCGCATGATGTGGTTTTTGATATCCTGACAGATACTAATATTTTTCATGCGAATTTTATAAAATGAATTTATTATGAAAGCGAATCCACCTTTTAACGTAGACAAACAAACTGACACAACACGCGTTTCGACCTCGTAGGTCTTCTTCAGGCAAGATCAACAACATTCAGGACCCGATTGCTGAGTGAGGCGACTGCAGGCGGAAATCTAAACAAATCTTAAATAAATGTTAGCGAACCGCCCAGAGAAACGTGGACAAACGAGTCACAAGACAAAACACAACGCGTTTCGACCTCATAGGTCTTCACAAACATTCGTTTGTGTCTCACCTGAAGAAGGCCTGAGAGGTCGAAACGCGTTGTGTTTTGTCTTGTGACTCGTTTTGTCCACGTTTCTCTGGGCGGTTCGCTAACATTTATTTAAAACATTCAGGACGATGAAAACGAAGAACGAGCAGCCATTGTATCAAGAATTCGGCGCAAGATGCGTTTTAAGAAGACTTTTTAGGGAAGAAAAAAAGTGTTAAAGCAATTTTCGCGGTTTTTTTTTTAAAAATAGATTTTTAAAAGATTTTTATTTGTTTGTTTTTAATGAGTTGTTGATTGTATGCATGTGATTTTTGTTTGTTTGTTTTTGTTTTTTGCTTTGTTTAAACATCTAGGTAGTTACTTCGACGCGGTGACGGCCCCAGAGTTTTTGGCCCTTCGAATGAACTCGTTCCAGTGTTGGCATAAGTCTGTCCGCGTGCAGGTGAACTTAACAATGAATGGAAAGAGGGCGGGTTAGGGTCGTTAAATCGTCCCCCCCCCCCCCCCCCCCCCCCACTCTGTAATTGTGTGCTCAGTGCTACAAATACTTAGTGGAGAGAGAGAGAAGAGAGAGAGAGTATACGAATACGAATCTTTTATTCAGATTAAGGTCCAAAGCCCCATACTGAAGGGGGGGGGGGGGGGGTCATACATGCATCATACAGTGTAATTCCTGATACGTAACAACATGAAGTGATGAAAAAGGTGTTGATATGTTACAATAACCCCCCCCCCCCCCCCCAAAAAAAAAAAAAAAAAAAAAAAAAGCAAAGTACATCAACACATTATTGTCCGAATTCTCTTGTTTCGCTTCATAAATATGTACGCATTTTCTTGTCGATAATAAGAATACTTCGCCTGAAATTACATGGTTCAGTGTAAAAATTATCTTGATTGAATCAGTTTGTATTCTAGGATCGTTCAGAGCAGAACAGCAAAAACAAAACAAAAAACACAAACAAAACAAACAAACGAAAAAAAAAAAAGTAACTGATCTTCTCTCGATCTATATGACAGAAAATGTATTTCATCTTCTCTCTCGTTCTGTTACAGAGTCGACATGTCGGTTCACTTTCAACAGCGTTGCTGTACCTGAAGCGATGGCATGCAAAGAGACAATGACAATGACAATGAATACAGTTTAATGTCATCAGCAAAACCTGCTATTTGACATGGGGTACACTGCTTGAACAACATTAAGAAAAATCAAAATTAAAGAGAATCAGAAAGCAAATAGAAATTTGTAAACACCATAAATAGCAAGCGACCAGCAGGCCTAGTCAATCAGTTGACAGGACAATAGGACTTAACAAGAAAGAACATTAATTCGACTGAAGTATTGAGAAGCTTCCTTTTTCGAAGAGAGAGAGAGAGAGAGAGAGAGAGAGAGAGAGAGAACAGACAGACAGAGACGGCCCATTAAAGGTTACATACGCGAATCCAAGCCCAACTTCACGCCAGAGCGAACCACACTTGAGTCTGATAGTCTACTCCTAGGACCCAGACACGCCATTGTAGTTCAAGGAGCGCCTCACGCGGCGAGATTGGTGGAGAGACAGACAGACAGTGGGTAAACAGCTAGGCGTGGGTGCCTGGGTGGGATGGCGCTAGTAAGTGTGTGTAGACGGGTACCTGGGTGTGTTGATTTTTTTTATATTTTAATGGATTTTTTGACGTGTCAAGGGTGAGGTGTGGTTTGGGAGTTTACCTCAGCGTAAACCGAATAAAACAGTTTTGTTACGATGGGATTTTTGTTTGTTTGTTTGTTTTTCCCAGTCATGGCAACAACAGTAGTAACGACAACGACGACGACGACAACAACAACAACAATGATAATGATAATAGAGGTAATGAAAATGATAATGATAACAGTAATAATGATAATAATGATGATGATAATAATAACAGTAATAACGGTAATCATCGTCGTCATCATCATCATCATTAAGGTGATCATGTTAATGATAATAAGGATAATGTGATGATGAAGGCGATGAAGATGATAATGCACACACCTTCGCCCCTCTCACTTCTCTCTCTCTCTCTCTCTCCTCTCTCTCTCTCCTCTCGTTGCTCACGTGTGTATATTTAACATGACTGGGCTCATATGTAAATGCATCGCTAGTCTCATCACCTCACGGTATCTCAGATGCATACACTAATGGCAGAGACCATGGAACTGGGGGTTCGCTATAACGTGAATCGCCTAGTATCTTCTCTGGTTACGTTTTCTTTGTTTCTTTCTTTTTCCTTTTTTTTTTCTTTTTTTTTTAAACGGATGTCACATAAAGATAAGAAGTTTTCCTTTGACTCATCTTTACTAAACGATAGATTTCCAAACAAATTTCAAGACAAGATACAAGTAGTAGACCGTGCTTCTGTGTGACAAAGCGTTGTGCAATATTTTTTTGCCTTTAAAGTGCAATGAAACTGCAGCGCATGTTCTACATGTAGTTTATATGTATACAGAGGAGGGGTGGGATGGACCTGTCTCCCTCCCCTGGTATGTCACACGCCAAAATAAAGCCTTTCGTTTGAAATACATTCAGTTTAGCTTTCTTTTAGCCACAAATAAAAATCCACGTGGTTTTGACTTCAAGAGTTCCCGAAGTGGAAAATGGAAGACACGACTCGAAAGATTTCCGTTTTTGACTTGTATGTTTAACAGATGAAACCCAGCAAGAGAGACACACATTGAACGAGAACGTGACCTATATTGAGCGGATGATGAAAGGTATCAGATTGGGTCACGATCAAAAGATTGTTCATCGTTGAAAGTCACCGTCAGATTTACGAACGAACTTTTGTTACCGTTATAACTCACAAAACACGTCGTGCTGCCCTCCCTCTTCCCCCCCCCCCCCCCCCCTCGCCCCCCGTAAACTGTGCGGCCCCCTCCCCTTCTCTGCCCTCCCCTCCACCTTCCCCGTACATTTTAGGAACGTTTAGAAACGTTGTTTTCAACCCCCCCCCCCCCCCCCCACACACACACACACAACACGGCTGACCTTTTATCGATAGATCGAAATATGACAGGACTATTACATTAAAAAAACACCTGGATGGGGTTGTACAATCGCTTCCGTAGAGTTAGGTGACTGACCTTCAACTTCAAGCGATTGTCTAACCTGCCCTAGAGGATAGGTTGGAGTTTACCCATCACAGGTAGCAAGCAAGCCATTAGTAACCTTCCCCATACATTAGAAAACAACAACAAACAAACAAACCAAACCCCGTCTAGAACGTTAGTTTCAAAGTGAAGTGACTGCAAGCGGAAATGGAAACAGATTTTAAAAGGAAAGTAAAGTGAATCCGCCAGATATCAGAGACAAATTAATTACAAGGCAAAACACGACGCGTTTCGACCTCTTAGGTCTCCTTCAGGCAAGATGAAACGACATTGAGGACAATGAAAAACGAAGAACGAGCGATCACTCATCCTCTCAAATCCGTTCTTCGTTTTCGTTGTCCTGAATGTTGTTTCCCTGGCCTGAAGAAGACCTAAGAGGTTGAAACGCGTCGTGTTTGCCTTGCAATGTGTTTGTCTGTCAACTGCCGGATTTACTTTATAAAATTCCTTTCAGAAAATTGTCTAGATTGTTGTTGGCAAAACCCTACAACACGGCTGGCCTTTTTATCAATCGAAATATGAAAGGACTGTTACATAAAACACCGGATGAGGGTTGTGTAATCGTTTACGTCGAATGGGGTGACTTAAACTTCAAGCGATAGTCTAATCTACCCAAGAGATACTCGAGTTTACACATCACAGATAGCAAACAAGCCATTGGTAAACCCAGTCCGACGTTCTTTGTTAACGATGACCCCCATCCCCCTCCCTCCCCCTCCGTCGCACCCCCCACCCCACCCTCTCCGTCGAGACGTGATGACGTAAAGCAGCATAGGTCATCAGGTAACTTGAACTCCGTCACTAAACATAGGTGACGTAAACACTTCAGCAAACACGTTCGAGAGAGAGAGAGAGTGTAAAGGGACATAACCAGCGATGTGGGAGACGAGATTGTCTCCCTTGAGCGGGGAAGTCTGTACAAATAATCGGGAACAGCAGGGGGTTCAATGGGACACCACAAAGAAGGCAAAAAGAATTGATAGTTAATGCGATGGTTTGAGGGTCTGTTGGGTCTCTTTTTGGAAGAATGTACGTAACAAAGAGGGAGTGAAACAGAGGGTCCATGTAGTTCTCACAGTAGAAGGGTATTATGTGTCCGTGTGCGTGCATGTAGGTGTGTGTATGTAAGCTGTCTTATGTTGAATTGTGGTTGTGGCTTTCCTGTAATATAGGCCCACGTGATTTGACGCCTCGGGAAGGGGCGGTCTGCTTTGCTTCCTGCGTTTTGTTTCTCTGAGATTTTTTAAAATTAATTAATTTTTTTTAAAGAGGATTAGAGTCTGTACAAATCCATTGTGCTTATTCGTTTCCCTCGTCTGTTTCTCTCTCTCTCTCTCTTCCCCAGGTACCTGTCTCCCCCCCCTCTCTCTCCCTCTCCCTCTCTGTTTCTCTGCCTCTGTCTCACTCCCTCTCTCTCTCTGTCCCTCCCTCTCTGTCTGTCTGTCTGTCTCTCTCTCCCTCCCTCTCTCAGGCCTGTGAATGATCGTAATTCTACATGTCCACTCTGTCGTGAAGATGATGAACATGACGTCTATTTTGCTCTCACTTGTCCTGAACTACAAGTCGTTTGACAGCCATTAATCCCCACCAAAGAAAACCTTGCTTCTTCAAACTGATTATGTTATTGATGGCATCATCGTTATGAAACACCGTTATACAGTTCGCTCTGTATTCGTACAAAGCATTCAGGATGCCAATCGATATGTTAAGATAGTAAATATGGTTTAAGCAAGTTGAATGAGTTCAACTGCGCGGTTTGATATGCATTTCCCCACTTCTAAAGGGCTATGGCCTTTATGAATAAATGTCTGCGTCTCTCTCTCTCTCTCTCTCTCTGATAGAAATATACCCACTTGTCAGTTTGCCTTGAGTGGGTGACACCATGAAATGGTTTGCGGGGTTGTCCAGAACACACACCGTATTGGTTGTCAATCTTTGAAATAGCACTCCCCCCCCCCCCCCCCCCCCATCCGCTCATACGGCGGATTTGTAATTTTCTTTTTAAAGCGCGCAAGGTGCGCCGCCTCGGTCAGCGAAGAGAAGACGGTACAGCAAACAACAATAATGATAAAACTTGTTGCAGTTTATAGCATGTCGCTTTTTGTGACGCTTGGTTAAACTCTGTGACGTAATAACAACACTTGTGTGTGCGTGGCGCGCGTGCGTGCGTGTGTTTGTGTGTGTATGTGTGTGTGTGCGTGCATGCGTGCGCGCATGCATGCGGCGCGCGCGCGTGTGTGTTGTGCCGTGAAAGATCAAAACGTCAAATTGTGAGTGAGAAAAAGTTGCGAATGAAGTGGAATCGTGTTGTTGTTGTTGTTTTTCGCATTCCCGGCCCAGCTAGATCCTCAATCCGGTTAGTCAGCCGAAGTCAGCAGTCTGCCGCAGTGATCCCGCCGGTCGGTCCCCACAGCTTCTCCTGGACCTCACACCGGACTGGGCCACGTCTGGCGGCGTCTTAAGACTTCTTTAAAGGAGGGGGCAGGACTGTCAGATGTGGGTGGAAGTTTGGGAGCCTGTACCCCAAGGGCGCTGGTCGTGTGAAGAGAATCGTGTTGTTCCATACTCAACAAGAATAGCTGTCGGGGAGTAGGACGGCGTTTTGACCAAGGTGGAGCAGGATTCCGGATCACGGGCACTCTTTGAACCGGATCTGTACCCAATTTTGACGGATTCGTCCGCGCGCGCGGTGTGTGTGTGTGTATGTGAGTGTGTGCGCGTGCGTACGTATTCTGTCTGTTTTTGTGTGTGCATTATCTGATTTGATGAACGGACTAACGGTTCGCCCCTATCACCACCCCACCCCCCACCTCTCTGTGATTGTCTCCCAGCGTCGTTAAAATCGGTTCTGTAGTAGGTTTTTTGTGTTTGTTTTTGTTTTTTTGGTTTGTTGTTTGTTTGTTTTTGGCGTGAACTTGTTTACAGACAAACAAACAAATAAACCAACAGACAAACAACTAAATAAGGCAACAGGTGTGGGTGAATTCCTACTTTCTTCCTCAACCGTGGCTTTTTATGTTCTTATGATTTTGAGGAGAGAGAGAGAGAGAGAGAGAGAGAGAGAGAGAGATGTGTGTGTGTGTGTTTTCTTTTTTCTTTTTCTTTTTCTTCTTTTTTAATCCGAGGTGGACTTGTTGAATGCTTACAAGCACACACGCTGCACTGTTTGAAATGCCGTATCCGTCATTGTTGAAGAGACCGTTTCTGTACAAGTTGGTGCAGTAGTTAGGCTTATCCCGTTCACTTCTCTCTTTTAGAGTCTTGGGACTAGCATGGTGCGAGACAGAAACATTTCACAGCAGACTCCATGGAAAAACCTTATTCAGAGATGTCCCACCTGATGTGCACTTTTAATTTCTCAAAGTGATCGACATTTTTCATCTAATCTCAAGATTATACAGAAGAAAGATTTTGAACAAAATTTTCGGTGCGTTTTCGGAAGCTGTATTTGAAAGGGTTGTGTGAATGAGGGAGTGGAGGGAGAGGGGGGGGGGGGGGGGCTCTGTGACTTGCGAGTTGACTTCAACGCGTTGACAGCCCAGATATGGCCTTTTGCAGTCGGCTGGGCTCTAAGCAACATTACCTTACCTGGTTCTCTCTCTTAAATCAAGGTTATGTCTCGCTTTCTAGGCTGTGGGCTGACTATCGTCTTTTTGTTGTGTCGGTGTGGCCCAGGTTTGTCGACTTTCACCTCATCTTTCTCACACTCCTCCTCCGCATTCATCTCCTCTTGTCAAATTCTGATTAGATTATGTCCAGCGTAGGCGTGTGTGTGCGTAGTGTGTGTAGGGAAGGGGAGGGGGGCGGTAGGGGGCGTGTGTGTGTGTGTGTGCGCGCGCGCGCGCGTGTGTGTAGTAGTTGTTTTCTCTGTGTGTTTGTGTGTGTGCGTGTGTCCGTGCGTGAGTGTGCGTGTGTGTGCGTGTGTGTGGGTGAATGCGTGCGTGCGTGCATGTGTACACGCATGTGTGTGTATATACGTTCGTGCGTGCGTGCGTGTGTGTGTGTGTGTGTGTGTGTGTGTGTGTGTGTGTGTAATTTGAGTTAAAAAAACAAACAAACAAACAAACAAAACAACAACCAGGCGAAGACTGGAGATCAATGTCTTCAGGGCTAGGTTGACTTTGGTTGTGAATACTTGGCGTTTGCATTGACGTTTGTACCGAGTTTCTACTTTTACTTGCTGATGTGGCCTGCAGCGGTCCGTTGGTTGCCCTAACGGTATCACCGTGTCCACATGGTGTGTGATTGGTGTTACTTTAGGCGTTTGTTTCTTTTTTCTTTTCTTTTTGGTCTTTGTGCATATGTTCCATTTCATCATACATTTAATGAAAGTGTAGTGTAGTGTGGTGTGGTGTGGTGTGGCGTGTAGTGTAGTGTAGTGTATGTAGTAGTGTAGTGTAGTGTATAGTGTGTGTTGTGTGTGTGTGTTGCGTGTGTGGTTTCCCTCTCTCTCTCTGTTTTCTGTCTGTCTGTCTCTGTAATAATGCATTGCATGAGAGTGCAGTGTGTGTATCACTGTTGTGTGGTGTGTGTGTGTGTGTGGGGTTGTGTGTATAATAATGCATTGCATAAGGATGCAATGTGTTGTGTGTGCGCGCGCATGTGTGTGTGCGTTTTGTGTGTGTGTGTGCGTTGTGTGTGTGTGTGTGTGGTGTTCACGAATGTTCCGACAGCTCTGTGTAGACTACGGCCTCGTGTTGCAAGTGTTTGACCGCCATAAATGTCCGCACACACGTGTTGCCTGAACATTTATGATCTGCTGCTGCAGCGCGTCAGGTTCTTGACACAACGGTGCAGAGTTCGCATCTGGACAACTCTGAAGAGAGAGAGAGAGAGAGAGAGAGAGAGAGAGAGAGAGAGAGAGAGAGGAGTGATGATGAATGAGAGTGAGTGAGTGAGTGAGGGCGGGGCGGGCGGGCGGGCGGATGGGCGATCGAGAATAAAGTGGGGAGAGGCGGGGGGAGAGTATTGGGTAGGTGGGTGCTTTTTATAGACGAAGGGGACAGAGAGAGAGATAGGTGAGTGGGTGGGAGATTGAGGACGAAGGAGAGAGAGATGGTAGATATTGGTGATTGAGAACTGAGAGAGAGAGAGAGAGAGAGAGAGAGAGAGAGAGAGAGAGTTGATGATGAATGAACTTTATTCAAACTGGCCACTGCCCCTTCTGCTTCACACCAGTCGAACTTGGGTTACCTGTATTCGTTTACTGTTCGTCCGTGTGTTTGTTTGACTCTGTTCAAGATCGAAAAGGCCGTGCCAATCTGGAATGAATTTTGATTTGTGTTTGTTTATTTCTCCAATTGTTGTTGTTGTTGCTGTGCAGATGTGTCGGGTACAGGGTATATATGGGAAAGCTTGGAACATCCTTTATGTTATCAGTATTTTTTTTTGTTTATTTTTTTTATTTTTTATTTTTTAATTTTTTTTATTTTATTTTATTTATTTATTTTATTTTTTTTTTTTTTTTTGGGGGGGGGGGGGGAAGGGGATGTGTTCTTGTTTGTTCTGTGTTGTCATTTCTGCTGGCGATTCGGTGTCATGACCAGCATTCGTTTGGAGTTACAGGCCTAGGACGTCTTTTTATATCATTAAGGGAGAGCTTGTCGCCATACTTGTTCTTCAGTTACCGTTCCGTGGTGCATTCCATGTCATGCACCACTCAGTGAAACATGTTCTTGTAAGAGTGTTGGGACTTGCACGATGCGAGACAGAAACATTTGACAGCAGACTCTATGAAAACCTTGTTCAAAGATGTCTCGCCCATTGTGATCATTGAATTTCTGAAAGAGATTAACGCGTTTTGTTTGTTTTTTTTGTTATCGGATCCAAGATTTTACGGACGAAAGATTCTTTTAAACAAAATTTCCGGTGATTTTGTAGGCGTGTTTTAAAAGTTGTCGGTTTTTTTTTTTTTTTTAAAGAATGATTTGTGAGTTGACATCAAAGCGGCGACAGCCTTGATATGGCCCTTTGCGGTCGGCTGGGCAATAAGCAACATTACCTTACCTTACCGTTCCGCAGTAGTCTAGAAAATGTCATCTGCCGTTAATCAGAATGCCATCTACGGCGACAGTCTGTACCGGCGTGGGGTTCTGTAGCGGGTCGTCGCGTGCGGTGGCATCATTTCTTTTGTACTGCAAATTATTATTAGGTTCTTCACCTTCTCCTGAGACAGAAATGCGTGCCCCTGAAGAAAATCAGTGGTCATTTGTGGGGTGGTGATGTTTGAAGTGGTCATTCAAACACAAACATCCATCACCAGCCAGTAGCAAACTAAAACAACAACAACAAACCACGTACCTTCAAACAACAAACAAGAAAACGTAACTTCGAGGTGAATGCTGCTTACGACACCGAATCGCCTAGCAGACATGACAGCACAGAGCACACAGAGCAAACAAAAGGGAAACAATCCCCGTCTGTTCTGTGTGCTCTGTGCTGTCATGTCTGCTAGGCGATTCGGTGTCGTAAGCAGCATTCCTTTGGAGTTATTTTTCTTGTGGAGCAAGAGTTACCGTTACTTGTTGTTGTTTATGTTTACTGTTCCCTGCCTCATGTCACATTTGCTCACGTACCTTCAGTTGAACAGATACCCACCCTCTCCTCCTCCGTGACTGGTGGCGACTGACTCGAAACAAAAGACCACAGTGGTGTCAGTTAGCCCCGCCCGTATATCGTTAGCCAATCACAAACTTGCCTGTTTGTACCACCACCACCACCCCTCGCCCTCATCCTCATCCTTGCTGCGTGCAGCCAATGAGAAACGAAAGCTAGACTGTTCGTTTTGCTAGTTTAAAGAGAAAGAAAGAAAGAAAGAAGAAAAAAAATCCCGAACCCAGCTGCCTACCATTGTCAAAATATCAGTCACCAACGAAAGCCATGGTGGAGATGGCCAACGCCTTGACTTCGCCCGAGGCTCTTCCTCCCCAAGTCATCAAACTAGGAGGGGGGGGGGGGGGGGGGGGGGGGGGGGGGGGGGGGGGGGGGGGGGGGGGGGGTCATTGTTACTTAACTTGTCTTTGCGAGATTCTCTCTCTCTCTCTCTCTCTCATCTCTCTCTCTCTGCCGACATTGAATTGATATGCCGTTTATGTGGCTTAGCAAGGGAAGATGAAGTTCGTTTTTTTTTTTTTGTTATGTACTGCTAGTCCACATTGTTATGTACTCCTAGTCGGTAAGTCCACATGTTCTCAGAACCAAACTTATCCAACCAAAGTATTTTAGCGAACCATGTCGTTTCGAGGTAGCATTGTTTGCTGTTGTTGACAAGAAAAGAAAACACACACACACACACACACACACACACACACACACACCCCTCTCTCTCTCTCTCTCTCCAGAAAATAAACATACCCTTCTTATGAAAGACTCTTCTTTCTGGAGGGTTTTTTTTTTGTTTTTGTCTGTATCTAGACTAACCTCCCTTTTCCACCTGATGACCCAGTTTTGAAGGATTCTAAGAGCTCCGTATTGAGAGCTTTCACTGAAGCAGAACAAAAAAAAATGATCGCTCTCATTCAAGTAATGTTCTCATCACAGACTTCCATATTTTCCTGTTTCATCTTTTACGACCCCCACACTCCCCTCCCCCGCCTCCCCCCCACCCCCCTCCTTGTCCCGTCCCCCATGAAACCTTGCCCACAGTCATTTTCATCCCCAGTCGTTTTATTTCCAAGCCGCTTCTTCGGCTACGCCCAAGATTGTCCAGTCAAAAAAAAAAAAAAAAAAAAAAAAAAAAAAAAACAGCTCCAACAGCCCCACACGTCAGCAATCAGTCAATGTTATACCATACCTGCATCAAATATTGACAACCACTTACATTCATTTTATCCTAGTTCTGTACGGCTGTGGAACTTGCTGCCTGGTGCCATCAAGATTGCCACAAATGCAGTCTCATTTAAAAAGCAAATTGATAGGACAGTTTTGAGATCTGCATATTGACGATTTTCTATTTTAAATTCCCAGATATTTTTATGGTTACCTGTGCCTGAATCTGGCCATTGCTTTTAACTTCTTGAATATCGAATGCGACCCCTTGTTGCCAAATTTGCTCCAGAGGCCAACAGACCGAGTCACACTATTTTATGTTATTTTATTTTACTTTTTAAAATGCGCGCTGGTGACCTACTCGTTTTTGAGTGAACCAGTATTTTAGGAAGAAGAAGAGGAAGGAATCGATAGCTATAAACGGTCCTCAAGGAACTCACCGAAGGAGACGCTGCAGTATGGTGGCGTTCAGGGGTTCACAACTCACCGAAGGAGACGCTGCAGTATGGTGGCGTTCAGTGGTTCACAACTCACCGAAGGAGACGCTGCAGTATGGTGGCGTTCAGGGGTTCACAACTCACCGAAGGAGACGCTGCAGTATGGTGGCGTTCAGTGGTTCAAACTCACCGAAGGAGACGCTGCAGTATGGTGGCGTTCAGGGGTTCACAACTCACCGAAGGAGACGCTGCAGTATGGTGGCGTTCAGGGGTTCACAACTCACCGAAGGAGACGCTGCAGTATGGTGGCGTTCAAAGGGGGTTCACAACTCACCGAAGGAGACGCTGCAGTATGGTGGCGTTCAGTGGTTCACAACTCACCGAAGGAGACGCTGCAGTATGGTGGCGTTCAGGGTTCACAACTCACCGAAGGAGACGCTGCAGTATGGTGGCGTTCAGTGGTTCACAACTCACCGAAGGAGACGCTGCAGTATGGTGGCGTTCAGTGGTTCACAACTCACCGAAGGAGACGCTGCAGTATGGTGGCGTTCAGGGGTTCACAACTCACCGAAGGAGACGCTGCAGTATGGTGGCGTTCAGTGGTTCACAACTCACCGAAGGAGACGCTGCAGTAATGGTGGCGTTCAGGGGTTCACAACTCACCGAAGGAGACGCTGCAGTATGGTGGCGTTCAGGGGTTCACAACTCACCGAAGGAGACGCTGCAGTATGGTGGCGTTCAGGGGTTCAACAACTCACCGAAGGAGACGCTGCAGTATGGTGGCGTTCAGTGGTTCACAACTCACCGAAGGAGACGCTGCAGTATGGTGGCGTTCAGGGGTTCACAACTCACCGAAGGAGACGCTGCAGTATGGTGGCGTTCAGGGGTTCATGTTTTGATCCAGCAACATGCGCGGGACGCTGGCTGCCTGCTAAGCGGATGACGGACATCATGAATTGCTTTGTCGCGGAACCGGCTAGAGCTGCAAATGTGTGTGTGTGTGTGTGTGTGTGTGTGTGTGTGTGTGTTGTCTGACATCTCCATCTCTGCCTGTCTCTCTGGCAAATAGTGAGTGAGTGGTGTGTGTGTGTGTGTGTGTGTGTGTGTGTTGTGTGTGTGTTGTGTTGTCTGACATCTCCATCTCTGCCTGTCTCTCTGGCAAATAGTGAGTGAGTGAGTGAGTGTGTGTGTGTGTGTGTGTGTGTGTGTGTGTGTGTGTGTGTGTGTGTGTGTGTTGTCTGACATCTCCATCTCTGCCTGTCTCTCTGGCAAATAGTGAGTGAGTGAGTGTGTCTGTGTGTCTGTGTGTCTGTGTGTGTGTGTGTGTGTGTTTGTCTGATGTCTCCATCTTTGTCTCTCTGGCAAATAATAAGTGTGTGTGTGTGTGTGTGTGTGTGTGTGTGTGTGTGAGAGAGAGAGAGAAGGTTGGGTGGGTGTCAGGGTGGCAAGGAGATTAGGGGTGGGGGAAAGGGGTGCTGAGGGGGTGGAGGGTGAGGGGTCCTTTGTAGTGGCGGGGTTTTCCTCTCAAAAGGTGTAGAACATCAATTTATCTAATTGGACCCCACTCTTTGCGACCTTTCATGCTGTGTTGTTTACTCTCATGTCAGACGGACTGTTGTTTATTGACGCTGTCTGCGATTGTAGCCCACCCACCCCCCCCTCCACCAAGCATTTTTGCCAACACCAGTGAAATTGTGCCTCTGTCTCTGTATGTTTGTCAGTCAGTCAGTTAGTCTACCTGTCTGTCCGTCTGTCTGTGTGACAGTGTTCCAGTGTCCTGTAATTCACTGTCTCTGTTAATGCAACTGTCAACCGTTTCCTTTGAGATTTTTTTTTCTTTTTTTTCATTCTTTTTCTTTTCTTTTTTCTTTTTATTTTTTTGAAGGGGGGAGGTATGGGAAGGGGTTGGCAGATAGGTGTGTTGTGATGATGATGACAGTATTAGTTTCTTTCTTTCTTTCTGCGTACGCAGGCTGATACTCCTGCGGACACTCCCTGTATAGCCAGGCAGTGGAGTTTTGTGTGTATGACCCTTTTTTATCCCGCCATTAAGGCAGCCATACTCCATCTTCGGGGAAGGTGCATGCAATGTGTGTTCACGTGTCTCCATCCAACGGTCCAAGT
>CM031602.1:62750556-62775556 GCA_018398815.1 Conus ventricosus
TGAGAAGTCGGATGGCTAGGAGCAAGTGAGTGGAATCAAGGGGGGGGGGGTGGGTGAGGGTGGGGGTGGGGGGGGGGGGGGGGGGGGGAAGAGGGGTTGAGGGACCTTAGGTCAAGGTAGAAGAGTCCAGTGGGTTCAAGGTGAGGAAGGGGGCAGGGATGGAAAGTGAGGAGGAACAGACATTGTGATGCTGCCACCTTGTGGCTTTCTTTCTGTGACTATTGAACGGGGTGGGGGGGGGGGGGGGTACTGATCAATGTAACTGAAGTGTTAAGCCACAGGCAACAATGAACAAGACAGGTATTTTTGGCCTGTTTTGACTTGCAGGCCATAAACGCACAAAAAAAAAAAAACCACAATAGCTGCAAGTAGTTTAGGAATAGTATCAGACTGTTTTGTTGTTTTTGTTTTCTTTTGTAGAAGATCTGTCGACAGCTAGAATTTCAAAAGCCTGTGGCCCCCCCCCCCCCCCCCCCCTTTCTGACGTCTTATATTACTCAATGCATTCCTTTTGGAGTTTCCCTTGATTAGCGCCAATTTTCTCTCATTTTGGCAGTAGTGCCGAATTTAGGATGTGTTGATCTACTTTTTGTACTCACTGTTCTTATAGAACATGGAGTACTTTAGAATGGAAATGAAAAAATGCTCTGTGTGTGTGTCTGTCCGTCCGTGCTCAAAATGTGTTCCACTCACTCAAGACAAAACTACTGGGCCGATCTTTCTGAAAATTTGTAGGTATGTTCATTATGGGTCACAAATGATGCCCGGTATTATATTTTACCATTATATCCAATAGTAACGGCTATAACAGCCCATAATGGTTTTTCTTCTTTAAGGAATATCTCAGCAAATACTTGGCCGATCTGTCTGAAAATTGTAGGTAAGTTCATTATGGGTCACGGATGATGGCTGATGTTTACCAGAATAGCGGTTACTAAAGGCTATAACGGCCTAAAACAGTTTCCCTCTTTATGGAATACCTCATGCGTATTCAAGATAAACTGGGAGTACTTTTATATGCTTTGCATCTTGTTTTTTGTTGTTGTAAAGATGTGTTATTGTTGTAACAAGTTTGACGCTTCTTTTTTGTTGTTGTTGCTGCTCTGATGAGGCTACACTTGCTTGATGCACCGTAAGTGATAAGCTTACGTAGTCCGACACAGCTGTTTGTGGTAACAGTTCAATATTTTGTTGTGTATATTCATGTCTGTCTCCCCAGTGCTTGAGAGAATTAGCATAAATGGTCTGAATGTGACAAAGTATTTACTTCACACAGTTTTTTTTCTCTCCATATACTATAAAACACCATATCTTTTATAAATGCCTGATGTCTGAAACTGTAACTAATCACATTTTTGACACCTTATATGTTGTTGTTGTCATACCCAGACTAAAAGACTCCGGGGATCATCCGAACAGCCGAAATACTTGAACACTATGGTACAAATGCATCAGCTGGGGATGAGAACATTACGAGTGTGACCGTTTTTGATTACCCTGCCACATAGGCAGCCACGCTCCGACTTCGAGGGATTTTAGAGACTGATAATGTTATGCTAGGAGCTTGTCACAACTGAAGACAATCCCCGCATAACTATGCAGAGCATAACAACATTTTGATGTAGCCTTGATGTTCTAGCCTATGTCAATTGACCTGACGCAGCATAACAACATTTTGATGTAGCCTTGGTGTTAAAGCCTATGTCAATTGGTCTGACACAGCATAACAACATTTTGATGTAGCCTTGGTGTTCCAGCCAATGTCAATTTGGTCTGACACAGCCTTAAGCCAAGGCGGACATCTTATGTTATTTGATACATTCATTTTTGAGTTTTCCATGATCTGCCCTTACTTCCAGGATAAATGATTAGCCCCTCTTTCCATAAAAAGTTGAAGCCACACAACACTCATGGATAAGTTGCAAAGTTTGGGTTTATTATGGAACCTTTTTTTCAAGCACCCACACTAGCCCATCTTTCTATGATTTTGGCAATAGCGTTGAATTTAGGATGTGTTAATGTACTTTTTTGTTGTTGTAAAGACGTAAACTCACGTAAGTGATGAACTCACGTAGTCTCACATAGCTATGTTTAGGTAGATATCTCCATATTTGGTTACAGTTCTATATTTTATCTGTTTATGTGTATCTGCCCCTCTGCTTGAGAGAAAAATGCATAAAATGGTCTGAATGTGACATTATATTCACTTCACATTTTTTGGACATACTATAGTACACCATGTTTCGTCGATGCCTGAAACTAAAAATATCTAACCACAGTTCATTATTGGAAAATGTCAGTTCTCTATTGTTGGAAATACAGCTGAATCTGTCTGTTACACATTTAGGGTGTAACCGCTGGGCGATATTTTCATGAAGGCATGACTTGGGGGAGGGGATGGGGGATACCCAATCAATATCTATCATTTCGTCAAGTTGGGTTTATATCAGCCTTGTGCTTGCTGAGAAAATGAAAATGGAGACACACAATGCACATACAGACAAAGGCAGTCTCACGCATGCACACACACACCACATGCAAGCAAGCACGCACACACACACATACACTCGCACACATACGCAAACATGCACACACACACCCACACATGCACACGCACACACACACACACACACACACACACACACACACACACACACACACACACACACATGCGTGCATGCGCAGATGCACATATGCACATGTGCACTGCTATGTTGAATTGTCAGTATGAATAATATCTGTGTTGAAATACTTTATGCATGTCAAGAACAGATTGTAAGACAAGGTCTTGGCCCGAAATCTTCATCCTTGTGTATTAAAGATCAATCAATCAGTCAACCAGTCACTCTCTCTCTCACTCTCCCCCCCCCCCTCCCCCCCCCCCCCCCCCCCCCCACACACACACACACACACACACACTCACATGCACGCCCGCATACATGAGCAGTAGTCACGCTCATATCCTAGGTTATTATGTACTTTAACAAAATCGATTTTAAGAATTGTTTCCAAAACATGGCTGTAAATTAATGTAAACAGATCACACAGGCCTATACTGCAATGTGAAAGCTCAGAAACTGCTAAGAAGTGAAAGAGGCGAGCAGAATTCACTGTGTTATTCTGAAGACTTCCAAAGAATAGAGTGTCACAGGAAATGACACAGCGCCTCGATTTCAAGGTGGGAGGGGGAAAGGGGGATTTCTGCACTGTTCACACCCTTTTTCACACTGCCGGGCTATTAGGGTATGCACTGGTGTGGAAATAAACACTTTAGTCATTGATTTTAAAATACAGGTGCTCTGCTCAACAAGAGCAATTTTTTGTGCTTGTTACAGCTTGAAAAGAAATCACCATAAACAAAATGAATAAATATGTCAATAAGGTCTTGGGGGGGGGGGGGGGGGGGGGGGAATGATTTAGAACTTTTCTCCATCGCTGCAGCGAATGTCACATAAGTGTTATCATGTCTTTGTGTATACAAAGAGTTCTTTGTTATGAGCAGTACACATTAGGTCACTCAAATACAGTTAATGAAAAGGCAGTTACAATGTCTGATATGTGAATGTTCACAGTCTATGAAACAACAGAAAAGGATGATTGTTGCTACACTGGATGAAAAAAACACAACAACCTCGATTTCTCACTTTCTGTGAACCAACAGAAAAGGATGATTGTTTCCACAGACGGATAACAAAAAAACAAAAAAAAAGAAGAAAAAAAAGAAAAATAGAAAAAGAAATTCCTCATATTTTATGAAACAACAGATAAGAATGCTTGTTACCACACTGGACGGAAAACATCCCTCAAATGTCACAAACTTTAACAGAACAGATAAGGTTGATTGTTGCCACCGCTTGACAAACAAAACGGAACAAAACGATACAAAACTCAACCATATACAGTGAAGAGAAAGATCTCAAATGGATAATAATTTTGTTTTTCATCCTCGTAACATGGTAGTCCACATGATTACACAAAGGCCCCAAGTACATGTACGGTGCAGCAGTTCTGTCAAACTTCTTGTTTGACTGTCTCCGATAGGTATCTTAAATGAGTTCTGGTGTGCTTTGGTGTCCTCACCTTCAAAATACTGACTTTTTTACACTTCTTTTGAAGCCAGAATGGTTGCCAGTGTCAGCAGTGCAATTTCATATTGTTAGGCTTTCATGTTCTGTTTCACTGGATTTCATACAACTTCTTGAGTAATTTCAATTTTTGTCTAGCGACTGGCCTTTGTGACATGCAGACACCATGATAAAATGGCCTATTGAATTGACCCTTTCACTGCCTTGGAATTAAGTTTAAAGTTAAATCCTATTTGCCAGGGGTTTTTTCCCCAAAAAACGAGTTTATATTTTCAAAAAATTCTGCTGACTTTCTCACTGACGAAAACGAGATTACCAACTATCAATAGAATCTAGAGACTTCACCTCTCTGAAAATATCCTGTCTTGTAAGCAGTTTGAATATAAAATGAGGAATATTCCAGACTTTCCCATGACGAGTATGCTTGACGGCCATGGCAGCAAAGAGTACACGCCCTTGCTGTCGAGTTATCTCGTCAAGTTAGGTACCGAACGGGTTAAAGCCTGGCACTCTGACACCCCCCTTCTCCTGCACCCCGACACCCTCCTTCTCCTGCCCCGACACCCTCCTTCTCCTGCACCCCAACACCCTCCTCCTGCCCCAACACCCTCCTTCTCCTGCACCCGACACCCTCCTTCTGCACCCCGACACCCTCCTTCTGCACCCCGACACCCTCCTTCTCCTGCCCCAACACCCTCCTCCTGCACCCCGACACCCTCCTTCTCCTGCACCTGACACCCTCCTTCTCCGGCACCCTGACACCCTCCTGCACCCTGGCACCCCGACACCCTCCTTCTGCACCCTGACACCCTCCTTCTCCTGCCCCGACACCCTCCTTCTCATGCACCCCGACACCCTCCTTCTCCTGCACCCCGACATCCTCGTTCTCCTGCACCCTGACACCCTCCTTCTCCTGCACCCTGACACCCTCCTTCTCCTGCACCCGACACCCTCCTTCTGCACCCTGGCACCCCGACACCTCCTTCTCCTGCACCCCACCCTCCTCTCCCTCCTCTGTCTACAGTTGCTGAACTTGATCCCATCTGAGTTGACTGCTCAGCTTCGACAGTCACTGGCACCCGCGTTACAGATCTTTACAATATGATTTTATTGCTTGCGAATTACCGAGGTGACGTTTGCCAAACAACAAACATACAGCAAAAGATACTGTGTACTTTAGATCTGCCTATGTGAAGCTGTGTAAGAAAATGAACCAAGCTTTGGTTATGCAGGTAGTCAAATACAGATCTATTAATGTGTGAACTCTATTTAGAGCAATGCATGAAAAAGCTCTGGTACGCTAACTCTCCTCCACCTCCCTAGAACAGCATGCGACTGTATGAAGCAATACACACTGCAGCGAACTAACCAACCATTTTTGAGAAAAGTAAGTACTTCGTAATATCCGGCTTGAACTCTTCGCGATGCTGGACATAATGATTCGCTATAGGCGGCTGCCTCGTGATATATGGTGTGATCGCCCGCTGGGGATCCCAGAACCATTTCGTTGTAAACGGCATTTCGTTACATCCAATTTCGTTACATATGACGGATTTTTAATCATGTAAAGAAAGGTTTTTGCCAGGACCAACCCTTTCGCTTCGTTATATCCTGCATTCGTTCATCCGACTTTGTTATAAGCAGCTTCGACTGTATTATCGTTGGGTCTCAGGAGGTGATGCCCTGTACATGTTGGATCATGACAGGCATCACAGAACACCACTGAAATGACTCGGTGACAGCGCAGTGTCTCCTCAGGTGGGTTGCCTTACAATGACTTGACGTTGACTGCACTCTGTGGATTGCCAGTCCAGGGGGCTGGGGCGGGATGGGCCAAGCTGTGGCGGTGGACAAGGGGTGGGAATGAGCGGCATGGGTGCAGTGCCACTGAGGTGACACAGAGGATGGGACATACACACACACACACACACACACACACACACACACACAAGCACGAATGCACGCACGCGTGCAAGCACGCACACATGCACACACACACACACACGCGCACACACACACATATATACAACACACACACAGACACACACACCACACACACACACACACACACACACACACACATGCGCACACACATACATACATACACGCACGCACACACGCTCACACAGGCGTACATACACACACACACACACACACACACACACACACACACACACACACACATGCACACGCACACGCACACACACACACATGCACACACATGGCTGATGGTAAAGTAAGAACACAGGTTTGCTCATGTGTTTGCATTTTGTTCTGTGAATGAACAACTACAGACTAGAGAGAGAGAGAGAGAGTGTGCAGTTGCATGGACCTCCTTTTCCTCCTTCCTGCTTTTCTCTGCCCCCCTCCCCTCCCTTCACCCCTTTCTCACTCCTTCCTCCCCCCCTCCACCCCCATCCTCCCCGGGGGGGGGGGGGGGGGGCCCAAATACACACTCACATGTACCATAAACACATACACACTCGTACAAATGCATAGGCTTACACACACACACTACACACACACACACACACACACGTACACATACACGCATGCATGCATGCACACACGCATGCACGTGTACGCACACATGTATGCACACAAACACACACATGCATGCATGCGCACATATACATGCACAAGCGCACACACTCACTCACACACACACACCACACACACACACACATGTACACACACACACGTACACACACACACACATGTACGCACACGCACACGCACACATGCATGTGTGCACACATATACATGCACGAGCGCGCACACACACACACACACACAGAGGGCGAGAGAAAGAGAAAGATGAGACAGGAGACAGTTAACACACAGAGAGAGGGAGAAGAGAGAGAGAGAGAGACTGTCATTTCTTTCCCCACTCCTCCCTCCCACCCCACCATCAGCTCATTGTAAAGGGAAAGCTGTTGCCCAATCATGGCCTGCACAGGGTGTGGAGATACATACTCATGAATAGACATATATATATATATATATATGTAAGAGGGCAGAGGCAGGCGGTTTTCCCTCTCTGATCAGTAACTTGCGGGAGGCAGTAGAGGCGTGACGGTGCAGAAGTCAGTGAGACGGCAAGGCAAAGAGGCACAACCAGAGAGAGGGAGACAACACATGCGTGCACAAAACAACAACAACAACAACAAAAAATCATGGCCGACAGTATTGACCCTGAGGTGGGGGATGGTCAGCAGCTGAAGCGCTTCAGCCGCAGGTAGGACGGTCTGTTCATCGGTGCTTAACGATGTTTGGCATTGTAGAGTGAACAATAGCAAACTCTTTGGCAAACTATTCGCCCCCCTCCTCCCCTCCCCCCCCCCCCCTCCCACCTCCCCACCTGTAGTTTGCTAGCCCAGTCAAGGTTGGTCATCATCACTTGTGAGAGTCTGACCTGCTGAGTTTATTTTGCCAAGTAGGGGCGGGGATGGGGGGGGGGGGGGGGGTATGATGGTAAGACAGACTTTTATTTATGTTGACATGAAAAGTGATGATGAAAAGACCTTTAAAAAAAAAAAAATCAATGGAAAGGGGAGGAGGAGTGGGTGAGAGGAAGGAGGGAGGGAAGCAGGAGAGGGAACGAAATTAGAAGAAAATAGAAGAAAAGGAAATTTTAATAACATTTTAAGGACTCCGCCAAATAGCATAGACTAACGAATCACAAGTTTTTGTCTTGTGATTCATTTGTCTACGTTATTCGGCAGAGTCCTTAAGATTTCTGTTTGCAGTCGCCTCACTTTGTGACTAGAAAATAGGATTTCTTTTTTTTTTTTGTCATTTGAAGAAAAGAAACTTCCGTGGTAGGATGAGGGTAGAATATAGACTAAAGAAGGAGGTGGAAGTGGGGGAGGGGGGGGGGGGGGGGAGCGGAGTGAAATACTGTTCAGTATTTTCTGTTGTAATAATTAGTACTTGCCATCAGCAAAGTTTTCTTTTCTTTCTTTGTACTCCCAGTTCTTAAAGAACAGGGAGTACTTTAGAATGGGAACGAAGAAATGCTGTGTGTGTGTGTGTGTGTGTGTGTGTGTGTGTGTGTGTGTGTGTGTGTGTGTGTGTGTGTCCGTGGTCAAAAATGTGTTCCACTCGCTCCAGACAAAACTACTGGGCCGATCTTTCTGAAAATTTGTAGGTGTGTTCATTATGGATCAAGGATGATGCCCGACGTTTTAGTTTACCGTTACTAACGGCTGTAACGGCCTGTAACGCTTTTTCTTCTTTATGGAATATCTCAGAAAGTACTTGGCCGATCTTTCTGAAAATTTGTAGGTATGTTCATTATGGGTCACAAATAATGCCCAATGTTTTAGTTTACCGTTATAACCGTTACTAACGGCCTGTAACGGTTTTTCTTCTTTATGGAATATCTCAGAAAGTACTTGGCTGACCTTCATGAAAATTAGCAGGTATGTTCATTATGGGTCACAGATGATGCCTGATGTTTTAGTTTGCCCCGTTATAGCCGTTACTAACGGTTGTAACGGCTTGTAACGGTTTTTCTTCTTTATGGAATATCTCAGAAAGTACTTGGCCAATTTATAAGCGGTATGGATGATCTTGTGACAGATCGGATCCTCTGTCCATATGTAAGTGATGTAATGCTGAAAATGGATTAAACAACCGTTAAAAACCGTTATTCTGCCGTTATTTCTTATATATAGGTCAATTTTAATGAAATTTGGTATATAGAAAGGTTATCACACACAAATGGCACTTCTATATAGTGTTCCAAAATTTGACCGTTAAAAACCGTTATTCTTGACATATTGTCCAATTTGGATGAAATTTGATATCTACACAGGCTTTAGCCCAGTGAGGACTAAAATACCGGTTTCAAAAGTGCATAACGGTTCATAACCGTTAAACCGTTATTTTGCCGTTATTTTTTATATATTGGTGGGTTTTAATGCAATTTTGTATATAGAAAGGTTATCACACACAAATGGCACTTCCATGCAGTGTTTCAAAATCTGACTGTTAAAAACCGTTATTCTTGACATATTGTCCGATTTGGATGAAATTTGGTATGTACACAGGCTTTAGCCCAATGAGGACTAAAATACCGGTTTCAAAAGTGTATATCGGTTATATTACCGATAAACCGTTATTTTGCCGTTATTTTTTATATATTGGTGGATTTTAATGCAATTTTGTATATAGAAAGGTCATCACACACAAATGGCCTTTCCATGCAGTGTTTCAAAATCTGACCGTTAAAAACCGTTATTCTTGACATATTGTCCGATTTGGATGAAATTTGGTATGTACACAGGCTTTAGCCCAGTGAGGACTAAAATACCGGTTTCAAAAGTGTACATCGGTTAAATAACCGTTAAAACCGTTATTTCGCCTTTATTTCTTATCTCATAAAGCACTTGGCTGATTTATAAGCGGTTTGGAAAACTGGGAGTACGTTTATATGCTTCGCATCTTGTTTTATTTTAGTAAGTGCACATTCAAAATGGCAACAACAACAACAACAACAACAAAAAAGAGAAGAAAGAAAGTTGACATTTTGATTTGATTCTATAAAGGAAAAAAAAAAAAGGGACATTGACTAAAGAAGGAGAAACAAGGGAAACAAAATACCGTCCAGAATTTTCCTGTTTTGATCATTCATACCTGCCATGAGCAAAGTTTGGTTTGTTTGTTCTTTTTAGCCAGCACAACTTTCAGAATGGGAAAACAAGTTGAAAATCTGGGTTTGATTCTATAAAAAAAAAAAAAAAAAAAAAAAAAAAAACGGATGTTGAGAATGGAAAAGAAGTCTTATGTGGTGTTTGTTTTTATTAAGAAATCCCCAAGGGTGTTTGTTTTCGTCACGGAATTTCATGTTCATCATCCTTGTCATTACTGATCATCATCAAAAAGCAGCAACAACCCTTCCCCCTTGTCTCTCTACCCCCCTACCCCCCTCCCTCCCCTCCCCTCCCCCCCCCCCCCCCCCAAAGAGAAAAAAAAACAACTAATGAACTCTGTGGCCTGCTATGGTCTGCTTTCCTGGTAACCAGTTTGCTTTGCCTCTCCACATTCATCCGAGCAGTGCATTGATGTTAATTAAGTCTTCAGTGTGGGCGAGTGGATGGGGACAGTCATTGGACAGATGTGAGGGATGCTGCCTTCAGAAGGTCTGGTACTCAGTGTAGCTCACAGCTCAGAAGGACGGTAATGGCCGCCATTCTTCCTACCACATGGACAGATAAGTCACTCTTCGTTCTTTGTTTGTACTATGTTAAATGTGATCTGGTTTTTTGCCTGAAGAAGATCCAAGAGGTCGAAATGCATCGTGTCTTGTCCTGTGCTTTGTTTGTCAATGTCCTTGGCGGTAACTAACCCCCTCTCTTTCTGAATTTATTTTGAAACTGTGCAGACTTAGTCTGAACCTGACTTCCCCTCCCCTCCCACCTCCAGCCCCTCCCCCCACCCCACCCACATGGCTACTTGCTGGAAGAACACCGTAGGTGCTGCTTGATGCTTACGTGCATGATTTCAATCATCACGAGCACTGCTAGACTCCACGAGCATGGTGTGATTCAGTTTGGGCTAGTGTGTGACGAGTATGGTGTGTTTCAGGTTTAGTTTGTTGTGCATATTTTTTTTTTCTTTTTTTCTATTTTAATAGATTTCCTCTTATATTTGAATAATGCTTAGAATAAATTGTTCCTGTATAATCTTTTACAGGGTGTACAAAAAGAACAGCTGATCTAGTGAATTTTTAAAATCAGCTGATCTAGTGAATTTTTTAAATCATTCTAAGTGAGTCCGCCAAAAGACAAGGACAAACAAGTTACGAGACAAACCGCTTGTTTGTCCTTTTTTTTTTTTTGCTGACTCACTAGGAATTATTCTTAAAATTAATTTCAGTTCCCTTCTGCAGGCATCTGACTTTGAAACTAAATAAAGTGGGGGGCCGGAATAGCTCAGTTGGTAGAGCGCCGGACTCGTGATCCTGGGGTTGTGGGTTCGAATTTCGGTATGTGACGAGATGAGTATGTAATAATAATAATAATAATAATGAATACTTATATAGTGCCTATTCTCGGCTAGAGACCAAGCTCTAAGCGCTTTACAATCAACACTCGTTTACACAACGGGCTGCCTACCTGGTAGTGGCGACTGAAGAGCTGCCAGCCGGCGCTTCATTCAGTCGTTTCCCATGTCATCCAGTCAGTATCGTTCAATATCGATCACTCATTTTCCTTACTTCCTTCATTCTTTCCATTTCTCATGCAGGGTGCATGCTATGTGTAACATGTCATCCATACCAACGGCCAAACTGGCCTACTCTTCTGAAAGTTGGTGATGGGATTTTACGTGTGTGCAAGATGTTATGCGTGCATTCACACACGGAACCTCGGTTTATAGTCTCATTCGAAGGACTGTATGGGAAATGGAGTCAGAACAAATGTTAACTCCGAGGGAAAAATCCCCCTGTACCGAAACGCCCCGGCGGAGGTTTGAACCCGCAACCCCAGGATCACCAAGATTACGAGTCCAGCGCTCTACCAACTGAGCTATTCCGGCTCCCCAATGTATGTGTGTAGGTGGGTCCTCTAGGGGAAGGACGGGGATAATTTCTCAATGGGAATTATCTTAACACTTCACCTACACCCTCTCTCTTACTAGTGGTGGAAGGAGCAACTTTTCGGGGGGCCGATAGCTCAGTTGGTAGAGCGCCGGACTCGTGATCCTGGGGTTGCGGGTTCGAATTTCGGTATAGGGGGATTTTTCCCTCGGAGTTAACATTGGTTCTGACTCCATCCCCCCTATAGTCGTTCGGATGGGACTATAAACCGAGGTCTAGTCTGTGTCACATGCACTAAAGACCATACACGGACTCTAAAGATCCCGATGCTCATGTCCTAAGACGGGTGAGTACCGGCTACACGAAAATACACAATGCATACACAATGATGTTAATAATGGTCAACCTGATGACCGCTGAACATTACTGGAAGAAGAAGAAGAAGCTCCGAGAGACAGAATTGAAGAGAGAAGTTCAAACATTCAACATTGATTGAACAACAGAGAACTGACACAAGTTAGGTGCACTTTCACACATCAACTTTTATTGCTTACACATAGGTAAGTATTGGCGGGTCAATTCTACAGGCTAGGGTTTAATTCTCATTGGACTACCACAATGAGGGGCCCTCCCTCACTCCTACTTTGCTCGCTTACACTCAGTGCAGCAAGCTTTAAGTTGGCATACAGGGGGTCTGTTTAAGTTACACTGAATGTATCCAAAGAGGTACTCATAGACAGCGTCTCCCTGTCTCATCATAAAGTGAGGGCAAGGGTCTGATGGATTTGAGTCCAGGTGGTAAGCTAACTTATCTTTGCTTCGGAGAGGGTAGTTGATCTCTCCTGTGGTTGGTGACTGCCCCACTGGTGTAGATTGTTTGACTGGTGTCGCCCTGGTGTTGGGCGAGGTCCCAGCGTCTGGTCCAGCCACAATGTGTAGCGTGACCAGGATAGCATGACCTGGATAGCGTGACCAGGGTAGCGTGAGTTGGATAGCGTGACCTGGATCGCATGACCAGGATCCCAGTTCTGCGATAAAGAGAACTTGGTCTGTAGGTGAGAATCTGATGGCTGGTTTGTCGAGTGCACACATTTACCCTGGTTTACGTTCAGCACAGGTGTGAGACTCAGCCAGCAAAGTATTCTCTAGGGTAGAGTTTCTGTTATAACTGTTAATCTCCACTTTTGTTTAATTAAAGACTAAGTTAAGCTTACAAAAGGGTAGGAGACAGTAATACTATGTTACATAGTTTCAGTCAAACAACTCTTCCGTGTTTCTTATGAATTAAATCACACTGACTTGGGCTACACTGAGTCCAAGTACACATGTGGTACACTACAAATCATTCCAACATTCACCAGTATTTATAAATCAGGGTAGCAGTTCTTAACCTAGCACAGGTGTACTGTTCTCCTGACCAACATTAATCATTTAATTATTATCTTAACAGACAGAATTGCCTACTGGCAAAAGTCAGAGTGAACACAAAGAACAATGGTCAGATAGTTAACAAAGAATCATAACCACTGGGAGAGAGCTTTTGCTTTTTGATGGCAAGCAAACTCCTACACAGAATAATCATTCATCAGTTTGATACATGTTGCTAAGCATTTGTACAAATTTACAATGTTAACGCACACAGCATACATAAGATCAATACATAGATTCGAAAAGGTAAAACAGAGTTCCAACTCACTTTTCCTGGGAATGAACAGTGAATGACTGGAGATCAACGAGGTTACCAAGATTTTCTCACGCTTTCTCAAGTTGTCTCTTTGTCTTCCTCTGGTCCGGTCTGCAGGCAGTCTTGAGGGGTCAGTGAAATTGCACCCCTGTGTGGCTAGTATAAATGTTTTCTAATTGCCGGATTCGATTTGACAACCTGTCACTCACACATCAGGAGTGAGAGGGGGAGGGATCTAGTCTTATCACCAGTCGCCTCGGAAACCGTTTGAACCTAATCGGCCCAGCTCACTGACTTCGGCGGCTGGTTTAATTTATGCGTCCGTATAGACACAGATTCTCGTGGAACGGTCCGCCAATGACATAAGTCCCCAGTTCAGCAAGTGCACAGACTGTAGATAGGAGGGGGGGGGGGGGGGGGAAAGGTGGTGGAGAGCACGGCCAGGCCACGGCCTCATGCCTGGGTTCCACGGGATAAAGGGGGGGGGGGGGGGGGGGGGTTGTGGTGGTGGCGGCGGTGTGCTGAGCGGCAACATGCCTTTGTTTCACGGGATAGAGAGAGGGGGTGGGGTGGGGGGTGGAGAGAGCGGCAACATGCCTTTGTTTCATGGGATGGAGAGAGGGGGTGGGGTGGGGGGTGGAGAGAGCGGCAACATGCCTTTGTTTCACGGGATAGAGAGAGGGGGTGGGGTGGGGGGTGGAGAGAGCGGCAACATGCCTTTGTTTCACAGGATAGAGAGAGGGGGGGTGGAGAGAGCGGCAACATGCCTTTGTTTCACGGGATAGAGAGAGGGGGTGGGGTGGGGGGTGGAGAGAGCGGCAACATGCCTTTGTTTCACGGGATAGAGAGAGGGGGTCGGGTGGGGGGGTGGAGAGAGCAGCAACAAGCCTTTGTGTCGCCGGGTAGACCGACAAGAATGAAAGGCGTTTATCGTGATGCAAAATTTTCCTTTGTCTAGTGTCGTGTCAGCCATGCGATGCGCAAGCCTAAGCGAGAGAAAGGCGGAGAGGAGGGTTGAGAGAGGGGAGTGGGCATAGATTTGAAATCTTTTTTTTTTTGGTTTGAGGTTTTAGTGGGACCGATCGGATGGTTTTGTCAAGCGTTTCGTCACACGGTACAGGGGGATTTTTTCCTCAGAGTTAACATTGGTTCTGACTCCATTCTCCATACAGTCCTTCAAATGAGACTATAAACCGAGGTTCCTTGTGTGAACGCACACCTAACATCTTGCACACACGTAAAATCCCATCACCAAATTTCGGAAGAGAAGGTCAGTTTGGCCATTGGTATGGATGACACGTTACACATAGCATGCACCCTGCATGTGAAATAGAAAGAATGAAGGAAGTAAGAAACTGAGTGAACGATATTGGACGATATTGATTGGATGACATGGGAAACAACTGAATGAAGCACCTGCTGGCAGCTCTTCAGTTGGCACTACCCAGGTAGGCAGCCCGTTGTGTAAACGAGTGTGGATTGTAAAGGGCTTAGAGCTTTGTCTCTAGCCAAGAATAGGTGCTATATAAATTTTCATTATTATTATTATTATTAAGTGGTACAAAAGCTATGGCATTGTAAATATTGTAAATGCCAATAACATGAATCTAGAACCTTACAGTAGCTTTGGTGCACAAGCTGGTTTCCTGCTGCTTATGGTGAAGGGGTTGCCGGTGATGAAAGAGTTCAAGATAGGAGACATGTTGTGTGTGCCAGTTTGACACCATTGCAGGTTATTTGTATTCTCATTTCGGATTGTTGTTTGTTGATTCCCCCCACCCCCACCCCCCCCCCTAAAGTATCTATTTTCTGCTGTTTGTACGTGTTTTCTTGCTGGTCGGTGTGGATATCGTTCATTGCCTGTGCTTGTGCGTAGACATCTACCTGGTGTCTGGATTGTAGACATCTGCTCCCTAAGAGCACAAAGGCCCAGCGGGAAAGGCTGAGAGATCCCACGCACTTTCCCTAGAGGGTCAGTCACACCCCAGTTCACTTTTGCATGACATTATGAGGATTGCAGAGCTTTTAATGGTTGTTGACAGGTTCTGAAAGAGGTAGTTAGGGGGTGCGCCATGGGTGGAGTTGTAAGTGTCTTGCACCAAAATCCTGCCCTTTTTTTTAGTGGTATTTATAAAAGGAGGAGGAACTTGTGGGTTAGACAGAACGACATCAGAACAGCAACAGTCTGCGACTAAATGCCTGGTGAAGTTCGGTACCCAAGGTAGGTCAGGCAGCGAAATTTGCAAGGACATTCGTTCTCTAATTTAGAGTAATACTCGTTAATAGTCTGAGGTCTGGGCTGTCGCAGACGAGTCTGATGGTCAGAACGGCTTCTTTCTGTGTTGCGCTGTTTTTCGTTCATGAAGAAGGACTTGTCCTGTATGTTTGCTGTCAGGACCTGCCACACCACCAACCGCATCACACACACACACACACACACACACACACACACACACACACACACACATACACACACACACACCACACACACACACACACACACACACACACACACACACACACACACCATGTCACTGTGTTCTATCTCTGGACTAGCTGAGGATGTTCCTCGCAGTCAGGAGGCAACAGAGCTTGTGTTCTCATTTCATTCTTTTTCTCCTTTTTTTGACTCTCTCTCTCTCTCTCTCTCTCTCTCTCTCTCTCTCTCGCTCTTTCTGTCTGTCTCTTACCCTCTCTCACTCCTGTTCTCTCTCTCTCTCTCTCTCTCACTCTCTCTCTCTCTCTCTCTCTCCCCTCCAACACTCTGCGCTCTCTCTCTCTCTCTCTCTATCTCTCTCTCTCTCTCTCTCTCTCTCTCTCTCTCTCTCTCTCTCTCTTATCCTTTCTCACTCTTGCTGTCTCTCTTTCTGTATCTCACTCTCTCTCTGACACCCTCTCTCACTCTTGCTCTCTCTCTCTATTACCCTCTCTCTCTTATCCTCTCTCACTCTTGCTCTCTCTCTCTCTTTCACAGCCTCTCTCACACTCTCACACTCTCTCTCACTCTTGCTCTCTCTCTGTCTCTCTCACTCTCACTCTTGTCCTCTCTCTCTCTTACTCCCCCCCCCCACCCCCCTCCACCCCCCAACAACCATTTCGCCTTATGATCAAACCTTCCAAACCAAATCAGTAAAAAAAAAAAAAAGAACAACAACGACAACAACAAAACAAACATCTTAAACAAACAAAACAAACGCCCCCCTTTTTGTGTGTTGCAGTTTCTGGGGGATGTCTGTGAAGAAGATCTGCTGCATCGGGGCGGGGTACGTGGGAGGCCCCACCTGCTCCATCATCGCCTACAAATGTCCGGAACTGCAGGTCACCGTCGTGGATGTCAACCACCAGAGGATCGCCGAGTGGAACTCCGAGGAGCTGCCCATCTTTGAGGTGCGTTGACCTCAGTGTCACAGTGTTCCCCCCAGTGAGGTACCTCTTCTGTGTGGGCGGTGTAGTCCCTGTTTTGTTATAACCCATGTGAGCTTGACAATGTCAAAATTGTGTCTGATTATTTGTGTGTAGTAGTTGTACAAAGACAAAAAGGTCTTTTGTGTGCATCACACAAACTGTTGACCTTCTTGACTAATAAGCTAGCTTATCAGTGCCGTTGTAAGAATTTACCTCCCTTGGAGGTTGCAAGAATGTATCTCCCTTGGGGGGGTATGGCCGAGTCGTGTTGGCGATGAGATTGTTTCTTTTTTCTTCCTCAGGGCTCCTGCAGTTGTGTGTTTGTGCATAATGTATGCAGGAAATATTGAAAACAGCAGTGACATCTTACAAGGGGAAGTAAGGCTCCTGCAGTTGTGTGTGTGTGCATAATGTATGCAGTGAAATATTGAAAACAGCAGTGACATCTTACAAGGGGAAGTAAGGCTCCTGCAGTTGTGTGTGTGTGCATAATGTATGCAGTGAAATATTGAAAACAGCAGTGACATCTTACAAGGGAAGTAAGGCAACACGGTGGAACATCAACAGAACATTGGCCAGCGTGCAATGAAATTTATCCTGGTTTGTTTAGCTACATAGCAGAACCTCCGGCTCAGCTTAGATTTCAAACGTTGTTGCAGGGTTTTTTTTTACCACAAGCCTGTGCAACTGCTCACAAAAGGGGTTTCTGAAGAGGATGAGGTTTTAAACAAAAGTTACATTTGTAAATGTGTTTGTCGAAAACAGAACAGATTTTTTTTTTTTAACTTGGACTGTCATTAAATCCCATTGCAGCCTTTGTACAAGAGTAGGCGATCATCAGTCAGAGGGATAGATGATGCAACTTCCTCTCTGCCCAACTCCCTTCCGTCCCCCCAAAAAAAACAAAAAAACAAGAACAAACAACAAACCAGAACAACAACTTTTAAAAGGAATTTAAAGTCAATCTTCCAGATAATAGGGATGAAACAAATAACAGGACAAAACGTGACGCGTTTCGACCTCTTAGGTCTTCTTCAAGCAAGATAAACAACATTCAGGACAATGAAAAGGAAGAATGAGCACTCACTTATCTTCTCAAATTCAGTGCAAGATGGGCGTTGAATGAAAACAAGGCTGTTGGGAAGAAGACAGTGGGAGCTGAAACAGTAATGATGATACTGTTATAATGATAGCAACAGTGATGATGATAATGATGATGATGAAAATATTGAAGAAAATAATAAAAGAGAGGATCGCTACCACTTTTTATGATGATATGAACAAGAAGAAGAAGAAAACACACTAGTATGTTTTTTTTTATACATCCCTAAAGACAGAAAGTGGCTGCGGTAATGGTTGGATGTTGAACCGGTCACACACATGCAAAACTCTCCTCAGCGGTGAAGCCCAGAGTTGTAGGTGGGAAGCAGTGAAGAGGAAGAAGAAGTGAAGGCAAGAAGGAGGAAGGGGGGGGGGGGGGGGGGGGGGGGGCACCATTCAAAAGAGAGAAAAGGCAGGCGAGCAGAGCCCCACGAAGGATGTTTAATGCATGACAGAACGGAGGTCAACCAGAAGGCACTTTTTATTTTTTCAAGTGTGTGAAGTACATGAAACAGCTGAAGAAGCAGAGTGAAGAAAAGAAGAATGTGTTCAGTTCAAAACCCAGTCTCCTAGCTAAATCCTCTGTCCCTAAATAGTTCCTTGCATCTTAATAGTCGACAGTGTTGGAAGTCATTACGGGGCTTGAAAGGTGGTTTTGCCAACAGTTTCAATCCTGTGATTGAAAAAAACAAACAAAACAAAAAACCCTCTTTTAACTGTTATAGAGTTGCATCTCTCCATGGGAGGTTGGTATTGATTGCCCCTTGATGGAGCTGAGGGGTCACAAACTACGGGGACATGATTGTGTATCGGAGAACCTGGAAGGAGGACCATGGGGCTACAGAGAATAAGACAGAAAAAAGAGAGGTCCTTTACCCCCCACGTCAAAGGTGGTAGATTGCCTCACACATCTATTAACCAGAGTAAAAAACAACAAAAAAACAAGCAAAAACAAAAAAACAAAGTAGAACAAAATGGGAAACAAAATTAGTTTTGTTATTTTGGGCGAAGTAATGCTAATTCTCCACTAATGGGTTCAGTTAAATGAAGCAGCATCCAGACAGAGATTCTATTCTTGGAAAATTGAATTGACACGGGAAGTTCTGTTCATGTTTATGCGAATGTTTATCACTTTTTTTTTAAAATTCTTAAGTGTCTACATGCATGCATGTAGGTGTATATGTTAGTGCATGTGCGCCTGTGTGTGCCGATGAACAGCTGTTGACATATGTATTGAGTGATCGGTTACAATGATGCTGTGTTGCAGCCCAACCTGGACGAAGTGGTGAAGTCATGCAGGGGCCGTAACCTGTTCTTCTCAACAGATGTCGACAGTGCCATCCAGGAGGCTGAACTCATCTTCATCTCTGTCAATACCCCTACCAAGACCTATGGCCTGGGCAAGGTAATAATCAGATGACGACATTGATGGTGATGATGATGTCGTTAGTCATGATGGAAAATTGTAAAAATCATAATGTAGAAAGTGATGATGATGATCATGGATGATAATGAACGAACAACGAGTTGTTAATGATGAAAACAAAACTGATAATAACTGTAACACTGACGGGAATCTTACCAGCAATAATAATGATGCTGATGATGATAAGAATTATTATCAGTAAGAATATTCGTATGAATTGTGATGAAGTTCCAAGTATTTGGGGGTTCTCGTTATCTTTAGGCTGTTGTAAAAAAAAAAAAAAAAGATAACCCGTTTGAGTCTCAGTCTCATGCGCAGATTTCTAACACACCTAAGAGTGGTGTTGGATGTACTTTTTGCTGACAGAATTTTTTTTTTCCCCCGTCTGTGACAACTCCCCCGTCTGTGACAACTCAAGGGCATTCACTCTAAATCCTGGGAATCTTGAGGCAGTTTTGTTTTCCCTTGGGTGATTTGTCAGTAATTGAATGGAAAGATAAAAGAACCACAGCATTCAGTTTATGACTCTTTTATAACGTCATATCATTGTCTTGAAATGGGGCATGTTTTATGTATTTAGAATTTCTTGTTATTCTGGGATTTGTTTTCTTCAGTAGGTGCACAGTATAATTTTCAGGGGAAAATATTCCATTTTGATGATGACCTGTTAGAGTTTATGCACCTTTGATCATAATGAAATAATAGTGATGATGACAATGATGGATACTGGCTGTCTCATGTGAACAGTGATATGTTAAAAATTACATTAAATAGGTTCATATTAACTGTGATCCGGTTGTTGAGTTGGGTGAGTGTTTTTTTTTTTGGGGGGGGGGGGGGGGGGGGGGGGGGGAGGGGGGAGGGGGTATTCAAAGCTTGCATTAGAAAGAAGAAAAGATTAATCATCTGTACAACACACATGTGCCATCATGCGCTCACATTTGCATACACAGATTCCACTTCCATGATCTGTACCCCACTATCCCACCCCCTCCCCACCCCCACCCCCACGCCTCCCACGCACATGTATGAACAAGCTCACAGAGAGTGAGGGCATACAAACAGGCTTTCATAGATGCTCACTAACTCTCATGTACGGTTGCAAAGTGCATACAGCTGTGCAGCTGTGCCTACGCACACACTTACATGCAAGATGCACAAGTGTACATGCACATTGTCTCAGCTAAACACACACATGCCAAACAAACAAGTAAACAATACAAACAGCAAGAGAAAATTTGGAGCAAACGAAAGGGTAGCAGCAATATGGAGCACCACAGCGGAAAAGCATGGGTGAAACAAATGTCAGTCGTATTTGACATTCATGTTGTGATCTGTCAATCTCATTTGACATTCATGTGGTGATCTGTCATCAATCTTATTTGACATTCATGTTGTGATCTGTCATCAATCTTATTTGACATTCATGTTGTCATCTGTCATCAATCTTATTTGACATTCATGTTGTCATCTGTCATCAATCTTATTTGACATTCATGTTGTCATCTGTCATCAATCTTATTTGACATTCATGTTGTGACCTGTCATCAATCTTATTTAACATTCATGTTGTGATCTGTCATCAATCTTATTTGACATTCATGTTGTGATCTGTCAATCTTATTTGACATTCATGTTGTGGTCTGTCATCAATCTTATTTGACATTCATGTTGTGATCTGTCATCAGTCCTATTTGACATTCATGTTGTGATCTGTCAATCTTATTTGACATTCATGTTGTGATCTGTCAATCTTATTTGACATTCATATTGTGGTCTGTCATCAATCTTATTTGACATTCATGTTGTGATCTGTCATCAATCTTATTTCACATTCATGTTGTGATCTGTCAATCTTATTTGACATTCATGTTGTGATCTGTCAGTCTTATTTGACATTCATGTTGTGGTCTGTCATCAATCTTATTTGACATTCATGTTGTGATCTGTCAATCTTATTTGACATTCATGTTGTCATCTGTCATCAATCTTATTTGACATTCATTTTGTCATCTGTCATCAATCTTATTTGACATTCATGTTGTGATCTGTCATCAATCTTATTTGACATTCATGTTGTGACCTGTCAATCTTATTTGACATTCATGTTGTGGTCTGTCATCAATCTTATTTGACATTTCATTTCATGATCTGTCATCAATCTTATTTGACATTCATGTTGTGATCTGTCATCAATCTTATTTGACATTCATGTTGTGATCTGTCATCGATCTTATTTGACATTCATGTTGTGACCTGTCAATCTTATTTGACATTCATGTTGTGATCTGTCAATCTTATTTGACATTCATGTTGTTATCTGTCATCAATCTTTTTTTACATTCATGTTGTCATCTGTCATCAATCTTATTTGACATTCATGTTGTCATCTGTCATCAATCTTATTTGACATTCATGTTGTGGTCTGTCATCAATCTTATTTGACATTTCATTTCATGATCTGTCATCAATCTTATTTGTCATTCATGTTGTGATCTGTCATCAATCTTATTTGACATTCATGTTGTGATCTGTCAATCTTATTTGATATTCATGTTGTGATCTGTCATCAGTCTTACTTGACATTCATGGTGTGATCTGTCATCGATCTTATGTGACATGTTGTGATCTGTTGTCAATCTTATTTGACATTCATTTTGTGATCCATCATCAGTCATATTTTACATTCATGTGGTGATCTGTCATCAATCTTATTTGACATTCATGTTGTGATCTGTCATCAGTCTTATTTGACATCCATGTTGTGATCTGTCATCAATCTTATTTGACATTCATGTTGTGATCTGTCGTCGGTCTTATTTGACATTCATGTTGTGATCTGTCAATCTTAACTGACATTCATGTTGTGATCTATCATCGATCTTATGTGACATTCATGTTGTGATCTGTCATCAGTCTTATGTGACATTCATGTTGTGATCTGTCAATCTTAACTGACATTCATGTTGTGATCTGTCAATCTTAACTGACATTCATGTTGTGATCTGTCAGTCTTAACTGACATTCATGTTGTGGTCTGTCAGTCTTAACTGACATTCATGTTGTGGTCTGTCAATCTTAACTGACATTCATGTTGTGATCTGTCAGTCTTATTTGACACTCATGTTGTGATCTGTCAGTCTTATTTGACATTCATGTTGTGATCTGTCAATCTTAACTGACATTCATGTTGTGATCTGTCAATCTTAACTGACATTCATGTTGTGATCTGTCAATCTTAACTGACATTCATGTTGTGGTCTGTCAATCTTATGTGACATTCATGTTGTGGTCTGTCAATCTTAACTGACATTCATGTTGTGGTCTGTCAATCTTAACTGACATTCATGTTGTGGTCTGTCAATCTTAACTGACATTCATGTTGTGGTCTGTCAATCTGAACTGACATTCATGTTGTGATCTGTCAATCTGAACTGACATTCATGTTGTGATCTGTCAATCTTAACTGACATTCATGTGGTGGTCCCAGGGGCGAGCAGCCGACCTGAAATTTGTGGAATCCTGTGCCCGCCGCATTGCTGGCGTGGCAAAGAGTTCCAAGATCGTGGTTGAGAAAAGCACAGTCCCAGTGAAGGCGGCAGAAAGCATCACCAACATTCTGAAAGCCAACGTGAAACCTGGAATTCGATATCAGGTAGGCCTTTATTTTTTATTTTTTTTTTATTAAAAAAGAAAAAAAGTCTGTTCTGATTTCAGTTTTTCTTTGAGCCTTTCTCCTTAGTCTGCTCAATGCCATTATTCCTATGCAGCCACTCCGGATATCTCTATACGGAATCATACCTTGATGGTCCCAGTGTGATCGTTCTTCCTGGGGGCGAATCAGGTCTGTGTGAGCCTGTTCAGTAGAGAAGACCTTGCACTGCTGCAGAGTGAGTCGGGTGGAGCTCAGTGCAGTGGAACCTCTAATGAAGATCTCCAGAATTCCTGTGAAAAAATGGTGTCATTAGAGCAAAGCAGTCCTTGTTGTGGGGCAGGTGGATAGCGTCAAGACAGAGAGAGAAATATTCCAGGAAAACAAGTCTTTTGAAAAGAAGTCTTCATTGGAAGGTGTGAGTCTGTTGGTGACAAAGAGAACAATGTTTCAGAGAAATACAGATCTTGAAAGGGAGGGAATCTGTATTGGACGGCACATCCATTATCAACAAACAAGAGTATTTTTCCCAGAGAAAAATCCTTAAACACAGAGAGCACCCCCCTCCCCCCTTTTTTTTTTAGGTGGTAAATCTAGTTTGGACAGTAAGAAAAATACTGTGAAACAAACCTTTAAAGGAAGGGGGTGTTTACTGGTTTGTCTTGCCTGATACACTGTGGTACAAGTTCATCAGCTGGGGATGAGAACATTACGTGTGTGACCGTTTTTGATTACCCCGCCACATGGGCAGCCACGCTCCGACTTCGAGGGATTTTGGAGACTGATAATGTTGTGCTAGGAGCTTGTCACAACTGAAGACAATCCCCCGCATAACTATGCTGAGCCTAACAACATGTTGATGTAGCCTTGGTGTTCTAGCCTATGCCAAATTGTCTGACACAGCCTTAAGCCAAGATTTGTGTGGGAATGAAATTCTGAGTCACCTTTGTCGAAGGGATACAGGCAGATTGACAGCTAACAGAAAATATGGAATATGGGGAAGGGAAGTAAGGATTGAGGTTGGGGGGGAGGGTGACAGTTAAAAGGTTGATGCCAGCATTGTGGAAGTTTACAGAATTCAATGAATCACATAGCCAGTCACATATATTGAGATGTGTAAATGAAAGAGATGGAGAAGAAAAACAATGAGAAAATTTAATCAAATGTCCTTTTTTTTGACTCCGTTTCCTTTTAAGTACAATTCGTTTCGTAGTGCAGACAAAGATGATTGTCAACTGGGAAGTTATCTACCTTGCCATTCGGCGTGATTTCAGTCAGCAAATGCAGAAGGAAGCTTGAGGAACAGTACAACAGATGAATGGTCCTAGAGATCCGAAAAGGTAAATCTTACCCAAGTGTTTACCACCATTGTTTATTTTCTGTACACCTTAAATAGTAATGTTGTTGGGTTGGTGCTTATTCTGCACACATTTCATGTCGTCATTAGGCAGGCATGTGAACAACCACCTCAGGGGACTTAAACCTAACAGCAAAGACTTTCTCTCCTCAGGTACTCTCCAACCCAGAGTTTCTGGCAGAGGGCACTGCGGTGAACGACCTTTTGCACCCAGACCGTGTTCTGATTGGTGGAGAGCAGACGCCGGAAGGGCAGGAGGCGGTGAGCGCCTTGGGATGGGTGTACCAGCACTGGGTGCCAAGGGAGAGATCATCACCATGAACACCTGGTCGTCGGAGTTGTCCAAACTGGTACCAGTCTTCACAGATTTTAGTTTTAGCCGTCCGTTTTTCTCTCTGGTTCTTTCATGTTGGATCGTATTCACCTCTGTGACTTGAATGAATGTACACTTTGATTTTTATTTACCGGTGTTTTTGCATGCATATTCTTGACACACAAACATTTTTTAATGCGGGTATACAGAGGCACACAGACACAGACAGACACAGACACACAGACACAGAGCCACACAGATGCATGCTCAAACACGCACACACACACACACACACACACACACACACACACACACACACACACACACACACATTATCTCTCTCTCTCTCTCTCTCTCTCTCTCTCTCCTCTCTCTCTCTCTCTCATAAACACACAACTTACACATGTGCACACTTGCATGCATTCTCAGACAGA
>CM031602.1:62780556-62838056 GCA_018398815.1 Conus ventricosus
GTTCTGATCCAGCATACGCAAGACACCACCTACTAAGCCCCCCATACTGACCACAATTATTGCTTAATCATGGAACCGGTGTGAGTGAGCTGTCCCTCCAGAGGGCGCCACTTCATCCGTCTAACAGCCCCCATGAATTTGCCGATACTGGTGACCCTGACAGAATCAAACCAAGGCCTGTAGTTGTGGAGAGAAGATCGAAACTGAGGTCACCATGAGAGCAGGGCATGAAGGGCCACAGAATTTGAGAATTAAAAAAAAAAAGCTGATTGATGAGAATGAGGATGATGAAGATGACGCTACAAATATCCATTCTGGTCTGAGACTGCATGACACAGCTGTACTCTACGCCTACTTTCAAAATATATCCTGGTGTCAACCAGGCCCAGAAGATACAGGAAATTTAAGCAACACTCACAGAGATGCATCCATTTGGTGGATGAAACTGGACTGTGTGGTCCCAGTCTTCCCAACTGAGCCCTTAGCAAACTCGGCTCTGTGTAGGAGACGGTCGGGGCAGAAAAATCCCACATGGCTCTGATAGGAATCGAACCCACAACCTGTCTTTTGAAATGAAAGTGCCAAGCTTTAAAGAGTTACTGCTGCCATTAGTGGTAGTACTGTGATAACGATCTCTGTGCCTGGCACTGGCACTGCTGCCATTAGTGGTAATACTGTGACAATGATGTCTGTGCCTGGCTCTGCTGCCATTAGTGGTAGTACTGTGACAATGATATCTGTGCCTGGCACTGGCTCTGCTGCCATTAGTGGTAGTACTGTGACAATGATGTCTGTGCCTGGCACTGCTGCCATTAGTGTAGTACTGTGACAATGATGTCTGTGCCTGGCACTGGCACTGCTGCCATTAGTGGTAGTACTGTGACAATGATGTCTGTGCCTGGCACTGCTGCCATTAGTGGTAGTACTGTGACAATGATGTCTGTGCCTGGCTCTGCTGCCATTAGTGGTAGTACTGTGACAATGATGTCTATGCCTGGCACTGGCACTGCTGCCATTAGTGGTAGTACTGTGACAGTGATGTCTGTGTCTGGCACTGCTGCCATTAGTGGTAGTACTGTGACAATGATGTCTGTGCCTGGCACTGCTGTCATTAGTGGTAGTACTGTGACAATGATGTCTGTGTCTGGCACTGCTGTTATTAGTGGTAGTACTGTGACAATGATGTCTGTGCCTGGCACTGCTGTCATTAGTGGTAGTACTGTGACAGTGATGTCTGTGCCTGGCACTGGCACTGCTGTGGTATACTGTGACAATGATGTCTGTGCCTGGCACTGCTGCCATTAGTGGTAGTACTGTGACAATGATGTCTGTGCCTGGCACTGGCACTGCTGCCATTAGTGGTAGTACTGTGACAATGATGTCTGTGCCTGGCACTGGCACTGCTGCCATTAGTGGCAGTACTGTGACAATGATGTCTATGCCTGGCACTGCTGCCATTAGTGGTAGTACTGTGACAATGATTTCTGTGCCTGGCACTGGCACTGCTGCCATTAGTGGTAGTACTGTGACAGTGATGTCTGTGCCTGGCACTGGCACTGCTGCCATTAGTGGTAGTACTGTGACAATGATGTCTGTGCCTGGCACTGCTGTCATTAGTGGTAGTACTGTGACAATGATGTCTGTGTCTGGCACTGCTGTTATTAGTGGTAGTACTGTGACAATGATGTCTGTGCCTGGCACTGGCTCTGCTGCCATTAGTGGTAGTACTGTGACAATGATGTCTGTACATGGCACTGCTGCCATTAGTGGTAGTACTGTGACAATGATGTCTGCTCCTGGCACTGCTGCCATTAGTGGTAGTACTGTGACAATGATGTCTGTGCCTGGCACTGCTGCCATTAGTGGTAGTACTGTGACAATGATGTCTGTGCCTAGCACTGCTGCCATTAGTGGTAGTACTGTGACAATGATCTCTGTGCCTGGCACTGGCACTGCTGCCATTAGTGGTAGTACTGTGACAATGATGTCTGTGTCTGGCACTGGCACTGCTGCCATTAGTGGTAGTACTGTGACAATGATGTCTGTGCCTGGCACTGCTGCCATTAGTGGTAGTACTGTGACAATGATTTCTGTGCGTGGCACTGCTGCCATTAGTGGTAGTACTGTGACAATGATGTCTGTGCCTGGCACTGCTGCCATTAGTGATTGTACTGTGACAATGATGTCTGTGCCTGGCACTGGCACTGCTGCCATTAGTGGTAGTACTGTGACAGTGATGTCTGTGCCTGGCACTGGCACTGCTGCCATTAGTGGTAGTACTGTGACAATGATGTCTGTGCCTGGCACTGGCACTGCTGCCATTAGTGGTAGTACTGTGACAATGATGTCTGTGCCTGGCAAGCTTCTGGTTAGTGTTTGTTGCAGTCATAGGATGGGAAAGATTTTCCCGTCAGAGTGGATGTTGAGGACATAAGAAGATACCTGCCTTAGAAACAGCAGCAGTGTGTGTGTGTGTGTGTGTGTGTGTGCGTGTGTGTGTGTGTGTGTGTGTGTGTGTGTGTGTGTGTGTGTGTGTGTGTGTGGTTTGTGTGTGTGAATTTGTTTTGTGTGAGTGTCTGTGTGTGTGTGTGTGTGTGGTGTGTGTGTGTGTGTGTGTGTGTGTGTGTGTGTGTGTGTGTGTGTGTGTGTTTGGTGTGTGTATGTGTTTGGTGTGTGTATGAGTTTGTTTTGTGTGAGTGTGCATGTGTGTGTGTGTTTTGTGCATGTGTGTGTGTTTATGTGTGTGTGTATGTGTGTGTTTGTGAACGCGCGCACGTGTGTGTGTGTGTGTGTTTGTTTTGTGTGTGTGAATGCGTGCACGTGCTTGTGCACGGCAAGGTCTGTAGAAAGTACTCCTGTACATGGCGTGTAGCTGTACAGCAAGGTTTGTGAACATGTATACCAGCACAGGGCAGTGTACGTCTGTGTGGCAGGGTTTGTGAATGTATACCAGCACAGGGCAGTGTACGTCTGTGTGGCGGGGTTTGTGAACATGTATACCAGCACAGGGCAGTGTACGTCTGTGTGGCGGGGTTTGTGAACATGTATACCAGCACAGGCAGTGTACGTCTGTGTGGCAGGGTTTGTGAACATGTATACCAGCACAGGGCAGTGTACGTCTGTGTGGCAGGGTTTGTGAACATGTATACCAGCACAGGGCAGTGTACGTCTGTGTGGCAGGGTTTGTGAACATGTATACCAGCACAGGCAGTGTACGTCTGTGTGGCAGGGTTTGTGAACATGTATACCAGCACAGGCAGTGTACGTCTGTGTGGCAGGGTTTGGAGGGAGCTGTTTCCAGAAGGATGTTCTCAACCTGGTCTACCTGTGTGAGTGTCTGAACCTGCCCGAGGTGGCCGCCTACTGGCAGCAGGTGAGTGCGGGATTGGTGTCTGGTTCCACCCTTTTCCCCTCATCACCCTACATGTATCCACCAGAAGACGCGTGTGTGTGGCTGAGAGAGGGAGAGGGGGGGGGGGGGGGGGGGGGGTTAATGAGACAAACATGGTGAGTGAGAGATAGAGAGAGAGGCAAGCAAGACAAACATGATTGTCAAGTAGTTGGTGTGTGAGAGAGAGAGAGAGTGAGAGAGAGAGAGAGAGAGAGAGAGAGAGAGAGAGAGAGAGAGAGAGAGAGGCAAATTAGACAAACATGGTGAGAGAGAGAGAGAGAGAGAGAGAGAGAGAGAGAGAGAGAGGCAAATTAGACAAACATGGTGAGTGAGAGATAGAGAGAGAGAGAGGCAAACAAGACGAACATGATTGCCAAGTAGTTGGTGTGTGTGTGAGAGAGAGAGAGGGAGGGGAGAGAGGGAGAGAGAGAGAGGACGTGAGAGGCAAATCACACACACACACACACACACACACACACACACACACACACACACACACACACACACACACCCTGAATGGAACAGGACTCACCAGTTCATCCCATGTTGCCAGGTGGTGGACATCAACCACTATCAGCGTCGCCGCTTCAGCAAACAGATCATCCAGCGACTGTTCAACACCGTCACCAGCAAGACCATCGCTGTCCTGGGCTTCGCTTTCAAGAAGAACACCGGCGACACACGGTAATTAGTCAGGGTTGAAATAGCCACCAGCCCAGTTCTCCACGACAGCTAAATCTTCTGGCAGACTGGTGGAACTGCTGTCTCCACTTGTTTGATTGGCAACCAGTTTTTGACTGTCCATAAAAGGGTGACATGTGTGCAGACCAGTTGTACTTCCCTCTTCCCAGACAAGGCATGATGTATGATACAGTTTCATTAACGTAATTTCCAGCAAAATGCATGCATTATGCTTGATAGGTGCAAGAGTCGGTTCTCTCAGGCTCTCAGGGGCACATCATTTGTGTGCAGAAAATGCCATCACGGGTGTGTTTTAATCGATTGCAACCTCAGATATTTCATCATATCAGCCTAGTTTGGCACTGCTGTCACAAATGTCCCTGTTCAAGTCGGTTCTTCTAGCTCCAGAACTGGAGAACCTTTAGCTGAAAAAAAATAGACCAGTCAGAGACCATAACTGAAGAAAAGACGAGAGATGGAAAGAAGAGATATGACCACGACAGACAGGGAACTAAGATTTCAGAATTAGAGAAAGAAACATCATGAATGGCTGTTCTGAAGATACATGACGCTGCTGAGTCTGATCCACAATCAGCGCTTCATGGAGGATGTTCATCTTTCAGACGAAATGAATTGTCTTAGTTGCAGATGCACCGATGGTCAGCTTGGTCATTTTCTGTAACGTCTCTTCAGACCTGTTTAGGGACAAAAAGTAGAAGTATAGGGGGCATGTAGATTTTTGTGTCCATTTGTCTCCCAGACAACTAAAATTATCTTGGGACCAGCCGCCGTGGCGAAGTGGTTAGCGTCGCGGACTCCTGGCTGGGAGATCGTGGGTTCGAATCCCATCAGAGTCATGTGGGTTTTTCTGCCCCGACCGGCTCCTACCCAGAGTTGAGTTTGCTGCGGACTCAGTTGGGAAGACTGGGACCACACAGTCGAGTTTCATCCACTTAATGGATGCGTTTCTGAGAGTGTTGCTCAAATTTCCTGACCAACACTGCAGGTACCTGTATCTCTCGGGCCTGGTTGACGCCAGGATATATTATGAAAGGAAGCGTAGAGTACAGCCCTGTCATGTAGTCTCAGACCGAAATGGAAATCCGTAGCATCATCTTAATCATCCTCATTCCCATTGATCAGCATTAAAAAAAATGTCTCAAATTCTGTGGCCCTTCATGCCCTGCTCTCATGGTGACCTCAGTTTCGATGTCCTCTCCACGTCTGTGGCATAGGTTTGGTTCCGTCGGGGTCACCGGTATCGGCGAGTCCATGGGGGCTGTCGTTGGACGGACGTGGTGGCGCCCTCTGGAGGGAAAGCTCACTCACGCCGGCTCCGCGACTAAGCAATTATTGTCGTCAGTAGGGGGCTTAGTAGGTGGTGTCCTGCGTATGTTAGATCAGAACAGGCGCCACTGAACACCACCGAAGTGACTCGGCAGCAGTGCAGTGTCTCCTCCGGTGGGTTGCCTCTTGACGACTTGACATTGACTGCTCCCTGTGGATTGCTGGTGCCGGGGCTGCGGCGGGGCCAGCCGGGCTATGGCTGTGGACGGGGTGTCGGAATGAGCGGCGTGGGTGCACTGCCACTGAGGTAGCGCAGAGGTTGGGACAGCAAAAAAAAAAAAAAAAAAAAAAATTATCTTGGGAGTTTCTAGCCCTGTGAGTCATGATGATATCAACATTCTTCACTCCTTTCTTGTTGTCATCATCATTAATATCCCATTTGGAAATGATAAGTGTAAAAGTGATGATTTTCGTAACCATTTGTTATGTATGTTACTTGCATTATAAATTTTTTTTTCCATTGTTTGATTTTTACTTTTTTATTTGTCATTTTCTTTTTTTTTTCTGCTTCTTTTCTTCTTTTTTTTTTTTTCTCTTTACTCCTATTCTTGCCTAGTTTTAGTCAGAAAGCTTGGTCAGGAGTGCTGTAGTTTTATCTTGTTTTATTTTGTTGAGGACGGGTCATGCTACACTGTTTTGAACTTGATGGAGGTGGAAATGTTTCCAGCTTACAAGCTAGACAGTTGCTCTCTTCATCAGTTGGAAATGAAAAGAAAACAGTGAGTGAAATATTTGCCGTAGAAAATCATCTGCAGCCCGTAGAATGTGATATGATCTGCAGCAGAAACCAGTCCACAAGTCCTGAAGGGGGCCAGCAAATTGCTCAAAAGAAGGAGGTTCATGGGTCCCCCAAACAGAACCTGGCCATTCTGTTTCTTTGTCTTCATCTTCTGTGGTCAATTTTAACCATAATCGTTGATGCATGTGTCCTGATTTATTCCTGAAACCTTCCCCGAAGAAGGAGTATGGCTGCCTTAATGGCGGATAAAAAACAGTCATACACACAAAACTCCACTCCCTTTGTTGGTAGGTGGGATTAATACTTGCCTGTCCATATAGGGAGTGTCCGCAGGAGTATCGGCCTGCGTACGCAGAAGAAGAAGAAGATCCCTGAAACCTGCTCTGTAGCTGACACACTCCATCTTTGACAGTTTGGATCCAGTTTTCTGTAGTGGGGGGAGGCATCTCCATTAGCTCAAGACTAAAACGTCCTACCCTTTGAGCACAGGGGATGGTTTGTTCACTGGGGTGTCCTTCCCCAGGGCTAGGAGCTTATTGAGCAGCTCTCTGGCAGTGGGTGAACATTCCGTGGATTCAAAATCAGTAAAGAAAAGAAAAAAAAAAATTCTCTGCACTCATGAGATGCTGTCACCTGCAGACGCGTTCCTCTGGTTGTTTTTTCCAAGTCCAGGTGTGCTGCCTGTCTCTTCTTGATCAGATTGTTGAACAGGTCGTCAACGATCCATCGCCCCTCAAACATTATTGCAGAAAGAAGTGTTGCTCAAAAAGGTGGGGTGTTTTGTTTTTTGTTGTCTTCCCCAAAGTGGTGGAAGCTTGTAAAATGCAAGCTCTGGATATTATGAAATAAGCATTGTAGGTTGGAACTGTAACTCTTCAGAAAGTGACTGAAGCTTTCTTCTCGCATTGGAGAGCTCTCACTCTCTTAAAGAGCCTAAGGAGAGAAAGAAACGTGCGAAAATTATTTTTTCTGTACAAAATGACAAAGACGCATCATAAGATTGATTTAAACCAAAATTTTATACAAAATCAATAAAACTGATCAAAATGGTGCGTGTGCCAAATATGACCCATCAGGCCCAAGTGGAACTAAGTCTTTTGTGCCATATATGGAACACTGAGTCTGATTTCTGCTTATATAATTTGATTGTGTCACAAAATTGAAAACATTTGTTTCTTTTTCCACCCGGTGTTTTTGTTGGTTCATTTGAGAGTGTGAAACTGCACAAAGCAGTTCCTGTCTTTGTTCAAGCACAGGTAAACATTGCACTTTGAGCACTTGAGGAATCCCTTTGCTTGACAGTCTCTGTTTTTGCATCTGTTTTTGCATCACCGTCGTTCTCCATTCATCCACTCTGGGTAATGCTCATGCCATCCAGACGGACGTCGCTCACAGGAGCCTTTCGACGAACTTTGGGAGGAAGGGGAGCTGGAGACACTGAAGCAGGACGTCCGACCTTCTTGTTGATAGTGACAAGGGCATCTCCAATCATTCCCTGGAACACGCTCAGCTTCATGGGTGCTTTTTCCCTGAGCAGTTTGACATGGCGCTTATACCACAACCAGCTGTTGACAACGGCGAGGGCCAGGGTGTGGTAAAAGATGTACATGTACCATCTCCTGGACTTGATGGGGAACTTATAGAGTGCCGTCAGGGAGTCCAGGAGATCTACCCCGCCCATGAACTTGTTGTACTCAGAGATGATGGCAGGGCGGTCGATGGCAATTTTCAATGGAACAGAAAACAACAAAATAAACATCAATAACGAAACTCAGATAAACAATGCACAATGAAAGATGAAAATTAACTTAAAATGATCGATTTTAAACTATTTAACAGACAAAAAAACCATTGTATAAATAAATAAATACACAAATGAATAATAAGATAAAGATAATGTTGCTTATAGCCCAGCCGACCGCAAAGGGCCACATCAGGGCTGTCACCACGTTAAAATGAATAATAGGATTTAAAAAGAGAAAACAAATAACAAGGCTAAACCGAAGGAGATTTCATCAGAGACAAAAGAAATCAAAGAACTCAAGGGAATTCAAACAAACAAATCACAAATAGTTACAATGCTTGTTTATATTTTGAAAATGTTCACATATATTTTATAGATTGCTAACACAAGAGACACATTTAATTATTAGTTTCACGTTTAAAAAGTTGGCAAAATTTGGAACAGAAAGTCACACATAAAACATCGTTTTCTTTGCGACTTTTCACCTAACGCCTGTTGTGCCAGATATGGAACACACACAACGAGTTACCTCCCTTGAAATTTCATGAAAGACCGAATGTACCATTTATGGCACAACAACTTCAAGCTATCATTACAGGAATGGAAACACTAAACACACACCCTCTCTACTCGGTTCCCCTCCCCAGACACTTGAGTGACAAGATAAACACACCAGGACTGGTGGCAGTACTCACATGTTGATTTAGTGAGGGGTGAAAGTTGACTCCAAGGAACGACGTGCTGAGCTGGCAGAGGTAAGTGATAACAGGAAGCGGTCTGGAATTCCAACTGTGAGCTAGCGTGTGGTACAATGGTGCTAGAGAGGCTGGACATTCCATGCTGTTGCTTAAATTTAGTTTACTGTACTCCGACAGTAACGTCGGCTTTGTGGTGAGCGCTCGCAGTCTGTGTACCAGATATGACCCATCCGGCGCTAGAGGGTTAATGACACAAGTCATGGTGGATCATGTGATTGGTGTGATGTGGTGCGGTATCTGACGAAATCAACAGTTCATTTGTTCCTTTACCTATCTCCCCAGCCAGCCACCCTTCACCCTTTATCCATGGACTCACTGTGTGGGGGTTCTGGCTGTTGCAGGGAGTCCTCCGCCATCTACATCTGTCAGCATCTGCTGGAGGAAGGGCTCACCTCAACATCTACGACCCCAAGGTCAAGAAAGAACAGATTCTCAGGTCAGAGGTCACAGTGGGCTGTGTGAAGATGTGGGCATTCCTATGCGTGTGTGTGTCTATATGTATGCTCACATGCATGCATGCGTGTGTGTATGTATGTGTGTGTGTATATGTGTGTGTGTGAGCGCATGCGTGTGTGTGCATGTGTGTATGTGCATACATGGGTGTGTGTCCATGCGCACGCTTGTTTGTGTGTGTGTGTGGTTGTGTGTGTGTGTGTGTGCATGCCTGGGTGGGTGTCCATGCGTACGCTTGTTTTTTGTGTGTGTGTGTGGTTTTGTGTGGTTTGTGTGTGTGTGTGTGTGTGTATGTGTGTGTGTGTGAGCTCATGAATATATATGTATATGTATATGAGGCATGTCTCCCCATTCCCTGTCCAAGCTGTCACCGATGAACAACAATACATATATATAGATAGAAAGATAAATATGTAAATATAGATATATATATATATACATAGAGATGTATATATGTGTGTATATGTGCATGAATGTGCATCAGTACGTTCCTGCACTGATATGTATGCAGGCTTCAGTGAATACTTCTCATTGTTGGCGAAATTCCAGTATGTTTTCAGAAAATTGTTTATAGAATTGTGTGTGTGTGTGTGTGTGTGTGTGTGTGTGTGTGTGTGTGTGTGTGTGTGTGTGTGTACTTGTCTGTGTTTCAACCTATTTTGAGAGTTGACTTCAGGGAGATGAGGTTGTGGTATGGCCTTTTGTGTCTGTCAAGTGGGCTGTAAGCAACACGAACTGAAATGAAGTGTCTGTGTGTTCCCAGGGACTTGGTGTGTCCTGGAATCACCGACTCCCCAGAGAAAGGTACGGTCACCAGTGATCGTGACTGTTGATGCTGGTCTGTCTGGAATTTTTGTTTGTTTCTTTGTTTTTATGACTCGGGGTATGTTTGGAGTTGAACCTGTGTGTGTGTGTGTGTGCGTGTTTTCAGCAAGAGAGGAGCCAGTATCTCTATGTCCTGATGCTTACACTGCTGTTATGTTGTTGTTTTTTTGTCAGTGAGAGAGCTGGTCAGTATATATTCTAATGCTTACACTCCTGTGATGTTTGTTGGGTTTTTTTTCAGTGTGATGGCTGGTCACCATGTCTGTGTACTTACACAGATGCGTGTGTTTGTGTGTGTGTGTTTGTAACTTTTTTTGTTGTTTTTTTAAGTGAGAGAGTTGGTCACTATATGTGTGTATGCTTACACAGCTGTGTGTGTGTGTGTGTGTGTGTGTGTGTGCGCGTGCGCGCGCACATGATGTTTAGTGAGAGAGCTGGTCACTAAATGTCCATACGCTTACACAGCTGTGACTTTTGTTTTTTCAGTGAGAGACCTGGTCTCTCTATGTCATGACCTTTACACTACTGTGACTTTTTGTTTGTTTTTTTTCAGTGGGATAGTTGGTCTTTATATGTCTTGATGCTTATACTCCTGTGATGGTTTTTGTTGTTGTTTTTTCAGTGTGATAGCTAGTCTCTATTGTCATGATGCTTAAACTCCTGTGACGGTTTTTTGTTGTTGTTGTTTTTTCAGTGTGATAGCTAGTCTCTATTGTCATGATGCTTAAACTCCTGTGACGGTTTTTGTTGTTGTTGTTTTTTCAGTGTGATCATTGGTCTCTGTATGTCATGACGTTAACACCTGTGACAGTTTTTGTTGTTGTTGTTTTTTCAGTGTGATCATTGGTCTCTGTATGTCATGATGTTAACACACCTGTGACAGTTTTTGTTGTTGTTTTTTCAGTGTGATCATTGGTCTCTGTATGTCATGACGTTAACACACCTGTGACAGTTTTTGTTGTTGTTTTTTCAGTGTGATAGCTAGTCTCTATTGTCATGATGCTTACACTCATGTGACCTTTTTTTTTTCAGTGAGAGAGCTGGTCAGTATATGTCCAGACGCTTACACAGCTGCCGCCAACAGTCATGCTCTGGTCATCTGCACTGAGTGGGACGAGTTTGCCGTAAGTGGACGTACCTTTTTTCCCCTCCCTCCAAACAACTTCAGTTATTTATCAGGGAGTCTGGTGAAAGAGGACAAGAGAAACATTGCTCATGCCAGTCCATGTATGTAGTCAGCAAGCATGTCCGGATATTAGTCAGAACTGGAACCTCATGACAGGTGAAAATACGAAAACTGACAACCATGGTACGCTTTCACTGGCCCATTATTCAACAGCTGTACCCAACGTGACATAAAACCTTAGAAAGAAGCTTGAACAAATTTCAGCCATCTTCAGGCTTCGAACAGGACACTGCCAGCTCCTCTCCCATCTCTCACGTCTCAGACTCTCTCATACTGATCAGTGCCCTTGTGGTACAGGCTCCCAAACTCCCACCCACATCTTACAGTCCTGCTCCTCCTTTGAAGCCTTGAGAAGCCAGACATGGCCCAGTCTGGTTTGAGGTCCAGGAGAAGCTGTGATGCATAGGTTGTGCATTTTTCTCTTTTTGAAGCTCCAGTTCACTCCTCGCATTTTCAGTGCTCGTGAGACATTTTTTCTCTAAAATTCTGCATCAAGCCTTCGATCATGGTTGTGATGAATGCGTTTACTTTGAGAAAAAAAAGTGATATCAGATGCTAGTGTCATAGACTGTTGGTGAATTTCGGTGAATTTCTAATACAGCATGATGTGATCAAGCAACCCAGAAAGCCACATCATTGCAGTTTTGTATTATGTGTGTGGGTGTTGGTGTGTGTGTGTGTGTGTGTGTGTGTGTGTGTGTGTGATTGTTTTTTATTATGAGCAGTTTGGCCTTATAGTAAGTAGATGAAATACATGGTGCCAGAAATTAATTGTAGTAATTAGTGCGCCACTCAGGAGACTCGTACAAAGAGAAAGAGAACTGATTATGTGATTCTGTTAGTGTGGTGTCTGTGATACAACTAGCAGCACGTATGACCAGCTTAAGATTTTGTCTTATTCATTCATTGCATGCATTAACATAATCCTCTCCCTTACCCCCCAACAGAACTTGGACTACAAGGACATCTACCTGAAAATGCTGAAGCCTGCCTTCATCTTCGATGGTCGCCTCATCCTGGACCACAGTGCCTTGCAAGAGATCGGCTTCAACGTGGAGGTCATTGGCAAGCGCCTGTCCCGCGACATCAATCGAGTGGTTCGGACACCCGCCGCCGGCACCCAGTAAAACCCAGGGGGCCCTTTCCATGAAGAGTTCCGCCACTTCAAGCAGCATACTACAGGGATCTATGGCTGCACTTTTCCCATTGGCTGTGGGTGTTGAATTGGGCAGTTTCAGCCAATCGAAAAACAGCGCAGCTGAGTTGTTTTTGCTGTTTATGTTGGTGTCGATTCTTTCACTATAAAACCAGTGGGATTTGGGTTGTCAGGTTTTTTTTTTTGTTTTTTTTTCCCCAGCTGCATCTTGATCATATTGCATACTCTGAAACTGTTGAAAGAGGGTCCCTGATATGGCTGTGTATGTTTTTTGTTTCTTTGGTGATTTAGAATGGTGGAGGCAGTTACAGTAGTTGGATTTTATTTTTTCTCAGTTTACACATGTATGTATGCTAGGATTTTTTTTTCCTTGCACATTCTCAGTTCCAATGCTTTTGATAAGAATTTTTAAAAGTCAAAAATTGGTGTTGACACAGGGAATTTAGACTTCAGCTTTGTTGTCTGGTATCAGTTGGTATTATCTTTTTGTGTTTTGTCGTGTGTTTTTTTCTAGCACACACACACACACACACACACACACACACACACACACACACACACACACACACACACACACACATGCAGACACACACACACACACACACGCATACATACACACAAATTCAGTTGTGCTTATACACACTCACATGTACATTGTACTCACATTCATTTTCACACTGGCACAACATCTCTCTCTCTCTCTCTCTCTCTCTCTCTCCTCTCTCTCCTCTCTCTCTCTCTCTCTCATTATCATGTCATTATAAGGAAACAGAAATGTACTAAAGTATAATGAAGGTCTTAGGGTGTGTTTTTTTTGTATGGTGAAACAGACATGATTTGTGAGACTTGGAAATATGATTATCGGTATTCTTTATTGTGATGTTGAATGCCAGCTGCATTATTTTTTCTTGTTTATTATTTTGAATGTTCTTGTAACATATTTATCATTGCCCCCTATCCTGCCCCTGTCTCCTCTCTCTGAAGAAAAAGTGTTCATATTCATGGATGAATCATGTAGGCTGGAATACAATTTCAGTTGTATGTTTATGCCAGACGCATTTACTATGGTATGACCATCTTATTTTGAAAAAGGAAAAAAAGGATAACGTTAACATTGTTGTTCTTCTCAATCATGTCACCAGATTTTACTACTTCATGTTGCTCATGTTTTTGTTGATGTTGTTTGTGGTCCTGTTCAGGGGGAAATTCTTTTTAAGGGTTTGCAGAAGTTGAGCTATTTTCAAAATTGGAAAAGAGATCATTGAGAAAAAAAGTTTTTTTATAAAGGCAGAAGTCCGAACAGATAAAGCCATATTTCATTTGATTGTGAATCGGGGTGATATACATGTCGGAAATCAGTGTAATGAAGTATCTGAGGCACAGCAATAAGGCTTGGGCACTGAGGAGGGGATGGAGATGAAGAAATATATGCATTTTAACTACCATGTTTGTCTGCTTGTTTTTTTTGTTTGTTTTTTTGGCGGGAGGGGGTGGGGTTGGTTTTTTTTTTTCCTTTGTATTACATGTACCAAACTATCAAATTAATATTTTACAGTTTCCAGATAAACTCATGAAACTAGGGTAGGGTTTTTGTTTTGTTTGTTTGTTTGTTTGTTTTTGTCTGTTAAAAGAATCATAACCCCCCCCCCCCCCCCCCCCCCCCAAACCGACGAGTCCAAGTCCACACCGCATTTTGTAGCAAAATCTATCAGTGGATGTTGTTTTATGAGCATGTTTCTGTGTGCATGTGTGTGTGTGTGTTCTTCATGCATATGAGTAACCATTTGTGGTAATTCACACACTCTGGGAAGATCTGAACATTGTCGCTAGCTCTTAACATCTAGGTCATCTAAGTAATTACCATGAGTGTTTGAATCAGTTTCAAACTGGTCTCTGTGGTCTGTACTGATGTCCAAGTCCTCATTGTCTATTTAGCAGTGTTTTGGCTGTTCAGTCATCCACAGTCCTGTTACAGAGACTGTCCTCTGTTGCTGTCACCTTCAGTTTTTGCCAGTCACATTCAACGCAAGCTGAAAAGGAACAAGCTGAAAAGGAAATATGACTGCTGCAGGAACTAAAGCTACCAGTTCAAAACATTATGTCTGAATGCTGAACCCTTCCCAAACAGCTTCAGTGGAAACAAAACATGGAGTCACTTTTGAGGGTAGCAAAGGGGAAATAGGGTGGATTCAGGCAGATTTGTAGTCAACTGGTTAACTAGGGGTCAGTTGTAAGGGGTGTGTTTGTATGTTACACAGTTTTGTGTTTATGATGCAGAGCAATATGGAAAACGTGTATGCACAAACTCCTTCAGTGACTTGTGTAATGTTCATACTGTATAATTGAACCTATCACGTGAATGTTGCACAGATTTTGTGAGGATTTCTTCTGAATTAGTCTTTTCTGTTTGTTGATATGATGTTCATTTGTTCGCTGCTTACAGCCCTGATGTGGCCCTCTGCGGTCGGCTGGGCTATAAGCAACATTATCTTATCTGTTCGCTGCTTATCTTTTGGCTGTGTTGTCTTTGTTCTCCTTTATTCTTGTCCTTCAAAGAAAGCAAAGAAACAGACGAATGATTTACTAATTTTTATCTTTTGATTTTTGTTTCATAGTTGTTTTTTTCCCTGGTCACGCTGTGGTCTCATAAAAAGGGGCCTGGCATTGAAATTGTTGGTGACCTCAAATGTGTGATATGACGTGCGTCTGAAAGTAGAAACAAAGCGGTCACACAGAGTGCAAAGCACAGGGTCGGAGGTCATGATCCAGCAGGTTGATTGGCTTTCATGTTTAAATGGAAAGGATCCATGTTAGGAACAGTTTTTTTCAAAATGTGATAATATGAACAGTGTATACAGGCGGACAGTGTATGGTTTAAAAAAAAAACCAGGGACCCACCCACTGCTCTATCACCATCCTCCCCACCCCCCACATCCACCCCCCCCACAATTACACCTCTCCCCCTCCCCCCCCTTTTTTTTTTTCCCTGAAGTGGAGTCATCGTGTCCAGAGTAGCATCGTGTGTGGGCAGCTGGTTTCTGCCGTTGTTCAACTCGTGGAACAATGTCGTTTTTCTAGTAGATGCGAGGATGGTTTTCATGTGTTACATTTTTGATGGACTTGGAAGATCAGGGTCAGCTGAGATTTTTGCATGTTTGGATTATAGAAGAGATCTTTAGTCTCGTTTCTTATGAATGCCCACTTCCTTTGTCATGAGAAATCTCTTTTTTATGTTCACACAGACACAGACACACACGCACGCACGCACGCACGCACGCGCACACACACACACACACACACACACACACACACACACACACACACACACACACACACACACACACACACACAGATTCGAGCAGTAAATGTACATCACATGCAGCTGACATGTTCTGTTTTTCAACAGAGAGTATTTAGATCTCGATTTGTGCATATACATACAGTCACAGGGCCAGGAAAATCTGATACTGCGGTCACAGGCATGTTAGAGAGTTCATGCACACAAGACTCCTGGTAACGGTTTCAGACGTGGGAGGCTGGAGGGATAGCAGGGGAATCTGAAATCCGTGGACAGACTGTGCGCTGCAAGGGCCGTTCTGAAGCGCATTTCTTACTGTGTCTGACAGAGACCCGCTAAACAACCTGATGCTTATGATAATGAGTGTGTCATGACCTTTCTCTCATTCTGTTCTGTTCTGCGGGCGTTTTTCCGAAACACAGCTTCAGTGGAAGGAAGCATCATTTTTGAAATGCACTAATGACATGAGGTGGTTCGTATGTGATGTGATTTCTGCTGATTTGGGAATCACTACTCTCTGGAGCTCAAAAAGAAAAGTAAAAAAGAGAAAAATTGTTAAATTTAAGGACCAAAAATCAAGTGTAATCACTGTGTTGGTTTATATCTACATTTGTGTGTCATGTTTGTTTTACGTCGTAATTAATCATATTTCAAAACCTCTTTTTGTTTCTCTTTTTGTTGGTTCCATGGTCTTATTGTTGAGTGTTGATGGCACAAAGTTGTCAATGGCAGGAACATGCTGCTTTTTGCGGCTTAGCAGGAAGGGGATAGGGGGGAGGGGGAGTGAATATGCATTTACTGGAGTTTTACAGCGTGCTCTTTGAAAACGTTTAAAGATTTTATTTTTTTTATCAGAAGATAGCGGCATGTTGTTGTTTCTGTACTTAATGTTGCCTGTGATTATCATAGTTGATTATGTGGTGTGTTTTTTTCCAATTTAAGAAGATGTTCAAGATTGGTATGCTTTCTGTGTGTGTTTTTTTTTTCTTTCAATTTAACGAGATGTTCAAAATATGTATGCTTTCTTTTAAAACACAAAAATAATGTATCTGCATTTATCGGTTGGCTGGATTCTGATTGTTTGGAGAGGGGGGGGGGGGGGGGGGGGGGGGGGGGGGGGGGGGGGGGGGGGGGGGGGCTATTTTGATCTGCACTTGATGACTTTGATTTCCTAGTTATGTTGATTGGATCTGATGACAGGAATGGTGTGTCGTCTCTGTGGATTGGATCTGATGACAGGAATGGTGTGTCTGTGTGGATTGGATCTGATGACAGGAATGGTGTGTCTGTGTGGATTGGATCTGATGACAGGAATGGTGTGTCTGTGTGAATTGGATCTGATGACAGGAATGGTGTGTCTGTGTGGATTGGATCTGATGACAGGAATGGTGTGTCTGTGTGGATTGGATCTGATGACAGGAATGGTGTGTCTGTGTGGATTGGATCTGATGACAGGAATGGTGTGTCTGTGTGGATTGGATCTGATGACAGGAATGGTGTGTCTGTGTGGATTGGATCTGATGACAGGAATGGTGTGTCTGTGTGGATTGGATCTGATGACAGGAATGGTGTGTCTGTGTGGATTGGATCTGATGACAGGAATGGTGTGTCTGTGTGGATTGGATCTGATGACATGAGTGATGTGTCTGTGTGTGGGGCCACAGTTGATGTTACTGATCCTTCTTTACTGCTGCGCTTTGGAGTCACTGGTCTGGTTTTTTCTTCTTTTTTTTTTCCAGTTGTCATCGGCATTTGATGTTTTCGGGTCCCTTATTTGTTTGGTGTCTGATGTCTTTAGTCCTTTGACACTTGAGGTCTTTGGCCCATTTTGTTGTTGTGGTGGTTGTTGATGTCTTTGGCCCGTTTTGTTGTTGTTGTTGTGGTTATTGTCTTTGGCCCATTTTGTTGTGGTGGTGATGGTGGTTAATGTCTTTGGCCCATTTTGTTATTGTTGTGGTTAATGTATTTGATCCCTTGTTATTTCATATCCTGAGTATCTCCTTTTTTTGGTGTGCTGTGACTGATGCTTTTGTTTCCTCGTGTCTTTTGTTGTCGTCTTTTTGTTCTGTGTTAATGTTTTTTTTTATGTTTTCAGTTCCTGTTTTGTGGTAAGAAAAAGAAGTATGGGGAAATGAGACGTAACATACATTTGATGTTTAGTGGTGCCTTCTTTTGTACCGTGTTGGACGTCTTGGGTCCCTCTTGTTTCTTTTTTTTGTTTGTTTCTTTTTGTTGTTGATGTCATTGGTCCTTTTGTTCTGCGCTTCACATCACTGTTCCTTTTTTTGTTTTTGTTTTTTTGTTCTGTTTGGTGGATTTTGTTAATTACTTTTGTTGTTGTTGTAATTTTGATGTCATTGGTCCCTCTTTTTGCGCTTTTTGATGTAGTATTCAGTTCGTTTTGTTGTTGGTTTGGGGATTTTCATTTGTGCTGAATGTTTTGGGTTACTGTTTTAGTTGTTGTTGTGTTCTCTTTCATTGAACTGGTTCTTCTTTTTGTTTCATGTTTTGATGTCGTTTGTTGTTTCCTTCTTGTATTTGATATCTATGACCATTTTCTTCTGGATTGTCATTTAGCTTATAGTGGTCTACATGTGGTGTCCTCCATCCCCTCTTTGTCTTCCGCGCTGTAATGTCTCTTTCTGTATCTGTGCTTTCTTCTGTCGCATGATTGATTTGAATCCATGGCTGGTCGGGGAAATCCAACGATTCCACGTGGCATTTTGATCGTGTTTAATCCACAGAGTCGGGGCACAAGCAGTGTTTTCAACAGCGTGAAGGGCATGTGTGCGTGCACACATGCCTAGTGTATCTTTTTGTTGTTGTTGTTGTTGACAGTATTTGAATTATTGGCATCCATTGGAATGTAGATGCTCTAAGCCATGTTTCTGGGAGGCATTCTGATTCAAAATGCACCATCTTGCACACGCACGCATGCACACGAACACACATGCGAACTTTGCAATGACTGATTAGGTTGAACCTAAATGAACTTGTGGTGTGAACATTTAGTACATGTGCTTCAGATGTTCTGGTTATGTAAACTGTAACAACTGCATTCAGTGGATCTCTCCGATTAGTAAGTGAGCGGGCCCTTACCCTCCTCCACACTTCCCACCTACACATATTTGATTGAGTGGAAAATGACATACTTCAAACAAGGAGCACTGATTCAGTGCTTGAAGACGCCAACGGGTTGGTTCCTTTCTCTTCAAGTTAAGTAATGAAATTGACTGTTAGTAGCCTGCTAACTGGTATGATATGACGTAGGAAGGACAGTATATGTATGCTGACACCACTGGTTAAAAATTATCCAGGAAATTCAGTCGTGTTTATTTTTAGAAGACCGTCGCTATCATTCTCAGGACGTGTCCTGAGTGACAGATCGCTTGCTGCGAGTATTTTCGCCCCACATCGCCAAGTGGTAAGTCGGGCGCCGTGATCATTCTCGCGGCGTGTTGCGAAAAATTTAACCAGACTTTGTCAAAATATGAAGTGTGATCCGAGGGCGAAGTCATTGAATTTTTGGACAGATCTGGATCAAGCACAGGATCCACGATTGCTTAGCAAGATGGAGAAGTTCATGGGGAGTTAACTGCTTTGGTCTTTAACTGCTTTGGTCTTTACCAGCTATTCCCTCCCTTGGCAGAAGAAAGTGGATCTGGTATCAATTTACACTCTGGATAACATTACTAAGATGGCAGGCTTTCCACTGTACTAGAACAATATCAGGTTAGTTAGGAACTGATGAATCTTTACAGAGTAATATATTTTCATGGAAATTATAAAACTCAGTGGTGGTATAAATGTTGACTTTTTTGGTTCGTTTGCTTGTTCTAAAGGGGGAAAAAATGTTATGGGAATAACTTTTTCAGTCTGTACTAACAGTCACTTCCCGTGATGGAAAAAGATTTTTGTTTTTACTCATGAACTGACTCAAGGGATTTGCTGGACCTTGCCCGAGGTCTACGCTCTCCTGAACACCCATGTAATTTTCCTATGATTTATTTTTTGTTTTTAAATAGACTTACATTGTACAGCTTGCACGACAATTATCACTGAATCGTCTTTGTTTTGTTGTTTGCTTTTGATAGAAATACTATGCACAATGTCACATCAGTTTTTTGCCATCTTTTTCACAGCATGTTTCACATTTCTTCTGCAGCCTGTTTGAATGTAGTGAAAACCACGTTGTTGGATTCAGATTCATGTTTGGATCGTGAGAACGGGGTTCGTTTCATCATGAGTGAAATGACATCGATACTCTTGATGTTCATTTGTAGATTGTTCAATTCTTTCAGTTCACTGCGTGTGGATCATGTGGGACTGACTCGCAGAGGGTGCTTTTTTTTTTTTTTCCCTCCATTGGATTGAATCGTACTGCAAATCATTCATGGATTGCATAATGAAACTGTGTCAGACTCGTCAAATTATTAAGCAACATTAACAATGACACAGATGACGTGTCTTGTACTGCTGACTTTTCTCAGCGATGGTCGTCTTGACTGCGATGGCAGTCACCAGCTGCCTCTGGTTCTTTTCGCTCTTTTCCCCCTAATGCCCTGCCCTTCTTGTTCACTTCAACCACATCGTCAGCTTTCCATCCTGAGCCTCTAGATCAAGAGTGGAAGCGAAGTGTGCCTCTGTATCAAATGAGTGTGTTATAATGTCAGATAAAAAGACTGAAACCACACAGTCATCAAGTTTCATCCACGTAGTGGACACTTCTCTGAAAGCATTGCTCAAATTTCCTGCCCAACACTGCAGGTGTCTGTATCTCTTGGGCCTGGTGTATGCTAGGATGTGTTATGACAGGAAGCTTGGAGTACAGTGCTGACATGTTTTTCTGACCAGTATGGAAGTCCATGGCATCTTCTTCATCATTCTCAGCCTTGTTTACCATTTGATGTAAAAGTCACAAACACGGTGGCCCTTAATGCCCTGCTTTTCGTGGTGACCTCAGTTTAAAGTTCCTCTCCGCATTCTTTCTTGTTGTAAGTGTGAGTCAGTCAGTCAGTATACCAAGTTCATCACGACTGTCATTGTAGGATTTCAGCGACAGGCTCAGAAGGGGAGGACACTCATTCCTGTTTCCTCCATGATGAAAGAGTTAAGTGTTGTCGATTTGGGGGCTTAGTAGTCCTGTGTATGTGGGATCAGAACAGGCGCCACTCACCACACCAAAGTGATTCGGCTGCAGTGCAGCGTCTCCTCTGGTCAAAGGCCTTTGGGATAGCTCCCTGCCAGAGTCAGTGGCGGGATTGAGACAGGGGCAATGAGGGTGTGACCATGTGCGGTGAGTCAGAAAGAGAGGAATGGGGACAGCACCAGTGGGGGTAGGAGGGGTGTGGATGGGGGGAAGGGGTATGGGAGATTAGACAGCAAAAGAGAAAAAAGGTATGTTAATGATTTATCTTTGCTTCTTATCTGCAAGGGCACGATAATCATCAACTCTGCCAAGAATATAATTCTCAACCATCTTAGGGTCTCTCTTCAAGATCTGTCTGTCCATTTATGATAAAGCTCATACTTGGTCGTGTGTGCATCTGTAGCTGTTGTTTCTTTCTCTTTTTTTTGTGGTTTTTTTGTTCAATACATTCTGTTCAGAGAGGGTGAGCCAGATAAATAATCAGGTCATTGATGATAGGCAAGCACACCATGCTTTCTGTCTTTCTATAGCTTATCTTTCTGTGTTGGTATTATTATTAGTATAGTCCTGCACCACACTTGGCTGAGGTCCTTTCAAACACCCCAGGAGACCGTTATTTTCAGCACTTGGTCAAGACTCCCTGGTGATCTCATTTCTGGCAGTTTTCTGCTTCGATGCCAGACAATCATTGCATTTCAGTTTCTGCCACAGGTCTCTTGGAAACACAAGAGTAGGACTTTCATCATTTATATACAGTTCAAATTTCTCACCGTTGTGATGTTGTTATTATTCATAACATAGTAGAGTTAAGGATTGCAGTGATTTATAATGTTGCTCTACCTCAGGGCTCACTAAAACCATCCTCAACGTAGGTGTAGGACTTTCATCGTATATACTGTTCAGATTTCTCATTTTTAATGATATTATTGTTCATTACACAGCAGAGTTAGGGACTGCAATAATTTGTAATGTTGGTGTTTTGACAGGCTTTTTTAAAAGATCATTTTCGGTCACACTGGAGAATCATTGATGACAGAAGAATTTGAAGGTTATTAAGGTTGTGTTAGCCAGCCATGGGCGTGTGGGTGTGTTTGCATGCGCATTATGTGAATTCATTATATTAACAGTAAATATTTGCCTTTATGAAGACAGTGTGTCTAGAGTAACATTTAAAAATGTAATCTTTAAACTGTTATGAAAGTGTCACATTTTGATGCACATTTAAATGAAGATATTTATGTTTTGAAGACTTCAGAAGAGAAGAGTAACACACATAAGACCAGTCTAACAATGTGGTCGTCTAGCCAAACAATGGGACCAAGCAACATTCTCACTTTCTGTTGGAAGTAGAATAGACTATTCTGCGCATGTGTCAATGTGCATGCATGCGCGTGCGTATACTAGCATCTCAAGGAAACGACTTGATATTCTAGGCTTCATGTACATGCTCTTTAAACCTGTTTTCAAAATCCATGTTGTTGGTGTGTTTTTTCCCCTTGAACAAATCGTGAAAGTTTGAATTTGAATTTTCATAAGAGCTGTGCCTTACATCATTACATCATCATTCATCACAAATTTTTAGAGCAAACTGCTGAAAGGCTTTACTCCACCCCCACCCCCCTCCCCTTATCACCCTCCTCCTTTCAACACCTTCCATTTAACGCTTCTTACCCTCGGCAGGGTTTTTTTTTTTCATTTTTTAATTTTTATTTCCTTGTGATGAGGAACGCATACATGTAATGTGAAAGATGTTGGCATGTGCATTGTGGGTGCAATAACAACTACAAGGTATTTCATTGTACACAATCGTGAGGTCCTGTGGATGAAATCATTGATTAAAAGCACTGACACAGTCCTTCCTTACTGGCTGGGTGTGTGTGTATGCGTTAAACAAGAAGTGGGTGTTTGTTCAAGTCCAAACATGTTACCAGTTCTGATCGCCAATAGTTGAAACCAATCTTAACTGGGGTTGTTTTTTTTAATGATCACACATTTGCAAACACCGGAGTTTTTTTTTTTTATTATCTTAAGATTTTTTTTTTGAATAAAGACACAAAGATTGTCTCTTCTAACCAACAGGGGTATGAATGGAGAACATTCTAAACTTGGAGATAAAAAAAAATTTATTAAAAATTTTTTTTTTTAATCACTGATCAGAATATAAACACTTTGCGTTATTTTTTCAGTGTTGGGAGGGAGAGAGAGAGAGTGTGTGCGTTGGGGAGGGGTGGGGAGGAGTGAGGATATAAAGATGTTGAGGTATGTTTTTTGTTTTTTTTTCAGTGTTCGGAGGGAGAGAGAGTGTGTGTATGTGTTAAGGAGGGGGGGGGGGGGGAGAGGTGGGAATATAAAGGTGTTGAGATATGTCTATTTTTTTCAGTGTTGGGAGGGAGAGAGAGAGAGAGGGGGGGGGGGGGTGATGGTGATGTAAAGATCTTCAGATATGTCTGTGATGAAATATCTAGTTGACGACTCTTCATAAGGCCTAGATATAACATAAGCTTTGTTTTTGTTTGTTTTTTGCATTAGTGGCACTGAACATTTTAAAATCAGCGTTTCTGCTCAACATGTTTTTCCACAAACACACACACGTACACTAGTACCTCTTCACTTTGATCAGAACTGGCCCTCCACAACACTCCTACTCCCTGTCCAGCAAGACCAACTGCACTACTGCCTGATGCAAATGAATTTCTGCTGCATACAGCAAACCCTCAGCCAATACAATCCCATTCAACAACACGTACATAAATAAACTTTTATTGGTTTTCTTTTCTGCGAGAAAATAACAGGGTTGTCACATTACACGGTTAACCAGCAGAGAGATGCAGCTGCAAAATCAGTTTGCCTCGAGCATGCAGTACTTGAGCGTTAACAAGTGTGCATGCCTCCACGTACGCTTACGCATATGGTGAGCACATGGAGCCTTATGTTGTTAGCCATACAGACACGGTGCTCAAAACCTATGTTCACCTTTGTTACGTACATGAATTTTACTATAAATTTCATGTTAGTTTCCTCCAGTTTCCCTGACATGCGTGACCCAATCAGCCCCTTTTTCCCCATCTTCCACACCCTTTGGTTAGAACTCAGAGATTCACCGTTGGTGACCAGGTCGCCACACCCCAGTGTCTTCAGGGGTGGTCTGAACATGACAGCAGCATGCGTACGATTTCTTTTATTGAAAGAAAAAGAATCCTGTCACCCACCCCTCTGGCATATGATGGCTTAAGTTCAAAGAAGAATGGAAAGGGATTTAACAGACATGCAGGGCTGGTTGGTTGGTTCCAACTCTTTGACTGCCAACCACAAATACATCTATTCAGTAAAATGCTTAAGCGCTTGCCAAGGATGTATATGTATGTACATATAGATAGAATTAGATATGTTGGCATCGTTTAATGCTAAGCATAATAATGGCATCAGATGAGAGATCGATCAAAACCTGAAGTGCTCTCCAGAGCTGCATGAACGACGGCACTAGCCAGACTAAGACCCATCTGGAAAAACAGAAACATCACAATCAGTTCCAAGATCAGTCTGATGCACTCCCTTGTCATTGCCGTATCTCTCTATGCCTGTGAGACATGGACTCTTGACAGTTGAACTTGAGAGAGATGGCATTAGAGATGAAAATGCTCCCACAAGATCATTGGCATCTTCTACAAAGACCACATCAGCAACTTGGAGGTCCAGACCAGAGTAAGGCAAGCCATTGGACCATACGGAGACCTGTTGTCCACAATGAAAAGAAGAAAAATGAGATGGTATGGTCATGTATCAAGATCTACAGGACTTGCCCAAACCATTCTGCAAGGAACAGTGCGAGGAGGCAGAAGGAGAGGAAGACAGAGAAAGAGATAGTAGGACATCATCGGTGAATGGACTGGCCTCACACTCAGCAACTGCCTAAGAGCTTTGGAGAAACCGGGGCGAGTGAAGGAAGTTGGTTGCAAAGTTTTCTGTAGCATCCAAATGGTCTTCAAGACTTGGGGATAGGTGAAGCTGAAGATGAATCTACACAAATAGTCCCAAGTGCTTACAAAGTTCATAGCACATGGGCACGCGCACATGCACGCACGCTCGCAAGCATGTAACTATATGCATAAACATAGGGACTTCCGCACATTCCTTACCCCCATTACCCCACATGCACACACACACACACTAATGCACACACACATGCACGCACACAGTGACCAATCTGGTTCATTACTAACCAGAGTGTTAAATACACTTAAAACTGTCATAAATGCAGTCGGTTCATTTTATGGGCTATGCATAACTTTCTTACAATAGCTTACATGCTAGAATTTTTTTTGTTTAATTACCCTCTGCAGGCCAAAATACCTTAGCAAACCGAGAACCACGACCACATGAATACATGGCTGTGAAGGGGTTAAGTACATGTGTTCAAACACAGGATTGGGGTTCTAAAAGTCTTCTCTGCAGGACTGGCTGGGAGGGACCAGGGTCTGCACAGACATCCACTCTGAAGAGAACACCATCTTTGATCTGGCTGTCCGCAGCGTGGATCGAACCCAGGACACCTAGATGAAGAGAACAAGGCTTTCACTACAAGGCCAGCCAGGCCCCAAGATCGGTGGGATGGGGGGGGGGGGGGGGGGGGGGGAAGCAACCAAGCTGCTTCAGAGTCAAGAAAGTACATGGAGTATGGAGATCAAAATGATACATATGTTTTGGCTTAAGGCTGTGTCAGACCAACTGATATAAGCTAGAACACCGAGGCTACATCCAAATGTTATGCTGTGTCCGACCAATTGACTAGGCTAGAACACCAAGGCTACATCAAAATGTTATGCTGTGTCTGACCAATTGACTAGGCTAGAACACCAAGGCTACATCAAAATGTTGTTATGCTTTGCATAGTTATGCGGGAATCGTCTTCAGTCATGACAAGCTCTTAGCATAACATTATCAATCTCCAAAATCCCTTGAAGTTGGAGTGTGGCTGCCCACATGGCGGGGTAAACATAAACGGTCACACACATAATGTTCTCATCCCCAGCTGATGCATTTGTACCATAGTGTTAAAGTAATTCAACTGTTTGGATGATCCCTGGAGTCTTTTAGCCAGGGTACGACAACAACAACAACAAAACGAAACAAGAATTTGCCAGACTAACATGACATTAAGAAAAAAAGTCTTGTTTTTCAATTTTGGGCATGTGTAACATCAAGAGTCGAATCAAGATTCTCTCACTGTCAAACTGGTCTTACACTGTCTCTGCTATGACATTACCTTTGACCTCTGTCCTTGATATTCAAACACTCCGATTCACTTGCTCAAGTTTTCAATAGAAAAGTGGAGGGACAGAGGTGATGAACACTGCGCATACACATCCCAATGTTCTCTGTGCAAACACTGACTACTGGTACAAACATTTTCTTTCAGCCTATTGCACAGCAGTCCTTCAATTTGCAGACCTAGTTCTGCACTGCAGTGTCGCTGGCCCGTCACAAACTGCAACAAAGAAAGCTACGGAGACAGGAGAAGTTGACAGAGTTACATCGCAGAGAAGCAGATGAGAGAAAGCGACGGAGACAGGAGAAGTTGACAGAGTTACATCGCAGAGAAGCAGATGAGAGAAAGCGACGGAGACAGGAGAAGTTGACAGAGTTACATCGCAGAGAAGCAGATGAGACAGTCTGATACCAGGCACAATGCAGAACCGAGTACCTCGAGGAAGTCTGCCATGCCACGAGTAGTATGCCAGCCTGAACAAGATTCCAGCACAAGAAACAAGCTTAGTTATCAAAAACTGTTTGAACCTCCTGTACATTTTGGGGGAAGCTAATCCAAGCCCAGCCTGACCTCCTTTTGGATAATGGGGAAGGGGGCTTAGCCCCCCCCCCTTTTTTTTTTTGTTTTAAACCTAAAATGAACATTTCAATAATACAACACAGCAAAGCAAATAGTTAATCCACCAACATAAAAAAGAAACCAACAGTTCAGCAGGAAAACAATCTCATAGAAGGTTGGAGGTAACATACATCTCCCCCCACACAGCGTAGCAGCTGAGGTCAAAAGCAGACCCGTTCTTCACCTGAAATCTCCCCAACACTTACACCCCGCCACAAAACCCTTCAAACACCCATTAAACAGCAACAAACACAAAATGTGACTAAAGCATGGATGTCATACACCTGTCTTTGTGTTCATTATCTAATCCAGAAAACTCCTGGCACAACCACTGCAGCAGGCAGCAGTGCAAGTCTCTGACTGGGTGCTATCACAGCAATCCACGACTGCATCTCCTTGTGGACTTCTCACACTCGCACAATGGATTTGGGAAAGAACAGGTGAGCCCAGAGCTTGTCCAAGATCATCAGCATTGCCAGAGTTGAGCACAGAACGGGAGGAATGGGTGAACAAACAAAACCCTGCTAATCTTGGTGTCCGAAACAAACAACAGCAGTTTGAACAGTTCAACTGCTGCAAACAAAGGTAGTTGTCAAACTCACAAGAAAGGAAAGTTTTAATCTTGAGTAATATCACTGTGAGTTTGAACAGTTCAACTGGTGCAAACAAAGGTAGTTGTCAAACTCACAAGAAAGGAAAGTTTTAATCTTGAGTAATAATATCACTGTGATCAAACATTTTTTCAGTTCAAAATGGAAAAGTATTATCTCCTTATACCATTATTTTAACAAAAGTAACAAGCAGCTTGTGAATCACAGGTCTAGGGCGGAAAAATGAAGAAAAAAAAAAGGCTCCAAAAGAAATGAACGAAGTATGTTTGCACATTGAGAAACCCTCTCTGCCCAAGGAGAAAAAATGTTCTCTTTGTCCAAGAAGAAAAAAATATTCTGTAACATGATCATTCAAGTGCGAGCGTGTGCACACAAACACACACACACACGCATGCATGCACACACACACACACACAGATGTATATATACACACAAACTCCTACATTCTCTCTCTCTACAGTGGTTCAAAACAGCATAAGCGATGAGATTTACATCCCATCAGCCTGTGGCTGCTCAGGACGTGGTGTTTACAGGACGGAGTCTGTGTGGCCATTGATATGTGACCCAGGTGAGCCATGAAATTTAACACAAAACAGACTGAAGCACTAGCCTCACTCCATGGCCTGTACACACCCATGCTACAGCTTAAAGGACAAAAAAACCCATGGATACATGATTCCCCCTCACTGGCCACCAGATTCAAACACAATATCCATTGAATGAATGCCGCCAGTCCTGTACAGCCCGTAATTCGATCTTCATGTCAAAATATACATGACGTCAATCCACCTGCATATGAACACTTTACTCCAAATCATTTCTTTACAGAAGTTATACGGTTATGACACTAGAAAACAAATTAGTAGGTCGACCAACCATCACAGGAAAGCCCAAGAACATGAATTCACAGGAACAGAATTACAGTAAAAAATTACAACAAGAAAGAATTAATCATTTCTCAACCCCTTAAATGCTTGAAACATGTACTTTCTCATTCTAGTTATGTTAAATGCCTGCGTACACAGTTCGTACCAACACTTCAAGTTTGAATACAGATTATAAAGCTAAAGGAAATGAACAATGCAGACACCAGAAGCAAACTGAATGAAATGGTTCTAAAAAATAGTCTTCACTGCTTTTAGGATTGCAGTCAGCCCCTTAAAGTCATCATCCACATTTTTCAGACAGACCGACAGCTTTCACACGCGTTCTGTCATGCTGCAGCCTTGTGGAAAAGTTTGAAAGCTTTTGTGTGCATTTTGTCAAGTCGCAGTTAAGCGCTACAATGACAGCAATTGGCTGACGTAAAATGTTCTCAGAGATTATGTAGAACTTGTCCAGTAAGTACTGAGAGCTTTCATCTGCATTGTCATGGTGCAGTGTTTTTGGAAAAGTCAGATCTTTCATCTGCATTCTGTCATGGTGCAGTGTTTTTGGAAAAGTCTGAGAGCTTTCATCTGCATTCTGTCATGGTGCAGTCTTTTGGAAAAGTCTGAGAGCTTTCATCTGCATTCTGTATAGTGCAGTCTTTTGGAAAAGTCTGAGAGCTTTCATCTGCATTCTGTATAGTGCAGTCTTTTGGAAAAGTCTGAGAGCTTTCATCTGCATTCTGTCATGGTGCAGTCTTTTGGAAAAGTCTGAGAGCTTTCATCTGCATTCTGTATAGTGCAGTCTTTTGGAAAAGTCTGAGAGCTTTCATCTGCATTCTGTATAGTGCAGTCTTTTGAAAAAGTCTGAGAGCTTTCATCTGCATTCTGTATAGTGTAGTCTTTTGGAAAAGTCTGAGAGCTTTCATCTGCATTCTGTCATGGTGCAGTCTTTTGGAAAAGTCAGATCTTCCATCTGCATTCTGTCATGGTGCAGTCTTTTGGAAAAGTCCGAGAGCTTTCATCTGCATTCTGTCACGGTGCAGTCTTTTGGAAAAGTCAGAGAGCTTTCATGCAACTGTCAGGTCTCAGTTCAGTGCTACACTGACAGCCATTGGCTGACCAGAAATCTTCACACAGATTTTGCGGAAATAGTCCAAAATGTATTGAGATTTCCCCCCTGAACTTCAGCAGAGCTATTCTGCTCTTTTCTCAGCGCTTCGGAGAAACATACTCTGCACAAATGCAAAGGAGAACGACACTCCTTTTAGGTGATACATTTTTTCCATCCAGACCTGTGTTTGCTTCACACGAACAGACACCATTTTCTTGGCAAGTGCGGAAGCAAATGGCTTTTCAAAAAAGACTTGCCCTTTCAAAAAAAAAAATTCCAAGGAGGAGTAAAAATCCAAAGAATACTCCTGATTCTAAAGGCAATCCTCATGCCACTGTGTATCATGTTCTGAAGAAAATCTGATGAGGTGACGAAATTGAATGAATAAAAAGTGGCATGGAGGCCCACCCAGGAGGCTGTTCAAATGGCTCACTTCAGAAAGAACAGAATGACATAATGTGAAAGGGAGATGACTGGGAAAGGAAGTTCTGATGAGTCCACACCAATTGTTCAGAATAAACTGAACAGGTTTGGCCTGGAGAAAAGAAATGCAAAACCAACTCAACCACTGATCGACGCAGAGAAACATCCACAACTGAACTGCTGAAGAGACCAAAGAAACTTCACTTGCAACACTTGTTTTTCACAGAAAAAAAGTTCTGTTTGGTTGCACCCTGTTTTCCCGCAGAAGTGGGTAAGAAAAGACGAAAAGCTGGCACCCACACCGCCGACTACAATTTCACCACTCTGTGCATTCCAGGAAAACTTGACCAAACATTTGTCCACCTGTTGGAATACTATCTGCTCCCAAATGCAAAACTTTTTGCATGAAGATGAGCAGTAGTTGCAGCAGGGACAACCACCTAAAGCACACTGCAGTCCACACCAAACAGTGGCTTCAGGACAACGATGTGCATGCCATTCAGTGGCCTGGCTGCTGTCCAGATCTAAGCTCAACTGAGAACATTTGGAGGACATAGGAAGCACAAAAGATACCAGAAAAAAAAAACAACCACCCTGATCATTGAAGAAATGAACTGTAAGGAAGTAAAAACATGAGTCTATATCATGCATGAATTCTTACAAAGTTTCTATATAAGCTCACCAAAGAAAATCAATGCCTGTATTCAGAGCTAGTGAGGACAGATTCTGCATGGAGCGACAGTCAGGATGCAGTCCAAACATTCTCTTCTCTAGATGACAAGTTAATCCTGTGTCTGTGTTACAAACAGTTTAGTAGGAACAATTACGCCAGTCTCAATACTATCACGACAAACGGCATATGGCATGAAACAAAACTGCACCAACTACTTCTGTCTCCTGTATTAAGTAATCATGACCTTAACTGCCAGAACATTTTCTACTCTTGACATTGTGGAGTGTCACAGCCGTAGTCTATGGTTAACCGTTTTTCACAGATTCTGGTTTACACATTGCCCACGTTACAAAGTGGTGAAAAAAATCTTGAATTTCATGCAACAATTCAGCTGATGAATGAGCACTATCTGTTTTAGTTTCAGAGAGTAAAAATGGTGTGATTCACTCCGGTGTATGACACAATTACGAACAGAACATGTTGCAGCAGTTCATGGGCCCGTTGTTACACCCTTGGATGGGGTGGGGCTGAAAACAGAGGCCCGTTGTTACACCCTTGGATGGGGTGGGGCTGAAAACAGGGGCCCGTTATTACACCCTTGGATGGGGTGGGGCTGAAAACAGGGGCCCGTTGTTACACCCTTGGGTGGGGTGGGGCTGAAAACAGGGTGGCAATAGACAACCAACATGATGCAACCCTAGCCTTTCAACGTATGTCAGTGTGTTAGTTAAAGGTGTGCGTGTGCATGTGTGTGTGTGTGTGTGTGCATATGTGTATGTGTGTGTGTATGTGTGTATATGTGTGTTGTGTGTGTGTGTGTGTGTGGTGTGTGTGTGTGCACGTGTGCGCGCGCACACGTGTTTGTGCGTGTGTGTGGTGTGTGTGTGTGTGTGTGTGTGTAACTGTGTGTGCGCGTACGTGTGTAAATGTATGCGTGTGTGTCTGTGCGTGTGTGTATGTGTGTGGTGTGGTGTGTGTGTGTGTGTGTGTGTGTGTGTGTGTGTGCATGCATGTGTAACTGTTTGTGTGTGTGTGCGTGTGTGAATGTATGCATGTGTATGTGCGAGTGTGTGTGCGCACGCAAGTGTGTGTGTGTGTGGTGTGTATTTATGCATGTGTTGTGTGGTGTGTGGTGTGTGTGTATGTAGGTGTGTATTTGTTTGTGTGTGTGTGTGTGTGTGTGTGTGTGTGTGTGCATGCGTGCATGTGTTTGCAAAGATAGTAAAGACAGAAAGTTATTAAATCGTTATGTAGGTAGAAAAGCAAGCCTGGAGTCTGAATGACTGGATGAATAGTTTTATATGCATATGTACCAAAAACACACTGCCCGTAGAAAGTACATTTTGGTAGAAACCATCACTGCTATGGCATTGAGAAAGATAACATGAATACGTGATTATGATACTATGTCACGTAAATAATACAAATATGTACAAGAACAACAAAAATCATATGCAAATGAGTGAGGTTACAAACCATCACAGGAAAACCCATTAACAAAAATTGGTTGTAACAACAAATATCATAAGAGAGAAAGAAAAGTTGAACGTTCATTTATCATTCCTTAAGGCGTTCAGCCCAGCATAGGACAACATGTGGAAAACGAAAAAAAAAAAAATACTATGATACAATCGCTTGAAAAGCCTGAATGGTACCCCCCCCCCCCTCCCCTCCACCCACCCCACAAAAACTGGAAAAGAAACTTTGGCACAATTAGAGTTGCATGGAAGCATCAACAGAAAGAATGCCTTTGGCATCACCATAAGAATAACAAAAAACAATGTAACAACATGGAACATGCAAAAATGTATAACACAGCCCAACTGTCTATTCACATCTCCTCAGTGTAAAAAAAAACAAGAAGAAAAGACCAGATAAAAAGAAAAAAATTTGTTGGAACCAGGATTACAGAAAATTGGAAAGGAAGAAAAGGCAAAGATAACAAGGTGAACTAAAAAAGAAAAAAAAGAAGAAAAAAATTCCCTCGGCACAGATCATCCAGAAAGGGGAAATATCCATACAGAGAGAACTCCCCCACCTCCTACATCTTCACCCCCAACATCCCACACCTTACACGCAAGTTCCACCGCCCAAACCTTGAGTTCATCGGCCACAACGGTAACTGTGTAAACAACCTGACAGTGCAGCAGCCACAGCTAGTCAGTAATGGTCACAAAACATTTTCCAAATCAAGGATGAGTATATTATTAGCGATGAATTCGATAAATCATAATGTTCTTACTTGATAGCAGAAAGCCAAGGATATTTCACCCCTAAAACACAGATAATCATGTACAGTGATGAAGAGGCCGTCCCGTTAGGGCCCAGTACTAGAAGGTCCAGCACCTTTGTCTTTGTGTAGTCAATTCCTGCTTGCAGGCAGCTAGGTAATGGACCTAACAGCATTATCCCCTTATAAACAGGTACGTGCCCACACACACACACATACACACAAACATTGCATGAGAGTGACAGCTGTGATTCTCTCGACTATGTAGCACCAATTCATATCAACACACAAAAATGGGGGAAATGAACAAAGAAAAGAAACTCGGTTCTCACTGGACGGACATAGTGCCGCCTTCCAGTGGGGGGACGCTCTTTCATGATGGCACCGAGACCAAGCATATCACTGTTGTCAGTGGGAGGTTGAGCTGCTGGCGTCCTGCATATGTTTGATCCATACAGGTACCACCAGACACCACTGAAAAGACTCGGCGTCAATAGACAGCGGCCAGTATCACGTCATGAAGAGGTGACCCTCTCGTGGGTCTCTGTTGATGATGAAATGACTCCCATCTTGTGCCACACTTGACAAGTGACTGCTTTTTCTTCATTTTCAATGTCCTGAGTGTTGTTTCTCTTGCCTGAAAAAGACCCCAAGAGGTCAAAATGCGTCGTGTTTTGTCTTGCGATTCGTTTGTCCATGTTGTCTGGTGGTGTTATTTCAACTACTTTTTAAGATTTGTTTAGAATTTCCGCCTCCAGTCACCTCACTTTGCGACCACAAAACAAACAAACAAACTAGGATTCTCAACACAGGATTCACAAGTCAAAATGTTCACTACAGGCCAGTCAGTCCTCCCTGCAGTCAAAAATCAGTTACAGTGTAACAAGCTCACTTGCCTTACAGGTTTGATGAATCAGAACGATAGCTACCCATCTGCACTAGAAATGAACAGTGTGGTCACTGATGACACCGATCTCAATGGACAGCGTTGAAAGAAATGAGATCATGTTGGTCTCTTTTCACTGACCGATGACCTACGCTGAGGAACAATCATTATCAGTTGTCAGACTGCTTCTGCAGGGTGACTGACAGTCGTTATTATCACTGCCACGCTGCTGAAGTCACTGCACTGCCCACCGAGTGACAATCAACCTGCCCACAATGCATTGCAATGTTGGGCTGCCTTCATACGTTCAGCTTCACGGTGGGTTAATTATAGTAGTAGTAGTAGTATTTTCATCTTACGTCTTTTCACAAAATCATGCTTTACCAGCCGAGTCGTCCAATAGTGGACGACAGGATTTCTCTCCCTTGAGGCGCGTCGTCCAAGTCCGGATGACGGACAGACTGTACTTTCTGCCGTGTCGTCCACTTTCGGACGACGGGAACATGAAAAATTCCTACACTTTCCATATAATGGTCCAAGGGAAATAAGCCATGTAATTAGTCTTGGGGATGTTGTAGCGAGTAGTAGACCTTACTTTCAGTGCTCTACCGTGAACTTGGCTGACCCCAGCAGCGTTGAAACAAAGACACTGACTGGCGGCACGGGGTTTTCCCGCTAAGCGCGTGCACACGTGGCATTTCCTGTGCGAGCAAATATGTCGGTCAGGCGAGGGGGTGTAAAGTACAAGTGCTGTATATAACTTGCGTTATGATCAGCTATTCTCAGCTTTTTCTTTTATTTTTATGGTGTATTATTGCGTTTTGATCAACAGTAGTCTTTGTACCGGGGTACTTTAGAAACTTAACACCGTTGAATTGTTCATCCAGTGAAAAGAAACACTCCGTCAGCCAAATACCAACATGACTGTGAATAAGAACAGTGCGCGTAGTGTATTGATCTTTCCGGAAAAACTCATGGAAGTTGTTTTTTTTTTTCAAATGGATTACATGATAACTCCTGGATGATTTGCAAGGTAAGATTTGAATGTTTTTTCGTCCCTTTATCTCCCGAGTTGGTGTTGTGAAAGAACGGAATAGAATGTAAACAAAGAATTTTTTTTACTTGTCAGACATGTTTTTCAGCGCACAGTCGTGTCTATACATTGAAAGTAAATGATTCAAAATTACTATGTTTGATTAGTTGAGAGTTTGTTCTTTCCTATGACACCTAACACAACACTGTCAGTTGTTGTCTACCTACCGTAAAAAAAAAATCAAAAAGTAGCGAAATATGCGCGTCAGCAGGGAATGAGCGCACATGCGCGAGCTGCGGCGGCCGGGAACTGTGCTGCGGCACCGCCCACGGCCAGAAAGAATTAATGATACTTCACTGTATAAAGTCAAGCGGAATTTCCTTCGTCAGTCAGTTCACCGTTGTCCTTTTCCCCCCCACTAACACAGAGGGGTTACAGATATGTAATGTCTTTACCAACAAGCTCTACGATTTTCTTCACCTTCAATTCATGGTTGTAAACTTGCCCTCCCATTCACTAACGGAGTTATAAAAATTGCTTGGAAAACGCAGAAAGTCAGGTCCTTTCATCCACCTCTCATATTGCATGTAGAATCAAAAGCACATTCACATCAACCAACAAGAGCATTCCCTTCCCATCCTTGAAGATTCAATTCATGACTCCTTCTGAGTTGACAACTGTCGCCTTCATGTGCCTGTATATTCTGACACCAAAGGCAGCTCACGACAGCAGTGAATGCATTTCAATGTATCAATAAAGATCTTGAAAATACACTGTTCAGGCTGCTGTATGGACATCGAGGACAGGTCAATCAGTTATTCAGTTGAATACACGGCACAGAAGAGTTAATGAAAAACAAACGTACAATTGAGTTAGAAGGTGGGTAGTTTTTAAACACCCATTCAAGCAGTTTCCATTTCACAGCAGTTTCTCCTTCTTTTTTTTTTAACAATTCTTTCAGTGTCGCAGACCTGTCTGTTTCGATGGATCAACTCCACAGTCAGGTATTATACAGAGTAAGAGGTCATCACAACTTGGTGAATAACAGCCGTCATTTCCTTTCATCAACAGTTCATCTGCAGCAAATGAAAAAAATCCTGGTGTTCAACCATGTGTAAATTATCAGAGTCACCCCAACCATTCTGAACAATGCTTTCTTTTCTCTTGTCAAAAATGTCAGATTCTGAATGACAAAGCTGAAAACCAGGAAAGCGAAAATTCAACGGGGGGAAAAAAAGGTGAGGGCCAGGCAGTTTCCACCGATAATATATAAAAAAAATTACAACACCCCCCCCCCAAAAAAAAACAAAAAACTTGCCAATTCTATTTAAAAAAACAAAACAAAACTAAATGGAGGCATACAAAAAAAGACATCAGCACAAAATCCACACCTGAGGTGAAAATGTTCATGTTTCCATGTGTGACTTGGTGGGCATCCACGCCTCAGCATTTAGATGATGACTTTTCTTTATACATTGAATGAAAAAATAGCTTTCTACTAAAAAAACCCAACCCATATAAATGACAACCCTTTTCCCCACACTATGCTCTTCCTCCCCCCTCACTCAGCACAGCTTCAGTTCTCCACCCTGTCAGGCATTTCAAACGCCTCCCTTCTGCCTCCAAATCTTATGCATACAGCATCCCATCCAGTTATGAGAATCACATCACCGTTCTCCCTATACACACAGGACATCAGCTATCGCTGGTGACAGTCTCCTCACTACACTGGTCTCCGCCAGGCGCGGGCTCTGAGGTGTCCTGGGATGCCAGGTCTGTGGTCTGTAGTAGAGAGGCCATGGGAACACTCTGTGGTGGCACGTCTAAACACCGGTCTGTGATGACGTTTTCTTCTTCTTCTTTGTCCGCTTCGTCTCCGCCATGGGCGAGCTGCGACGTCTTGGAACGGATCTCCTGGATGATTCGTTTGATGGCCACCAACCACTGGTGAACCTGAGAAAAAGGGAAAACACTGCAATGACCATACTGCTATTTCAACTGAGCCAATCATCCATAATACATATGTTTTCAGCTGAGTGCGTGCACGCCTACATGAACCATGTACCTGTATTAACGCACATTCATATACAATTATCTATTATCTTGGCTAAGTGCAGTAACAACCACTGAAAGATCTGGCATTTTTGTCTGCTTCAATTTTGTGTTCTTAAATCTCATCAAAGTGCGGCATGTTTTCAAAGCTAATCATGCGGCAGCACCGTTAACTTTTGAGAGAAAAAAAAAAAAAAAGAACAAACCAAGCAGTATTGCAGCAATGTTCATCCTCTGGATCAAAACAGTGTTTGAGAAGTCTCAACCTGTTCAGCTAGGAACCTGTTCTTTAAAGCTTCTGTCCTACAGGACCTTAATCATGCAAGCGTGGAAGTGGGATTCAGTGACCTGCAAGCCAGGAGTCAGAGCATGTAAAGCAAATATACTGCAGCCTCAGGCAAGTGAAAACTTTTACGGACAACTGGAGTTGTTTTGGTTTTTTTATTCACTTGCCTAACTGGTTAGAGAAGAAAAAAAATTCGACCTTCTCCTGCCCTGGTGTCAACATCATCATGAAGCAAAAATGAGAAAATGCTAAGGAGCAAGTTCAATTTTCCATTTCAGTTTACTGATTTTTATCTCTCAGCAAGAAAAGGGTAAAAAGCAAGGTCAATTTTCCATTTCAATTTACTGATTTCTATCTCTCAGCAAGAAAAGGGTAAAAAGCAAGTTCAATTTTCCATTTCAATTTACTGATTTCTATCTCTCAGCAAGAAAAGGGTAAAAACAAGTTCAATGTTCCTTATCAATTTACTGATTTCTATTTCTCTGCAAGACAACTTGAAAACAGTTGAGTGCATCTTGTTTCGAATTTGACAACGTTGTCTGAGGGGATCAGTATCTGGAAAGAATTACATTCTGAAGTCTTGGGGTGCTAAACTTAGGAAAAACCTAAGAAGACACATACGTATAGAGTCTTCCTCCTCCCCTCTTGGATGAAGTAAACTGTATTGCTAATTCACTAAGCGGCCGCTAAATTGGACCTACCTCAGTGGTGTGGTTGATCATCAGAGTCAGGTGCAGCTCATGGGCCTCTTCCATCTCGTTCTTCTGCAGAGCTGGTGGACACAGACCAACAACACAGGAATGACACCAACAGCAGGTGAAGGGACACTGGCCATATCCCAAAAATTAAAAAAAAGGGTAGAATGGGGCATGAACAAAGAAGAAGAAAGGAATAGGGTGAACAGCTTTTCTTTTTGTATCTCTGTCATAAAGACTTAGGTATGAGTGCACACACACACACACACACACACACACACACACACACACACACACACACACACTCTCTCTATAACACACACACAAACATGCACACACACACACACTTGGAAATGTGCACACACTCACTTTAGTTGATTCAATTATTGATAAATCAATCTCTCTGTGATGAATAAATATTTGTACACTGAAATAATAATAAATAAACCGATACAAAAACTGAAATACAACAACAGTCAAATCCAGCGATTCCGAAACCCAAAAATGTCCTGGACTTAATAGAGAGGAGATAATCCTCATAAAAGATCACCAAGGCTGTCCACTTCATATCCAGAGACTGACACAGGATTGGGGGGGGGGGGAGATAATCCTCATGAAAGATCACCAAGGCTGTCCATTTCATATCCAGAGACTGACACAGGATTGGGGGTGGGGGGTGGGGGGTGGGGGGAGGAGATAATCCTCATGAAAGATCACAAGGCTGTCCATTTCATATCCAGAGACTGACACAGGATTGGGGGGGGGGGGGGGGGGGGGGGATAATCCTCATGAAAGATCACCAAGGCTGTCCATTTCATATCCAGAGACTGACACAGGATTGGGGGGGGGGGATAATCCCATAAAGTACCAAGGCTGTCATCAATCAGCTGAACAGATGGGGGGGGGGGGGGGGAATAATCCTCAGTGAAAGATCACCAAGGCTGCATGTGCCGGGGGGGGGGGGGGATATCTCATGAAGAGGGGCGGATTCCAGAAGACACAGGCTGTCCATTTCATACCAGAAGACTACCAGGATTGTTGGGGGGGGGGGGGGGGGGGGGAGATGAATCCTATGAAGATCACCAAGGCTGTCCATTTCATATCGAGACGAACGGAAAAAAAAAAAAGGGGGGGGTTTAAAGGGGGAAAAAAAGGGAAAAAAGGAATAGGGGGGGAAAATTTTTTTTGGACCGGGGGGGGAAGGGGGCCCCCCCCCAAAAAAAACCCCCAAAAAAAAAAAAACCCCCCCAAAAAAAATGCCCCCCCCGGGGGGGAAAGGAAAATAAGGAAAAGGGGGGAAAACCCCGGAGAAAAAAGTTGAAAAAAAAATAAACCGAAAAAAATGCCAAAACCAAAAATTGAAAAAAAAAGCCGGGAAAAGAGGGAAAAAAAAAATTTTTTTAAAAGAGAGAAAAGGTTTGGGGGGGGGGGGGGGGGAAAAAGAAAGCCCCCGGGTTTTATAAAAGGGGGGTGACAGGTTGGGGGGGGGGGGGGGGGGGGGGGAGGAGATAAAAAAAGAAAAGGGGGGAAAAAAAGGCCGGAGGGGGGGGGGGGGGGGGGGGGGGGGGGGGAAAAAAAAAGGGGGGGATTTATGAGCTAAGGGAGGGGGGGGGGGGGGGGGAAAAACCCATGAAAGCCCCAAGGGGGTTTTAAAAAGGGGGGCCAAGGAGGGGGGGGGGGGGGGGGGGGGGGAAAAACCCCAAAAGGGGAAAAAAGGGCGACTTAAAAAAGGAAAAGGGATTGGGGGGGGGGGGGAAAATTTTGGGGGGGAAAAGGGGGGCCCCCGAGTTGCCGGAGGGGGGGGGGGGGGGGGGGGGGGAGGAAAAACCCCAGAAAGAAAAGGGGGCCAAAAAGGGGGTGCCAGGAGGGGGGGGGGGGGGGGGGGGGGGGGGAAAAAAGAAAAAACCCGGGTTTTTTTAATAAAGGAAAGTTTGGGGGGGGGGGGGGGGGGGGGGGGGGAAACCCGGCCCGGGAAAATTTTTCCCGGGAAAGGATTGGGGGGGGGGGGGGGGGGGGAGGGGGAAATCCCTCAAAAAGATCCCAAGGTTTCCCATTTTATCCGGAGCACGGAGGGGGGGGGGGGGGGGGGGGGGGGGGGGGGGGGGATAATCCTCATGAAAGATCACCAAGGTGTTATTTCATATCCAGAGATGCCAGGTGGGGGGGGGGGGGGGGGGGGGTAATCCTCATGAAGATCACCAAGGTGTCTATTTCTATCGGGACTGGGGGGGGGTGGGGGGGGGGGGGGGGGATAATCCTCATGAAAGATCACCAAGGCTGTCCATTTCATATCCAGAGACTGACACAGGATGGGAGGGGGGAAGGAAACAGCAGGGTCAAGTGCAGTGATATGCCAACATCAGCAATTCAGAATCAATGAAACCTACATTCAACACAGGCCACCAAACAGTGATGAAGATCACAAGAATTGTTACTGATGTCAACTGGGCTTATGCTGCATTCACTCAATCTGTAAGGTGCCTATGCTACGCCATGAGTAAATCTGCAACTTTGTGGTGAACATACCAACACCAAACCAGGGGAAGAGAAGGCTGGGTTGCAGACAGTGGTGCTGATCCAATCCATCAACTCCAGAGATACCAGCAAACAATCTTTTCAGACTGAGAATGGCCACTGCCGACAGGTGAGCTACCTCACCAAATTGAGATTGCCCAACACAGATGAATGTCTGTGTGGCACTGGATCTCAGACCTCAGAAACAATACTCAACACTGTCCAGCCATGATGTTCTACGGCGCCAAACTGGCCAGAGGGTGCAGAACTGCAAATGTAACTTTGGGACAGCTGTCAAGACTTTGAGAAGACTGCGGAATTCATCTGGCAAACAGGTTTGAAGATTTGACGCAAGCAAAAACAACTGACAGCTGAAGATGTATTGAACGTAAAATGAAACAAACATGTCATGATCCTTCCACTGAAATAACGCGGCTAGTTCACATTACAGGCCTTCTAGGCTAGAGTGTTTTGCTGTCTAGCTACTTACTAAAGCTGACAAGCACTGCCGTGTTGGCAGCCCTACATACAGAACTGCAAACAACTTTGGACCAGTGAGAGTCAAAAATTCGTCTTGACAGAATATCTTTAACGCCATCCATTTTCTTGCCAGATAAAACTCGAGGTCGAAACATGTCGTGTTTTGTCTGGTAATTTTGTTGTCCTGTTGACTGGCAGATTTACTTTAAATTCCTTTTTAAAATTTGTTTCAATTTCCACCTGCTGTCACCTCACTTTGAAACTACACAAATAAAGGATGAACACAGCTGACTCACTTGACGACAGATCACAAGGGACAAACAATAAACTCACCTTTACACTTCTCCTCACTTTTTGTTACGAGCTAATCACATAAGAATTATGCAGTGACAGCCCTGATATGGCCTTTTGTAGTCGACTGGGCTATAAGCAACATTACCTTACCTTACCTAATCACATAAGAAAGAAAAAGGGCAAAAAAAACCCTCCATATATCAACAACAAACACTTTCCATCTAGAACAAACACTTTCATTCCACAACAAACACTTCCCATCAACAACAAAACTTCCCATCAACAACAAACACTTCCCTCAACAACAAACACTTCCCATCAACAACAAACACTGCCATCAACAACAAACACTTCCCATCAACAACAAACACTTTCATTCCGCAACAAACACTTCCGTTAACAGCAAACATTTCCATCAACAACAAACACTTCCATCAACAACAAACACTTTCATTCCACAACAAACACTTCCCATCAACAACAAAAAATTTCCCATCAAAACAAACACTTCCCCTCGACAACACCTTCCACCAACCACATACACTTTCTGAAGTTCTCACTGCAACCAGACTGCCCAGCTGACTTTTGATGGGGAGATATTTTGCCTGCCGACCAACACTCTTCCCTTAAACCGAGCTTCTTCTTCACATCCTCCATGGCACGAGCCCGCCCAATCCATTGATTCATTGTTTTAAATCAGCATCAAGCTCAGCCAGTACAACAATTGTTGATGTCACAAAAGAAAGGGAAGAAGGAGGGGGGGTGGAGGGGGAAAGCTGCAGCAAAGAGAGAGAGAGAGACGAACAACAAACTCACGGCAAGATCAGTGAATGCGCAAACATAAAGCATAGATTAGAAAGACTCCTAAAAGTTATGCATAATTTGACACAAAGTCACCACATTTCAAATTTTACACATAAAAGGACAGCAACAATATCCCTCTCAACAGTTCATATTTTGATGGTATCACGTTTTAATCCTATCTTTTGACCCCTGACCTTGACAGCTCATTTTTTGGCCAAAACCAATCATTTGTTAAAGATGATAATGACTGGATGCAGCGACTAAAAACCTCTGTTGAACACTAAAACTTCTATTGTTCCATGTCGTGACCTTGAACTTTCATGCTGATCTTGGATGTCGGTAAGGTTAATATTCTCATCATGGCAGTTGCTGTTCAATTTTTAACAGAGTTACCGCAGTCCCATTCAGCTTTTTTTTTTCTTCTTCTTTTTTTGCAACTTTTATATTCTTACCTTAATCTCAGAGTCGCACTTTGGCATGGATTTCAAAAAGGAATCATACTATATTATATAATACTATACTATATACAGAAGACATTTTATATGTATACACACAACAACACATACCACACAGTACCAAGGACCTGTTTCAGTTCGCATACAAAACAGAACAGATCAACAGATGATGCCACATCACACTTCTCCATCATGCGTTTTACACCTCGAAAACCTGCCTCCTTTGTAGCATTCTTTACATTGATTTCTCATCAGCATTCAACCACCATACAACCACATCTGATTGGCAAAGAAACTCATTAACATGAATGTGTGTAACAAGCTAATTCTTTGGATAATAGATTTTTTAACAAGAGGACACTGTCTGGGGCGATATCAGAGTGTTGTTTCGTCTTCCAGAGTCATTTCAACTGGCGCACCTCAGGGTACTGTTTTATCTCCAGTGCTTTTTACTCTGTACACAAATGATTGTTCAGGAAGTGATTCAACTTTGTACATTAAATATTCAGATGACTCAGCACTTGAGGATCTTTCCAACTCGACTCTGTTTACTTCAAGGAGGTTCAAAGATTTGTTGACTGGTGCGATCACAACTATCTTGATCTGAATGTAACAAAAACGAAAGAAATGTTGATTGATTTTAGAAGAATCCAAAAGTTGTACCACGCTTTTTATCAAAGGTGCTGAAGTAGAACGTGTTGAATATACAAATATTTAGGAACTTTTATAGTTTATAAGCTGAATTTTTAAATCCCATGTTGATTATGTCCACAAAAAATGTCAAACCAGATTATATTGTCTTCGCAAGCTGCGATCATTTTCATGTGAATACTGACATTCTTCGGACATTTTATTCATGCTTCTTGGAATCTGTTTTAACTTTCTCTTTTTATGTGTTGTATGGTGGGTTGACTGTGAAGAGTAGGAATGTGCTTGAGAAAGTGTGTGAACGTGGGAGGAAAAATTGTTGGTGGGAGACAAAAAAGTCTGAGTGAGCTGTACAGGTGCCGTGTTGTTTGTAAAGCGAAGAAGTTGTGTGTGACCAGACCCACGTTCTTGCAAGTCAGTATGTCCTTCTTCAGTCAGGACGAGATATGATCAGTTAAATGGAGAAGTGTCAGATTTAACAAGTTTTATTCCCCTGTCCATTGATTTTCTTAACAGAGGTGATTTTTTAATTGCTTTTTTAGTATGGATTATTGTTACATTTTGTTTTATAAAGATACATAATTTAAGCTCAGATGAGCATACTGTTGCATTTAGTATTTTGTTTTAAATCTCATCTTAGAATTTATTGTCAAATGCGTTGTAGGAATGTAATTTTATATTTTATTATTTTCTTATATTTTAGTACCTTGAAATCCAAATTCTTTTATATGAATGTGTGCCATATGTGACAAAATGGGCGATATGACAAAATCATTGTTTATTTGCTGTGAATGTGTGTGACCAAACTAATTTCTCGAACTGAGATAATAAAGTTTACTTGACTTGACTTGACTTGACTTGACTTGACACACACACACACCACACACACACAACACACACACACACACACACACATATATTATATATATATATATATATATAAAGAGATGAGAGAGAAAGAAAAGTGAGAGAGAGAGAGAGAGAGAGAGAGAGAGAGAGAGAGAGAGAGAGAGAGAGACTGACAGACAGACTGACAGATCGATCAGGTGAATCAGGAATAACTCTTCAATGTCTTGAGACAGATGGATGGATGCTGTGGACCTACTCAATTAAACTGAAACAAAGACTGTTTGCTAACTGCAATGTAGTTTAAAAACATATACATTTGCTGAAGCGTTCAAAACAAACTGCAAAACGATCTTTCACAGTTTTTCCTTTAGAAAGAAGCAGCTCTGTAAAGGTCTTTCATGAAAACAAATTCAAAACAGACTGCTGATAGCAACACTAAAATTTGGTCTCAGAGACAACAAAAAATCAGTTGCAATGAAAAAGTCTCAAACACACACAATGCTTTGGTACTTGTCTTCTGGACTCAAATCACCACCATCACAGCATCAACACAGACAGAGACTGGCCTGAGTACAATCTTTCATGACACAGAAATACTTCATAAAGCACACATGCTACATATACAGGTACAAACTTTAAATGACGTACACTCTTTTAATTAAGCACACACACGACATACACACATATTACGTACCTGCACGGCATCCTTCACAGACTCCAGGCCAAGGCCAAGCCATCCTTCACAAACTGTAACAGCGACTCTTCCGACTCCAACTCTAAGTCGCCAGAAGATCAGGCAAGGTCTTGACCTTCACCCTGGAGGGGAGCACTCCCGTCGATTCGCTCGTAGCAGAAGCAGGGGGTGAGAAGATGGCAGGCTGCTGTGTGGAGTCTGCGGTTGGGCTGAGGGTGGGGACGAGAAGTGGCAGAGGGGTGGGGTGGAGGTGGTGCTGACAGGGGGAAGGATCTGAATAGGGGGCAGACGTGGAGGGACCATCGGAGGGATTCAGCAGCGGGGACGTGCCTGTCGTAACATCAGCATAAATCACAAATATTTAGTAACGAACATCATTACAAGTATAGTGGAACCTCAATTGACCATTCTTCAGTACAACCACTCTTTGCCACAGCAACCCCAAATTCAGTGACCAATAAGTTCTCTTAAACTGTGATACAATTTTCAATCTCTGTGATACGCTCCTTCCAGTCAAACAACAAATGACTAACCTATCCAGAGTCTACGATGACCTTTTTGTCAACATGTTGAAAAGATTGCAAGCATTACTGTGCACAACCCAACCTTTTGCTTACTCAAAACCTTCCTGATTTCCAACTAAACAGCAGTTCAGCATTTTGTGGTCTTGCAAAAGACTTATGTGAACTTTTTGCTCATTGAGCATTTTCATGCTTGTTTTTCTTTTCTCTTTTATTTAATTAAATGTATTTAGTTTAAAATCAAGATAGCATTTTTGTGAATGATGTTGAAGCATAAGTGAAACAGCACACAGATGCGATACTGGTACTGCATGATCATTGTCGCACTGGTGTTTCTGAGCTTCTTCAAAAAAATACTTAACACTCAACTGGTAGATCCTCAAGGAGAACAATGCAAAGTTGAAAGGGAATGAAAAATAAGCATAAGTGCATGGAGAGAAAGTCATAATACGTTGGTTATAAATGACAACAATTTCAATGAAGATGGAAGGCTGGTGGAAGTGCCAAGACCATGCCTGCTGAAAAAAGAAAAAATTCAGATTATCTCTCTATGAAGAGAGTTCTCTCTGAAGACCTATTTTTATTACCTTTTTGTAAAGAGTTTCTCTGTGGTCATGATACTTCAATCTCTATGCTGAATACATGACTAATTTACACTTGTTACTGGCATCATCATTTAATGCTATCATAATTCACAGTTGTTGTGGCATCATCATTTAATGAAATCATAATTCACAGTCGTTGCTGGCATCATCATTTAATGCTATCATAATTCACAGTTGTTGCTGGCATCATCATTTAAGGCTATTAATGCTATCATAATTCACCGTTGTTGCTGGCATCATCATTTAATGCTATCATATTCACCGTTGTTACTGGCATTCATCATTTAATGTTATCATAATTCACAATTGTTGCTGGCATCATCATTTAATGCTATCATAATTCACAGTTGTTGCTGGCATCATCATTTAATGCTATCATAATTCACCGTTGTTGCTGGCATCATCATTTATTGCTATCATAATTCACCGTTGTTGCTGGCATCATCATTTAATGCTATCATAATTCACCGTTGTTACTGGCATCATCATTAATGTTATCATAATTCACAGTTGTTGCTGGCATCATCATTTAATGCTATCATAATTCACAGTTGTTGCTGGCATCATCATTTAATGTATCTAATTCACCGTTGTTGCTGGCATCATCATTTATTGCTATCATAATTCACCGTTGTTGCTGGCATCATCATTTATTGCTGTCATGTTCATGTCATTCTCTCCTTCAAAGCATGAGAAACAGGTGAGCAAACACTTCATGTAACACACAGCATATGCTTAAAACTGACTTTAGTTTTTAACAGAAATAATCAGTCAAATGTTAAGTGAATAATCATTATATCATCTATCAACCAAATCTATGGATGCAGTCACATACACGCACCACACACACACACACACACACACACACACACTCACTCACTCACTCTTAGTCTTACACACCAGACACTTTCAATATAGTGTAAAACTTGCACATCGACGAAATCCTTACACACCTATGGTATACATTACAAACTTCATGTGAAAACACATATACACACATATATATATTTTATGTACACATTTAGAAACAACACCAACTGTACCTGTGGGAACAGTCGAAGAGGCTGGGGAAGACATGGGATAGGCCACCCGCTTGTTCAGTTTCGTATGCTGAGGAGACCCTAATCCCATGTGTCCGGCGCTCACGGCCCCTTGGTAATCAAACATTGGTGGGTCATTCCAGCCTCGGTCAGTATTCCTGAAAACAAAAAAGCACTTCCTTTGTCCTTCCATATTCCAAGGATTTCACTCTCATTGCTTACAAAACTTTATTACTTTTACATATGACAAATTACTTTTACATATGACAACGGATCATGCTTTTCAAATCTGTATATACAGATCTTCTGAAGGAAACTCTCTCATTTACACATTTGTTTTCATCAAACATTTTTCTTCCTCTTTATCTACACTAATCTGACCCAGTATCTAAAATGCTTCAGATTTTTTTTTCCTTTTGGTTAAAAAAGCTTGAATCTGAATATATGTTATTTTCACTAGTGACCTGTTTAAACTGTTTAAATAATCATTTTCACAAATGAGAAATTAAATCTTTAAGGTTATTGTGACTCAGCTTCTACTGGTTCTGAGATGTATAGATCTGTCTGGTGCAATACCCTAGGTGACACAATTTGAAACTATGTTATAAACTGTTGGTATCATTTGGATCACCAACCTATATGACAGAAGAATGGATTCTTTTACTAATTTTCTGGTCAGATTTTCAAATTTCATAAGCACTCACCTTACAATAAAAGCCCAATACACATAATGCAGCCAGATTTCTTTTTTTTTTTCTTCTTCACAATTCTAGGATAACAGCCACCACAGCATATATGTTGAAAACTGAAGGTTAATACTGAGAAGAAAATATTATTGCTTCTGTGCTTCAAATATGGATGTTGTTGATCAAAGCATGTCATTTCGATTTCAGTCAGTGCTTGGAGCCGGAACAAATTTCCTGTTTCTTAACAGGAAACTTGGCATATTATGTAGTTCTTTTATCCTTGACCTGTTAGTGGTTAACATGGCTTTGGGCATCATTAAATACAAGGGCATGTTTCAAAATCTTCAGTCTTCTTAAGAGGTAGCCCAGCAGATAATGTTCTTGCTTAGAATGTGAGAAGATCCCAGGCTGGTCATCTTAATTTCACATAGGACAGCTTATTCTTTTCCTTTGGGTTTCAATAATCTTCAAAGGTTTTTAAGTGGAGTTCTTACTGCTTCTTCTAGTGTTTTGGGTGAGACATGAAGTCCCATATACAACCATTCATTTTTTTAAGTGGAGTTCTTATGCTTCTTCTAGTGTTTTGGGTGAGACATGAAGTCCCATATACAACCCATTCAATGCGCTTAGAAGGATTTCCTGCAACATGGCTATTTACTTAATGGTATAATATCAAGTCTGCAGTTAGACATTGTGAGTTCAAATCCTGCAAGTACTCAGCACTAAAACTGGCATTTCCATAACATAACTTAGCATGCAGCCCTGACTGGAATTTTGCTGATGGTCATTTTTCAACAAATAAAAAAAAACCACTGAAATCTCTAAAATATCAAATTTAGAAACATTAATTGAAACCCCGAATTTTTCTATTCAAACAAAACAAAATAATTAAATCCACCAAACAACGAATCATGATTTAAACTTTTAAAAAATCAAACAAAACAAAATAATATTTCCTGTGGCTGATAGCTTTATTTTCACCAACCTCTGAGTGCAAACAAAATAATATTCCTGTGGCTGATAGCTTTATTTTCACCAACCTCTGAGTGCAAACTCAGGATAAAAACAATACCGAACCGAAATTGAAAATAAAATGAAGCAGGGAACAGTAAACAATAAACTACAAACAATTTAAACAAAAACAAAAACGAAACACACAACATAAAATCATCAGTGATTCATGATTGTGATTTTCCGATGCCAAATACATACATGCATAGTGTGTTATAGTTGCTGCGTTAGTCATTCAACTATTAATTTTGTTTAAATTGTTGGGGATTCGTTTGTTTAGTTCTACCACTTCTACTGCAACTGTGCATGGACTACTATGGCACGAGACAGGTCATCATTGCATGTGCTTTCAAAATGAAAACAGAAACAAGATTGTCTGCCCTTGTAGCAGACAGTTCCACTTTTGCATTTCATTTATAGTATTTCCAATGCAGGCAAAAGTAAAGCTCGACAGACATAGGGTCTGACATTAAAACCTCAAATGCACATGAAGGTTTAGGATTTGGTAGGTCTCACTGTTTCAAACAATTAAAACTTAAAAGTGTTCATTGCCAACTCACCAGGTCTTGATGCTGCCATCTTTAATCACGTGACATCGACTACCAATAAAAAGTCACCAAATCGAGAAACTTTACCGCTGTTCTAGCAATCGATATTACCACAACGTTTGTATCAATATGATAATCTTTTTTCACAAAGCGTGTCAGATATTTCACTACTGTTAATGTGGTTTTCATAAATCATATTTTAAACATTGATTCTGACATTTTTTTCGCTTTATCGGACCACAAATTACCTATTGTATATTTTAGTTCTGACTACTAGGAGCCAAACAGAACGTGTACTTTTGGTCCAGTCCGTAGATTAGTTTCAGTGGTTTCTCATGCTGGAAAGCCAGTTCGGAAAGAGTGCGAGATGAGACTAAAACAGAACCGATTATGTGACCACAAAATAGTCGAACTAAAACTTGGTATTTGTCATGTACTTCGTCTTTCAAGATAGTACACCAGCATCAAATATTTCTTGTGTGTGACCTCAGGGTAAATTTTCGTCTGCTCTGGCACGGGACGGCCGTGTTACACAGTTATGACACCGGGCCATAGTGGTTGTTTGTGTGTCGCAATTGTGTTGTTGTTTACTCTCTGTGCTTCTCAAGTTGCTCCAGAATCAACTTCCAAGCAAAATGAAAACAGCAAGAGCCCAGAATCACACAAAAAGGTACCAGAGAATGTGTCGGGAAATGGACGATCAACCGCAAGCAAGGGTCCTCTGATATTTGGTGAGTGCACGATTCTACAGGTGTCAACCGAGGTCGCATTGGTGTAATGATCTATGCTAGACTGAATCGGAATATGTTTTGACTTGGAATTCCCACGCTTCACTCGGCAAACATTGCAGGGGGGATTCTAATTATCATTGTTTTCGTTTCCGGACATTTGAATTTATTTTTGTGATTAATCTGCATCTACCGTTGTGACTTGTTATCCTTTTTTGCTGAGTTTGGTTTTACTACAAGTACAGCTGTGCTAGATACTAAATACAGTGTTCTTATGGCTTTGGTAACATGTATCTTGAATTTGACACTCTCAGTTAATCTCTACTAGAGGGCTTTCACTCAATTTTGAAGTTATTTGACAACAAATGACTGTACACTCTTTCTCATCCTGAAGACCCTGCTTAGCAGAACTAGTACAGTAGCATCAATTGCACATGGACTTCTTGATTTGTAAGAAGGTTGCTTCTTCTTACAGCGCCTTATATAAGATAAAAATGTATACCTGTATGACTGTGAAATGGAGAGAAGTAGTAAAGATTGAATGTTCAGCCAAAGGCATGGATGTTATGCCACTGAAAGAGAAAACCATGCAACATTTTGCTTGCGGGCGTGAATATTCAACAATAACAACAACAACAACAACAACAAAACAACAACAAATTTACAGGGGTGTATAGAAAAAATAATAAAAATAGTTATGTGATGGGAAACTGAAGTAAACAAACATATGTTCCCCAAACCAAGTGCATGAAAAGGCTGTAACATTGTTATCAATAAGTGTACTTCATTATTTTTTTTAAAAAATCAGATGAACTGAAGAAAGTGTCAAGAGCAAGGGGACAGTCCTACAGCCATCAGATGATCACTCACATCACTATGTTAGTGACATGTTTCAGTGGCCTGTGCCCTGTTCTATAAGCAGGATGTTTCTCTGGGTTGACGCAAGTTTCACAATCCATGAAAATTAAAACAAGAGACGGGGTGGGGTGGGGGTGGGGGGGGGGGGTTCAACACACACACACACACACACACACACACACACACACACACACACACACACAATATTATATATATATATATATATATATATATATATATATATATATATATATATACATTGCTTTGTCTTTGTTTATATCATTTCAGATTCAGCTTCTGTGATGAATATCATTGTCATGCATTACTTCACTCCCATTTAGCACATTTTGACATGGGCAGAAATGGCCTAATCATTGAACCATTCCATCTCCTCTCTCTCTCTCTCTCTCTCTCTCTCTCTCTCTCCATTCTCTCTCTCTCTGTCTGTCTGTCTGTCTGTCTCTCCCCTCCCCCTCTCTGTTAATTAGCATTCACTCTCCCATTAGATAGATATCACATACACTTACACACTCATAAACGCTCTCTTCTATACATGCATGCACGCATGCACAGGCAGACAAAAACACAGGCACACGCACACACACACACGCACACACACACACACGCACACACACACACACGCACACCCACACACACACACACACACACACACACTCACACTCACACACACATGCAAGCACGCATGCATGCACATGCTCACATATCAATGCAGAGAGAGAGAGCTCATTAAGGGATATATAGCATTATCAATCATTTAACCTGAGAGAGTCTGCCCAGTGAAAAAGATGTCCATCATCTTTGGAAAGTTCGGGCATGGCTGCTCATGTGTGATGCTTAAATGGAAAGGTATGAAATTTTAACTTTTGAAGGCAAGATGATCAATACTGACAATGCCTGAGGCAAGTCTATTTTGATGGAGGGTGTCAAGAGATTGATGCAGCAGATAACTGGTTTGCCTTGAAACTATCAAGTTGGCTTATTCATGTCACTCGGTGTGATCTTTGTAAAAAAAAAGGCAACATAAAAATCATCTCGCTTTAAAATGAAGACTGGTTTGCCTTGAATAACTATCAAGTTGGCTTATTCATGTCACTCGGTGCGATCTTTGTAAAGAAAGCAACATAAAAATCATCTCGCTTTAGAATGAAGGTTGAATGACTGGTTACAAGTTGTTTTGTGTTCACTGGGTTTTGTTTCCATCGTGTTTCTGTTGTTTTTCCACTCATATCAGTTCAAATCTTTGGACGCTCTTGATCGAGTTCTATCTTTTCACAGCAGTTTAAGTAAAAACTGACAATTCCTAACTTCAAAGATTGTTTTCAAGTTCACTGGATTTTGTTTCCGTGGCCTTTCTGTTGTTTTTCCACTCATGTCAGTTCCAGTCTTTGGACATGCTTGATCGAGTTCTTTCATTTCACAGGAATTTATAGTAAAAACTAACGATTTCTAATTTCATAGATTGTTTTAAGTTCATTGGATTTGTTTCTGTCGTGTTTCTGTTGTGTTTCACACCATTGTCAGTTCAAGTCTTTGGACGCTCTGGCCAAGTTCTGTCTTTTCACCGCAGTTTTCAGATTAAAAAACTGACAATTCCTAACTTTACAGAAACAGTCATATTCAATGTTGACAACGTGGTGACAGCCCTGATGTGGCCCTTTGCGGTTGGCTGGGCTATAAGCAACATTATCTTATCTTATCTTATCTTATCCGCACCAATCAAAGGTGATGGGACAGACACAGATAAATTTTCCAGGAGAGGGGGTGATGGTCTTGCACTACACTGATTCTACCAGAAGATAAGATAATGTTGCTTATAGCCCAGCCGACCGCAAAGGGCCACATCAGGGCTGTTCTACCAGAAGAAACAGTATGAGCATATCAAGGTGGGCAGTGGAAACAGCAGTTTGAATCTATAGGGCACTAGTGAAATGGGAACTTGGACCGAAAAGTCTGTGCCTTACCATTGCACTGTCCTGGCATTCAGAACGCTCGTCTGTGTGGTAAAGCTCATTTAGTTTGTTTCAAAAGCTTTTTCGGATGTAACAGACCTCTTACGACCCATTAAAGCTGGTAGGGCTTTAACTGTAAGCAGTGAAATTGGAGAAACAAGAGAAAAGTCTTCAGGTCTTGGGCAGTGTGTGATGAAGCAGCAACAATGATTTTTTTAAAAGAGAGTTTCGGTTTGCTAATGATGTGTGGTGATGTATTGGGGTTACGTCATTGGCTGTGGTGATCGTCAGCTGCTGCCAGCTGACCAGTCACGCACAGAGTGACTTTGGATCACCTGATGTGCTGAGGTCTCTGGCTGCCAGATTGTTTTGTCTGGCTCTTGTCTCTTCTGTGTACATCCCTCCTGCCTGCCTGCCTGCCTTACTGCTTGCCTGTCTGTCTGTCTGACTGAGCATCTGCTTGGCAAAGCAACCTAAAGCAGACCAGCTGAAGCTGACGAAAGCCAACCAAAGCAGCCTTACTTTGTGATGATGTTGTTGTTGTCGTACCCTGGCTAAAAGACTCCAGGGATCATCCAAACAGCTGAAATACTTGAACACTACGGTAAAGATGCATCAGCTGGGGATGAGAACATTACGGGTGTGACCGTTTTTAGTTACCCCACCACATGGCAGCCACACTCTGACTTCGGGGGATTTTGGAGACTGATAATGTTATGCTAGGAGCTTGTCACAACTGAAGACAATCCCTGCATAACTATGCAGAGCATAACAACATTTTGATGTAGCCTTGGTGTTCTAGCCTATGTCAATTGGTCTGACACAGCCTTAAGCCAAGGTGATCATCCAACCTAACTCAGATAAAGACGGCCTAGCCCATCCTGATCCAGAAAACCCAAAGTAAACCAAACAGTCCAGCCCTGTCCACATTACAGTGTTCCATATAAGTCTTCATCATAAAGTGTTCCATGTAAGTCTTCATCATAAAGTGTTCCATGTAAGTCTTCATCATAAAGTGTTCCATGTAAGTTCATCATAAAGTGTTCCATGTAAGTCTTAATCAAGTTCGCTGAATGTCTTAGATTTACTGAATGCAACCTATGACCAAAACCAAATCATGGATGCATGGATTGCAGCAACAATATTTGTCTGTGTGTAATCACTCACTCACTCACACAACACACACACACACACACACACACACACACACACACACACACACACACACACACACTCACACTCTCACTCACTCTCTCACTCACATACATGCACTCACTCAACCATGCATGCACACATGTGCCTATATCCACACACATGTACATATATATATATATATATATATTATATATATATATATATATATATATATATATATATATATATATATATATATATATATATATATATATATATATATATATATATATACAAAGGCGACATTCACAAGCATACACAAGCATTCATGCAAGTGCACGGACATGACACACTCACATGCACACATGCATGCACTCGCATGCACACACACACATACACACACATCACACACAAGAATGCGTGCATCAGTGCACACACGCACTGCACGCACCACACACACACACACACACACACACACACACCACACACACACACACACACACACATGAATTGCGCATGTGCTCACGCCACGCCACGCACGCGTGCACGCAACCATCACACACACACACACACACACACACACACACACCACACACACGAATTAGGATGCTCATCCACCCAAGTCTTTTTGGTAGCACACAAAGCCAGGGTTCTTGGATTTCACCCTATGGCCAGTTGGCACCACAGGCTCCACAAACACTTGAGAAAGCAAAGTGCACCAATCCTGCTCATCTATTATTGATCCTAGTGGCATGGCTGTTAAATACCACCCACCCACTCTCTCACTCTCACTCTGTCTATGTCTTTGTCTCTCTCTCTTTGTCTGTCTTCTTCTCTCTTCTCTCTCTCTCTCTCTCTCCCCCCCCCTCTCTCTCTGAGTCTCCCTCTGTCCCCTCTCTCTCTGAGTCTCCTCTCTTCTCTCTCTCTCTCTCTCTCTCTCTCTCTCTCTCTCTCTCTCTCTGAGTCTCTCTCCCCCTCTCTCTCTGAGTCTCTCACTCTCTCTCTCTCTCTCTCTCTCTCTCTCTCTCTCTCTCTCTCTCTCTCTCTGTCTCTCTTTCACATTCGAGTCATTGCAAGCAGAACTTTTCATCCTTTGTCATGCTGTTTCAGAGGACAGCGCACATTCCTGATTGATGTTCACAGGTCAGAAACAGTTTACCCGGTTGCTCTGGAGACATTCCATTCAGTAATGGTGGGGGGGGGGGGGGAGGAGGAAGGGGGTATAGGATTGGGGGGGGGGGGGGGTAGGGGGGGGGGGACTGGCATCATTTGATCATGTCTTTTTGTTTTGCCTTTTTTTTTTTTTACATCCCCATTCAAAAAAGAGAACAACAACAAAACAAAACAAACAAAAAAAAACTCCACACACATAATGCACAAAATGATACTCCTATGACAGCATAAGAACAAACACTTTTAGAGAAAAGATGATCATGAAGAGACGGTCGCAGGGAGTGCGAACGATGAGCGACTGACAAAATGCTAAGGGCTGTTTCTGTACAAAGAGTTCCCCCTTCTTCTTTCCTTAGGATTGGGGGGGGGGGGGGGGGGGGGGGGGTGGGGGGGGATGGCATTGTTTGATCATGTCTTTTTGTTTTGCCTTTTTTTTTTTTAACATCCCCATTCAAAAAAGAGAACAACAACAAAACAAAACAAACAAAAAAAACTCCACACACATAATGCACAAAATGATACTCCTATGACAGCATAAGAACAAACACTTTTAGAGAAAAGATGATCATGAAGAGACGGTCGCAGGGAGTGCGAACGATGAGCGACTGACAAAATGCTAAGAGCTGTTTCTGTACAAAGAGTTCCCCCCTTCTTCTTTCCTTTTTCTTTTAGTGTCCACAATCATCATGTTGATTTATTCTGACACTTTTGTGTGTATGACCATTTTTTATCCCGCCATTAAGGCAACCATACTCCAACTTTGGGGAAGGTGCATGCTATGTGTAATGTGTCATCCATACCAACGGCCAAACTGAGCTTCTCATCCGGAAGTTGGTGATGGGATTTTACATGTGTGCAAGATGTTATGCGTGCGTTCACTTACAGAACCTTGGTTTATAGTCTCATTCGAAGGACTGTATGGGGAATGGAGTCAGAACTAAGGTTGACTCCGATGGAAAAATCCCCCTGTACCGAAACGGCCCGGCGGAGATTCGAACCTGCAACCCCAAGATTACGAGTCTGATGCTCTACCAACTGAGTTATTCTGGCTCCCTGTCAATTCCCTGTTCTAGAAATGTCTTTTCTGTCGCTCTCTTTGGCCCAACCTTTTTTTTCTTTCTTTTAACTGTCATCTAGTGCTTTTCTGCTCTTGTGGACCACTGTTGAGCCCATTTTGCGCTAAAGTGATTGAAGATAAGTGATTGCTTGTTCATTTTCACTCTCTTGAGTGTTTTGTATCTTCCCTGAAGAAGACCTAAGAGGTTGAAACGCATCATGTTTTGTCTTGTGATTCGTTTGTCTATGTTTTCTTGGTGGTTTGCTATTAATTACATTTAAAATTTCTTTTTTCAGTCTTTTTTTTTTTTTTTTGGGGGGGGGGGGGGGGGGGGTGAGGGGAGAGGATAGTCTGACTTGTTTGTAATGTTAGGTTGTTCTTTTTTTTTTTTCTGAGTCTCTCTCTCTGAGTCTCTCTCTCTGAGTCTCTCTCTCTCTTTCTCCGCCCCTTCTCTCTCTCTCGCTCTCTCTCTCTCACTCTCTCTCTCTCTCTGTCTGTCTGTCTGTCTGTCTGTCCTCTCTGTCTCTGTCTCTCTCCCCTGCTGTCCCTTCTCTACCTCTCTCTCTCTCTTGTCTGTCCTCTCTTTCTCTCTCTTCCCTTACTTCCTTGTCTCTCTCTGTCTGTCTCCCCCTCTCTCTCTTTCTCCCCCCTTCTCTCTCTCCCCCCCCCCCCCCCCTCCTTTCTCTCTGTCTGTCTGTCTCTTTCACCACCCTGTCTTCCTCGTCTCTCTCTTTCTCATGCTGCCCCGTCCTCTCATTGTCACACCTGTGGTTCCACCCTTTATCTCCATTTTATTTTTTTTGTGGTCCCTGATGTTCTTTTCAATCAATCTGTTTCATCCTGCAAAACAAAACAAAGAAGAAAAAAAAAAAACCTCTATTCTATCAGATTACTTTAACTACTACATAACCTAGATTTGTTATGTTTTTCCTACCTGAAGTGTATCAAGTTTCAAGGTCTATCCTGTGTGAGAAATGGCAGTTTGATTTTTACTTTTTTCTTTTTTCTTGTCATTCAGATTGATTAAAGGGATGTACCCTGCTTTGGTTTTGGACTCGGGTTACAGCTAAGCTAGAATGCTGGCTGCTCAGAGGGTTGTTGCGGGGGGAAAGAGAAAAAGCTGCAATCGTTTAAAGGTTATATTCATTGTTAAAAAAAATACTGGAAGCCCATTGTACGGCAATCTTTTGTACAGCCGTGGTGTGGTGGATGGCAGCAATTGTTTTGTTTGTTTCTTTCTTTTCTTCAGCCCTGATGTGGCCCTTTGCGGTCGGCTGGGCTATAAGCAACATTATCTTCTCTCTCTTCTTTCTTTTCTTAATTTTTGTTTTGGTTTTGGTTTTTCTGGGTTTGTTTGTTGTTGTTGTTTTTTTTTTCCGCACGGCTCTCGTACGGCAATCTTCTGTACAGCCATGATGGTCGATGGTGGTAATAGTTTTGTTTGTTTCTTTTTTCTTTTCTTGGGGGGCTGGGGGGGGGGGGGGGGGGGCGGGAGGGGGGTTGTTTGTTTTTTTGTTTTTTGCTGTCTCACCTTCTATCCAGTTGAGTGCAGTCATGTCCGTACCTCTCATTCCCAGCCAGTCCCTCTATTGCCACCACACCCTGGCTGAGCCCCTGCAGCTTCAGCTGTGGCAATCCACAGGGAGCAGTCTCTGGAGAGAGTCACCATGGGGCAGGCAACTCACCAGAAGACACTTGCGCTGCTTGCCGATGGTGTTCAGTAGTTCTGGTTCTGAGCCAGGATATGCTGGACATCACCTTCAAAGCCCCTGCTGATGACGATGATTGCTTGGTGATGGAGCCAGTTTGATGGAGTATCCCTCACTGGAGGCCACCACCAGGTCCATCCCCATGAACTCACCAGTGACAATGACCTCAACATGAAGCCAGCAAGGGTATAGATGTGGAGATGAGATGGAAACTGAGGTCGCTGTGAGAGTTCAGCATGAAG
>CM031602.1:62840556-62843056 GCA_018398815.1 Conus ventricosus
TTCAGCCAGAACACCGACTACCTGCCTTTTATGACAACTGCTGCTGTCGCTATGACTACTTCGAAGTCAACCGCATCTGCTTCTCTTGTTGTTTCCCTTTCTTGTTCTCCTGCCATGTGCAGATCGTTGTCGTCCAGTGCTGTGTTCTCCTGCCATGTGCAGATCGTTGTCGTCCAGTGCTGTGTTCTCCTGCCATGTGCAGATCGTTGTCGTCCAGTGCTGTGTTCTCCTGCCATGTGCAGATCGTTGTCGTCCAGTGCTGTGTTCTCCTGCCATGTGCAGATCGTTGTCGTCCAGTGCTGTGTTCTCCTGCCATGTGCAGATCGTTGTCGTCCAGTGCTGTGTTCTCCTGCCATGTGCAGATTGTTGTCGTCCAGTGCTAGTACTGTGATAATGTGAATGAATCGCAGTTGTGGAGCATGATATCCTGATATTATAAGCTCAAAGTGCCTTGCGGTATAGTGTATAAAGGAAAACAGATACATTTGCGCTTACTGAACTGCTGCCTGTTTACTGACATACACACCTGCATACAATTCATGGGCACAGATTTACACATATTTACATATGTTCATGTGTGTCCAGCATACATGTAGGAGATAAGATAAGATAATGTTGCTTATAGCCCAGCCGACCGCAAAGGGCCACATCAGGGCTGTCACCACGTTAAAATCAACTCACCAGTCATTTAAAAAAAACAAAAAAAACCTTTCACATCTCTTTAAATGACAGCATACATGTAAAGCATACATACATTTGTGCATACATATATAACATACATATAAAGCAAACAACAATCTCACATCTTGCATAATCTGGATTCTGGATAAAATACTAATTCTAACTCAAAGAGCACACACACACACACACACACACACACACACACACACACAACACACACACACACACACACACACACACGCATGCGCGCACCCACACGCGCTTACACACACACACACACACACACACACACACACACACACACACACACACACACACACACACACGCACACTCAAACACACACACAAAAAACAAAACACAATGCAGACAGACACATGAGCACGTCAAAACAAGCAGACTCGCGCACAGAGGAAAAGTGGATATTGTTAATCAGTCCGGGGAAAAATGTGTCTTTAGGGAGGTTTAAAAAGTCTTTAAAGAGTCCATGTTGCACAGAGAAGAAGGCAGACCCTTCCACAGAGCAGGTGCCAGGTAAGAGAAAGATCGTTGGCCTGAAGTTTTCAGTAAGCCTGAAGTAAATGAAATTCATTTAAAAACTTTTGCCACTGCTGCTTTGGCCCCTTCAGCAGCTACTTCTGCTGTTGCTACGAAATCTAGACTATGCTGCAGCGGTTTATCTGAAGAAACCATACCTGCAGACTCCTTTTTGCTATTACTCACATCTCCTTTGTGTAAAGAAACCATGCACATTGGTTCCATGTGCTTAGCGTTATATTCATAACCACTTTGTTATCATTTTTCTTGGTTCTTTGACAGCTAGCCTGAAGAATGGTTATGCTGATGGGCAGTGAAAGTTTGTAAATGTTTTGCAACATGTTTCACCAACAGCTGTGAGTGTGACCAGGATTTTTTTTTTTTTTTTTCCAGTTGGGATGGAACAGCAGCTGCTGTTATTGTTGCTTTTTCTCAGAGTCCTAACCAGGTTAAAAAAGGCAGATTGGCAAAAAGAACACCAAGAATCTTATGAGAGTATCACACTGCAGTGGAGCATCTCAACAATAACCTCTGCAAATTCTTGTTTAGATAGGTGTTTTAAGGGAGGGGATCATTGCTAGGAGATAAAATCTGGTACATTTACAAAGAGGAAAAGATTTCAGGGGAGGGGGGGGGGGGGGGGGGGGAGAGATAGTCCTTAAAGGGAGGGAATTTTTTGAAAAGTCTTCAAAGGGAGGGAATTCTTGTTGTACGTCTGATGCGTATACTAAAGAGAAAGCTGTAGAGCAGCGTACTGTTTTAAGTTTTAACATGTTTGTCTGCTTGTTTTGTCCAGAAGATTACTGAGAAGAGGGAAAAAAACCAACGTTGTTTAGGTCTTCATCATGATTCATTAAATTGTCTTCAGGCCACATTTAGAAGGAAAGGAAAGGAAAAAGGAGAGGAAAGGGAAAATATTTTATTGAGCTCAGACCACAGTCCCATCTGATGGAGGTGGGGGTGGGGAGAGCCCAAACACAACATTGGACACAGTGACAGTGAACATAAGTGACACATCAGATCACTGAGAATAAAGTTCTAACGTCTGTAACGAAAGAAAATCCTAGGCACATGCTTCGATACTAGCGTTCAGATTCTTTAACTGCACGCCTTGTAAAGGCTTTGTACAGATAGAAGCATGATTTCTTCAGTATGTTGCTGTTACTATTGGTCATCAGTAATGCCACATAACATTCAGAAGGAGTGAAACAGTACAGTCTGTGGATGCCAGAATGAACCGATAAACTCAAACCCTTTGATGCAGTAGTTCACCTGTACATGGAA
>CM031602.1:62853056-62860556 GCA_018398815.1 Conus ventricosus
AAGGTAAATATACTATTGACAAAGAGAAACAATTTTCTAGATAAATAAGGTCTTTCAAGGGAAAGAATCCTTGTTCAACAACAGGTCTTGAATCAAGAAGAAGAAGAAAAACATTCCAGAGAAAAAATAATCTTTGAAAGAAAAAAACAAATTGGGGGAGGATGGGTGTAGGGAGGGGGAGGGGCAGGTAAGTGTGTGTGTGTGTGTGTGGGGGGGGGGGGGGGGGGGGAGTTAAATCTGGTATACAAAGATCAAAGTCTAGAAAGAAAAAAATTGAAGTGTGCAATAAAATGAGAACCTACAGAAAAAACAACAACAACAGTCTACATCCATGTGTGGCAGTTCAGAAATCGGTTAGAATCTCCATGCGATCTTGCTAAGTCATTGCTTCATCAGATGGTATGCAGGCATGTCCAACGATTTGACAACTGACAGTTAAGTGTCTAGCCTTGCTAGTTTGTTGTTTATCTGGATTCTGTCCCTGTCTGCAATGTCCAATCAGCGAGCGTAGCTGCCATACAATCTTTTTTTTTTGTTTTGAAATTTCAAAGTCCATATTACATGTGAATTAGTCTGTGAAATTAGTTTTTATTATGTGCTGACTTAAGTTTATGTTCTGTGTAATGAGTTGTAAAGTATGCACACACACACACAACACACACTTTTGTACTCTAAGCATGGGGTGGGAGGGGATGGGTGGGGGAGATGAGGGTGGGGGTGGTGGGGGGTGGTGGATCAGTGGTAGGACTGAAAGTCCACCTCCGAGGCTGATTAGATTGCCTCAGGTGGGAGCTTATTGAACTCCTTGGTGCTGCAGGGGAAGAAGGAGTGTTTTCGGTAGTTTTCAGAAAAGTGGCTTAAAATTTAAAACTTTGTTGTGAAATACAGCAAACGATTGGAAAATATACGGGTGGGGGTGGGGGGGGTGGGGGGTGGGGGGGGGGGGGGGGGGGTTGGCAGCTAAACATTGAAAAACTTCTTCAGGAAATGTCAGAGAAAAATAGGGAAAAGCTGGGAAAGGGGATGGGAAGGGGGGGGGGGGGGGGGGGGGGGAGGCGCTTGGACAAGCTAGGCAGAAAGTCAGTTACTTTGACTTGACTTGACTTTGAAGATACAAGATTCAGGTCCTTCCATAGGACCATGTTCAGGTTCTCAACTAAACTGATTGGCTGGGTGGTTTTAGGATGGTGCCAATCAGATCACCTACTGAACAATTAAACTAGGCATTCTGGGTCGTACACTGAAGGTAGTGCTGCCCAGTGCTTGTCCAGTCTTCTCTTGAAGGCGTTCTACCGATGGCGCTGTTACCACCCCATCCGGGAGGCTATTCCAGAGTTTCACAACTCTGTTTGCAAAGTAGTTGCCCCGTACGTTGAGACGATGCCTTGGTTTCTGAAGTTTCTGGGAGTTGCCTCTGGTGGATCTCAGTTCATTTGTGGCGACATGGAAGTCAGGGCGTGACACCTTGTAGAAGCCATGCAAGTACTTATAGACTTCAATTATGTCTCCCGCTTTCTCCTGTGTTCCAGACATGGAAGCTTCAGCCGACGTAGCCTTTCGGGGTACGGGAGGTCCTTCAGAGGGCCCAACATTTTGGTCTCCCTCCTCTGGACGTTTTCCACTTCAGCGCAAAGGCCTTTTTGATTTTTCTCGTCTGGCTTCCACACACAGTGACCGTACTCCAGAAGTGGCCTGACTAATCCCTTGAACAGCTGGACAAAAGTTACTGGTGTTAGGTAGTCGAATGCCCTGTGAATGACTCCAACAATGCGTTTTGCCTTTGCTGTTGCCTGTGCCACGTGTTGCCTTGTCAATGGTCACCCAAGATCTTTCTCTGCCTGTGTTTCTTTCAGTTTTACTCTAATTGAGTTGCCGTCTTTGTCTTTACTGTTCATGAAGTACTCCGTTTCTCTTTCATGGCCTAGTTTCAGGACGCAGCACTTCTCTGGATGGAATTTCAGTTGCCATTTGTCAGACCATTGCATCAGCTCGTCTAAGTCGTTCTGCATGGTTTCGTGGTTGTTCGTAACATCTACTCTTGTAAACAACTTCGTGTCGTCGGCGAACATCCTTACTTGGCTCTTCACGTTAGCAGGCAAATCGTTTATGTAGATCACAAAGAGGATGGGCCCCAGTACACTTCCTTGAGGAATGCCGCTGGTTACCTTGCCTTCCTGGGACATCACTCCATTTATCACTACTTGTTGTGTTCGGTTTGCAAGGAAGTCGCCAATCCATCGAAGAAGTTTACCCCTAATGCCACAAGCAGAGACCTTTTCCATGAGTCGACGATGAGGAACACTGTCAAACGCTTTTTGAAAGTCTGTGTAAATAACGTCCACACTTCCCCCTTGTCGACTGCTTCTGTCCATGAGTCCATGACCTCCAGTAGCTGCGTTATACATGACCGGCCTGAGACAAAACCATGTTGCTCACTAGTGACAATGTCGTTTTCTTCGAGGTGGCCCATCACTGCTCTTCTCACTAACTTTTCCATGACTTTGCAGACGACGCAAGTGAGGCTCACAGGTCTATAATTGTTGGGGGACATTCTGCTGCCTTTCTTGAAAATGGGGCTCACATACGCCGTCTTCCATTCTAAAGGAAGTTCTCCAGTGTCTAGGGTGAGTCTGAACAGATGCGCTAGAGGCTCAGCCAGTTCATCAGCTGCTACCGAGAGGATCCTGGGCGATAGTCCATCGGGGCCTGCTGCCTTTCTAAAGGACACAAGCAGAAAAAAATGTAGAGAAAGCTGCAGAGAATAGCTGAAGCTCAGGAAATAAGGGGGGGGGGGGGAGGGAGGACGAAAAAAAAAACACCATCACTAATAACTGAATGGACCCTTATCTCCATTGTCTGCGTGGGGACTGGCAAGTGATGATAGTGACGGTCGGCGATTTTAGCAACAGTTAGACCCCTGTCCATGTTGATTAGCCCCAGATAGTGAAAGGCTGCGTGGTCCCTATGTTTGCCAAGCACTCAGCCTGTCTTCACAGCTCCCAGGCAACCGCTTTTCGTCCATGGTCCTCGCAGAGCTGAGGGTCAAAGGTCACAGGTCGGGGTGAAGGTCATAGCAGTTGGCGCTTTCTCTGGGCCCACCCCCATGATAAGGTCTGCTGGTCTGTTCTTCAAGGAGAAAGATCCATGGCTTGAGATTTATTACAAGTATGGTGGAGCATTGTTGTTGATATTGGGTTGGTTTATTGTCCGATTTTAGAAATTATATTTTGAAAATTGATTGCCATTTTAGACTTGGGGAGTCAGTATTGAAAACAGGAATTGGAGGGTGATGTTTTCAATTATTCAGGTTTTGAACTTTTACGTCTTTTGTTGTTGTTGTTGTTGTTGTTGTTTGTGTTTTGTTTTGTTTTTTTTCTTTCTAGAAATAGAATTGAAATGTTGTCGTTTTGGATTTTGGAATGAGTACATGGCACTGAAATCTAAAGATCAAATGGTATAATGTGTGTGTGTGTGTGAGAGAGAGAGAGAGAGAGAGAGAGAGTGTTGTTGTTGTTGTTTTTTCTCCCACCTTTTTGAGAAGTTCAACAGACCTTAGATAATGTCCATAGATCAGTGCATGACATCAAATTCAAAGGAGTGTACTTTTGTGACAGAAATGTAGACCAATAGCTGGATTATCTCCATTATTATCTATAAATAACTACTTATACCAATAGCATCAGGCCATCCCAGCATACAAACAGGTCAGTCGTCCACTGCTGATATGTTTATGATCTGCTGTTTTCTGTTGGGATGGCGAAAGCATTAGTCTACTTTAAAACACAAACAGGAACATACTACTTATGTTTGCGCATGCACACACCCACACACAGCCACACACACACCCACACACAGCCACACACACACACCCACACACACACACACACCACACACACATGGGCATGCACACACGAATGGAAGAACACATTTATGCACATCACATGAAAATGCAAAAACACCACTCACCCATTTGTACATACTATAAATCTCAATCTCTCTCTCTCTCTCTCTCTCTCTCTCTCTCTCTCTCTCTCTCTCTCTCTCTCTCTCTCTCTCCAGAACATTTCTTCAAAACAGCTCATGTTTCGAAGTGTCGTTACTGTAGCCGGTGTTAGATATTTAAGGCAGGTTCACACTAGAGTCAGGCAACCCAGATCTAGCGTCTGTATGTTTTTCTTTTTTTCCTGTTGTTTTTCTTTTTGAATGACGATAATGCCATATCCATTGAGACAGAGTGTGATGTTTAGAAAGGAGCCGAGAAGAGTATGACACCACATGAAATGAAAAACACCTTGTTTTGTTACCAGAATAGCTAAGACTCAAGAGTAGTGTGTGTGTGCGTGTGTGTTGTGTGTGTGCGCATGTACGTGCGTGTCTGTGTGTGCATGTGTGTGTGTGTGTGTGTGCATGCCTAATGACCTGTTGTCACAGCACAGTTGCAAACATGCTTGTAACCTTGGCCCTGGAGAACATGGTTTCACTTGTGTGCACTGGTTTCTTTGCTTGCTTGTTCGTCTGTCAGGAAGAGTTTGAACAACAAAACAAAACAAAACTTGCATGTGTGTGCGTGCGTGTGTGTGTGTGTGTTTTAATGAGAATATTGTATGCTTTGTTAAGCAAGAAAACTGGAGTGTCCCTTTGCTGTCCAGTCAAAGTCTAGCTCGTGAAGGAGAGAAGTGTCGCTGACCCACGTCAAGGTCAAGCATCTCATCTCCTGTGCAGGCCTGTTCATTCTTTCCTGATAGACGCTGCTTCATAGATTCACTAACTTTTCCACAAGTGATTTTCTTCACAGCCCTGATGTGGCCCTTTGCGGTCGGCTGGGCTATAAGCAACATTATCTTATCTTATTTCTTCTTTTTTTTTTTCAATTCAGTTTCATGCCTATATATATCACAAAGGTAATAACCTTTTATTTTGTATCAATAGAAAGAGTAAAACATGAACTTCACACCCAGTATTCTTTCGAATACTGTTAGCTGTTTTGATGGGGAAAAAATCATGTGTTGTTGTTGTTGTCGTACCCTGGCTAAAAGACTCCAGGGATCATCCAAACAGCCGAAGTACTTGAACACTATGGTACAAATGCATCAGCTGGGGATGAGAACATTACGTGTGTGACCGTTTTTGATTACCCCGCCACATGGGCAGCCACACTCCGACTTCGGGGGATTTTAGAGACTGATAATGTTATGCTAGGAGCTTGTCACAACTGAAGACAATCCCCGCATAACTATGCAGAGCATAACAACATTTTGATGTAGCCTTGGTGTTCTAGCCTATGTCAATTAGCCTGACACAGCCTTAAGCCAAGGCAGAAAAATCATGTGATTTTGACTGCATGACACCAAAATGTCCGGTATTCCCTTTTCTTAGGCCCTTTGTATTAAAAGTTCCATCTATATTGTAGGAAAAAATAACTTGTTCCATTAACTAGGACCCAAAACTAACTGTGAAACATGATCACAGCCATTAAATTGTAAAAGGAAAATATAGGAGAACTTTTTTTTTTCAAACTTGCAGCTGACGGATGCTCCCATGTATGTACCACATGTTGAGGAAAAGTCGCAAAGAAGAGAGAGTCTTTGTATCCAGTAAGATGAGAACAAAGAGGTCTGGAACCAGGAAGAAGGAGAATTTGCCCTATCCAATCAGAGTTTAGATAAGAATGGAGGGACATTTTCCCTGTGCCCTATCCGATCAGAGTTGAGATAAGAATGGAGGGACATTTTCCCTGTGCCCTATCCGATCAGAGTTGAGATCAGAATGGAGGGACATTTTCCCTGCCCCCTGTCAAGATTGAAATGAGGGAGAAACTTCTGCATGTTGTCCAGGCGTAATTTAGGGCGGAGAAATGATCTCCCTAGCTCACAAAGTTTTGGGGAGGGACTAGAGGGAACAGAATCTATCAACGCATCAAAGTTCTTGTGAGGGGAAGAAGGAAAATCTGCTGACACCATCAAGATCTAGTCAAGAGAGATTTGGGTTAACGGGTAAAAGGTTTGCGTGCATGTGCACCTTGTCTGTTTAGGATAAATGATGATAATATGATGAGCTAGTAGTTGCTTGTGGACAGAGATAGAATGAGCAGAGAGTGAGTGTGTGTGTGTGTGAGAGAGAGTCTGATCGCACCTGGGACAGAGAGTGTGAGTGCTGAAGAGCAGACTGTTCAAAAAATTTGATTGTGCAAAATGAGAACTTAAAGGTTTATGGCCATGGTATGAGAGGAGAGAATTTACGTAAAAAAAGAGTGTTCGAAGCTTCGGTCGTTCATCAGTCTCTCAGTGGCAGCAACATTGTATTATGGAGGAGGGAAGCTGTTTCAGTCCCCTTGTGAGGAGAAAGAGGAAGTCAGAACCCTGTCTTTACCCGCTAAAGGCCCAAGTTGAGTGGTGGGAAAACTTCCCTGTAGTCAGATGAATAGATGAAAGAGATTTCATGCAGAACTCAACGAGGGTTGACACAACGCATGAATCATCAGCCATTATTGCTGTTGTTGTGGTTGTTGTTGTTATGATAACCATCATCATCAATTGTGTCATTATTGTCATTGTCATAAGTCAGTCTGTTGGAAGCTTTTGTAGAATGTTCATCAATTTCGTTGTTAGGGTTGTTATCTTAAAACAGTTGACCAGAAAGCTTTCTTAACCCTTTAGTCGTTTTATAATTATTTGATAATAGAATCAGTTAGCAGGAGGCTTTTCTTAGCCCATTATTGGTTTTATCATTATATCAGCATCAAGTCAGGAGAAGCTTTTCTTCATCCTTTATGAATGTTACTAGTATTGTAATCACTTTGTGGGGAAGTTTCTCTTATCACCGCCTTCATTTTGATTCTTAAGTGATCAGGTCATGGAAAGCCTTTTTATTCCTTGAAAGGAAATCTCAGATGAGGCAGGGAACAGTAGACAATGAATTACAAACAAGTAGGGTAACTCTTGCTCCCATGATGAAATCAAACACACGCCCATAACTCCAGACGAAGTTTGCTTATGACACTGAATGGCCTGGCCCAGTTATGGGCGTGCATTTATTTCATCATGGGAGCAAGAGTTACCCACTTGTTTGTTGTCCATTACTCATCATTATTGATGTGTACTGTTACTTGTATTATTGTTGTGTCATATTATTGTTGTATCAGACCATGGGAAGTGGTTCTCTAACCTTCGGCCATGGACTCAAGAGCTGTTACCGCTAGCGCTGTGCGTTACCTCGAAGGGGGTTCATGAAAAATGCACAAGCTTTAGTTATGTGCCCTCCTCCTGTGTGATCCTCTGTGTGTGTGTGTGTCTGTGGATGTTGTGTGTGTGTGTGTTGTGTCATGTGTGTGTATGTGTTGTGTCGTGTGTGTGTGTGTCTTTGTGTTTGTGTGTGTGTGTCTGTGTGTGCGTGTGTGTGTGTTGTGTCATGTGTGTGTGTCATGTGTGTGTGTTGTGTCATGTGTCAGCCCAGGGCTTTGTTATGTCATCACGCTCTGTGCTCTTCTCTCCTCCCCTCACC
>CM031602.1:62865556-62875556 GCA_018398815.1 Conus ventricosus
AGACTGTTGTTGATGCCTCTGTGCTGGAAGAAGACCCAGGGCAGGGGGCTCTGGTGGCAGACTGTTGTTGATGCCTCTGTGCTGGAAGAACCCAGGGCAGGGGGCTCTGGTGGCAGACTGTTGTTGAGGCCTCTGTACTGGAGGGAAGACCCAGGGCAGGGCGCTCTGGTGGCAGACTGTTGTTGATGCCTCTGTGCTGGAAGAAGACCCAGGGCAGGGGGCTCTGGTGGCAGACTGTTGTTGATGTCTCTGTGCTGGAAGAAGACCCAGGGCAGGGGCTCTGGTGGCAGACTGTTGTTGATGTCTCTGTGCTGGAAGAAGACCCAGGGCAGGGGGCTCTGGTGGCAGACTGTTGTTGAGGCCTCTGTGCTGGGGGTGGGACGGCAGCCAATGAAGATGGTCAGAATGGTCTTGGACAGGCAGTCATGGTGAGGGACGTGACTGCACCGTGCTGTGGTGGTTGATGACCGTGAGGGGACCTTGGCTGCCCTGTATATGTGGACCTCCCATTCTTCTCTGTAATCCCTAGTATTACATGCATAGGTTACACAACAAAAAAATTCTCTGTAATTTTTAGTATTACATGCATAGGTTACACAACAAAAAAAATTCTCTGTAATTCCTAGTATTTTATCCATAGGTTTACACAACAGAAAAATTCTCTGTAATTCCTAGTATTACATCCATTGGTTACACAACAAAAATTCTTCTCTGTTTTGCCTTGTGTTGCATCCATATGTTACACAACAACAAAAAATCTTTGTAATTCCTAGTATTACATCCATTGGTTACACAACAAAAATTCTTTTTGTAATCCCTAGTGTTACATCCATATGTTACACACAAAAAACCCTTTGTAATCCCTCATATTACACCCGTATGTTACACAACAACAAAAATCTTTGTAATCCCTATTATTACGTCCATAGGTTACACAACAGAAATGTTCTTTGTAATCCCTAATGTTACATCCATATGTTACACAACAAAAGAATTCTTGTTAATCCATAGTATTACATCCATAGGCATAGCTGCCAACTGCTACGAGATCGCCGTAGTTTGCTACGCCAAGAGAATGCTTGCTACGACGCTACTACGATCATTCAATTGCTACGGCGAAACAAAAAATTCGAAGATACTTTGGTTTTGTTTGGACAGCGCTGAGTAACGTCTCTATCGGTCTGTCGGAACTGCATTTCCGCTTTCGGTTTTACTGTAGCACGTAGATTTTTTTTCACAATTGCCCTCTTCCTCTGCTTCATCTCTGTATAATAACATTTATAGATATACTAAGAGTACTGTAGCTTTAATGTGGTCCGTAAAACTGGTTATAGGCCTGATTTCTTTTTAGAACGCGCGCAAAATTAAGTTGCTACTGTCAAATTGGAAATGCTACTGTGAAAATTGTGAAATGCTACTGTAAGCCGCATGAGCAGGTTGGCAGCTCTGCATAGGTTACACAGAAAAAAAATTCTTCTCTACAATCCCTAGTATTACAAAACAATTTAATTTCTTCACTGTAATCCCTAGTATTACATCCATAGGTTACACACACACACACACACACACACACACCACACCACACACACACAACACAACACACACACACACACACTCTCTCACCTCTTTTGTAATCCCTAGTATTACATCCATAGGTTACACAACAAAAAGAGAAATTTTTGTCTATAATCCCTAATATTAAATCCGTTGGTTACACACACAAAAGAATTTTTCTCTGTAATCTCTAGTATTACATCCACATGTAACTTGTACATGACTCTGTAGTATACAGTCTGTCCCCCTACTCTGTAGTATACAGTCTGTCCCCCTACTCTGTAGTATACAGTCTGTCCCCCTACTCTGTAGTATACAGTCTGTCCCCCTACTCTGTAGTATACAGTCTGTCCCCCTACTCTGTAGTATACAGTCTGTCCCCCTACTCTGTAGTATACAGTCTGTCCCCCTACTGTTTCAGACTGTGTGCAAGAGGACACGGAGTGCAACAAAGACAAGTTTGGCTATGAGGCCATTGTGCAGCTTCACCACCTCATCGACGACGACCGCAACGGAAACGTCGACCAGTCTGAAAGCGATGAGGTCAGTGTGAAGATGTATGGACATGTTGCTGTTGTTGTTTTAGAGGTGTGTAGGTGGAGAACAACTTTACTTGAACACAATCATTTTTTTTTTTTTAATATATATATATATAGATGAAAGGTTCTTCAGAGATCCGAATTCTGAGGTTTTTGATAGCTTTTGATACAAAGGTGATGGCAGTTTCCACGAAAAGTAAATGGTAATGTTGCTTATAGCCCAGCCAACTGCAAAGGGCCATATCAGGGCTGTCAACGCATTGATGTCAACTCACAAGTAAAAAAAAAAAAAAAAAAAAACATTCTCACAGCCCTTCAAAACAACCTTCTAAAAACACGCCGGAAACTTCATTAAAAATCTTTCTTCCGTGAAATCTTGGATCAGATGAAAAATGTTAATCTCTTTCAGAAATTCAAAGATCACACACATCAGGTGGGACAACTCTGAACAAGGTTTTCAAGGAGTCTGCTGTAAAGTGTTTGTGTCTCACATCATACAAGTCCCAACACTCTAAAAGAACATGTTTCATTTGTGTTTATATTTAAGCACACACTGCTCTCGGCATATGATCTTCAAAGACATCCTGAAATTCTCAAGAACAGAATGGTATCATGTCCAGTCTGAACGCTTAATTCAAAGTCACTGGGTTGATTGAACACAAGTGACAGATCCTGCACAAAGAAACAAAAGCTGTAACTGCACACTTGGCTGTGGTATTTCATTCATGGTAAGCCTTACCCCAGGAACAGCGATGATCTTTCTCACATCTCGTGGTGGCTCTTGAGCACGTCTTTATGTGTAGATTAGACCCATCTTCCCTTTCAAAGGACGGGATCTTTTGCACGATCTCTGACAGTCTACCTAGTAAGGCGCTGCTTACAGGTAACTGAGACCCTTGTTTCTCATTTTGAAGCACAGCATTTTATGCAGTGGTAAGCAGTTTTTTGTTTGTTTGTTTATTTGTTTGTTCCTGACATTACTTTGAATTTACTGCTGACCTTCTGATTTGACCGTATGACCCGATAGATCATAGTGAGCTTCAGGTTAGATTGTTAACCAGAACACTGTGTGAGATCCTGCGGTGTCACTTCTGGAAGTGTTGAGCAGGTTCTGTTGTATAAACACCCAGACAGCAGAGCTCTGACACAGGTGCCTGATTAGCACAGTTAGACACTACAAGCCTGGATGCTTCACCGTCTCAGCAGGCATTTTTAGCAGTGCAGCATTTGATGATGGACGTTGAACTTTTTTTTCCCCCTGTCTCATCTTCTTTTTTCCACCCATCTCAGTGGCATTGCACCAGGCCACACAATCCAACACCCTGTCCACAGCCACGGCCTGGCCCTGCTAGCCACAGCCCCGGCACCAGCAATCCCCAGGGAGGAGTCTATGTCATGTTGTCAAGAGGCAACCCACCAGAGGAGACACTGCCTCTGCTGCTGCTGAGTCACATCGGTGGTGTTAAAGTGGATCTTCTGATCCAACATATGCAGGATTCCACCTACTAAGCCACCCACTGACGACAATCAATTCTCAGTCACAGAGCCAGCATGAGTGAGCTCTCCCCCTGGAGGGCGCCACAATGTCCATCCAATGATTGACAGCCCCCATGAATTTGCTGATACCAGTGACCTCGACTGAATCAAACCAAGGCCACAGACATGGGTGGAGAGGACATCGAAACTGAGGTCACCATGAGAAGGGACACAGAATTTGAGATTTTTTTTAATGCTAATCGATGAGAATGAAGATGATACTACAGATTTCCATTCTGGTCTGAGAGTGCATGACAGGACTCGCTCTATGCTTACTTTTATAATATATCCTTGCATCGATCAGGCCCGAGAGATACAGGCACCTGCAGTGTTGGTCAGGAAATTTGAGCAACAGTCTCAGAGGTTCATCCATTAAGTGGATGAAGCTCGACTGTGTGGTCCCAGTCTTGCCATCTGAGCCCGAAGCAAACTCAACTCCGGGTAAGAGCCAGTCAGGGCAGAAAAATCCCACGTGGCTCAGATGAGAATCGAACCCACAACCTCCCAGATGGGAGTTAGATGTTGAACCTTGGTTAACCACAGTCCTTTTTTTTCTTTTTACCACTGTTGGAGAACTCTGCTTCGACGCTGGACACAGCATCATCTGGGATAGTATTGAGACTGGACCCAGAAATCCAAGACTTTCAGGTGGAACTTTCGTGGTTGATTCTGCAGGGAAAAGCTTAACTGTAAATTTTGATGGGTAGTTTTCCAGAAAATGAAAAACAAAATTAAACAAAACTTTTTTACTCATGATAAAAACCAGACATGTGTTCTTTCTGTGAGGATTGAATGTTCTGGCCGTCAGCTGACAACAGGTGGATGTCACAGACCTGTGTTGTCATCGTCATGTCCGTGCTGTGTGCAGTTTCTGCGTGATGAACTGCAGTACACGGACGGCTTTGAGCGCCACTCCTTGTTCCACAACAACGACAAGCTCATCAGTGTGGAGGACTTGTGGAGGGCCTGGAAATACTCTGAAGGTAAAGAAAGGATGTGAATAAATGCTCTAAAGGTAAAGAATGGATATGAATAAATACTCTGAAGGTAAAGAAAAGATATGAATTTTTGTGTGTATGACAGAACTGTGTTGATTGCTGTTATGTTGTGTGACTCTCCTAGCAGAACAGCTTGATCTCTGTGTGAACTTTGGGAGGCACTTCTGGAGAATACTGCCTCACTGTAATCTGTAGATTGTAGTTGCTGCTGCTGTTCTCTGTCTGTCTGTCTGTCTCTGTCTGTCTGTCTGTCTGTCTCTGCTCTCTCTCTCTCTCTCTCTCTCTCTCTCTCTCTCTCTCTCTCTCTCTCTCTCTCTCTCTCTCTCTCTCTCTCTCTCTCTCAGTTGTGTCCTTCTGGAAAAACACACCAGAAAACTGAATTGCATTTTTGTACATGTGTGTCCGATGTAGCATGAAATCAGAAACGAATTTATTCAACCCAAGTACTTCCATGAGCCATGTATGTTTATTTTCTGCCCACTCATGTCAAGTCAACACGGAGGTAGTTTGTTTTATGGTTATCTGATTTTGTTTAGGCAATGCTGTTTGTTCAATCTGAATTATTCCTGTTGTGCTTTTGCTCTCTTGCTATGGGCTAGAGGCCAGACATTAAAATATTTTTGACTTTGACTCTCTCACTTTCGCGTTTTCTCTCTCTATATCAGTCTCTTTCTGTGTGTGTTTAAACAAGTGAGTAAAAAGATTAATGAAATAGGAGGTTTGGGGAAGAGTGGGGGGGGGGGGGGGATTAACAATTTCCCCCATCTCTATCACAGTGTCAAAGCAGAGTTTTGTTCATGAAAGAGATTTTGGGGAGGGAGTGGGGAAAGGGAGAGGGATGGGGAGGACGGTGGGCAGGGGAAGGGGAGGGGTGATGAGATGAGAGCTTTTAGAAGTAATATTAAACCTTTCACTTGCTTCCTAAACATGGGATTGTGGAAAGTCTGTCAGGTGCACATAATCATTTATTAATCTTGAATCTTTTCGTACATCAACGATCATATTCTGGGTGAAACATATGGAGAAAGAGAGACAGAGAGAGAGAATCTAGCTTCAATGTACATCAAAGTGCCAATATGAGAGGACAGATTAAACTGTGCACTCTTGAGTAAAGTCAGAATCACCCATCTCATACAAAATGTCCAAGTGTTACATCAGCGAGACAATTCAGATGTTCAAATGTTGGAGAACAAGAAATAAAACCAAGAATAGACGGGACATCTAAACACACGCAAGAAACGCTGTGCGCGCTTTGCGATCTGTGAATTGCGTGTCATTTTCATGTATGTATCGAGTTTGCTGTTTGCTGCAAGGGGTGCGGTTTATGGTGTGTACTGCAGAGTGTTCAAGTCGTGTGCGTTGCTTTGTGGATATGTGCATGTTTCAGTGTGCATCTGGTGAATGCAGGACGTATGTGGGTGTGTATGGATGAATACATGTGCACTAACCATTCCCCGCGTTTCCCTTCCCGATCTTTCTGTCCCTCCGTGCTCTCCCCTCTCCCTCTGTTTCTCCTCCACCCTTCCACCCTACCTCTCCCTGTGCTCTTCCCCTCCTCCATCTAATGCCCTTCCCACCTTCCTTGTCCATCCCCCCTACTCCCCACCCCTGACCCTCCTCCCCTCCAGCACCCCCTCCTCTTTAATTCCTTTCCCCCTCCTCTCCCTCTCCCTCTTCTCCCATCCCTGACCCTCCTCCCCTCCAGCACCCCTCCTCTTTAATCCCTTTCCCCCTCCTCTCCCTCTCCCTCTTCTCCCATCCCCTGTCCTCTCTCTTTTGCCCCCTTAATCCCCCCCCACACCTTCTTCCCCCCATCCCACCTTCCTCCTCTACCCTCCTCACTCCTTCCACCCCTGTCCCCCCTCCTTTGGTCTGTCCCATCTTTCCCTGTCCCCCATCCCACAACCACCTTTTGCCTTAGACATGCTTCGAATCTTTTGGAGGAAAACAAAATGTGGGGGGGCGGGGGGGGGGGGGGGGGAGATGTATGGAGCCAGAGGGACCTTTGGATCTTCAGTCTAACGGTGGAGATTCAAACCTGCAACCCTTGGATTACGAGTCGGTGCTCTACCAACTAAGCTATTCCAGCCCCCAGCCCACCAAACAAACAGGGACAAGTAAATTACAAGATAGGTTGAGACAGCGCATCCCGAGAAAGACACCATGTTACCTGTGTGTGTGTGTGTGTGTGTTGTGTGTGTGTGTGTGTGTGTGTGTGTGGCCCTGCTGGACCAGTGTGAGGGGTGTGTTTTCTGTGTACAGCTGGACAGTGGAGGACCAGTGTGAGGTGGGTGTGTTTCAGTGTACAACTGACAGTGGAGGACCAGTGTGAGATGGGTGTGTTTCAGTGTACAACTGGACAGTGGAGGACCAGTGTGAGATGGGTGTGTTTCAGTGTACAACTGGACAGTGGAGGACCAGTGTGAGGTGGGTGTGTTTCAGTGTACAACTGGACAGTGGAGGACCAGTGTGAGGTGGGTGTGTTTCAGTGAACAACTGGACAGTGAAGGACCAGTTTGAGGTGGGTGTGTTTCAGTGTACAACTGGACAGTGGAGGACCAGTGAGAGGTGGGTGTGTTTCAATGTACAACTGTAGAGTGGAGGACCAGTGTGAGGTGGGTGTGTTTCAGTGTACAGCTGGACAGTGGAGGACCAGTGAGAGGTGGGTGTGTTTCAATGTAAACTGGACAGTGGAGGACCAGTGTGAGGTGGGTGTGTTTTCAGTGTACAACTGGACAGTGGAGGACCAGTGTGAGGTGGGTGTGTTTCAGTGTACAACTGGACAGTGGAGGACCAGTGTGAGATGGGTGTGTTTCAGTGTACACTGGACAGTGGAAGAACAGTGTGAGATGGGTGTGTTTCAGTGTACAACTGGACAGTGTGAGATGGGTGTGTTTCAGTGTACAACTGGACAGTGTGAGATGGGTGTGTTTCAGTGTACAACTGGACAGTGGAGGACGTCGTGGACTGGCTGCAGAAGGAGGTGACCTGCCCCAGTACTCCACCATCTTCCAGGACAACTCCGTCACCGGGCCTTCCTGCCAAGGTGAGCTGGACAGGGCAGTTGCGAGGAGGGAGTGGGGGGGGGGGGGAGGGGCTGGAGGGAGAAAGGAGGAGGGAGGAACTGGAACATCGCTTTGTTTTTTCTCCCTCGCTCTCTTTCACATGCGTGTCCTGGTCTTCTTCTGTCTGTCTGGTCTCTTTCTCCTCCCCCCTCTCTCTCTCTATCCCTCCCACTCTTTTCTTAGTCTGTCCCCCCTTTTCTTACTCTCCCCCTACCTCTCTCTCTCTCTTTCTCTCTCTCCTCTCTCTCTCTCTCTCTCTCTCTCTCTCTCTCTCTCTCTCTCTCTCTCTCTCCTCCCTCTCCTGTCTCTCTCTCTCTCTCTCTTTCTCTTTCTCTCCCTCTCACTCATCTGTTGTTTGTTACTGTCTTTCCACTGCCCCCATCTCTTTTTCTGTCTGTCTCTCTTTTTCATTCCTCTCTCTCTCTCTCTCTCTCTCTCTCTCTCGTTCCTCTCTCTCTCTCTCTCTCTCTCTCTCCCCTCCTCCTCCACCTCTTCTCCTCCCTTCCATCCCCTCCCCCATTTCTCCCCCCCCCCCAATCATCATCCACGATCCTGCCCCCCTCTCTGTGTGTGACCCGTCTCCCTTTCTTCTCTCTCCCTGTCCACCTCTCCACCCTTCATTTGGCCACACACCACAATTTGGATCTTGCACCAAATCACTATGATTTAATCCATGTAAACGTTCTGAGGTCTACCATAAATTTGAGCCAGCATTTAACCAGTTGCGTGCCTTTAGTCGGTCAGCTGACGCGGAATTAAAAGTGCTTTCTAGTGCCTATGGTCGTTCCCCTGACGTCATGCATTTTTCTTGAATTTTCATTCGTTACTATTTCTATCAACGGACTCAAATAGAGTTTGCGTAGAAAGCCTTATATGTCTGTAGTCTTAAAATAATATGTAAATGACCACACGTGAGGGGAAAGCCCATTTATTCTCATCACTGACTGGATGACCAGCCAGCACTTCGTCTCGCTTGCAAAGATGGCGGCACAAACTTCGACAAGCCCAGCGACCAAATCAACGTATTTACACAGCTGAGCAGGCTCTGCTGATGATTTTTGACAAAGACAATAATCTTTTATTCAACGACTCACTCGAGCATGAAGGTGAGATGATGATAGTGGTGGAATTGCCGACCATATTCGTCAGTTATTGAGTAGGGCTCTGTGACCTCAGTGTGTGTTCAGCTGACAGCGTCGAACGAGCCAGCCTAGTGTGTACTGTGCACTGCGTGCTGGTGTCCAGTGATGTGAAAATCAGCGCAAGAGACGAGCGTGGCCTGCTCGCGGCGTGACACACGGTGCAGACGGAAAGGTAGGGGAAGATGAGTGGTGAAAGGGAGGGTTGAAGTCGAGCAAGGGGGTGTGGTGGGGAGAGGGGGGGCGTGGTCGTGGACTGGTCAGTCTGCATCGAGTGTGAGCGTCTTGATAGACTTCCAAACTGTTTTACTTTCATTTACAGGTGTAGTGTGACAATACAAACTTAATTTTCAACTTTTTTGCTGTGTGTTCTTGTTTGGATGTGGTAAATACATATGTTTTGATCGTGCAAAAAAATCTATCCAAATCTAAAAGCCTAAATACTTTTGTATTATCAAAATTAAAACAAAAGAAGCCCAGATTCAAATCTTCATTCAATTTCCTTCAAAAATGATATAGATTTCATTTTTCTATCTTTTGTAGTTTCTGAGCTAGAATGTTTTGTTAATTATGACCCCCAAATCATGAGATCTCCCTGGCACCTGGGAACACCTTTGTTTGTACTATAGTGAGGCACTGAACGGGTTAATGTGTTCATTGATAATTGATCAGAAGAACAGTTCTCCACTGGTTATTTCTCATGTTTCATTGATGACAATTCACATTAACAATCTTCAAATACATGACCTTCCCCTTAGTTCAGGCCTTGGCACTCACCCGTGACCCTATCTTTGCGCCAGCTGGAAGCCCCCAAACCATCTCATTCCGTTGACTTTAATCTGTCTGCTTGCAACCACCTGGCTTGTTACCTTGATGGCCATATGAAGGAAGATGAGGGGAATCAACTTGCAGACACGATCAAACAAATTCTCAAAACGATCTCATTGTGCCAGTCTATAAATACTGGACTCCTTAAGCGAGGCCTTTGCGCATTCATTGTTGGTGTGCAGCCTTCCCATGTCAAATGCCTGTCTTCCTTCACTCCTCCATCAGCCTTGCCATGGGGTTTCTGTCGGGTGCTGGCTCACTTCCCATTCCATCTTGGGGCACTTCATCTCACTCTTTTTTTTCCCCCCTTTCAGCTCTTCATCCCTAAGACTTCCCAGTCA
>CM031602.1:62878056-62908056 GCA_018398815.1 Conus ventricosus
TCATTTGTTTTCTGCTGAATACACATCTTTTCCCATACCACATCAGCAATTTTGCCGGCTGCTTATATTGTTCACGTTACTGAGAAGAAAAAAAAGCTTTCATGAGCAGATCCTCTTTAATTACGCTTGATTGTTGGGCACTCGACAATGATCCATATACTGGTATGGGGTAAGCAGTAATACGTTAGGTTATCAGTCATGTAGTACATTTTACCATTTTTAAAGAACACAATTGATAATCGACCTGGTTCATATATTGTAAGTGCTTCCTTTTTTTTGTTTGTTGCTGTCCCAACCTCAGAGACACCTCGGAGGCAGTGCACCCACGCCGCTCATTCCGACACCCCGTCCACAGCCACAGCCCTGTCTGCCCCGCCGCAGTCCCGGCACCAGCAATCCACAGGGAGCAGTCAATGTCAAGTTGTCAAGAGGCAACCCACCGGAGGAGACACTGCACTGCTGCCGAGTCACTTCGGTGGTGTTCAGTGGTGCCTGTTCTGATCTAATATATGCAGGACACCACCTACTAAGCCCCCTACTGACGACAATAATTGCTTAGTCGCGGAGCCGGCATGAGTGAGCTCTCCCTCCGGAGGGCGCCACCACATCCATCCAACGACAGCCCCCATGGACTTGCCGATACTAGTGACCCCGACAGAACTAAACCAAGGCCACAGACGTGGAGAGGACATCGAAATTGAGGTCACCATGAGAGCAGGGCATGAAGGGCCACAGAATTTGAGACTTTTTTTTATGCTGATCGATGAGAATGAGGATGATTTAGATGATGCTATGGTTTTCCATTTCGGTCTGAGACTACATGACAGGGCTGTACTCTACGCTTCCTTTCATAATATATCCCGGCGTCAACCAGGCCCGAGAGATACAGGCACCTGCAGTGTTGGTCAGGAAATTTGAGCAACACTCTCAGAAACACATCCATTAAATGGATGAAACTCAACTGTGTGGTCCCAGTCTTCCCAACTGAGTCCGCAGCAGAAAAACCCACATGATTCTGATGGGATTTGAACCCACGACCTCCCAGCCGGGAGTCCGCGACGCTAACCACTTCGCCACGGTGGCTGGTGCTTCCATATATTGAAACTTCTTTTTGAAAGAAGAACACAGTTTGTAATCAATCACTGTGACAGATTTTACCTTCCTATCAAAAGAATGAAAAGAAGTCAAATGTGAGAGAGGAGAGAGAGATGCTTTGAATGAGGTGGTCAACAACACCTGTGTTTGTTTTTTTTCAGTGTGTTTCTTCATCATTCATTCTTCTCACCAGACAGGAAATGTAAAAGTAATTAGCAAACACCAAAATGTACTGCTAAGAGCCACAAAGAAATCCACAAGTTTGAATATTTCAATTAAGGTAGCCGTAATTCTTTTATTGGAGGGGGAAAAAGCTTGTGTTTGAGTCCCATAATTCTTTTAAGGGGGGGGGGGGGGGGGGGGGGGGAGCTGTGTTTCAATCAGAGTCCTGTTGTCAGATTCTTAGAGTGTTTGCCTGCATGGCTGAGGGGTGTGAGTTTGAAGTAATCGTGGGATTGGATCTCTACAGTTTGAAATCCTTCTTTGTCCACCTGGTAGTTCTTCTTCTTCAGCCTTTCAGTATCTGGTAGAGTGTGAACTCGTTTTACCCTGTTGGGATACTCACATTATACTCGAGAGTATAGTCAGTTCACTCCGACTTCGTTGAGTGTAGAGATTTTTGGGAAGAGGTTGTGGAAAAAGATAGATGAAAGATAGGGTAGACAGAAAGGACAGTGGATGACAGTACAGCAAAGGAGGAGACAAAGAGTGACTGAGAGCAAAAGGAAAGGGGACGTTACTAGCACAGAATGTCCAGAAGGAGGGGGAACTATTTGTACGAAAGACCCCATGGTATCCCCACGGGGCTGCCTTGGCTTTAGGCTGTGTCAGGCTAATTGACATAGGCTAGAACACCAAGGCTACATCAAAATGTTGTTATGCTCTGCATAGTTATGCGGGGATTGTCTTCAGTTGTGACAAGCTCCTAGCATAACATTATCAGTCTCTAAAATCCCCCGAAGTCGGAGTGTGGCTGCCCACGTGGCGGGGTAATCAAAAACGGTCACACACGTAATGTTCTCATCCCCAGCTGATGCATTTGTACTGTAGTGTTCAAGTACTTCGGCTGTTTGGATGATCCCTGGAGTCTTTTAGCCAGGATATGACAACAACAACAACATCCCCACGGGGGACACCAGGCAGTAAATGTGATCCTGAGTCAGGTCATTTAAAGGGGCAAAAGGAGAGGTGCATGCACCACCATCCGTAACGAATGACATGCCACAGGTATGCACCACTATCCATAATGACATGCCACAGGTATGCACCACTATCCATAACGACATGCCACAGGTATGCACCACTATCCATAACGACATGCCACAGGTATGCACCACTATCCATAACGACATGCCACAGGTATGCACCACTATCCATAACGACATGCCACAGGTATGCACCACTATCCATAATGACATGCCACAGGTATGCACCACTATCCATAACGACATGCCACAGGTATGCTCCACTATCCATAACGACATGCCACAGGTATGCTCCACTATCCATAATGACATGCCACAGGTATGCACCACTATCCATAACGATATGCCACAGGTATGCACCACTATCCATAATGACATGCCACAGGTATGCACCACTATCCATAATGACATGCCACAGGTATGCACCACTATCCATAACGACATGCCACAGATATGCACCACTATCCATAACGACATGCCACAGGTATGCACCACTATCCATAACGACATGCCACAGGTATGCACCACTATCAATAACGACATGTCACAGGTCAGTTAAAGTGGCGAAAGGAGAGGTGCATGCACCACCATCCATAACGAACGACATGCCACAGGTATGCACCACTATCCATAATGACATGCCACAAGTATGCTCCACTATCCATAATGACATGCCACAGGCCAGTTAAAGTGGCGAAAGGAGTGGTGCATGCCACACCATCCATAACGAACGACATGCCCTGGATGCAGTGAAAGTCCTGCTAGTTCATGGCTCATTTGTCTTTGTGCCTTTAACCTATGACCTTTTGATAGCTCACCGCTCATTCGACTTTGGGTCTTTAACCTGTAGCCTATAGATAGTTCACTGCTTATTCGGTCATTTGGCTATGCGCGTTTAACCTCTAACCTATGTTTCAAAGGGAAGTTGTCCAGTGGGGATTGATCAGGGAGCCTTAACTCATTGAATCGTAGGCCTGAGTGGTTCTCAGTGTGTCAGTGTAGAAGTTGATCAAGGAGCCTTAACTAATTGAATCGTAGGCCTGAATGGTTCTCAGTGCGTCAGTACAGAAGTTGATCAGAGAGCCTTAACTGATTGAATCGTAGGCCTGAATGGTTCTCAGTGCGTCAATGTAGAAGTTGCAGCTTAAGAACAAGAGACACCTCAGTACAGTTTCCAAACAGAACAATGACGGTTAACTCTTTCATTCCTACTTTTCTGTGAACCATTGCTTCCTCTTGTTCCTAGGTTCTTATAATACGACTATTCCCTTCATTCCTGGATTTAGAGAGAAAAAAAAAGTGTAAAGTGAGAACTGCCACGTATGCAGTAGCAAACCAGCCAGAATAGAGTGGCGACCACTTTCCCACGCTGTAGGGGCTGTCTTGTATCCATTCCATTCATAAACACTGCCATGCGAATGACCCGGTCATGATGTGTACCGATGATGGGACATGCGCAAAGTTCAAAGCGCTTACCACGAGAACTGATTTTCCGGGCTGCAGGAAGGAAAGGTAGGATTTCTGCAAACCGGAAAAATGGGTTGTAGGGATGAAGGAGTTAAATTAAGATACGGAAGTGGGTGGGATGTGTCCAAACCAATGGGAAAAAAGGCTTTTTCAAAAATATGCAAAGCGTGTCAGTAAGCAGCAGTCCGAATTTGTCAGGATGCAAGGTAATTATTGATTGGATAATGAATGAATCTTTCCTGGAACAGAAGAGTAAACAGGACGGACAGTATTCTTTTCTTGCACAGGTTAGCCTTAGAAAAGCCCAAACATTGGCTGCTGTCATTCTCATGTGATGTCTGTTTGCTTTCATTTTATGGATCAGGTTTATGAAGTCTGACTCATGGCTGTAAGATCAGCATTTGCTCATACCCATTCTTTTTTTTTCTTTTTCCATGCCTTTTCACACTTCTGCTGTGCATAGTTTCCAATGTCGGCATCTGATGTGTCTCAGTTTTATGCAGTGTAAATCTTTTCTCAAGAGAAACTCGGAACTGTTTGTGATCTGATCTCATACGCTTTTACCAGACTGGGATGATCGATGAAGTGATCGGGGGCCGAATAGCTCAGTTGGTAGAGTGCCAGACTCGTAATCCAAGGGTTGCGGGTTCGAATCTCCGCCGGGCCGTTTTGGTACAGGGGGATTTTTCTCTCGAAGTTAACATTGGTTCTGACTCCATTTCCCATACAGTCCTTCGAATGAGACTGTAAACCGAGGTTCCATGGATGACACTTTACACATAGCATGCACCTTCCCCGAAGATGGAGTATGGCTGCCTTGATGGTGGGATAAAAAAACGGTCATGCACACAAAACTCCACTCCCTTTGTTGGGTAGATGGGATTAATACTTGCCTGTCTATACAGGGAGTGTCCACAGGAGTATCGGCCTTCGTACGCAGAAGAAGAAGAAAGGTGAAGTGATCAAGAGCATTTGTTGAAAAACTAGTTATATGTATGGGAGTGCTGACATTCAGGTTCATGCTTGGTTTTCAGGTTTAGAGTCGGTGAAGTGAAATTGCTTTCCTCAAATCCTGATTAATGGTCAAAGTGGTGTCCTTTGTGAGAGATACTCAGACAGATGACCTTTCTCTGTTTAGGAGTCTGGCTTGAAGGAGAGTAAAAAAATAAAAAAAGCATTTGTAAAAACAAAGACAGGGCTGTATTAACCTCATGGTGTGGTTTTCTGGCACACAAGTTTCGTTTGAAGAATGAAAAATACAGGTGAAATTAGCACATCCTCTACCTCCCTGAGCGCCACCTCCCTCCAGTTCGTCCCCTTCCCTTGGCGTTTGCTCCTCAAACCCTCCTACCAAAAGTACATAGAAAGGAAGAAATGTGAAATTGCACATATTCATGTGAGATTTGTTTGTTTGTTTGTTTGTTTCATCATACAAATCTAAGCTTCATGTCATTCGCAATTCAGGTTTTACAGTTTGATGTTTGTGCTAAGCCTGTAGCGCTGAGTGTCATGGTGTATTGTGGGCAGGCTGGCAGCGTCCAACACGTTCATGACGACGGTGCTGGGCATCAAGAACCCTGTCCACAAACAGAAAGTGTCCCTGAAGGCCATGGACACCGTGCTGTTTGGAGCGCCACCTAGTGAGTCATGATCAGACCTTGCCTGTCGGTGTCCATAGGCTTTTGGCATACTTAGTACGCTATTTTACACAGAATATGACAATACACCTCTCAAAAATACGCCAAGCAAAAATTGTAGCTAAGTTTTGTGTTGCACATTACATGTGATATTGCTTGAATTTTGAATCTGTGGATTCTTACCACTGGATATTGTTTTTAGAGATTGTGCTTGTGTATCCATTCTACTGTAATTTAGATACCATATCATGGAAAGAATTTAATTCCTCACCCCCTGCCCTCTTTATTACTAAGGTTTAGACATGCACAAATCTAGTAAAAGCTAACTTGAAAAAAAATGTATATATCATGAGATTGTGCTCATACAGACTTGTACAAATAAATGTAACAGATCCCTCTCTTAGTCACTAGTGAAAAGACTTTACAGTAACAGCAACGCTGCCTCCCAGAGCGCACCGCACATCTACACATTATCTTGTCATTCTCATCCCTTACAGAGCGCCACACATTATTTCATCGTTCTCATCCCTAACAGAGCGCCACACATTATTTCATCGTTCTCATCCCTTCACAGAGCGCCACACATTATTTCATCGTTCTCATCCCTTACAGAGCGCCACACATTATTTCATCGTTCTCACCCCTAACAGAGCACCACACATTATTTCATCATTCTCACCCCTAACAGAGCACCACACATTATTTCATCATTCTCATCCTTACAGAGCACCACACATTATTTCATCGTTCTCACCCTAACAGAGCACCACACATTATTTTATCGTTCTCATCCCTTCACAGAGCATCACACATTATTTCATCGTTCTCATCCCTTGCAGAACACGACACATTATTTCATCGTTCTCATCCCTTACAGAACACCACACATTATTTCATCGTTCTCATCCCTTACAGAGCGCCACACAATATTTCAGCATTCTCATCCCTTACAGAGCGCCACACATTATTTCATCGTTCTCACTCCTAACAGAGCACCACACATTATTTCATCATTCTCATCCCTTACATTCCCCGAAGATGGAGTATGGCTGCCTTAATGGCGGGATAAAAAAGGGTCATACACACAAAACTCCACTGCCTGGCTATACAGGGATGTCCGCAGGAGTATCAGCCTGCGTACGCAGAGAGAGAGAGAGAGATCCCTTACAGAACACCACACATTATTTCATCATTCTCACCCCTTACAGAACACCACACAATATTTCATCATTCTCACCCCTTACAGAGCGCCACACATTATTTCATCATTCTCACCCCTTACAGAGCACCACACATTATTTCATCGTTCTCACTCCTAACAGAGCACCACACATTATTTCAGCATTCTCACCCTTACAGAGCGCCACACATTATTTCATCATGCTCATCCCTTACAGAGCGCCACACATTATTTCATCATGCTCATCCCTTACAGAGCGCCACAACTACGTGAAGGACTTTGCCCTGATGGTTTCGCTGATCTTCGCCATCGGGGGCTGCTGGTTTGCCTACCTCCACCACCGCTACTCCCAGGAGCAGGTGCGCAAGATGATGATGGACCTGGAGTCACTGCAGAAGGCCGAAGAGGCCCTCATGGATGTGCAGAGGAAGTGAGTGGACCTGAGGGGTTGGGGGGGGGGGGGGGATAGAGGAGGGAGGCAGGCAAGATGGTGATGGACCTGGAGTCGCTGCAGAAGGCTGAGGAGTCCCTCATGGACGTGCACAGGAAGTGAGTGGAGATGGGGGGGGGGGGGGGGGAACGGAAGGAGGCAGGGGTTGGGGGGAGGGGGGGGGGGTTGGTTGTTGTGTTGTTTGTGGGGTCCTGGTCCTTTTTTTTTTTTTTGTGGAGGATGAAGTAGGGTTGGAGTTGAATTTTTTTTTCTTTCTTTTTTAATTGTCTGATGGGGAGAGATTATTGTGTGTGTGTAGTGTGTGTGTGAGTGTGTGTGTGAAGCGTCTCGGTATGTGTGTTTGTGTGTGTGTTGCTAGCTTATTCAGTAACGCAGAAAGAGAATGTGCACAGGTGTGTGTTAGTGTGTGTTAGTGTGTGTGTATTGTTATCTTACCCTTTTGTCTGAAATCCACAATGTGTTTGATTGTCTGTTTAGAGAGAGAGAGTGAAACTGTGCCTGTGTTTTGACTGTGTATTCAGAGAGACAGAGAGGAAAATAGTGTGTGTTTTTGTGTAAATAACCTGTTCAGAAAGGCAAAGAGATTGAGAGAAAGAGTGTGTGTGTGTGTCTGTGTGCAGACACTTATTGGTGTATTTGTCTGTGTGTGTGTCTGTGCACATGTGTGTTTCCTGTTTATCAGATGGCCTGTGTGTATTTTCCACTGACAGGTGCAAACCTTACAGCACTACCTGTTGTTCTTTGACAGGCTGCAAGATGCAGAGAGCCGACAGGTGTCGGCCGTGCCACGACCCCCGCCTGACTTCAAGGAGGGCACCGCTGTACCTGATGTAGGTTTCCATCTCATCTGTTGGGCTCTCTGTCTGTCTGTCTCTCTGTCAGTCTGTCTGTCTGTCTGTCTGTCTTTCCATGGAACAGTGCATCATTGGAAGGAAATGTGTTTGCAAGGTGTTGGTTAAAGATAGCCTTTGGTCTCAGCCTCTGCCTTTCACGCCAGATTTTTATGTGCGTTGCTTTTGCACATCAGTAGGCATAAAGTTTCTTACACCGTTCATGTTTTATATAGTATTTTTTTGGTAAACAAAATGAAACACTCTTTTGTTCTTATTCATTAGGTTGTTATCCCTCTCTCTCTCTCTCTCTTCTTTCTTCAGGATTGGTACAAATAATGTTGAAATTGTGTGTGAAGTCATTCTTTGCTTATAATTGTTTGTGCAGTTTTATTTTTCTTGGCTGATTTGAATTTTGATACTTGTTTTCAACTTGTTCTCTTGTAAAGCAGCCCTCAGCTTAAATATAAGCAACATTCAGGACAATGAAAATGAAGAATGACCAATCACTTATCCTACATCTTCATTGTCCTGAGTGTTGTTTACCTTGCCTGAAGGAGACCTAAGGGGTCATGTTTCGGCATGTCAACTGGCAGAGTTACTTAAAATTACTTTTGGAATGTGTTTTCACAATTTGGGACCTCAAGTCCTGTGTGAGAAAGAGGTTTATGTTCATGGCTGTGAATGATTAGCTTATTGTTGTCTTCATATTGGTCCTGATAATGTATGGAATTTGCAGAGAAAAAAACTTGTTCAGCAAAGGACCATTTACATACCCCTATTCATACTCTGTGTGAGAGTGTCTGTGTGTTTATATGTGTGTGTGTGTGTGCGTGTATGTTTGTGTGTGTATGTGTGTGTAAGCATGTGTGTGTATGTATGTATGTGTGTGTGTGTGTATATGTGTATGCATGTGTGTGTATATGTATGTATGCATGTATGTTTCTGCATGTGTGAGTGTGTGTGTATGTACGTATGTATGTGTGTGTATACACAATGAATAATTTGAGAGTCACGATATGTGTCTGTTCCCAGGCTGACCCGCCCATCGTGAACGGCGACAACGGGGAGGGGACGCAGCAGATCCGAGAAGAACTGGCTGCCACGCTGCTGGCCCTGCAGCAGGCTGAAACCCAACTGGAGCACTCCTGGGCGCCCCCTGGTGAGCTGCAAGCCTGGCTGCAGTTCACGCACGAGCTGGAGCAGATCCACTACACTGCAAAGCGACAGGCCGCAGAGCGACAGTTTCAGGCCGCTAAAGAAGTGGTGAGTTCATGGGACGTGAAGTCGGAAATTAAAGATCATGACCTCTTATCGAGAAGTGCTTGCTTTGAATGATGCTGGTGTTGGCTGATGAGAAGGTGTCCCTTTGCTGTTTACAGTGGTGTCTTGTCCAAAGATTGGATCTTCTTTTTTTTTTGTAACTTGTGTTTTACGCTGGATAGCAGTGCAGATCTGTGCAACATTTTGCACAGGTGGGTCATGGGAAATATATTGTTGACATCCAAGTTTTAAGGAAGAATTATCATGGGAAATATGACATTTTCTCCAAGTTTTAGCGAAAAATTCTTTCTTTTTTGTACTCCCAGTTCTTATAGAACAGGGAGTACTTTAGAATGGGAACGAAGAAATGCTGTCTGTGTGTGTGTGTGTGTGTGTCCGTGGTCAAAATGTGTTCCACTCGCTCCAGACAAAACTACTGGGCCGATCTTTCTGAAAATTTGTAGGTATGTTCATTATGGGCCACGGATGATGCCCGATGTTTTAGTTTACCGCTATATCCGTTACTAACGGCTGTAACAGCCTGTGACGGTTTTTCTTCTTTACGGAATATCTCAGAAAGTACTTGGCCGATCTTTGTAAAAATGAGCAGTTACGTTCATTATGGGTCACGGATGATGCCCGATGTTTTAGTTTACCTCGTTATAGCCGTTACTAATGGCTGTAACGGACTGTAACGGTTTTTCTTCTTTATGGAATATCTCCGAAAGTACTTAGCCGATCTTTCTGAAAATTTGTAGGTATGTTCATTATGGGTCACGAATAATGCCCGATGTTTTAGTTTACCGTTATAACTGTTACTAACGGCTGTAACGGCTTGTAACGGGTTTTCTTCTTTATGGAATCTCTCAGAAAGTACTTGGCCGACCTTTATGAAAATTAGCAGGCATGTTCATTATGGGTCACGGATGATGCCTGATGTTTTAGTTTGTCCCATTATAGCCGTTACTAACAGTTGTAATGGCCTGTAACGGTTTTTCTTCTTTATGGAATATCTCAGAAAGTACTTGGCCAATTTATAAGCGGTTTGAATGATCTTGTGACAAATCGGATCCTCTGTCCATATGTAAGTGATGTAATGCTGAAAATGGATTAAACAACCGTTAAAAACCGTTATTCTGCGGTTATTTCTTATATATAGGTTGATTTTAATGAAATTTGGTATATAGAAAGGTTATCACACACAAATGGCACTTCTATACAGTGTTTCAAAATTTGACCGTTAAAAACCGTTATTCTTGACATATTGTCCAATTTGGATGAAATTTGATATGTACACAGGCTTTAGCCCAGTGAGGACTAAAAGACCGGTTTCAAAAGTGTATATCGGTTATATAACTGTTAAACCGTTATTTTGCTGTTATTTTTTATATATTGGTGGGTTTTAATGAAGTTTTGTATATAGAAAGGTTATCACATACAAATGGCACTTCTATGTAGTATTTCAAAATCTGACCGTTAAAAACCGTTATTCTTGACATATTGTCCGATGTTTCAAAAGTGTACATCGGTTAAATAACCGTTAAAAACCGTTATTCTGCCGTTATTTCTTATCTCACAAGCACTTGGCCGATATATAAGCGGTTTGGAAAACTGGGAGTACGTTTATATGCTTCGCATCTTGTTTTTTTTTTGTCCCCGCGGCAATCAGAAGTAGTTTTGCACAGGAGTGAAAATGTGTCAACTGCTTGTTTTGGATTTTTTGCGGGGTTCTTTGTTTGCTTTGTTTTGTTTTTATGGTTTTGTTGTTGGAAAGTACAATTGATTTCTGAAGTCAGCCATATTTGAGGAAACTGGCTGTAGACAATGTGTGCATTGGTGCTGGTGTTGAGAGGAAGAGCAACAGAGTCTGGAAGGACACGGTCGATGCCAGAACTGTTGATTGATTATTTCAAAGAATTACGATGACTTTGGATCCCGGGCATTGTGTGGGAGACTTCCTGGAGAAGAAAGAGCTGTTTGACAGTCATGAAGACTGATATCATTGACCGCTATGGAAATCTAGGAAAAATGTTAGTTTTGTGTTACATAATTATTGTGATGAAACTTAACCTGTTGACTGCCCTGGCACGAACGGCGTTCGTGATGGTTTCGGGAAAGCTGTGTGCCCTTGCACGAACAGCGTTCGGTGTAATTTCATCATCAAAATTCAGCGATTTAAAGAAGGGAGGCAAGGAGAAAAACTGGTTTAAACAGTTTGAGGGACCCTAAAGGATGGTTTCTTCCCTTTCACGGGTCGCTGAGTGACCAGCTCGTGTCTGTTCGGACGATAACTTTGTCAAGGTTCGGCTGAGTCATTCTCGGTTCAAGATGGCGAGTCGAGCAGGCAGTTCGATCAGGCGCGTGCCGTTTTCAAATGATCTAATGCTCTTGAAGTGCTTCAAGAAGTTATCCGAGACTGTGAAAGCGATGACGAAGACTTCAGAGAAGTGGAATGAAGCGATTCGGAGGAGGAATAAAGCGATCACAATCAACACCACCCTTTGCTATCAGAGATTGGTGTTGATGACGAAGCTGATCCCCGACTTCAAACCGAGCGATACCGGCGCAAGTGGGCCTGAATCGGAGAGTGACGAGCCTATTCCGTCAACTGCCCCCTTCCTCCTTTCGTGAGAGGTCGGGAGGAGAGTCGAGGAAGGGTAGGGGGTTTAGGACAACGGCGAGGGTCCAGTGGGAGGGGGTGTGGCAGAGGAAGAGGGTGTGGCACTCGTCAGCCTGAACTTGTTTCAGAATGGACTGAGGCCAAGGCTGATTGCCCAAATATCGACCGTTCTTTCACGGGTGATCCAGGTATCAAGGTGAACATTGACAATTTCAAGCCTATGGATTTCATGGAGTTGTTTTTGTGGTGTGTGATTGTGTGTGTGTGTGTGTGTGTGTGTGTGTGTGGTGTTTGTGCATGGTGTGTGTGTGTGTGTGTGTGTGTGTGTGTGTGTGTGTGTGTGGTGTGTGTGTGTGTGTGTGTGAGAGAGAGAGAGAGAGAGAGAGAGAGCAGTGCTTGTGCATGGTGTGGGTATACATTGTGTGTTTTGTGTGTGTGTGTGTAGTGTTTGTGTATGGTGTGTGTGTGTGTGGTGCTTTTGCATGTGGTGTTGTATGTGTGTGTGTACATTTTTGTGTGTGTGTGTGTTGCTTTTGAATATGGTGCTTGTGCACAGTGTGTGTGTGTGTGTGTGTGGTGTGTGTGTGTGTGTGTGTGTGTGTGTGTGTGTGTGTACCCAGATGTGTGTCAGTCAACTATAACTGGCATTTACTGGCAGTAGTGTGGGATCCTGATCCTTCTGTCCATAGGTTCTGTGGTGTGGTGTATTCTCTGCGACACTGGTGTATTTTTCAGTTGTTAGTGTGCTTTCATCATCTGTGGTGTGGCCTTTTGTAGCTCAGTCCTATCTTTAGCAGTCTGTTTTTTTTTTTGGTGTGGTTGGTTTTGCAATGTTTGATTTATTACCTTCTGTGGTGATGGCTTTTTTATTTTATCAATCGCACTTAGTTCATGAGTGAACCAAACCACATGTGTGAAACAAAACTGACAGAATAATTGGAAGTTACACTTAGTATTGTTATTGTTAGTTCGTCTCTGCTAAACAAGACCAATTCCCAAGAGGCTTGCAAGATGTGCAGACTGATGCTGTGGATAATGTGTAATTCCCATCTTCTTTCCCGCGTTACCTGGGCTGGAGTGCCCCCTATGATATGGGTTGCTAAACATTTTATGCATTGTCAAGCTTTATTGTGAATACAGATGTTTGTCACGAAGTTCAAAGGATACTAACACCAGTTTTTGTGGTATTTCAATGTGATTTTAGTGCTATAGTTTTGTTTATGTTCTGAAAGCGTCTGTTTTTCAAACAAAACATTCATCATTATGTATATTTTTGGTCTACTAATTACAAACAAAATCAAACTATTGTGATATCTGGCTGTAGCCAAGGATATAACAAGAAAATTTCCCAAGTATCTAAGATAAATGTCAAGAATTGAAAGAGCAGTGGGCATATCAGTGAACCTACCTAAGAAAACAAAATTGTGTCCCTTGATACCTGGATTGTACTGTACCCCAGAAATGCATAAATTTATCATATAAAACAACAATTGTGGGTTGTGAATTCACTACCAAATATTTACACAGGTGTTCAGTAAACACTAAGACCACTTTTGGCTGGGTTTGTATGTTGTTGTTTTTTTTGCTGCTGTGGGGTTTTGTATGCTTGCAAAATATAATTAAAAAAAAAAAAGTTGAATTATAAGATTATTTATTGTACTCAGAATGAAGAAAATCAAATATTATTTGCAGATATTATAGCCCTGGGTATGAGAAGAAAACATGCCAAAAATGTAAGAGAGATCTCCACAAATAAATGAGCACTGATCAAATTAGTGAACCTACCGCAAAAAGACAAATTTGCTCCGGCACACAGAAGTACAAAACTGATGCAAAATAGCGGCAGTCAAGGGGTTAATATGATAAACAAACACATGCGCGCGCGCGCGCACGCACGCACGCACGCACGCACGCACGCACACACACACACACACACACACACACACACACTTTAATCAATATCATTAAGATGGCTGCTTTTTCATGCTCCTCTACATTTTGTAATTATCGGTGTCGCTCTTTTTTTTTTTCCAGTTGAATCTGAGAATTGGTAAGAGTGGAAAATCCATGAGAGTTGTTTAACAAAATTGAATAGAATAGATGGCTAGATATCCTAATTATGTGTGAACACATATGTATTGTGTGATGCTATGAGTGGTTGGTAGTACGACAGCTAGATTGTCAGTACATGTTTTGTGTGGTACGAGTTGACATGCTAGTCTTCAGAATGTAGACCTGTGTGTGTTCATGTGACATTCAGTGTAAGTCCAATAGAATAAAAAAAAAAAAGTGAAGTAATTGTCCTGTTTTAACTTTCTTCTGTGTGTTACATGGTGTGTGTAAATAACAAACAAGTGGGGCCACTCTTGTTCCCATGGTGAGATAAATACATGCCCATAGTAAGTATAAGTTAAGTTGGGTTTTTTCTTGTGCGGTCTTACAGGCTCAGTTTGGTCTCTTGTGTGAATTACTGTTATCAGCAAATGAAGCATTTAGAAATTACATAAGCTGGGTTTTTTTCATGTTATATATATTCTTTACAGCATATATGATAGCTCTGGAGAATTATAGTCCTGGATTGTTATGCTCCCATTGTTAATATATGATTGGGACGTAGTTTCCAGTAGTTATGTAAATTTAGGGCAGTGCACACTTCTGGCTGTCTGAAGTGGGCATAGACCTCTGGGGACGGGAAAGAGAGAGGAGGAAGGATCGATGAATGGTTAAGAAGGAAAAAAAAAGAGAAAAAGAAAAAAAAAACTCATCAGCTCTCAAACACTGTGCTTGAAAAACAAGTTGTCAGGCTTGTCAAAAAGAGAGATTCCACATGTGTTAGGTGGCTGTTCGAATGTTTTTCCTTTTTTGTTTTTCTTTTTATCTGGCCAGTTTGCTGTCCTAAACAGCAGTTCTGTGTGTCTGTTCATCATTCATGAAAACCCCTGTCTGTCACCGACTGTTCTGTCAGAAATGACATTACCAGTCCTTCACTGCAACCCTGATTGTTGGTAACGGGTTGGTTCTACATTGATTTTCCACTCATTTTTTTTCCCAAGAATCCTTTTTGCTTTCCAAGAATGCTCACATGGGGTTTGTTTTTCTGGGAATTTGCAGTAGGTGCCCTTGCTGTGTGAAATACTGTGTGCGTCCTGGCTTCAGAATGGCAGCTGTTTGTTGTGGTGCCTAAAGTCTGTGTCTTGTGTGTTAGGGAGATCACTATGACTTGTTGAACAGTACAGACTAAGGTAGAGTTGATGATCCTCTGGTTCCCCCCCCCCCCCCCCACCCCCTCTGTAGTCTTTTGTATGTGAAAGGTATACTATTGTACGTTGTCATTTCATCCTTGGACAAATAGATAACAGGGCGCCACAATAGGTATGTCAACAGCTGTGTGACTGCTCTTTTGCAGTGCTTATCATGGCATTTTTCACTGGGCAATTATTGCCATTATTATAAGAATTATTATCAATGTTATTATTGTTATTAAGAGTACTTGCCGTAGAAAATCAGTGTGTTGAGCCATGAGCATTGTTTAACAATGTGTCAACAATTCTCGCTGGTGAAATTGCTCTGTTCGCGTAGCATGGTTTTTTGTGTTTTAGTTTTATAAAGAGACTGAGGTTGAAAATCATAAAACTAAGCGATATGCTACTTTCAGCAGGTGTTTTGAATTGAGACATGTAATGTTTAAGTTGCAGCTTGGTGTCTGAAGTCATGGTAACCAGGTAGTTAATTGTAGAATTGGTAGGATGAGATGGCATGATGTGTAAATAGGGTAACTAGCTCCTCAATCATAGCATACCCAAAAAAGATTACTGACAAGAGTGAAAATTTGTCTGTCCTACTTTGACATTTTGGGTGTCAAAAACACAGGTGTTAGTAGTTGTTGTTGTTGTAGTTGTTTTAACATCATTTCAATGTTTAAATAGTGCTCAACTGGAAAAGACCAAAGCCTTGTTTTCCTTCAGAATTTGTGACATGATGCCAGAAAGTCAGCGCTTAGAAAGTTCTGATATCAAACATAAGTCCTACACATAGGCAGTGTGTAGCGAAGTATAGTTTTATATTCAGTCCTGTTTAGCGGCATGGGTGTGTGTGTGTGAGTATGTGTGTGTGTGTGTAATTGTGAGCATGTGTACGTTCATGTGTGTTCGTGCGTATAGATTGATATCGGGTGATGTGGATGACTTTAGTTTGTTGCTGATATATTTTTAAACAATGCAGGATTACAAAAAGTCTGTGCTTGTGTGATGCCAGTAATACAGTGAAAGAACTGATTGTGGGACTGTGATGTGATTGCAAGTTTGAGAATCTTGACAACTTTATGCCATGCACAGAAATGAATCAATGTTGGATCTTTGAAAAGCAGCCTGCCATAGAAAACTTGGTGTTGATGAATATGAGTGAAGTGCAGTGAACTGGGAAAATTGAGTTCTGTGATCATTTTTTAAAAGATATTTGAATAGGCTGACTACTGACAAATACAGAATTGAGACTAAAAGTAACAGGCTGACTGCTGACAAATACAGAATGGAAAGAAAAGTATGAAATGTTTATCAACTGCAAAAAAAAGAAAAGAAGAAAGAAATATATATATATGAATAAATAAAATGGAAGTGAACTTGATGCTGTTGGTGTGCCTGAGTCGGTGGTGAGATGATTAAAATTCAGGAAACGGCTGAGTCTTTAAGATTCCTTGACAGACGACAGAGTGACCTGACTTGTTTATCAGATGATGTGGGGGAAAAAAAAGACTATGGCAGATTGAGACAGCTAGACTGCGGTATTCTTGAAGGAAAATGACAGAAGGAAAAAGAATCCCGCAGATCATATATGAGAGTGTCTAGAAATAGGATGAGAGCATTAGATTCTGTGACACACACTCCCCAGTCCATTGAATTGACGACCATATGAGACAGGGTCTGTTGTCAGATGTGCAGAGTTCTTCTTCTTCTGTGTACTCAGGCTGATACTCCTGCAGATGCTCCCTGTATAGACAGGCAGGTATTAATCCCATCTGCTCGACAAAGGGAGTGGAGTTTTGTGTGTGTGACCGTTTTTTTATCCTGCCATTAAGGCAGCCATACTCCATCTTTGGGGAAGGTGCATGCTATGTGTAATGTGTCATCCATACCAACGGGCAAACTAGCCTTCTCCTCTGAAAGTTGGTGATGGGAGTTTACGTGTGTGCAAGATTTTATGTGTGCATTCACACACGAAACCTCGGTTTATAGTCTCATTTGAAGGACTGTATGGGAAATGGAGTCAGAACCAATCTTAACTCTGAGGGAAAAATCCCCCTGCGAAATGGCCCGGTTGAGATTCGAACCCGCAACCCTTGGATTACGAGTGTGGCGTTCTGCCAACTGAGCTATTCCAGCCCCCATGTGGAGAGTTCAGACTTCTGGGCTTTGTTGTTCCAGAGGGAATGGTCGAAGAATGTCTCAGCGATTTTTTTAAAAAACTTTTGGAAAAATCATCTTTTCGTGGGTATTTTCTGAATAGCAGGTTCAGGTAACCTTGATTGTTATTTAGATTGTCAGGATTTGTGGCGATATGGTTTGGGGGGATTATGCAGGCTGTGTGTATGTGCTTGCAGTGTGACAAGATCAAGCGTCGAAACAAGGCCTTTTTCGGTTCCCTTCGCATGGCCCACAGCAACTCCTTGGATGAGATTGACCAGAGGATTCTGGATGCTAAGTGAGTGTCCTTCCTGCTTCCCCCCTCCCCACCCACAGACATTCACTCAGACTTACATACATACACAGACAGGATCCACGCTCATGCATACACCACACACACACACACACACACACACACACACACACACACACACACACACACACACACACACACAACACACACACACACACACACACACACACACTCATACACACTCACACACACTCACACACACACACACACACACACGCACGCACGCACAGCGCGCACGCGCGCACGCATGCACACACGCGCGCACACACACACACACACACACACACACACACACACACACACACACACACCACACACACATGGGTGAAACTTCTCCATCTATGGACGGAAATCCGTCAAAATGACTTTCAGTCTTGACAGAACTTCCGTCAATTAAAAAAAAAAAAAAATCACGATTTGTCAGTTCCGATTTTGTGTTCGATCCAAGCTTTCGATCTCTTACCGGAAGTAGCTGTTAATGTATTTCTGGCGTCTTCACAGGCTAACATTGGCTGACAACGAAAGTTTGCATGGTGCTCTGGAAATTAAGTAGTCATGGCTTTTTTGAAAGAAGGAGATCCAGTAGCATGCATCGAGGGCCAAATTAGAAACAAATGGAGATGACAATGGCTAAACAAAACTGATGACGACGGCAGTGAATATCGCAAGTGGTGCAAGAAAATGAATGTGGCCGGCACATGTTTCTGTATCGTTTTCTGTATCATTTGCTCAAAAACGATCAGTTATGGAGCGAACGGAAAAAAGAAACTTCGAAGCCATGCTGATCACCCAGATAATTCTGATCACCCAGATGATTCTACCTTTGAACACAGTCTTGATTTAAATAGTGAAGTGACCATTTTATTAAACAATTTGTGAGGGAAATTTTTGTTGATTTTTGGAATGTTTGATCAGTTCAGATTGGGTGAGAAAAATTTCCCTTTTTGAGTTTTTATATTCTGAGCTTGTACAATAAGCCATAAATATTATTTTTATCCATTTAAATGAATTAATGGAACATAAAGTCTAATAGTAACTCACAAAAGCATGTTACAGTTAAGCTTTTACTGCAGAAATCATGTTACAATTAATTAAGCTTTTTCTGATGCAGGAGAGCCAACGAAATTGGCCTAAAAAATTGAAAAATTCAATTTTGCCCCCCTGGACCCCCAACAGGGCACTCCCCCTGTACCCCACCAGGGCCTAGGCGGCCCCTGAACCCCAGCATGTTTCTCAGTTAAATCAAGTTCTGTAGGTTTCACCCATGAACACACACACACACACACACACACACACACACACACACACACACACACACACACACACACACACACACACACACACACGTTGTAGAAAACACACCCATTCTAATTGAAAAGTGCACCAATAGCAGATTCAGGGGAAACAGGTCTGTAGATGTTTGATTATAATGTGACACATTACTGTCAAAAGATCAGTAATAGTGATAGTGGTAAAGAAATATTGTATTCACCAGACAGTGCCAGTGGTGACAACAATAGAGACAGTGTGTAAAAAAAACAACATTTTATGAGTCAGATAATGACAGTGATAATTATGATGATGACAGTAACAATGACTGTGAGAAGGAACATCAGTCAGACAAGAAGGTGATGATTACATGTACAAACAACATTTCATCATTCAGTCGATATGTTTTATGATGGTAATGATGACTGTCTAAGACCATTTCATCAGTCAAAAAAAGTTTCTGAATATCATTTCATTGGTTAAACAATGATGATATTGACGATTGTCTGTAAGACCATTTCATCAATCAGAAAAAGTTTCTAAATATCATTTTGATGTAGTTGCAAAGCGAGACGACTGCAGGCGGAAATCTAAACAAATCTTAAATAAATGTTAGCGAACCGCCCAGAGAACGTGGACAAACGAGTCACAAGACAAAACACAACGCGTTTCGACCTCTTAGGTCTTCCTCAGGTGAGACATAAACGAATAAAACAACATCAACGCCTTCTTCCTTGCGCTGAACTCTGAAGCGATCTGAAGCCATCAAAGCTAAGTGAATTTTCGTTGTTTTATTCGTTTATGTCTCACCTGAGGAAGACCTAAGAGGTCGAAACGCGTTGTGTTTTGTCTTGTGACTTGTTTGTCCACGTTCTCTAGGCGGTTCGCTAACATTTATTTAAGATTTGATCATTTTGATGGTTAAACGATGATAATGGTGACTGTTTTTTATTTATAACATTTCATCACTTGGACAACGACATCGATGATGATGATGACAGTATGTGTCAAGAGCAATCCAGTCATCAGACGGTGACAGTAACCATGGTGATAATAATGTGTGTGCATGAAGAACATGTCTCCAGTCAGATAGTGACAGTGCTACAGGTAACGATGATGATGTCAGTGCTGCAGGTAACAATGATGATGATGTCAGTGCTACAGGTAACGATGGATGATGTCAGTGCTACAGGTAACAATGATGATGTCAGTGCTACAGGTAACATGATGATGTCAGTGTAGGTTGATGTCTGTGTCAGGGCGCGCTGGAGGAGGTGAAGCAGGATCTTCAGGAGCGCCTCCATCGCTGGCACACCATCGAGCGTCTCTGTGGTTTTCCTGTCATCTCCAATCCAGGGTTGTCCACCCTGCATCAGCTGTTGTACGCCTCCAAAGATGGTGAGCGCGTCACTGATCTGTTTGTGTCGGTGTAACATCCCATAAATTAGATGAATATTCTGTGTTATGTATGCAACAGATTTCTGCTCCTTTACTTAACCCTCTTTTGCATGCACTTACCTGAGCTTAGTTACGCCGAAAACCATTGGCAAGGTAAGTAACTCCGTAATTTGAACATGGTTACCCAATTTAAAAATTAATTTAAAAGAGAGGAAAGGAAATAGTGAAATGAAAATAATTTTAAAACTTCCTACGAATATATATGTTGATATATCATAAGTTTGAAGAATATCACATGAGCCATTTACTTGGGGGGGGAAAAAAATCTTCTTCAGAACTTTCTTCCGAATCGTTGTTTATCATACCTGGAACCTCATCCCAGTCGAAATCTAGGTCACTCTAAGCTTCATTACCCAGCACTTTCACTAAGTCTTATGCCGTAAATCCTACAAATCACAGTATCTCCATCACTAAATCTCATTATAGAACGGCAGAAATCAAGGTTAGCGATGGTGAAAAACAGCATTTCGACCACAAAACTTTAAAAATTCGTAATTCGAGAACTACGGCACGTATCGACTCGCGGTTTTTTGCAAACGGAAGTAAATGGCCACAGGAAGAAGGAAGTCACGTTCTCGCGAGACTTCCTTTTCTACGAGAAACATGGCGGCGCCATTGTTGCCACGTGTTTTACCGGGCGCTGGCAGGCGCTCAGCCTTTTGGCCGTGTGATTTCCGGTTGGGCACTAGCGGGCGCCACTTGTCAAGAGGGTTAAGTTTGCAGAGTAACCAGCTGCCTTGATGATGTGGTTAGTGTCCCAGACTCTTGGCTAGGAGGTCGTGGGTTCGATTCCCATCAGAGCCATGTGGGAATTTTTCTGACCTGACCGGCTCTTACCCAGAGTTGAGTTTGCTACAGGCTCAGTGGGGAAGACTGGGATAACACAGTCGAGTTTCATACACTAAAGGGGTGCTCCTCGGAGCATGTTGGCTCAGATTTCCTTACCAACACTGCAGGTGTCTGTATCTCTTGGGCCTGGTTATCTCTCAGGCCTCACGCTAGGATATATTGTGAAAGTAAGCATAGAGTACAGCCCTGTCAGACTGGAACGGAAGTCTGTAGCATCATCTTCATCACCCTCATTCTCATCGACCAGCATTTAAAAGGAAAAGTCTCAAATTCTGTGGCCCTTCATGTCCTGCTGTCATGGTGACCTCAGTTTCAATGTTTTCTCTCCATGTCTATGGCCTTGGTTTATTTCCATCGGGGTCACTGGTGTCGCCAAATTCAAGGAGACGGTCGTTGGACGGACGTGATGACGCCCTCCAGAGGGTGAGCTCACTCATGCCAGCTCTGCAACTAAGCAAGTACTGTCAAGAGCAAGGGGCTTAGTAGATGGTGTCCTGCGTATGTTGGATAGGAACAGGCACCACTGAACACCACCGAAGTGACTGAGCAGCAGTGCAGTGTCTCCTCCAGTGGGTTGCCTCTAGATGACCTGACTTTGACTGCTCTCTGTGGATTGCCGGTGCCTGGTCTGTGGTGGGTCGGGCCGGGCTGTGGCTCTGGAAAGGGGGGTTGGAAGAAGGGCATGGGTGCAGTGTCGCTGAGGTGGCAGCACAGAAGACAGGATAGGAATAAAAAACAAACAAACTTAGTAGAGTATCGAGCTTTGGTTCAGAAGGTTTGAAGTTCAATCCTGTGAAGGTCAAACATGAAAAGTGGCATTGTTGCAGTTATCTTCATCCTGGTAATGCAAGTGTTGTGTTTGACCCCTCCCTCACAATTCCTGTCAACCTTAGATGTTTAATTTTCCTATTTAAAAAAAAAAATATATATAAGGCTATTCTTTGTGTCCCCTGATTTTATTTTTGTTCGTCTCTGTTCTCTCTGTCTCGCTCTCTCTGTGTCTGTGTCTCTGTCTGTCTCTCTCTCTCTCTCTCTGTGTCTCTGTCTGTCTCTCTCTCTGTCTTTGTCTCCCTGTTTCTGTCTCTCTCTGTGTCTGCCTGTCTCTCTCTCTCTGTCTCTCTCTCTCTGTCTCTGTTTCTGTCTCTCTCTCTCTCTCTTGCTTTTCCCATCCCTTCCTTACTCTGTCTTAGTCTCCTCTTCAACCAATCCGTTGTGTGTTTTAACTTTCCAGAAAGATGAATTCTTGCTAGGGGATATGTAACAGTAAATGCACTGTGTATATACATAGATGCAACCCAGTTCATCAGCCGTGACTGGGAACAGTCAGTGTGTGGAGAGGCATTGGAACATTGTTTATGTGAGTATTTGCATGCATGTGTGTGTTGGTGTGTGTGTGTGTTGGTGTGTATGTTGTGTGTGTGTGTGTGTGTGTGTGTGTGTGTGTGTGTGTGTGTGTGTGTGTGCATGTCCCCCTCAGGCACAGGAAATGGGAGCAGAATTCCAGCAGGAGTTGTGGGCCCTGTTTCGGTGGATGAAGCCGACGAAGATCTTCCTCCGGCTGGTGAGTGCTGCAGCATTTTCTTGGGTTTTATTTTTTTCATAAATTTCTCTCTCTCATCACGTAGAGTGTTAGTTCACTGGTCACGGTGTTTTCATTGTACTACCTCCCCTTGTGCACACACACATGCATGCACACACACACACACACACACACACACACACATGCATGCACGTGCACGCACATCTGTTTCCCCATCTTTTGAAAACTGATCATGTTGTTTTGTCATGTCATGTATACCCTCACTTCTTCCCCTACCCTTCTGTCATTATCATGTTGCCTCTCCCCCCCCCCCCCCCCACTCTTCATCCCCTCTGCCTTACACTCCCCTCCCCCCATCCTCCACCCACTGTTACCATATCACCCACTGAACAAGCACGCACACGATCGCGTTGATGTTTGCGTGTGTTGCTCTGCAAGCCCCACCACCATCACTGGCTGCCCCTGGGTGTTCCAGTGCACAGTGTCACAGAGGTTATGATTGGTAGTGAATCACATGGTGTGATGGATGGCACAGCATTTTTTTTATGTTTTCGCTTCCTCTGTCATTAGTTTACCACCCTCACTGCCCCCCCCCCCCCCCCCCCCCCCCCCCTACCTCCTCCCATATTTCTTTTAATATCATCTACATGTGAAAAATTTTATTCGTCAATCCCAAATTCATCAAATCTGGTTCAGCAAGTACCAAATGAAAAAAAACAAATTCACTGCTTAATTTAAAACTCTGATGAAAATAACTCTTCATTTGAGTCAACTGCTGTCTTATGAATTTCAGAGAGTTAGTGTAGTTCTGTGTTTTTATATCGAGCGGCAGTGCTACACTAACATAGGTGCTAGGGAGAGGGAGGAGGGGAGCAAGGGTAGCGAGTTCAAGGGCTGTTTTTATTGTTGGGAATGACTTTTTATCCAGATCATTTCTGTTCTATGTTCATACAGGCTTACATCTTTAACCAGGGGGTTAGTGTTGTTTATGTTGGGAGAGCATTCGCGTTCTCTTTAACCAGACGGTTATGTTTGTTTATTCGTGCCCAGAATACATGCTGTGTTGGGAGAGCTTTCGCTTTCCCCTCAGCCAGTGTGTGTTTGTGTGTGCGCGTAGTGTGTGTGTGGTGTGTTTGTTTGGACAGCCTTCATACTGCAGTTAACCACAGCATTATTTTTGGCTTGAGGAGACGGCGTTCACGCTGTGTTTAATCAGAGCTTCGTTTTTTTGTTTGTTTGTTTGTTTCAGCTTTCACATGCATTTAATCATATCATTAATTTCATTTCATTGGGACAGCTTTCACGTTGCATTTAATCATATCATTAATTTCATTTCATTGGGACAGCTTTCACAATGCATTTAATCATATCATTAATTTCATTTCATTGGGAACTTCAAGATTTACTTCTTAATTCATGTTGCGATTTTAGTTGATTTATTGAGCTTTACTGTTATTGTGGTGAGACAGCCTTCACATTGCGTTTAATCAGAGCATTAAGTACATTTTTGGGGGGGGGGGGGGGGGGAGCTTTCACATTGTGTGTAAACAGAACATTAATTACATTATGGGGGAAGGCTTTCACATTGTTTAATCAGAGCATTAATGTAATTCTTGTCAAACAGCTTCTAACACAAATTTCATTTGAGGGTAGTTAAGTCTATTTTTGTTGGATCCTGCCTTAATAGTGTTTTACCGTGCTTATTGCTTTTTATTGTGAGATAGCCGCCTTGCTAATGGCTTGTGAATCAACATTAATACATTGACCCAAGGCTACATCAAAAGTGGTTGGTGGCTCGGGCTGAGTATGTGGGGGATTGTTCTCGTGAAGCTCTCAACTTTTGTAAACCCAAATCAACGAATGGGGCGGCTGCCATTGGTTTAATCAACAAATGTCAATCTTGTTCACAACTCACAAAGCTGATGCTTTGTGCATGGGTTTTATAAGTATTGTTGTTCGGGACGCCTGGAGTCTTTTAGCCAGGAGCATACAATGCATTTCATAGCGATAGCCTTACGGTACTTAAAAAGAGCGCTAATCAACAAACACAGCCAAAATGGACCAGTTTGTCCCTCAGATCACACGATTTTTGGCAATTTTCAAAAAATCATAAAAATCAACCACTTCACCTAGGAGCATGAAACATACCCCATTGGATAGAAAAAAAACTATGTATTTATCAAAAATGCTTACTCTCAGTGAGGAATCCACACAGTTCACATGATTTAAGTAATCCAAAATGATACACATTTGCAGAAAAACAAAAGCTTTTTGTGCACACTGTAATCCACTTCTTCATGTTCTCTATCCTTCCACACAAGTTCAGTTACACTTCTGAGCACTTGGTATGACCTACAGACAATAGTATATTTATGACAACTGCATAAAACACAAGAATTTGACCACAAAATGCTTGATCCACTCAAAATCGTGTGATTGTTTTCAAAATCGTGTGATCACGGGAACTGAGAGTAGGACAATTCAAATCCGCGTAAAACTACTACCGAATACACGAAGAACGGTCTAATGAAAGCAACTGCAAAAAAAGGCACTAAGCTGTCCCTGAAACGAGATTTATTGCCCTTTAATGAAAGTGGGTATGATTTTAAAATCGTCAAACTCTGTTGGAAGGATGCATCCGACACGCCTTTAAGCAATGTGAACAGTGTCGGAAACCCGCTTCCAGCAAGACTCAATTAAGTTAATTTCATTTCCATAGGAAGAGCCTTTGCAATATATGTAATCAGAGTACTATTGTTATTTTGTTTTTGACTGGGACAGCCTTAACGTTGCGTTTAATAAGAGCATTGGTGCTATTTTCATGGACACGACCAAGCATACAAATCAGAGCATTAATTTTATTTTTTGCTGGGACAGCTGTAACATTGTCTTTAATCAGAGCATCAGTGTTGTATCTGTTGGGACAGCCATTGGGACAGCCTTCACCTTGCGCTTAACTGGAACGTTATTTTGGTTTCTGGCGGGACAGCTACTTTTCGTCAGGATGGCCTTCATGTCATGTTGAATCCAACCGTTACTGTTGTTTTTGTTGGGACAGCCTTGACTATGTTTAACCAGAGTGTTATTTTAATGTCTGTCGGGACAGCTCATTTTTGTGGGGACAGCTTTCTCATTGCGTTTAATCCAAGCCTTACTGTTATTTTTGTTGGGACAGTACTATCATTGCGTTTAATCAGAGCACTAATGTTGTTACTGTCGGGACAGTCTTCACCTTGCGTTTAATCCAAGCCTTACTGTGATGTTTGTTGGGACAGCCTTCGCCTTCTCTGTAACCAATGGGCTGTCTAGGCCCCACTGTGTGTCTCCAGGTAGAGTGCTGTTTTGTTTTTTCCTCCCACCGCCGCAGTGTGTCTGTCCTCTATCGCTTGTGCCTCCTGTCTGAGAGCAGAAGTGTGCTTCACCAGCTTGTAGTTGACTTTGGGCCATGCTTGTGGAACTCAAACTAATCACTTAACGTTTGTTTGTTGTTGTTGTTGTTGTTGAGCAAAGATGTTTATCACGTTTAAACTGCAGCCATTTGTAGCAGGAGCTGAAATCATTACTGCTTGCTTTGAATCATTTCCAAAGGTCCATATTTTTTCCGTTACAGAGGCGAAGTACGGACTAAGGATTTAAAGTTGTAAGAATCATGGTTTCAAAAGTTAAACTGTACTGATGTGGTGTTCACAATTTGATTCTCCACACATGAACAAGATACAGTGGTATGATTATAAACATTTGCAGAGATGCACAGATTTTTTTGATGTCTTTGCTCAGTGAACTACTTGCTAACACGTGACTTCCTGGTTTCATCAGCTTGATGGTGACTGAATATTTTCAAAGAATCTGAAGGCATGGAATTTTGGGGATGTGAAATCCCAGAAAGACCAGGAGAAATGATGGCGAAAGGGCTGCTACAGTATTTATTCCAGTAACTTTTGGACGTGTCCAGTTTTGGAGAATTACTCTGGCTAGCACACGGCTTTCTTTAATCTTTTCATCTGGAAGCTTTTCTTTGATGTGTCTTTCAAACTTCTGGAATGCTCCTCTCGCACTTGACTGTGCTTTGCATGCATTGCTCAGCTTTTGGAGTTTGTGTGTAATGCTGTCAGGTGTCTCTCCATTACTGACATGTAGGAATAATCTGTGTGGAATAGCTGCAGAAAAAAACAGAAATAGTAGTGCCCTGTATGCGTTGGAATTTGTCGTAGCTTTTGCCGTTCAGTCCTAAGAACTAATCCTTGATGAGGTTTGGATAGAGAAGTCTGGAACGGTTTGAAACCACCTCAACTCCTGACCGACTCCTTCATGCTGTACTACTGTCACTTCATGTGCTGGTCCTAGCCTTCCCTCCCTCCCCCCCCCTCACCCCACCATATTTCACCCCCCTCCCCCTGAAATCCCTCATCCCCCTGCATTTCTGTTTCTGCTTGAAGTTGAGCCATTTTTTTGAGAGAGAGGTGTGTGTGTGCATTTGTGAATTATGTGTTGCTCCCATTGTTTGGATTTTTTGTTGTTGTTGATGAAACTTTTACTGTTTCGTAGACTTCTTGCTGTGTGCATTATTCAGGGCCATTCTTGTGCATATATTCACTGTCTTTCTGTTTTGTGAGACATTGTGTTTTGTGATGTTTAGTCCAGAAAAAAAATAGATAGCTGTGGTGTGCTATTGTGCCTCCCTGTATGAATATTATTCAGCATGTGGGTAGTATATATTAGAGTAGGATTTGTTTTTTTTTTCACTCATAGAATTGTAAATTTGTACGTTTCATTTACTGATACACTCTTTGGCCCACGTACAGTTTGAAATATTTAGCTGCCTACAACATCCTCTGAAACTATATGACAAAAATAATTTAAGTCAAAGCCATTCCATACATGAGTCATGTACTGTTGCAGCCTACATATACTCCAAAGAAAAGATTTCGATCGTAAATAGATGTACACATATGTGTACAGAATATGTCTATGAAGTTGAACTGGATCCAAGCTTGTAATCGTCTAGGTCAGAGTTATACAGCTGAAAAACTGGCAGGATTCCCAAGAATGGAACGATAGATTATTTAATGTTCTCAGCATTCATGTGGATTCATGTACATGTAATTCACATTATTTTGCTGTTTAAAGTTGTAGTTGTTGCTTTATACAATTGTTATGGAAAAAAAGAGGAAAGAGAGAGAAGATAAAGACACTACATGTTTTGAGGAAAATGTTAATTTAGATAAACGAAGCAAAGTTTGGTTTAAAATATGACATGTCTAATGAAAGAAAGCAAAAATAAAAATTATGATAAATATTGAGACCTTTTGATTAAAGGGTTGTTCAAAGCAGGGCTGTGTGTGTGTGTGTGTGTGTGTGTGTGTGTGTGTGTGTGTGTGTGTGTTGTGTGTGTGTGTGTAACCAAAAAAAGAAGATCCATGGAAGAGTAGTTTCAACAGAGATTTCTTTCATGCAAGAACTACCCATTGCTTTGATCCAAGAATTCTGTTTTAATGAATGTGGAAAAAAACTTTGGTGTTAGATCCCTTGCCAACATTCAAAATAAATGTACATTCCCATTTGCAAGACAGTGAGGTTGAAATCAGCGACAAACATTTGTGCATGTAGAGTAAAGAAGATGTCAGTCCGCACAGTGTCTTGGGACACATGTTGAAAAACAGTATGAGTGAAACTGAAATGAGAAACGCTTCCTGGTGTCTGCAGGCGATGCATTCAAACTTGGTATGTACTGCTGTTAATAGTATCTTGTTCTGCTTTTAGACACTTCAGTCTCTTTATATGTTGCGGTCAGCATCGCTTTCTGTTCATTTGCCTACCTCTGCTGTTTGAGGCTCAGGGTGCAACCTTTTCGTGTTTGTGCTCTGTTCCATGTCTGGTTTGCATAAACCCCTTTGCTTGTGAATGGAATGTTCCAGTGCTCATTGATGATGATGCTGGGTGTGCGCATGTGCGTTGAGGGGGAGTGGGGTTGCAATGTCAAAGAAAATATGATGTTGCTGATCATTATCGCCACTCTTTCATTTTCGTGGTTTTGCTTTCTGCTGCAAAATGTGTTGCATTGCATGTGATGATATGCGAAGAAGTCAGTAACGGCTTTGAAAGGTGGATGAACAGCTTGGCTTGATTCTCGGTGCATGGCTGCAACTCTTTTTTTTTTTGTATGACAGAAAATCGGTGATTTGATTGCCTATAGAATGTCAGCAGATGAAGAAAACTCAAAACAAAAAAAGAAACAGACAAAGAAAAACAGTAGAAAAGGACAAGCAAATCAAAGAAATGAGCCTACAGTATCCTTAATACAAAAAATACAAGACAATGAAACTATTACCAAAGAGATGAAGACATCACTACAAAACTTCTTTGAATTAAAGAAGAAAAGACAATGAAAACAAAGAATGAGCATCACTTATCTTCTGAATTAAAGAAAGAAAGAAAAAAGATGCTCTTCTAAGAAAAGGCTGTTGTATTTTTACCATAGTAGAAACAGAACTTTTCTTAACCAGTGAGACACCGTTGTTCAAAGCAAAGCACCATTTCTTGTCAAACACAGGCACACTGTTTGTGTTTCTCAGTCAATGCTAAAGATAAATAGGCTGCCCCTCAACTCAGACAGGGGCCTTTTGATCCCTGGACTGAACTTCAGGTGTTTTTTTACAGGCTTCAGCAGTTGCACCCATGTGTGTGTATGTTTTGTGTGTGTTGGAATGTGTGTGTGTGTGTGTGTTGTGTGATGTGTGTGTTGTTGTGTGTGTTGGAATGTGTGTGTGTGTTGTGTGGAATGTGTGTTTTGTTGTGTGTGTTGATTGTGTGTTGAGTTTGTGTGTGTGTGTGAGTGTGCGTATGTGTATGTATGTGTGTGTGTGTGGAATGTGAATAACCAGTGAAATCATTCACAGTGCAAGGATTAGCTCTGATGGAGATGGTTGGTATGCTCTTTGCAGCAGTGAAGTCAGCATCGCTTGTAGATCAGAATTTTGACATGGTTGTCATATCTTTCAGCCTGTGTAGCATCGTATCTTGAATCGCCTTTTTCTTTTTTTTCTTTTTTTTTTCCCAGTTCTGTTTTCAGTTTCATCATTCAGCGAGTTAATTTAACGCATTTTTCCGATTTTAACAATGCTTTTTTTTCCACGTTATTATTGCTATTTGTGGTAAAGTTTTGTTACGTTTAATGGTTCTCTGCACTCTCGTTCTGTTCCTTATTTTACTGTCACTTTGCTTGGGTTGTCTAGATTCATGTTTGGTTTTGTTAGAGCATGTAGTTTGTTTCTATTGCTGTCTGTCTCTCACTCTCGCTGCCCCGTTTTTCTTCTTCTTCTCTCACTCTCCTCCCTCTCTCTCTCTCTCTTGTCTCTCTGTTTTTTGTTTTTTTGATAATCTTTTTTTCATTTGGTTTTAAAGACATGTTTTTTTTTGTGTTGTTT
>CM031602.1:62913056-63053056 GCA_018398815.1 Conus ventricosus
TAATGTCTGTTCTATGCTCACGCCATGATCTCATCATTCTGGCGTTGTCAGTGCTGTGGAAGGTTCCAGTTCACTGCCCCTTTGAAATGGTTTTCATCCATCTGGTCTGATCGTTTGGCCAGAAGACTCCTGGTGACCAGTTAACTGTCCGGATAATGCTTTAATCACTCCCCTGTTCATTCATTAACCGCTCATTAAATGTTTTAATCATTGTCGTCCTGTTTTTCTGTTGACTGTACATGGAATATTTTCACCATCCTTGTCATTTTCACCTGTTGTCTGCTCATTTGATTTTGTTCAGTTTTTGTCCAGTTTACTGATTACCTACACTTATATGTTTTCACCTTTCTTGTCCCCCGTGTCAAGTAACCATCTTTTTAAAGTTTTTTGATTATCCTCATCGTATTCACTTATTAACAACACAAATGATGTTTTAATCGTTCTTTACCTGTTCATCTGTTCACTACATTTGTGATGTTTCAATCATTCTTGTCAATGTTCGTGTATCAGTGAAGTGATGACTGTTTTAACCCTCCTTGTCCTGTTCGCGCAGCTTTGCATCTAATGTTGTGATGGTTTTTGTCCTGCTCACCTGTTCAAAGCATGTTAGTGTTTTTACCATTCTTGACTTGTTCACCTACTTGCTGCACATCCAATGTTTTTATCATTTTTGTCCATCCGTGTTTTTTTTCCCCACTTTTTTTTCCTTAATCAAAAAGTTGGAGCTTACAGGTGTGCAGAAAGAGGAAAGTGGGCAAAATCAGTTACATCAGGAGTATTTCTGTCAGTCTTGCCCATACACATTTTGTTACACAAAATAACACCACATTAAATAAGAAATTTAAAAAAAAAACATTGAAGCAAAAAAGCAGATCAAGTGAAATGCAGCTTTAAGTCTCAACAGTTTTTGAGATTTTTGCATGACGGATGTTCTTTTTATTCATTACATTCTGTGCATTTCTAAAATGATAACATCTTTGTGATGAATGTGTCTATTTCAGGTTTTTTTTAGGCAGTAACTTGCTTCCGATAACAAAAATGTTGTTTTAAATACCATAATTCCTGGAAGAAAACCATAGATCACTGGTGATCGAAATTCAAGGGAAAGAACTGAAGAGAGTTAACTAGATTTGTCAGCATGTAACTTTCATAATGCAGTACAATTCGATACCCCCTCCTTCCACCTGTTACACAGTTTCAGAGAATGAAAGCCCCTACCGTCACCCCTATCTCCATGTGTTAACGTTCAGCCTTTTTGTGTTCTGTTTTTGTGTCCATGCCTGTCACTACACATGCATGTTTTAACCACATTTGTTCAGTTCAGGTGTTCACATCTCATTTCATGCTTTATTTAACCATTGACATTGGATCAGCGTTACTACATGTTACTAATCACCTTTTCTTCCTCATCTGTTAACATGTGTGAGTCATCTCGTGCTCTAGTGTTATGTTCTTTTGGCCAGCTCACTTGAATTGTTCCAAGTTTATGAATGTGAAATATTTGCCTTCAGCAGCGTCTTTCTTTCTGTAATTCTGGCCATGCCAGCGTGTAGACTGTCCAACTGTCCATACTGGGTATACCCGCGTTAAAGAGATCAGTCCACCACCCACCTTTTCCCAGCTCACCTTGATAGGTCAGTCAGTCTGGCTTCATTCAGAAACATTAAAGCCTCCATTCCCAGTTCAGTCTGGCTGGTTATGATTTGTGCTAAATGTAACGGTTTACTGTTTCAGGCGTTGATGAACATCACAGTAATGTTTGACATGCACTGCCATGCCCATCGCCCCACACTGTGGAAATCGCTCTTTATCCTCTGGACAACAAGAGAAAGAGGAAGATACTGATTTGATATTGATCCCTACAGTGTTCCATATGAAACACAACTGTAGGGATGGACGCACATATTTCAAAATTTGAAACTTTTTTTCTTTTTCTTTTTTTTAAGGCAGAGGTAAAATTCATGCGGAGATCTTGTAGCTTGGTGTACAAGTCAGTTGTTCATCAGCGCCTTTCGTCAAATTTGAAAAAAAAGAAGAAAGAAAACAGAAAAAGCAACAACACCACTAACTCATAAAGAAGCAACAGTCCTGTTCACATGGCTGCCAAAGAGTGAGCTAGATTTTTCATATCGTTGGATGTTCAGGTCAAGGGTCAGAGGGGCGGGGTTCAAGGGTCAAAGGAACTGTCAGTTTCAGGTTATAAACATGAAAGGCTGCTTGCTGCTGACTGGCATGAAGACGCCAGGCACAGGAACAGCCATTGGTTGATACCCCAGTGTGTTTTTCAGACGTGGATAGCCTGGGTCCTTTGCCCTACGCTCTGTTTCCCGACACAATGCATATAGAGAAAGAGCGGCAGGCTGCTTTCAAGCGCGGCTCTTTCAGACTCCAGTCCCGGCTGAGTAAGAAACGTTTCAGGGCTTTCCAGGGAGTTCTTTTACGTCTGGTGGTTGTGTAGTCTGCCTGCGAACCGTGTCACGTTATGGTTTGGCTTTTTGTTTTTTGTTTTTTTGAGTTATTCTTTTTGCCTTTTTTCTCTTGTTACCTTTTTTTGGTTGTTGTTCTGTTGTATATATGTTGTATCTGAGAAGCTATCCGTTTTTTGTAGAACTGTATATATTTTGAGAATACCGTTTGGTTGGTGCTTTTGTAAATTTGTTTGACAGCTGGACAAGAACTGTGTGTGTGAACTGATATAACTTTTGAGTTCATCTTCTATTCTTTGACGCAGAAAATGAAAAAAGAAATGTGCTTGAAGTGATTTGAAATACAGTTAAATCAAATGAAAAATACGACTGTACACAAATGAATTGTTAACAAAGAAATCAAGAAAGAAATCTATGGGAAAAAAGCTGTCAAGCCGTCGATTATTTTTCATTTCAAAAATCATCTGCCATTGTGAAGTATGTACATATTTGGAATAAAGGCTGTTCTTCATTGAATGAACTATTGGATCATGGAACTAGATTACAGACTAATGATAAACCATAGTTTCTCTCTCAGCTGAAGTTCATGATCTAGTTTTCAGAGATGGATGAATTTCAACCAACTGGAGTTTGATAGAAGTGTGAATGACCTTTTCTCAGGAGAGATAACCCATCCTGCAAAATACTGTTCATTGATGCTCAAGTGCGGTAGATCGTTAGATCTTCTGATCTTGGAAATGTTTTGAATAGGTTGTTTTATAGATTTTTAGCAGTACCTGTCCAAAATTTCACGTGGGTTGTTGGAAAGCATTGTGAATTTGAACAGAATGGCCTCAGCTAAGCGAAATACTTGCTTATAAATTGAAAATACTGATATAGATCAACCAACGACAAATTGAGTGCCTTCACAGAAGACTTTGTCAACCTTTCAGAAATTGATTTCTTTTTACAAAAGAGCTTTTTATATGGTTGCTTCCCTTTGCGCAAATCCAGACGGCACACTGAGAAATCCTTTTTCCTCCGCAAACCTAGGGTCACCAGAGATATAGATCTAAATGATTTTGGCTAGCAGACTAAAAGATCACACAGTTGAGAACAGAGACCAGGACTAAGATCGAATAACTAGTTGATTTAGGTTCACAGTCTAAACGTTCATTCAATCAAAAACAGCCTTAAGGTAACGTGACATTGCTAGACTCGTACAGATGAAAGTTCATCATCTCCCATTGTAGGAGAATCATCATCACACTCGTTTACATAAGCACTTGACCGTCTGTGGTTACCCCCCTCCCCCTCCCCCTCCCCCCACACACGCACAAAAGAAGAGCACATTTGGCACCGTCAGACTTTTCTTGAGCCTGACCCCCCCCAGCCACCACCAACCGCCTCCCCCATTGCACAGTGCTTGTGAAATGCTGTCTGGCGTTGCCTGCTGTGGATTTTGTGAATGCATCTACCTATGGCTGCCGTGAGTTGTGGACAGTATATGCTCATGCCTGTTGTTGTTCACCAGCTTTCTCGTTTGTTTTATGCACTTTGGGGCACAGACGTCATCCGCTTGGATATGTTTTATGCACTTTGGGTCACAGACGTCATCCGCTTGGATAGATTTGATTGCTGTGTACCAGCTGGTCTTGCTGTCCGTGAGTTGTGGTGTCTCCTGTGTGTAGGTTCTGTTGGGCTGTTTGTTGTTCTGTTGGCTTTGAGTGCAGCACTGTGGAACCTAGATAAAATAAGATAATGTTGCTTATAGCCCAGCCGAACTGTGGAACCTGTCTGTGGAGACTTCCAGAAATGCTGAAAATAGGGTCTTTACAGCACTTGTATAGCCCAATGCCAATGCCAGGCTCAGCATTGGGATTTTTTTTTCTACACCAGTTCAGTCTGTGCTACTGTAAGACAAATGGTCCTTTGAACATACTGGAAGAAGAAAAAATACAGTTCTGATTTGTGAGAATATTGCTTCAAAGTGATGGAGTTAGGGACTTTAATGATTGAGAAGACTGAACAAAAAAAGAGAAGAAAGAAATAGTGCTTGAAAATAATAATGATTCATAACACTGCTGGTGAGGGAGGAAAAAAGGTTTTAAAGGGAAGTAATCTTTATCTGGTCGGTATTGTGCAGGTAAAAATGTTTCTGATCCATAAAAACAAGGTTTTTCTACTGGAAGGGACTTTTAATCGGGCAGTAAATTTTCTTTGAACAGAGTTTTTTTTAAAATATGCCAGGAAGACTAGTCTTTTAACAGAAAGAAATCGTTATCAGGAGGAAAATGCATGAATGATATATAACCAAAATATTTGGGAAAAACTAGTCTATTACTGGAAATATTTTATTGGAAGGAAAATTTACCAATAAAGACAATATTATTTAGGAAAAATATTGGTCTTTTAAGGGAAGGGAGTGTTTATCAGGAGGTAAATCTCATATGAATAAAGACTAGAATGTGTCTGTAAACAAACCTTTCAAAGAAAGTAGTTTTTTTTTTTTCTTTTCTTTAAAGATGAATTTGATATCGACACTTTTACATTTATGTTTTTTGAAGTCTTTAACCCTTTTACATCTGTCTTGCCACAGCCCGGTGAACAGAAATTTACAGCATTGATTTATACTCCCCGCAGCCCGCCATAGCCTACTGCATGTGCACTCGGCTTTGGCTAGTGCACTGTGAACGAAGCATCCTGCTTGGGTCAGTGTTAAACCTATGAAAGAATGGTGAAAAATTGGGCACTACAGAGATGTGGCACTGCATGGGCTTAAAAAGTACAATTTCTCAAACTAGTTCTCATTGATGTTTTTGTAGGTTAAAGGAGGAGGGGGGGGGGGGGGGGTGAGCAAGGTCAGTCTAATACAGGCAAAGAGACATTTTTTGTACAGAAAAACTAGCCTTTGAAGTGTGGGGTTCTTTATTAGGAGGTCAGTGTAGTACAGACAAAGACGGAAATGGACAGCGAAAAAGTCTTTGTTATTAAGAAAGTCTTTAGTGGAAGATTTTTCTTCATCGACAGTTCAATTTTGTTTTTCTTTTATACCCTTTCTCTAGTTTTTCATCATTTGATGGATCAGACAGAATTGGTTGACTTTTTTTTTTAATTGGTTTTGGACTTCTTGTTTGATTAAGTTGGTTTTCAGGGTTTCTTCGTTGATTTGAAGTTTGATTGTATTTAGCTGGTCATCAATGTTGATTGAATACTGCAGTGTTGTTGCTGTTTGATTAAGTATTGTCTTTTAAAAGGTGTTTACTTTTGTTCGCTTGTTTATTGCTGTTTTTAGTTGGAGGTTTGTATGTTGTTGGTTTTTTTGTATTATTTTTTTATCCTTTGGTGTGTGTGTGTATGCTTCCAGTGTGTTTGAGCACGCATGCGCATGTGCAAATGTAACAGTTTCTGCTGAGTGTAATGAAGATTGTATTAGAAAAGAAAAAAAAAATTATATGAAAAATGAATTTTTCAGAGAGAGAGAGGGAGAAGAAGAATGTGTTCTGCACCAAAAATGGTCACATTGTAGCCATAGGTTTGTTGGTCATTCATTTACGTCATGACTGTCTTTTGGTCTTATAGCTTACGCCTGACCTGCGCTTTGGTTACAGTGACGCCGCCCAGTAAAGACCCTCGCACTGAAGATTCTGTGCCTTGAGAGACTTATTTTTGCGGAACATGTTTGTATTTGATTTGCCTCCCTGTAGACTCCATCTGTTCAAAACCTATTTTTCCCCTAGAATATTTTTGTCTTTTTGTTGTCAGATTCAACTCCAAGCATAGTCCCCCCCCCCCCCCCCCCCCCCCCTTTTTTTTTTTTTTTCAAAACTTTTTCTGGAACTTTCTTGACTTTGTAGTAGATTTACCGCTCAGTAGACTCCCTGCCTTTCAAGACTTTTTACTGGAATTTGTTTTATTGTCTTTTTATTAGACTTAACTCCAAATAGACTCTCCCTTTCAAGACTTTACTCCTGGAGCATTTTTGATTTTTTGTATTGGATATACCTCCAAGTAGGCTTCTTCCCATGACTTACTTTTCTGGAAATTTTAGTCTTTTCAGTAGATCTACTTCTCAGTAGGTTCCCTCCCTTTCACCTGGAACATTCTTGTTTTTGTACTACTTTTATCTCACAGTAAAAGATCGATTCCTTCTTTTAAAGTAACCCCCCTCCTCCCCCGGAACATTTTTGTGTCTATACTGCCTTTTATCTCAAAACAAAAGACATCCTTCCTTTTATAGACTTTTTTTCTAGAACGCTTTTGTCTTCATACTACATTTGCCACCCAAGAGAAGACTGACCCCTCTTTGTAAAGTCATTTTCTAGAATATGTTTGTCTTTGTACCGCGTTTATCCTATAAGAAAAGACTGATCCCTCTTTGTCAAGACTATTTACATGACACATTTTTTGTCTTTATACTGCATGCACCTCCTAGTAAAGGACTCCCTTCTTTTAAAAGCCCCATTTTAAAGGATTTCTGGAGTTGGTGATGTAGCAGTTCCATTGTGTTGGCCTTTCTCAGGCCTGACGGACATTTGTAATGATGTTGTGGATGGTTGCATTAAGTGCATTGCTAGTACAAATGGGGGCCGGAATAGCTCAGTGGTAGAGCACCAGACTCATGATCCTGGGGTTGCGGGTTTGAATCTCTGCTGAGCCGTTTTGATACAGGGGAATTTTTCCCTCGGAGTTAACATTGGTTCTGACTCTATTTCCCATACAGTCCTTCGAATGAGACTATAAAGTGAGGTTTCTGTGTGTGAAAGCGCGCACAACATCTTGCATACACGTAAAATCTTATCAACTTTCGGAAGAGAAGGCCAGTTTGGCCGTTGGTATGGATGACACGTTACACATAGCATGCACCTTCCCCAACGTTCAAGTATGGCTGCCTTAATGACGGGATAAAAAACGGTCGTACACACAAAACTCCACTCCCTTTGTTGGGCAGATGGGTTTAATACTTGCCTGTCTATACAGGGAGTGTCCACAGGAGTATATCAGCCTGCGTACGCTGAAGAAGAAGAAGAAGAAGCTAGTACAAATGACCTATTGAAACAGCACGACTAAACCGACTGACCCTACTGTCAGGTGTAGTCGTTGATCGATTTGAAAACGTAAGGGGGCAGAGCTGGTAAGGATTGTGAAAGGAGAAGAGAAATGAGGGTGACACTGATGCTGACTCTTACTGAACAGACCACAACCGTCTTCAGTGAGGGTAGTATAGTCATTGACCTCATTCTTTTGATGAAAAACAACTGTGGAGAAGAAATTCAATGAAAATCATGTTTTCCCTCCTACGAGTGAACAGTTTTTGTTTTGCATGCCATTCCTGCTTTAATCTGCATTCAGTATTGGATTGAAGCCAAGATGTATGAAGTAAAATCTTTGCAAGGTTTAGAATCTTTTCTCCAGAAAATGGTCGGCTGGGCTATAAGCAACATTATCTTATCTTCTCCAGAAAATATCATAGATTCATGATTATGATTCCCTCTTCCGTGTCTGTTTGACATGTAAAACTGAAATTAATTTCAATTCCAGGTATTTAGTACTGTTCTTGGGTTTTTTGTTTGTTTGTTTGGTTGGTTCTTTTTAGTAATGACAATCAGTAGAAGAGAGAGGAAGACATTGTGATTTGCGGTGCAGGGAGTGTACCTGATAGTATAAACAGTGATACTAAACCAGGAATTTCTGTGATGATGATCATTGTTGTAAAGAGCTTCCTTCTTTAGTGAGGTGCTCATGTGTTTGTTGTGTTAGAATAGATTTGAAGAGCATTTTCTGCTGTTCTGTGCTGTGAATGCTTAAGATTATGTTAAACAGCATATCATCATAGTGAGCATTATGGGATTGACTTCATCTGTGTATTTCCTATCATATTGCGTTTGCTTTGGAATTTATGTACACACCCTGTACATGACTCAGAATGTATAGTGCATGTCTGTACAGAGCAGTGTGGGATGTACATGTGGTGCCTGCTTTGATGAACATGTAGTGGATGGGTAGGCGTTTGGAGACAGACCAGCATGAACCTTGTTTGGTGACTGTTTGCCTTCCATCGTAAGATCACTAACTTTGGATGACAGACAAAAGGCACAAACAAAGAGTAGAAGAAACCTTAGTGTTTTTGTGCAAGTGGTTTACATCAACATGCTTGATGCTTTGCATTTGTGTGAGTGGGAGAGAGAGAGAGTGTATGTGTGTGTGAGTGGGAGAGAGAGTTTGCGTGTGGGAGAGAGAGTTTGCGTGTGTGTGAGTGGGAGAGAAAGTTTGTGTGTGAGTGTGTGTGTGTGTGTGTGTGGTGTGTGTGTGTGTGTGTGTGTGTGTGTGTGTGTGTGTGTACGCGTGTGTGTGTGTGAGAGAGAGAGAGAGAGAGTTTGTGTGTGTGTGTGTGTATGTGAGCTGAGGTGTGCGTGTGTGCATGCATGCATGCATGCGTCTATGTGTGCATGTGTGTAATTTTAAAAGTAAGTAATCAAGTAGAAAAGGGTTACTTAACAGTTTGTTTGGGTTTTTTTTTTTTTTTTTTTTTTTTGCTTTTGTTTACAGTTATATAAAGCTGAGAATAAAAAAAAAAAACATGTTTCAAGAAGGATACTGTGCAGGAGAGGAAGCTTCCAGATCGCTAGCTCCCAACACGGATTTTCCGACAGTCAGGAGGCCTTTTTAAGACCATTGGGTCAATAAGCTATGGGGCAAAACAGTATGCAGAAAACTGGCACACAGATTGTAGATTCATTGGTTGTCACTGGGCTGTAGCTCCCAGGGATGCTGGGAAGGATGAACATGGCCAGTCCAGGATCTACAAAGGCGCTGTAGCCAGTTCAGTTTTGCACATTAACATTTTTTTTCTTTTCTTTTTTTTTTCTTTATATGACTGAAAATCTAATCATCACATAACAAGGACACATGCACACTTGACAGCCCATTCATTTTGGTATGATCTGTCTCCTTTGGTTTCTTTGGGGTTTTTTGGTGTTTTTTTTTTCTATTCAATGTTGATCTTGTTCTGCAGGATGGAAAGTAAGCATATGTTATTACAGATATTGCATATCTTGTTACCTGTCAGTCTTTCTGCCAATGATCAGCAGTGTCGTTTATAGCTCTGCAGGTCATGTGTAGGGTCTCAGCTCCATTCAAATAAAAATATGCCATTTCTAGTGAAAACTTTCTCCATGGCTTTTTAAATACAGGAGGATTTTTTTAAATTTTAATTTGATTGATATTGTAATCTCTTTATTTTCTAAATTGGTTAAGTTGTTTCTTCATTGAGGGGAGAGACTCACAGTTTTATGTTTAAGGGAAGGGGGGGGGGGGGGGGGGGAGCAAGAACATGCAGACTACTTGAGGTGGAGGCGCAGCTGTTTGAGACAGTTTGCAGCATCCCTGAGGGCAGCACAGCAAAACGAACCTGTAAGGACCTTTCCACCTTGACATGCTACCTTGAAAGACTTGGTTTCCACATGTGGAAAGTAAGCTTACTTTGAAGAACATGCTACATATTCATAGCAAGACATCAACTAAAACAAGAGAATGTATAACAAGTTGGGTTGGGTTGTTTTTTTTTTGAAAGTTTCAACACATGGAAAGTAAGCTTACTTGGAAGAGCATGCTGCATATTTATAGCAAGACATCTACTTTATGTATAACCATCGACGCACGTGTTGTGCAGGTTACCTGTAAGTTCATGAATATAAACTGTCAATGCGTGTGTTGTGCAGGTTACCTGTAAGTTCATGAATATAAACTGTCAATGCGTGTGTTGTGCAGGTTACCTGTAAGTTCATGAATATAAACTGTCAGTGCGTGTGTTCTGCAGGTTACCTGTAAGTTCATGAATATAAACTGTCAGTGCGTGTGTTCTGCAGGTTACCTGTAAGTTCATGAATATAAACTGTCAATGCGTGTGTTGTGCAGGTTACCTGTAAGTTCATGAATATAAACTGTCAATGCGTGTGTTGTGCAGGTTACCTGTAAGTTCATGAATATAAACTGTCAATGCGTGTGTTGTGCAGGTTACCTGTAAGTTCATGAATATAAACTGTCAATGCGTGTGTTGTGCAGGTTACCTGTAAGTTCATGAATATAAACTGTCAATGCGTGTGTTGTGCAGGTTACCTGTAAGTTCATGAATATAAACTGTCAATGCGTGTGTTGTGCAGGTTACCTGTAAGTTCATGAATATAAACTGTCAATGCGTGTGTTGTGCAGGTTACCTGTAAGTTCATGAATATAAACTGTCAATGCGTGTGTTGTGCAGGTTACCTGTAAGTTCATGAATATAAACTGGCGAATGCATATGTTGTGCAGGTTACCTGTAAGTTCATGAATATAAACTGTCAATGCGTGTGTTGTGCAGGTTACCTGTAAGTTCATGAATATAAACTGTCAATGCGTGTGTTGTGCAGGTTACCTGTAAGTTCATGAATATAAACTGTCAATGCGTGTGTTGTGCAGGTTACCTGTAAGTTCATGAATATAAACTGTCAATGCGTGTGTTCTGCAGGTTACCTGTAAGTTCATGAATATAAACTGGCGAATGCCTATGTTGTGCAGGTTACCTGTAAGTTCATGAATATAAACTGTCAATGCGTGTGTTGTGCAGGTTACCTGTAAGTTCATGAATATAAACTGTCAATGCGTGTGTTGTGCAGGTTACCTGTAAGTTCATGAATATAAACTGTCAATGCGTGTGTTGTGCAGGTTACCTGTAAGTTCATGAATATAAACTGTCAATGCGTGTGTTGTGCAGGTTACCTGTAAGTTCATGAATATAAACTGTCAATGCGTGTGTTGTGCAGGTTACCTGTAAGTTCATGAATATAAACTGTCAATGCGTGTGTTGTGCAGGTTACCTGTAAGTTCATGAATATAAACTGTCAATGCGTGTGTTGTGCAGGTTACCTGTAAGTTCATGAATATAAACTGTCAATGCGTGTGTTGTGCAGGTTACCTGTAAGTTCATGAATATAAACTGTCAATGCGTGTGTTGTGCAGGTTACCTGTAAGTTCATGAATATAAACTGTCAGTGCGTGTGTTGTGCAGGTTACCTGTAAGTTCATGAATATAAACTGTCAGTGCGTGTGTTGTGCAGGTTACCTGTAAGTTCATGAATATAAACTGTCAATGCGTGTGTTGTGCAGGTTACCTGTAAGTTCATGAATATAAACTGTCAATGCGTGTGTTGTGCAGGTTACCTGTAAGTTCATGAATATAAACTGTCAATGCGTGTGTTGTGCAGGTTACCTGTAAGTTCATGAATATAAACTGTCAATGCGTGTGTTGTGCAGGTTACCTGTAAGTTCATGAATATAAACTGTCAATGCGTGTGTTGTGCAGGTTACCTGTAAGTTCATGAATATAAACTGTCAATGCGTGTGTTGTGCAGGTTACCTGTAAGTTCATGAATATAAACTGTCAATGCGTGTGTTGTGCAGGTTACCTGAAAGTTCATGAATATAAACTGTCAATGCGTGTGTTGTGCAGGTTACCTGAAAGTTCATGAATATAAACTGTCAATGCGTGTGTTGTGCAGGTTACCTGTAAGTTCATGAATATAAACTGGCGAATGCCTATGTTGTGCAGGTTACCCTTCTCTGCCACACAGCGTGTCCTCCAAGTCGTTCCTGCGACAGAGGGCAGCCATGGGCAGCACGGGGTCCCTCTCCACACCTGTCCCGCAACGCTGTCAACGTCAGCGCCGCCTACTCCACACCACCCCTCCATGTCCACCATGCACCGCGGCAGTCATGACATGGACTCTCCCGGCTCCATGTCGGCCAACCCTGTCAGCTTCCATTTGGGAGACCAGTGAGTTTCTGTCTGTGTGTGTGTGTGGGGGGGGGGGGGGGGGGGGGGGGGGGGGGGGTCCTCTCTTTTTACTTCTGTCAGATGTGACTGCCTAACGCTGTTACTCCAATGACTAGCCATTTACCTTGTGGACATTTTTTTTTCTGACCTGCTCATGAGGAAGGTAGAAAAAGGTTTTACCTGCTTCTGTCTGTTGGCATTAAATTCTACACAGTACTAAATGATGAAGAAACAGGAAACCCACAAGTTATCGTCATTTGCCAGCTTGTGGGCTGCATTTTGATTGCTGTGTCTCTCGACTCCACCAGTCACTTAGCACCATACAAGATAACTTCAGTGGTGTAAGCAGTAACATAGAAATGGTACTCTCACAAAGCAAAATCTCCAGTCATCATAATGACAAACCAGTATTGGCAAAATTTAAATGAACTTGTTTTTTTCTGCAGCCGATGTTTAGCCTACCTCATGACTTCATGCTACATGATAATGAGAATTTCCTGCCAAGGGAGGTAACTCTGCAACACATACACACTCACCACAAAAAAAACTCAATAAGAAAGTTCCTTTTTAGTCACTAGTTACATAAATTTGACCCCCCCCCCCATCCCCCCCACCCAAAAAAAATCCAAAGACATCACTTCATCCAAAACAGTCATCAATGGAGGAGAGACTGTCTTGAAAAAAGGGCCCTCACCCAGTTTTGCTTTGCAGCTAATGTTGTCCCTAGGTGGCCTTACTAGTCACCTGAGGTCATGTAAATTGAATCAGAACAGGCACCGCCGAACACCATGAAGGGACTCGGCACCAGAGGGATCTTCTAGGTGGGTGGCAGTATGGCCTCCTGGTATTGATCGACGGTTTTCTGTTCATTTTTGTAAGGGTCGTCAGAGCGGTGCAACAGGAGGGCACAGAATCAGGGCAGGAAAACAGGTTTGATTCTCATGACTAAGGTAGTAACTCAGCAGTAAGGGTACAGCACTGAGGCTCCCCGTTCTTCTTCCTGACAGGATCTACGGTAATGCCTCGTTTAGGGCACAGAACTTGGGCAGGAAAAAAAGGTTTTCATTCTCATGAGCAGGCAGTTGTATCACAATCAGGGGGTAGAATTTGGGTTTTAACTCTTTCATTCCTACTTTTCTATGAACCATTACTTCCTCTTGTTCCTAGATTCTTATAATATGAGTATTCCCTTCATTCCAGGATTTAGAGAGAGAAAAAAAAGTGTAAAGTGAAAAAGTGAGAACTGCCATGTATGCAGTAGCAAACCGGCCAGAATAGAGCGGCGACCACTCTCCCACGCTGTAGGGGCCGTCTGGCATCCATTCCATTCATAAACACTGCCGCGCGAGCGACTGGGTCATGACGTGTACCAATGACATGACTCGTGCGAAGTTCAAAGCGCTAAGCGCTTACCACAAGAACCGATTTTCCAGGCTACAGGAAGGAAAGGAGGGATTTTGTGCTGCCCGGTTTTCCGGAAAACCGGGTTGTAGGGATGAAAGAGTTAATTCCCTTGTTAATGGCAGCAGAGTACCCACAATGAGGGTACAGAGTGAGGGCAGAAGACAAAGTATTCAATCTTGCTACAGTGGTTTCATCGACACATTGAGAAGAAAAGTTCTAGAGGCTGTTTAAGGGAAAAGGCAGAGGAGAAAAGTGATTGAAAAACTTTTTTTCTGTTGCTGGTATGTTTGTCTTTAGAATTGTGTATTTCGCTTTTTATTTTCTTGCTCTTAGCCTTTTCTGGGCCAAATCTCTGCCTCTCGTTGAACAATTGATGATGTAAATTTCATAAGGAATTTAAAGTAAATCAGCAGGTGAACAGGGACAAGCAAATTACACAACAAAACACAACCCCGTTTCAACCTCATAGGTATTCTTCAAGCAACATAAACAACATTCAGGACAACAAGGAAAACAAAGAACTTGCCATCACTTATCTTCTCAAATTTGGCGCAAAGATGGACATTGAATGAAAAGCTCAAACTGGGCGCAGGATGGAATGAAAACTTGATGATGTGTTCGTTATTCACATGTCGTGTTGCCCGCTGTGCAGGGTGTCGGAACGCAGCACACCTCTGAACTACAAAACCCAGCATTCCATGCCCACACCTGGCGCCCACACACGTTCCAAGAGTATCACCTCCAGCACCCTGTCTTCTGTCAGCTCAGCGCCGGCTTGCGCCCATCCTTACGCCGGTTACCAAGGACACATGGCCTTGTCCGCCTCCGGCATGACGGCTCATACCGTGGGCTACAACGCCGCCAGCCTGTTCACCCTGAAGCGCACCATGGCGGTTGATGAGAGTGACGACAACGTGTCGCAGGCCACCATGGACAGTCTGCCCCGCAGCCAGTCTTCTCAGAGCAAGCGCGAGCGCCCACACCTCAACAACGGCCTTGACCTTGTCAGCCACATGCAGGGCAACGGGGAGGGCGCCAGCCTGGGCCCATGCCTCCTGGAGAAGAAGCCTTCCAAGCGCAAAAAGCTGCTGAACATGTTCCGCAAGTCCACCAAGCAGAAGCCAGTGTGAGTGGTGTGTGTGAGGGAATGGATCGGGGAATTCCATGATGACTGGTCTTTCAAGGGGAGTTACTGGCATGGAGGAGACAGCTTCTGATTGGTTTGGAGTGAAGTCTCACCAGGCCAGCTCCACCGTTTGGGTTTTGATGTGGGCAGGTTGCACAGCTGCGACGCAGAAAGCGGTCATGGACGTTCAGTCGACAAAGAATGTCGTCCATGGTCGGCAGGTCGTGTCCTTGAACCCAGCTGCTGAAGGTCATCAAACATTGCAACGCAAAATCATTGGACTTATATCACAGAGTTCATCGAGCATACGTGCTGAGTGGCGTCAAGCGTAGTTTGCCGGCTAAAACAATATCTCCTCATTGTTGTCATAGCGATGTAGCGGAACTGAAGACATGACAGGGCAAAGTTTGCCTGGCAGCCAGATCCATCGTTGTTAACTCAGCGTCAAGCTCCTTCGCTTTGACACTGTAGGCATTATACTGAAATGCAAGAGAGAGTGTGGCCTGTTTGAAAATTCAGTTGTGTATGAACGTCAGGCATGCTCATGGTTCTCTCATTCGGCCTGATTTCAGTGCACTGTACGTGTTGTTGCATCTTTTCTAAGAAGCCTGAAAATGAAAGATCAGTTTCTTACTACATTCCATTGATATATATACATGTATGTATATATTATATACACATATGTATATATATGTGTGTATATATATATGTGTGTGTGTATATCTATATCTATGTATATATATATATATATATATATATATACACACACACACACACACATATGTATATATACCTATGTATGTTTATATATATAAAATCTCCTAAAACGTGTGCAAAAGGGAAAAATGCATATTTGATTTTCTGCATGCATACACACACACGCAGGAGAGCGGAACACTACTGGGTCTGCATGTGTTGACCTTGCAGACTAAAGAAGGGAGTCGAGTGATTCCATCACTGAGCTATCACCCCCCCACCCACCCCCCCACCCCACCCCCAATCCTACTCACTCTCTCCCTTTCCCTAACCCCTTTCCTTGCCACTCCTGTTTTAAAGCAGCAGGGGGTCGTGTCCTTTTGGGTCGGTTTCCTTCTTTGATGTGGACCTACTAAAGATTCTGGATGAGGGATTAGGGCATGCAAATTGAAATGCTATTTGTTCTGCAAGATTTTGTTGTCGTTTACGTCGCAAAACTTTGGAGGGTTTGCTCGTTAGCATGTTCAGTGTAGTTTGAATTCTGATATCGATTTTTTCGCTGATATTGTGTAATATAATGAAGTTAACCAGTCTGGCATAAATTTTTAACTGTTCTTCTCAAACATTGTGTGATGTAATGAAATCAGCCAATCTTGCATACTGTACTTCCATGAATGATGTTGCCTTGTGTTTCCCATGACAAATGTGATGTGTGTGAATGAAGTTGCCTTGTGTCTCCGATGACATATGTGATGTGTGTGAATGTGCAAGTCCAGATGTGATGCCTTCGTTGTATGGTTGCATCATAAGGACGACACATTCTCTCGCATGGATATCTTTGTCTCTTTGTTCAGTGATACTTTTTTGTTTTGTTTTTTTGTGTTGTTGGTTTGTTTTGTTTAGATGTTGACTTGGGACAACCTAATTTCTGTCACACAAGTATTGTGAAGCTTGTAAACAAACTTTGTTCTTTGTGGGGTAGTGTCACAGATTACTTCTTAATTCTTTTTTCTTTTTCTTTTTCTTTTTTTTTTTTTTGACTGTGATGAAGAAGCTTGTGTTCAGGTCAGAGAAGAGTTGGGTGAAAAACTGGAAACATGATCCCAGTGTCCATTTCTGGCGCTAGATCCCACACTTAGTTTGACAGGATTTCGCGTTGGCAGATCATAGCGCCGCACCTCAAAAGGGTAAAAATGTGGAGATTATGAAACGTGTTCCGATCTCTCAGTTTGTAGACAAGATTTCTTGTTTCTGATTCATAGTAATGCTTCTCAAAAGATTTTTTTTTTTTAAAGAAAAAAAAAAAGAAGTAAGTGAGGGGAAATATATTCCCAGTGAGGCAATCGTACGTTAGACCTCTTTTTTTCCGTAGACCAGATCTCATATCAGCAGACCATATAATGATGTTCTTGCAGTTATTCACATGCATGCACAAGAAGAATAAAACACATTTAGGAAGGGGACGCATGCAGGCTGTAACTGTGTATTTGTGTGTGCATGCCTAGATGTAATACTGCAGAGACGAATTATGTGAACTGAAACTGAATTGAGAAGTATATTCAAGAAAAGGGATATGCGTGATGTAAAGTGGAATGTTGTTGCTCTCTGGTAGAGTTGCATCTTTGGGGTCATCATCTGACGTCTTTACTTGCGTTGGCTCAGATTTTTAGTGTGTGGCTTCATGCTGACATTTTATAAATGTTGAAATAGTTATTTAATGTTGGTCATCGTGACCAATTTTTGTGCATTATTTCTGTGAACAGTGGTAACGGTTTGCCTTGAGAAACGGTTGCTACTAACTTTCATGTGATTTTTGTTTGTTTCTTTCTTTAATTTCTTAGTTTGGTTCATTTATTTATTTGTCATTCACATTTCTGTACGTAATTTAGTTTAGATTTATGTACTGATTTATTTTGGCTGACAGTGGTGTGATGATAATGGAGTAGTTCAGAAAACATAGGTTTGGTTTTAATACAGGATCAAGCATTCTGAGATATTGCTAGACAAATTTCTTCACAAAGATTCTTAGTGTGAGTAACTGAAGACAGAAATTTTTTAAACAGTGTTTGGTGCTGTACATATCTTTATCAGGAACAGGGTTGCTGGGAATATATACAGACTCTGTTACCACTATTCTTTCTCGTTTAATGATGGTAGCAGTTATGGTCTTGTTTTGCCTTTTTTTAAATTTAAAGTACAGTTGTGTTGGCATTCTTCGATTGTGTTCATTGGTGGCATTGAATTTGTACACTTCCTTTTCTTCAGTATTTGTGTACGTATGAACGCTTTAAGTTTTGTTTGTTTTTCATCAGTAGTTTTGATCAGCAGATAATGACTTGGTAACTTTAAATACATATATGAATTTCAGAGTGAATATGTAAGAAAAGTAAACTGTTTGTTAACAAAATGTGATTGAATTAATTTTCTGAAAATCCAGTGCTTTGATTCTGTTGACATGTATAGTGATAAAGCTGGCTCATTTGACACCACTCATGGGGAAAAAAACACACACAGAAAGTACCCACACCAAAAAGTGCGTGTTTATAGATCTTCAGACAGCCTTTTTCAGGTATGCTGGTAAATCAATCACTTCAACAATCAGAAAAATCCAATCTTTGTCATTTCAGGCAGTTTTTAAGTATGGAAGATAATGCAACTTGAACAATGTTTGGAAGAAAATAGACAGAAACTGAGAAATCCAGGGAAAGAAATAGCTTGCACAAAAAGACTTTCTTGTGCATAATAAAATCAACAGAATGATTAAACATAAATGCGAATAATTTCGATATATCCAGCACACACTGCACATCTTTGAAAGGAGGAAAATAAGCGATGCTTGAAAGAGACATAGGATCAAGGCAAAGCCAGTGAGACACAAAGCGTCATGAGAGTTCTCTTCCCTCCCCCCTCTCCTCCACTCGTTTCTCATTAAGATCAGGTTTCGCATCAACACTCGGCCTTCATGGACATGGTCAAGAAGGATAGCCATCCCAGGGGAGTAAGGGGAAAGAACCTATCTATATTTTCACTGACCCCATCAGAATGACATCATGCTTCGATGGACGGAGAAAATGCCAGCTTTTATGTGGTATGCCAAGAGGGTGGAGCAAGTCTCGTGAATGTGAGTTGAGTTTGTGCATGATCCAGCTAGCCCAGCTTCCTGTTCGCCCAATCATCTCCTTCCTTTTTATCAGCGATTCCAAACCGTGAATTCCGATCTCTCATTCCATGATTACTGACTTTTTTCCGTTTTCCTTGATCTGTTGGGGGGCGCACGGTCAGTTTTGTGTTGTTGTTCTTTCCGCGAAAGTTGTGTGGATGTTCTATTTTTGATACCGTTTGTTATTTCCGTCTTAGAAATGGAAAATAATGATTGTTGCACTGGGACAGTTGTGACTGTGAACACAATGTTTCTCAATTTGATGGGATGCATGGGTTTTGATATTTGCTGTGTTTAGTAATGTCTTGCCATCAAATCTGTGGTTTTCTTTACGATCTTCCTTTTTACATGAATTGCTGGACTCGCTGGGTTTTGCCTTTTTAACGTGCTTTGACGCGAGTAATGTGTATGCAAAACATTCTCTTGTACTATGGCCTGCATCTTTGTATATGTTTGCATGCATTTCTGTGGTTGTATTGTGTACCTGGTAGAATGCAGGTGTTGTACTCACTTCAGATCTTGTAAAAATTTTTTAAAAAGTATGATTCTGTCGCAAGGATTAAGACCAGAATTTTAACTTTTAGGGTTTCTTTTTTATGCTTTCCCTGAGAACAGACGATAAAAGGAAGTCAGGTATGGGCATTGGGTACACTCTGGAATCCCTGCGATCACAAATAATGAATATTGTGGATGCATGCATCAGTATACAGCATGGTCATCTTCTTGGGCTTTGAATATTGTAAAGAATGGGGGTTGAAAAGTACCAAATGGGAGCCCTTGCCGGTGTGTGTGTGTGTGTGTGTGTGTGTGTGTGTGTGTGTGTGTGTGTGAATAACTTTAGTGTACATTTTTAGCATGTTTCCCCGCATTAAAAAAAAAATTAAAAAGTCATTTTCAACTCATGTGCATTAGTCTCTCTTTTTACGATTATTTTTCTTTTTCCACAGGGTGTGAGAAAGAATCAAAAACTGTAGTTCTAAACGGGAGGGTATAGAACTGCGACAGTGGGAGGGGAGAGACGAGCAAAGACAGACGATCCATATCCCTTAAGTATGAGCTGACCCAGTCGTTGCTGAGGTCAGAGAAAGACTGACAGAATGACTGCCTAAGCGCTCTGAATTGCAGCTTATTGCTCAAAAGCTAACAGAATGATCTCCCTTTTTCTTTGACCGAGACATCGTCCAGTATTGCGTTTCAAATGGAGACTAACGCTAATAACACAATGATTGTCTGTGGCTTTTTTCTCTCCTTTAATTGGATATTGTCAAGTATCAGTATTTCAGAATTGGATGTTGTTCTGTATTCGTCATTTCAAAGATCCATTATCTATTTATTTCACACTAAGTCTTTCAAATGAGACCGTAAATCAAGTTTCAGTGTGTGAAGGTATGCGTACAATCTTGCACACTTGTATAATAATCCCTTCAGAAACTTTTGGAAGAGAAGGCCAGTGTGGCCATTGGTACGATTGATACTTATACACAGAGCATGCATTTTTTGTTTGAAAAAAAAATGGGAGAAAGAAAAAAAAAGAAAAAAAACAAGCAAGAATGAGCGAGAAACTGAGCGACTGAGATTCGATTGATGACACAGGAAATAAAAGAATGTGGTGCCAGCAGGCAGCTTCTTAGTCAGCTCTGCCTGTAACGACAGCCTGCTGTGTAGATTAGAGTGTGGTTTGTAAAGATGTAGAACTAGGGGCTCAGTCTCTGATTGAGGATAAGGGCTATATAAGTATTTTCAGTTATAATGAAAATGATGATAAATCTTGCTGAAAGATCATCCAAGTCTGTTTATAAGTAGAAAGATAGTCTATATCTGTTGAATTCAGTATTATCTGGCCCATCTCTATTGTAGACTGAGACTAACATAGTGATCACGTACTTCCCTTGAAGTTACCATCATCCAGGAATCTTCATTTCTGAGGGACTGAAAGAAAGATTGTCTATATCCCTTGAGCAGAAGGGAAGGTCAGGACTTCATGTATTTACAGAATTCCTGATTGAAAATGTAACCAATAAGTATCTCAAGAAATGGTAGAAATTTTCAGGTGCAGTACTCTCAAATTTCAGAAAGAAGATTCGAGATGAAGTGTTTGTTCTTTTTGACCAAAAAAAAAAAAAGGAAGAAAAAAATATATGCATTAAAGCTGTTAAAAGCAGAATAGTAACCATCTTAAATAAACGTCTTGAAGTACCACAAGTTTGATTAATACTTACATCTGTTGGGAACAGGAGAAAAGATCAACTTTTTTCCTTCTCTGAATTGAAAGAATGAACGCCATTCTTCACACCGCTCCATACAAGCCAGCGCACTTCGAATGGTCCGCAACGATTCATTATGTTGAAACATAGATTGATTTTGTGATAAAAGAATTTCACTCCCCCCACCCCAACCCCTCCCTTTTTTTTTTAATTAGTTAGCCTCCGCCTCCACCTCACTCACCTATTCTCATTTATTTTTCAAAGACGCGTGTTTGGTTTTTTTAATGTAGGGCTTACACTAACTCTCAAGGTTGACAGATCTACTATTCCCACTTCCTTCTGGAGTTGCTTGGCATGATTAGATGTGTGGTGACTGACTGTATGTTGATTCTTCTTTGTATGGCAAGGGGTCTTTTAATGCTTGTTGCTTTGACGGGAATTATTGCCTCAGCTTTATGTCTGGCGCCGTGGCCAAGCTCCAAGTTGTGACTGGTCCTGATTACAGCTGTGTTAGGCCTTTCTAAACTGACCTTGAACTTTTTCAGCTGTTGACGCACTTCGATGCGAGTATTGTTGGATGTGTTCAAGTGTTTTGGTTGGTTTTTTTTTTTGGTTGGTTGTTTTTTTTTGGTACACTGCGTTGTATAGACATGTTGAGGTGGGATGAATAGAGGTTTCAGTATTTGTAATACTTGTTTGTGTATAAACACAGAGTACATATCTAATCTATGATTACATCAGCTGTGTAATTTTTAAAAAAATCTGTAATGAGGAAAAGGGAGAGAAAGTTATATGGATTGAAAGTAAAAAGTATGATGAGACATTGGGAAGAAAATGTTATCTTCTGTACCACTGGTATTTTGATGAGATGGAACAGGCTTCCAGTGAAAGAGAATGATGAGAATGAGGGAGAAAGCAAGAGAATGAAATAAAAGTCTGAATTTAAAACACAAAAAGAAGGTGGACAAGTGGGGAATGTACTGACAGAAGGGAGAGGACTTGACCGAAACCCACACATGATTTATGGAGGTAGCGAATTCCCTTCGTCAGTGTCACCAGTAATGATCATTCCATTTGACCTTTCACAACCTCTTGATTGACCTGTGTTTCTTGACCTGTGATGATGATGCTCGTGTATTTGTACCATAGCTGGGCTATTGGTTACGTATCTCTTGGTCATTTGCCGCTGTTTGTAGTCCAGCTTTCAGATTCTGATGCCCTAAGGTTGCAGTGATGACAAGCAGAAGGCATCGCTGAATACTGTCCTGTTTAGTAGCCTGTTTCATGTCGACCTGCTCTGCCTCATTTTTTTTTTTTTTTTTGGATTTCCCTTCACACTTTTTCCTCCCAGACCAACCCCTTCAAACTATCCTGTCTTCTCCATGTGATCCCGGTATTTTCCAAATGTAAATCAGATGAAAAGCAGAATGTCAGTAGAAATATGTTTGTTTCTTAAGATCTACAACAAAAGATTTTTTTTAGAAGCCAGACATGGCAAAAAAAGTCTGTACATCTCTGGAACCATTAGATTTGTTCTAGTGATATTGAAGGTATCTTCAGAAATCTCATTTACTCTTATGTCAGCAAATTTTGGTGTCTGTGCATTGAAAAGGAAAGGGGGGGGGGGGGGGGGGGGGGGGGGGAATAGCTCAGTTGATAGAGTGCCGGACTCGTGATCCTGGGGTTGCGGGTTCGAATTTCAGTACAGGTGGATTTTTCCTTGGAGTTAACATTGGTTCTGACTCCATTCCCCATACAGTCCTTCGAATGAGACTATAAACCAAGGTTCCATGTGTGAACGCACGCACATTTTGCACACACATAAAATCCCATTGCCAACTTTCGGAAGAGAAGGCCAGTTTGGCCATTGGTATGGATGACGTGTTACACATAGCATGCACCTTCCCCGAAGATGGAGTATGGCTGCCTTAATGGTGGGATTTAAAAAAAACGGTCATACACACAAAACTCTACTGCGTCTATACAGGTAGTGTCCGCAGGAGTATCAGCCTGCATATGCAGAAAGAAAGAAAGAAAGGGAAAGGAGTAACGGGTTATGTCATTTGAATCGATGATGCGGGTCCTGGTGGACTTTAAAGAGAGCAGTGATGGGATACTGTCCATGCATGGAGTATGGGTCCAGGTGGACCCACTTTGTTGGTTGAAGTATGAACTCAGGACTCGCTGACAAGTCTGGATCTTGCATGACCTTTCAACATCTGAACTGGAAGACACACTGTGTAGAGCCTGTCGGAAATGTGTGGGTACTGGGAGATCCGTTATGTCGGGAACGTGTAGTCGAGAGCAGTGTCCAGTGAAAGTTAAATCATGTGATGATTCGAGGTGAGATGAGGCAGACCTGTATTGGTGAACACAGAAATCTGCTTCGCCTGAGTGGTAAAGCATGGGAAGGTGTCCTGTCAATTGTACTATGAGTAGAATAGAATTGGGGGAAATGGAGGTAAGGGCAGAAATTTTCCAACCCTTGGAGACTTGAAAAGCTGTTGTTGGTTCTTGGTTGGTTGTGACTTTTTATTTTTCCTCTTTTTTTTCTCTCTCTTAAAAAAACTTAAACATTTTTTTTTCTTGACTTTGCCTCAGTGTTCTTTTCTGTGTATCTAAAGTTTAATGCTGTGTCGATTCTTTTACAGAAACTGTGTATCACAATCTTGAGTGTGGAGCTGATGAATTTTGTGTGTATCTTTGTATTCAGTACTCTGTCAGTACAAAGTTGTTCCAGCTGTGCTGGTTCACTGTTATCATGTTCAGTACAGTACATTCTGGATAATGCTTCAGACCAGGACTTTCAACATAAACGCTGTATGACTACGCATTACTCTTCAAACAGTTTTCATTCAGCAGGTGATAAACGAGTATTCCTTGACCTCGTCTTTGATGCAAAAGAAATCGTGGTGGTGTTGAAAGTGCTGTAGTTTGAAGGGTGAAGGTGGTTATGGAAGGGCAGTATGTTGCAGACAGGTGCTCTGCATGTCATGTCATGTCATGATGTTGATGAAGTCTTTCACTGCTGTGTGGTGTGGCCACATGGTGGGTCATGTCTTTTTGTCGTTTTCATTATCTGCGCTTCCATTCCTTACCCTCTATTCCAGCACCATCCGCTTTTCCAGGAATTCTGTCTGTGGTGCTCGTTTCCTCTTCTCGTTGCTTTAAAAAAAATTTTCCAGTGTTGTGAGTTAAGTTTGGTGAGCATTCAATTTCCAAAGGATCGAGTGGTAGACGTTGCATGGAAGCAGAAACGTTCCATTTAAGTGTTGACTTTCCAGGTAGTTGTTCTTACTTGCGCTTTCGGTTCTTTGCCAAACATGTCTGCTCTGTTGCAGAGCTGTCTTTTGGGGCATCTTTTCCTGTCCTGCTGCCAGTATTTGTAAGAATTCTCTGCGATTTCCTGTAACGTGCGCACATGTTGAACGAGTACAGTAGCGCGTGGGAAAAATCCTTTTTCTTTGAAATGTGCGTGTCCTTTCCAGTTTTTGTTATCTGTGAATCAGTCTGGACGAATGGATAGGTAACAGGTGACCAGATCAGAATTATATGTTAAGGTCAGACTGCGAGCTGTGGTGACAAGTGTACCGAAGTACTGAGGTGTTGGTGAGATCAGTATAAATGTACCGAAATATTGAGGTGTTTGTGAGATCAGTACAGATGTACCGAAGTACTAAGGTTTTGTGAGATCAGTACAAATGTACCGAAGTACTGAGGTGTTGGCAAGATCAGGAGGCACAGCACAACATCATCCGACGTTTGACGTAAGTCATTAAAATACTGAATGTGTACGTTGAAGACAACTTTTGGTTGGGCGTGTGTGATGAAAACAAGGTAAAACAAAAGTGCTTGTTGCTGGTCATCTGGTATGTTCTTCCAGCAGGTATTTCATTGGTACTCCTTTACAGTGTTGGCTGTTTGTTGCGTGTATGTGTGTATGTGCGCGTGTGTTTTAAACTCTCATCTGTGCGCTAAAGAAAAGCAAAGGATCTCAAGAACCCTTTTTTTTTTTTTTTTAAATCTCTAAATCAGGACATCTGACTTGCAATCTCTTTGAAATTATGCAGCAAAACGTTTGTGTTTAAAGTATTGTTGCCCTCTTTGTTTACTGCCGGGCAGAAATTATGCACATCAGTCTAGTGATCGTTTATTGTTATTATTATATGCAGGCACCTTTGGGTTAAGGCTGTGTCAGACCAATTGACTAGCCAGAACAAGGTACATCAAATGTTGTTATGCTCTGATTTATTCGGATTGTCTTAGTCGTGACAGCTAATAACAGTCTCCATCCCGTCGGAGTGTGGCTGCCTGTGCGGGTATCAATAGGTCACAAGTAATGTTTTCCGCTGATGCATTGTGCCATAGTGTTAATACTTCGGCTGTTCGGATATCTGGAGTCTTTTAGCCAGGTACGACAACAACAACATATGCAGGTACTGGGATTTTCTTGTAGAATATCGTGTCAATGTTCAGTTACAGTTGACTGAAACTTTAATCAGCAATTTGTGTTGTGCGCATTGCAGGTTTTCTTTCTTTTTTTTTTTTTTTTTACTTGCTGTTCTTATTCTGAGAATGATTTTTGTGATTGAAAGTGTTAACTTTTTGATTGGTTTTTGACAATCCAAGCAAGAAACGAAGGCAAAAAGTATGGGTTTAGACAACATGTCTATTGTTTAAGATAACTTAATAGAATACAAATTAAAACTGTAGCTGCCAGTGTTGTGGAGTCAAATTCAGGAAGCAGGGGTAGAAGGGGGTTGGATGGGCTGAAGAGAGGGGGCTGTTCAGCTGTTGACTGAAAGCATTTCTAACCCCCTCATGTTTCAGTTGATAAATGAAGGGTTCACAACAGAACAGGTATTTCCCATGCATAGAATTGCCAACACATCCACATATCAGTTCGGCTTATTATTCTGCAAATCTGCATCATCCCTATTCAAAAGTGACCTCCTAATAAACTCATATTTTTTAAACAAAATGTTGACTCCCCCCTCCCCATAAAATTTGGGATTTGCAGGAGTAATTTTTACATTAGGAAAATCCCAGAAGAATATAGAAGGGTTGGCAGCTGTGTTAAAATCCTTGTCCTGCCAGACAGAGTTGTCTGGACCTGCCAACAAGGGTGACAAGTAAGCTTCGATATTTTGTGCAACCTATCACCAACAATCAAGTCAGTTAGAGTTTCTTCCCCTTTCAGTTCTTCCTGCTAGCATTTCTGTGAATTTTCATTGTTCATGGTTTTAGGATTTAAAAATTGTTCACATCAAGACATTGCCTGATGTCCTGTTGACACAGAATGCTCTAGAGACATTTTCCCAAACGGAAATTATGAGACAGAAAATGGTTTCCTGCTGAACCGATGGTAAATGTTCCTCACCAGACATCAGTTCAGAGTCTTCAACTCTTTCCCAATGTATACTGGTGGAGCTAGTTTGTCCTTGTGTGCAGTTGCTGATGTTGATCAACACTGCCGTTTGTCCTTTTGCCCATTTCATGTGATTAAAATTCCAATCTGGCTGATCATCAGCTTTTTATAACATGTGTTCAAATTCTGATGGAAATCAGTTTCTAGAAAGAATAAAGGTTTGATGCATCGCTGTGCACTCGGGCAGTGCTGCCCAGTGTTTGGTGACGTGCTGTGAACTGGGGCACAAATGCTGCCGCCCATAGGGAGGGAAAGGGTTTAAACAGCTCTGTGATTTGAAATACAGGTCTGGCTCCATAAAAAGCGCAAGTGTGAACATGCCCAGAGGTAGCTTGTAAGAAACGCAACAAACTTTGTTGTTGTTTTTGGGATTTTGTGTGTGTGAAGTCTTCTGCAAGTTACAGGTTCTTGCATTTAACCATTGATTCCTACATATCAGTATCGGCATCATTGGTTATCATCCGTGTGTGTGGAGGGGTGTTGGGGAGAGACGGCACCTGTGAAGGGAGAACATGTTATGTTCATCATCGCAACCCAACTGCGTTCAGTATGAAACAGATGTACATTCTCATGGTGTATATATATAAAAAAAACTTGACTTTTTTCTCTTTTCCTTAGGAGATGAGGAGGAGGGAAAGGGGTGGCTGGGTTGGGTGGGGTGAGGAGGGGGAGGGAGGGAAAAGCGAGGGGGTTGTATACATTTGATCCAAGTGTGAAGAAATCTGTGTGGATTGTATGCCACTACCTTTGCCACTGATGCTCATGAATTGTCTGTGTATTGTTGCTTGTGTTATTGCCCGATTCTCCTATACCAGTTGTACGACAACAGCAATTCTGAGAAGTAAAGTGAAACTGCCTTTTTTGTTACGTGTATTATAATACTTAAAATGTGTAGTGGTGAGCAGTGTGTGTGTGTGTGTTTGTGCGGTGTGCATCCACTGTTGTTTCACATTAGGAGAGAAAACAGTTGATTTATGCAATATCCACTCTGTTATGAGTTTAAAGAAGTGTTTTTTCTTTAGTTGTCTTTATTCTGGTATCAAATGCATATGCAAAATTTGTATTTCACACAACTCTCTCTCTCTCTCTCACACAGATGCAATATCCACTCTGTCATGGCTTTAAATAAGTGTTTTTTCTTTAGTTTTTATTCTGGAATCAAACACATATCTAAAACTTGTATTTCACACAACTCACACTCTCTCTCTCTCTCTCTCTCTCTCTCACACACACACACACACACACACAAGCACACATGCGTGCGCACACATACATGCACACACTTCAACAAGATACCAACATCAGCTACTAGATGCTGCACAAAACCAAACAAAACAGAATGAGTCTAGTATCACTTGCAATAAAATTTGGACCAGGACTTGATGTTTAGATTGTGACAGCAGTATCACAGACAATGGAAGGAATGCAACCACCAGCACCACATACTCGAACCATATTACACCATTACAGCATACAACAATTGCACCAACTCAGTGAATGCAGTGAGTTTGTGTGCCTCGCACTAGTCACAGTCACATAATGCATGCCTAACAATTTGATTCGCCCATACTGTACAGGGTTCCCAGGTGAGGGGCATGAGGCCAAAAAAGGACCTTTAAAGGACTTTAAAAAGACCTCAAATCAGTTTAAAAGGACCTTTGCCAACATAACTTTACAGTACACCCCAAACCCTTTGGCATGCAGAACAGCAGACACTTACCTCTCATAACCAGTTATCCTGAAAGGAACATCTTCCTGGCATTTTTAACATTTAGCTTGCAACAAAAACTTTGTAAAACTTTCCAAACTAGGCCTCCGGCAGAAATAGCTAGGGCAGAGAAAGGTCAGGAATGGAGGGAGGGGGGGGGGGGGTAGACAAGGCGGGAAAAGGAATCCATCCTGTAAATGTTACTCAAGAACTCAGCATAAAGCTGTTCCCCAAGCTGTTTGTTATGTTCTGTCGAATCCGTACCTATATTTATTTGGGTAATAATATTTTCATCATTATTGCCCCACTCTTTTAATGAATTTCTATAAAGCGAACATTTTAACATAGATAGCATGAGCGAAAATGTTAAGTCAATATATGCTGCGAACATTAGCACCGCGTCTGCACTGTGGAACCCGTGACCTCAAAAAGCTGGATTGCAGCAACCACCAGCAGAAGACACAAGCCACTGCCCGCAGCTTGCGTCGTCTGCTAGCTAAGCTTACTAAACAGAAAGCCCACTGATTGGCCTAGCGTTATAGGCCTGCCTACCGCGTTTCAGACGATCGCGTCGGCATCTGTCAACTCTTTGCAACTTGCAAAAGTACGGTTTGGGTTGTGGAAGATGTATCGGTTTCGTTTTCAAGCCTCCTTCTCTTGAAAAAAACAGGACTTAACAGTACCTTTCAAAAATTAAAAGGACCTCCTCGTGAGTTAAAAGGACCAACTTGCTGAATCAAAGGACTTAAAAGGCCTTTTGCCAAAAATCCCATTTATAAGGACTTCAAAGGACCCTACGAACCCTGATACATAGCAACTTGTGGACTCACAGTGACATCATTCATGCCCAACTGTTTAACTCTCCCATACCTAGCTACTGGTGCCTTCACAATGACATTAATTGCGCCCATCAATTTGACTCTCCCATACATAGAGCTCTACTTGTGCCTTCACAATGACATTAATTGCGCCCATCAATTTGACTCTCCCACACCTAGCTACTTGTGCCTTCACAATGACATTAATTGCGCCCATCAATTTGACTCTCCCACACCTAGCTACTTGTGCCTTCACAATGACATTAATTGCGCCCATCAATTTGACTCTCCCACACCTAGCTACTGGTGCCTTCACAATGACATTAACTGCGCCCATCAATTTGACTCGCCCACACCTAGCTACTTGTGCCTTCACAATGACATTAATAGCGCCCATCAATTTGACTCTCCCATACCTAGCTACTTGTGCCTTCACAATGACATTAATTGCGCCCATCAATTTGACTCTCCCATACCTAGCTACTTGTGCCTTCACAATGACATTAATTGCGCCCATCAATTTGACTCTCCCTTACATAGCTACTTGTGCCTTCACAATGACATTAATTGCGCCCATCAATTTGACTCTCCCATACCTAGCTACTTGTGCCTTCACAATGACATTAATTGCGCCCATCAATTTGACTCTCCCTTACATAGCTACTTGTGCCTTCACAATGACATTAATTGCGCCCATCAATTTGACTCTCCATACCTAGCTACTTGTGCCTTCACAATGACATTAATTGCGCCCATCAATTTGACTCTCCCATACCTAGCTACTTGTGCCTTCACAATGACATTAATTGCGCCCATCAATTTGACTCTCCCATACCTAGCTACTTGTGCCTTCACAATGACATTAATTGCGCCCATCAATTTGACTCTCCCTTACATAGTTGGCAAGTGAGGAAACTGCAGGCAGAAATCTAAACCATCTTTTAACTCTCTCGTCACGGACAGACGCTATAGCGTTTCGCGATGACTTTACGCTTTCGTACGAACGAACGCTATCACGGTTTCGGCATTCACCGATTTGTTATGCGGTGGATGGCAACAAGATATAGATAATATCGTCAGCATTCCTTCGTTCGCCTGCACAGTGGTTTCGCAACACACCATCACCCACTTCACCTCAGTGGCTGATTGACCAGACCAACCCACATGACGTACTAATCTGCATAGAAACATGGCATCTCAAACAAGTTTTTCTGCGAATGTGTCGGAGCAAAGTCGAGCCCGTTGGCAACGTCTTAGCATTCCTGAAGTTATTGAAATGCTACAAACGGAAGGTTCAGACATTGAAGAAGAGATTGACGAAGCTGATGAAAGTGATTCCAGTGAAGAATTTCGAGGGGAAGAGGAAATTGACACTGACTCGTCTGTGGAGCTCAGTGATGATGAAGGTGAGGGTGGGCCAATTCGCCATGCAAGCAGAGTGTTTGCGTGCCGCGAAAGATGGGGATTTGAGTGAGCAAGAGTTCATTGGCTTTCCTTTACATGACTGGCGCGAAGATTCGAGTTTTTTCTGACAGTGCCTCTTTTTCTGGTACTTGTGGCCTTCGTGTGTCAGCTGAGTGCCACGCCCCATTTTTGCATTATTCCAAGTTAGCTTGTGCATAGCAGGCATGTGATTTATGTATCTTATTTAGTTTCCTGGAGTGCATGTACCTTTTTTTCAACTCATTTAGTGTATTTACAGACTTTTTCTGCAGAATGTGAAGCCATGGACCCATTGACTCTGTGCAAGAGGTGTTGTGATGCACCTGAAAAAAACTGGACATTTTTTCAACCTCAAGAATAAGAAAGTGGGAAGTTTATTCTTTTGTATGCTACTAACACAGTTTATGAATAACACTTCCTGAAAATTTCGTTGTTATCTCTTGTTTGTTTTTTGTTTTTTAATAACCATAACAAATGGCCCGTCCACAGGGAAAAAACAAGGGACAGAACTGTCCGTCCTAAGTGAGTTAAAAAAGTTTAAGTACTATATCCGCCAAACGTGCACAAACAAATGACTAAACAGAACACAACTCATTTCTACTTCCTAGGTCTTCTTCTTCAAGCAAGAAAAACAACATTCAGGACAACGAAAAAGAAGTACGAGCAATCACTTATCTCATCAAACTTGGCGGAAGATGGGCATTTTGTCTTGTGATTCGTTTGTTCATATTTAGTGGATGTAGTACTTGAAGCTTTTTAAGATTTCTCCTACACATAGCCACTTGTGTCCTCCAGAGATATCACTCATGCCCATCTATTTGACCTGCCCATACATAGTGACCTCTGCCCTGTCAGAGACATGAGTCATACACCATCTGTTTGACTCGCCCATACAAACCTCTTCTGCCCTCACAGTGGCATGAGTCATACACCATCTGTTTGACTCGCCCATACAAAACCTCTTCTGCCCTCACCGTGACAATAGTCATACACCATCTGTTTGACTCGCCCATACAAAACCTTTTCTGCCCTCACAGTGACATGAGTCATACACCATCTGTTTGACTCGCCCATACAAAACCTCTTCTGCCCTCACAGTGACATTAGTCATACACCATCTGTTTGACTCGCCCATACAAAACCTCTTCTGCCCTCAGTGACAGTAGCAGGCATGCTTACCGTCCCTGACCATCCGGGATTTGTCCGAAAAGTTGGTTTTAGAAGCCACTGTGCCGGAAATCCCGGATTTGCAACACGCGTCCTGGGAAAAAAAATCGGGCATCCGGGAAAAAAAAATCGGGAGTTAAAAAGCCGTTCTTATCATGTTGCACAGAACTGAGCCAAGAATATCGTCTGCTAGAGTGAGTAGACGTAATACGCATGAGCGCGAAAAAAACCAACAACCTTGCTTTCACTTTCAGTCAGAACATGGCGTCGAGGAGGAGACATGATGTCGACACAGAGTTGGATTCTGACTCTTCGGATGGGTCAGAAAGGAGTGAAAAGAAGAAAACGACAGTGAAGCGAGGTTGTGTCGTCAAAAAGAATTCTCGGAAAAGTGGCCTTGTCTACAACAAGGGAGGAAAGGAGTTTCGTCTATCTTGACACTATTCTGTCCCTGATTTTACGGATTTGTCCCCGATTTCTCTCTGTATTGTCCCTGAAAGCAAATTTTGGGGTAGGCATGCCTGCATAGTCATACACCATCTGTTTGACTCGCCCATACAAAACCTCTTCTGACTTCACAGTGACATGAGTCATACACCATCTGTTTGACTCGCCCATACAAAACCTCTTCTGCCCTCACAGTGACATGAGTCATACACCATCTGTTTGACTCGCCCATACATAGCTACCCCATGCACTCGTCCTGCCGCAGCCTTGGAGCCAAAGGTCACCATGAAGCCTCCCACTGAGAAGAAGCTGACTCCCTACAGAGACACTTCAGAGCAGTCCAGTCAAGCCTGCTGCGACACTGGAGACGACTGTATGAACCCCTCTATCCCAGCATGCTGTATCAATGACGATAATAACACTAAATCTGCAACTTCTTTCCTTACCATACTTTCTTTTTGTTTTACTTTTCCACCTTCCCTGGCTGCTTTGGGGGTGCTGTTGGATTCTAGTTTTGAACCTTTGGTAATGAAAACATGGCAGAATTGTATACTGAGGTATATCTCCATTGGATGCCAAGGGAACACAGACACAGTCAGCCATGTCTCCCTGATGAGTCCGATTCAGCAGACAAAAGGCCTTGGAGCAGGCAGTATGGATGGATCTGTCTTCAAGATGGACTACAGTGATTCCCATAAGCGGCTAGAGAAGGGTTAAATATTTACAGTATATTTCCCTACAATTTTTTGTTCTTCTTTTCTTTCTTCACCCATTCCTTCCCCCTCCCCCCTTCCCTCTATCTCTCTTCTTTTTTTTTTTTAAATCTTTGCCAAGTCATTAATATAACGAAGAAAGAAAATTGTTAGCCTGCACTTGTTTTCCCTTACTACTAAATTGTTCAGCATTATAAATCTGCTTTTATAGAAAACGGTTCAGAAAGCTTGTTTGTATGTGTGTGTGTGTGTATGTGTGTATATTACTGTGTGTGTGTGAGTGAGTGGATGGGTGGGTGTGATTCGTGATTTGTTGTTTTTATGGCCACTCTTAATTTCTCTTTGGAGATAATAATGTGTTCTTGACTTGACTTGAAAACTTCATCATCACAACCACAAACTCTCCAAGAGACAAGGGTAAGGAGGGCAGCTTACAGAGAAGTCACCATGACAGTCTGGGAAATTTCCTCATCGTCAGTAAGGGTGCTGCTATGGTGTTCCACTTTGCCCTGACATTACATATTTCATGTATGTTTCCTAACATATTCCTACTTCAACCAGTCCCAAGAAATAAAAAAAACTTAAAGTGAGTGTCAGGTATATCGAGCAACACAACATGTCTAAAGCAGCATGGGAATTATTTCCTACATCGAATTCTAAACAAGAAATGCAGAACGAACAATCATTTTCACATTTGTATGCTTTCAACCTTCGTCAGGCACAATGATGGTGAATCTTGCCTGTGTTTCATTCACTTTTGGATTTGAATCTGGAGTCACACACACATGACTGAAGCCGGACTCAAGAACTGCATCTCAATGTGAAAAAGATCCATTGTCACTGGATCTGGCACTCTCCACTCTGTCCAATGCCAAATTTTGTGTGCATGTGGTGGTGCAGGCGATTGTGTCCAGTCCTCGGGCGGAAGATCTTGACCTGTTCCCGTCGTCCCAGCAAATGGTATTTGTCTTCTGGGTTGTGTTTGGGGTGCTGGAGGTGCCATTTTATTCCTTGCTGTGCCTTGATGATTGTCTTGATTTCATCATATGACACTAGGTTGTTAGCCTGCTCCTTCTGTGCACCGTCTTTTGCCAGAACATCCGCTTTTTCGTTGCCTCTGATACCACAGTGTGCTGGTACCCATTGTATCACCACTTTCTCCACTCTGGCACTCAGGGCAACAAGGGCTGAAGTAAGATGGTTTTGTTCTTTGCAGCGGGAGTTCTTGAGGGCTTGGAGCACGGAGAGAGCGTCTGAAAACACCACCACCTGCCCTGTTGTTCTTATGGATTTCTGCGAGACTGTTATGGCTGCCTCACAGAGAGCTTCTCGCTCAGCTCGGAAGTTGGTGGAGTATTTTCCTGTTGGGATTGCAATTTCTTCGTCTCCGTCTTTGTATCGGAGGAAGATTCCACCTCCACCATCCCTCGTTGCTTCTGTGGCGGAGCCATCTGTAAAGACATGGGTCCAGTCTTCCTGGGGGAACTGGTTGCAGATGTACTCCATGGCCTTGTGGTGAGGGACTAATGACAACAGACCACATCCTTCAAGACTGTATGACGCATGCAGCATCCAGAAGGAAGTACTGGCCAACACCGACAGCAGTGGAAGACAAGTTGTACGGCACCCTGGAGGAGCTGCGGTGGACGGCAGCCTTCATCGAGGACACTGGGCTGCTCATCTAATGGGAAGCGAACGAGGAAGAAGAAGACTGGATCTGGCGAACATCTTTAAGATGAAAGTCCAACTACAGTTTTAAAACGAGGAAAACTGCACCCATTCTGACGAACAATTCAATTCTATTCAATTAATGCTGTTTATGAACCCAAATGACTGAACGGGGAAAAGTCAGTTAACAACTATTCCACAGGTAGGAACTGTGTATAACTTTATGAAAAAGTTACATTTCACATTTGTTTGCTTTCTTAAGTCAAGGAGAGAAGAGGTCTGGAGACATGGACCACACAGGGGACAACTCAAGTCCCACAGGTCTGCCAGTGATGTCTTCACTGTCCTTATCACTCTCTGACAGTATAGCAGACACATTGCCTGCATCGTCACTGGCACTGGGTCCTGCTTGTCCGGGGCTGTACAAAACTGGTGTCAACCTATAAAATATGTCCTTCTCTGGCACATTTTCACTATCATCAAACAGCACATCTGAATCATTCATTGCAGACAATCGCTTCCTTGAATGAGAGGCTGGATGGAGAAATGAAGTTCCCTTACCACTGCCATGTGTTTTGCCGATGTTTTCAGCATGAGATGTCACATGTGCGTCAGGTGTTTTCTCAATCAAAGCGCCTATAACCTCTCCTGGTTCCTGCGAAGAACATGGAGAGAACAGATCCTGGGATCCTGAAGTCTCCTGGTAGAAGGGCACAAGCGGTGTAGACGGTTTCTTCAGTATGCTTGTATATGATGAAGAGAGTCTGGGAGTGGATGGAAGTGAACCATCTATTCCAGGTGTTGAAAGCCTGCATGTCTTATCTTGAATACTAGCCAAACGCCACGCTCCATCAACGTTACACGTTTCTGCTGTGATCGACACAAGCTGTGATCTCGAGGCATGCTTTGCAGGCGAGGTTTTCTCAGCCGTTTTTCCGTGAAGCCTTGCAGGAGTCCAAAGCTGCTTCAGACATGATTGCTGAGGAGTGAGACGACGCAGACGCTGACTTTTCTGCTGAGGGCTGGTGTACTGTTCTAACCTGAAGTCCATCTCTCTCACACTGCTCACACGTCTCTTCCGAGCGAACCTGACTCTTCTCTTCAGGTGGAGCCTTGCAGCACCGATGATCACCTCTCTGACTTGAAAGCAAATGACCCTGACCTGATTTCTCAACCAGAGAACATCCGGCACTGACTTCAGATGAAGAAGACTCTTCAATAGTCCTCACTGAGTCGTGGTTGTTTTCTTTAGACGACATGTCAGACAAACAAGGCTGGGACATCCTAATGCCTGAAACAGTGGACTCAGAACTTGGTCCGTCCAAGCTGCGAGAAGCACAAGCATTGTCACCATTGTCCTGTTCGTCATCTGAGTCTTGTGTGAACAGTTCTGCGGAACCATCCAGAAGATCGTCTGTCTGGCTGTGATTTGACAGCAAACCATCACAGCTGCCAGAGTTTTTCTGCAAGGTCATTTTTCTTTCAGTATTGCCGTGAATTGACGTCTTTGGTTTCAAATTTGTCTTGTTGCTGAGAGCAATACCCCAAATAAGACTGGCATGTGATGATGATTCAACATGTGTTTGCATCGTGTCGGAACGAATGTCTGTTTGGTGAGTCTTCTTACCTGCCCAGGTATCATTCTGTGTAAGATGTGTGCTTTCACTGACCAGACTGTGGAGAAAGGCGTCAAGGTCCTCGGAGTCGGGCATCACCACAACATTGTGATGATCATCGGTGAATCGTGTTGATTGTCTGCCTCTTCCACACTCAAGATAAAACCTAGCTCTGTGACAATCCAGGGGTGACTTTTGTCTGGAACAGCCAACCTGTGACTCATGCTGACCAAGCCAATCCTGTGACCCTGGACTATATGAATTTTGGTGCCACACAGATCCATGGGGATTTCTGTGTGAATCGGAAGTCTGTAGTAGGTCTGTATGGAATCTGGTTCTGAACGGAGTTTGATTTATATGGCTTTTGTGTATACTTTCATGTGAATTAACTCCGAGTGGATTTTCATGTAGTGTGATTTTGGGTGTGCTCCGCCAGTGAGTATTTTTCTGTGTGGTAATCTTATCTGGCTCTTTGGGTGAACTGAATCTATTCAAGTCCTTGTGAGAACTAATACTGCTCGACTGTTTTTTCAAGTTCAGTACGTCTTCAAGTAAGCAGGACCTCTGTACGTTTTTATCCTGTCCACCACACAGACACACACATTGTTTTGATGTCTTACCATAACCATCTGGGTCCATCCGGCAAACACAGACATGCTTGTCTGGTGTGTGAGAACTCTCGGATTCTTCAACCATCTGAACGGCCAAAAATGTGGAATCACAAGATGATGTTTCCAAGGAAGATGCTACGTCAAACAGGCTGGCTGAAATGTCGCCGTCATTAAACAGATCTACAGACAATACACAACTGTCCCTCCTCTGTGTGTCAGTCACAGGCATGCCTGCGTCTCGTTTTGCCCAGGAAAAGACTGCGACAAGATGCTGACATGACCTTCATTCCTTACTGCTGTCTGATTGTCTGCATATGTATCCTTCTTGGCTCTACCATCATTTTTTACTGGGGACATCCGATCAGTTTCACTTCTTCTGTTACCCACTGTCATTGGTCTTCTGGAATGTTTCCATGGTGATAGATGTTTCTCATTTGCAGGATTGATCGACATGTTTCCGACTTTAGTTGATGCCACAGGGCTAATGCAACTTGGAGATGTATGATTCAAACCTTCTAGTTGTGATGCTGGACCAATCTGACAATCCTGGTTCACAGTGGATGTGTCTAACTGCCCCAGTGATGATGCCAGACCAGCTGCTGGTCCTACAGCAGCCACAAACCAATCACCTGGATCACAGTGCCTTTCTGCTTTGTTTCCCCACACAGAGGTTTCCCGCCTGCCTTGGACTGAAGACTGACCTGCATCCTGCGTTTTGACTTGTGGCAGATAAAGCTGTGAGGTTTTAGGTGTTGAGTGGTATATATTACTTGGTTCTGCGACATTTGTTTTTTGTCGAATTGCATCGTGCGCTCTGTGGCGTGTGGTATTGTGCATTGTTCGTTTCACTGTGTTCTGCGGTTCCAGTAGTACTGTGTTGCTTTCCTTTTGCTTTTCCGTTTTCTTTTCTCTGTCCAATGCTGTCTCCTGTTGAGCTGTGTAACTTGCTCTGTGATTTGCTGTGTAGCATGCTGTGTGACTTGCTGTGCGACTTGCTGTGCAACTTGCTGAGCTGGGCACTTCACCGGGTGACCTGCCAGATGCTCCTTTCTGTACTTGTTGACCTGCTGCTCTGTTGACTACACAAACAAGGGGACTTTTTTCTCCGACTGTGTGTGTTCTGTGCAGAGATGTGGAGTCCACAGCCGCAGGATTTTCAGCTATGCAGTTCAAGAACACAGACAGGTTCTCTGAGTGAGGCATGTTCTGCAGGCTTTCCACCTCCACGGGCATTCCGCTCTCCGCACTATCCACAGCCCTTGCTCTGCTCTCTGCGTGCCTGTCTGCAGGTGTGTGGATGGTCACATTTCCTGACTGTCTACAGGAATCATCTTGATGGAAGCCTTCTGTATCTTCTACCACAGATTCCAGCTTGAGTTGACCAATGGGTCGGGTGAGGTTGTCGTCATCTAGGTGGGGGTTCATGTGCATGGCGGCCAGCAGGAGAGAGCTGTCATTGAGGGATGAGGAGAACGAAGCGTTCTGTCCATCAGACACCTGTAGCCCGTCATGTCCATCAACAGGCTGAGAGTGCCCCTCTTCACTCATGTATCTCTCACAGCTCACGTCCTTCAGTGAACACCTTTCACTGACTGGAGTGTTCTGAGAGTCTAGCACGGTTTCATCCTCTGCTGCAGTTCTGTTGAGCACACATGGACTGGTGAAGGCGGTGTCTACATTGAGTCTGTCACCTGCTGGACATGTGGTGATATCGCTGTCGTCAGGACAATGATTAAGTCCACAGGTGCTCAGACTGTGAGTCAAAGGTAATGTTCTTTCAGGTAACCTGTCTCTATGGCACGAAGAATCTTGACAGGAAACGTCTGAGAGACTGTGACTGTTTTGTGATATGCAATCCAATTTAGTTTGACTGCATGACACATCCGATGCCGCAGCAGAAAAGGGATCATCTGCATAAAGTTTGGTTCTTTTCCTGGTTTTATAGGTGCAAGACTGCTTTCCTTTACGGCATGAAGTTTCTGTGACCTTCCTGCTGCTGCCTTCACTGCTGAAGCTTGACGGAAACTCCTGTTCCATGGAGCTCTGACAGCTGAACCTCAGCATGCATGCTGGACTGCTGCCGAAGCTCTGCGACACCGAATCAACACCTGAGGACTCCACAGACAGAGCCGTATGATTGTCAGTGCTGTACGCACCATCATCCCGGTCTCCTGCTGTATGAGAGTAGTTCTCTGTTCTAATCCAGGATACTCTAGTGTCATCTAGTTGCAGGAAATTCTGTGTCGGTGAGCCAGCTCTTCGTCCAGACTTCCTCGAGGACGCTCTCCTCTTCTTCTTCCTGCGCTGACAAACAGACATGTCTCTAGCAGGACTCTCAGCCACAGAACTATTCTGATGTTCACACCCCAGGCTTCTCAGAACATCCACAACCGTCGGAGTGTCAGCAGCTGCTCTGGTACCAACTGGAATCATCTGAACGGCGACAAAATCACAGAACTTCCCATCAGACCTCTGCGAGGCTGGCACGGCGCTAAGGAGCTGGGAAAGACAGCCATGTTTTGAAAGAGCCGGGTGAGCAGAGCTTGGCCCAGTAGAGGAGTTCTGAGGCAGGACGCTGGTTTTCAGGCAGAAGATGTAGCGGTTGCCCGTCAGAGTTGTCTGCACTGCCTGAAGGATTGTCTCCTCATCAATGCCTTGTCCACTGGTGGCAGCACTCTGAAGAAACCTGATGCCCAACACAACACACTTACATTTCCCATGTTAACATACAGGCATCTATTAGCAATTTATAAACGCATATAGATGCAGATAGATAGACAGATGGATAGATACATAAAGGTATAGATGTAGATATGTTTGTGTGTGTGTGTGTGTGTGTGTGTGTGTGTAGGATGAAAATAGCAGCCAACACCCAAATAGTGGCAGTTAAAATTTTCGGTTTATTAAACCTTCCTGAATAAAACCAAACAAAATGCGCCGTGGTGGTGTGTGTGTGTGTGTGTGTGTGTGTGTGTGTGTGTGTGCCTGAAAGAAAAACACTCCACAATATTCTGTGTTGGACCTGTTGAGCAAGTGGTCAAAATCATGACACTAGCAGATCCAGAAGAGGATCCATCCACATGGAAGAAGTTTATTTTCAAATCTGTGATTCTCCTGTCTAGGGTTGCACATTCAAAGGCACACTGACACACACAAACTCATCCATGCTACCAGCATACTTTTGCACTGCGCTGAAATATTTTCAAATGACATAAAGTCATATGCACAGTTCTCATACACCCACACCAGCTTATATTTGAACACAAATGGTTCACCTGATTCTCATGGGTTGGCAAAGTAAAATGCCTGTTACCAGTTAGGGAAAACAAATTTTTTTTCACACGTTTTCTACTGTCTTGATCTCTTTCTCCGTTTAAAAATTTTTTTTTTATTAAGACAGAACCTGTTTTTGGCGATTTCATAAAGACAAATTTCTGTCAAAAATGGAAAGAAACTGCACTCATGTATTTTTAAGCACTGAAGTGCAAATTTCAAGGACTTTTTAGTACTTGAAAAATGGGTCCTCAAAATTCAAGGACTTTAAAAGAATTTTTTAGGGCTTGAATGAACCCAGCAATAAAACCACTGCCAAACCACACTCTACCAAAGCAATAGTAACTACATCATTCTGTTTTAGTTAAAACCACACAAAAGCAAATAAATTTGAAACCAACACTATAACTACATATAAAACAGGGAAACAAAACCACAGGCTACATACTGATGAAAGGAACCAGCTGGGCAGCCAAAATACTGCGTGAGCATGCCGCCAAACAGGCTGAGGTTGCTGGCTGCCGTCATGTCAGCCACACACAGCGACAGCCGATATCTCCATGACAACGCTGACTCTGTGCACCTCATGTTGCATCTCATGCAGTGCCAGCTGAGGAACAAATAAAAAAAAACTGCAAAAATCATATATAAATAAAATTTAAAAAAAAACAGTAAAAACACCTGTAGCAGTCAAGTGATTAAAGAAAATAGTAAATCAGAGTATAATTCTTTGACCTTTGATGTCATGTAATTTCAATTCAATCACAGTTGAGTGTCTTTTCTCCATCCACTACCCCTCCCCACCCCGCACCCCTCCACTTCCTTCCTCTCTCCTTTTCCCCTCATACCCACCTCCCATGCTTGTTCTGTGACTACTGTATTTTTCAAATAATTCATTTCATGCGGTATCTTTATGTTCTAGAATTCTTGTGTTCTCAACCAGTATAGCAAGTGTACATCGACTGTGCAGAGGTTATTAAAACGAACAAACATAAAGTGAATATGTCGTGTATGGTTAAAACAAGATTTTTTTTTTTTAAGTTGAACATTTCACTATGTGGTTTCACTTTTGTTAAGAAAAAAAAAAGACAATACTATCAGAAACATGAAATAAAACATAAAGACAAAGCAAAACAACGAGGGGGGATGGGGGGTGGTGGTGGTGGAAGGGATGATCCAGAAAAGAAAAACAAGTGAGATGTTCATTGATGGGAGAAGATGAGAGAATCAAAAAAGAAAAAAAAAAAAAGGAAAGGGGGAGGTAGAAATTACGATTTAAACCGCCAGTGTAACTACTACCAGATATTTCAGCAAGAAACAAAACAAAGCGAAACAAAACAAAAAAAGTGATAAAGAATAAAAAATTAACAAAAAAGAAAATCTTCAACAATCTATATGCACTACTGTTCTGTTCAGTCTGGTGCGATCAGCTAAGTAACAATCTTCTCTGTCCACTGTATACTGTGCTAATTTCAGCTTAAAAAATACTGAGTTAGTAACTAGTGGGAACTAAATAAGAATACAGGTTTCTGGATTCTGGATTCGACATTAGAAAAGTAATTACAGACTCAGAATCAAAAACTTACTTGGAGAATATTTCGACAGGATCGCCCTGTCTTCTTCAGCTCACTATTGCTGTTGTGGCAGTGACGCTGCCACAACAGCAACAGTGAGCTGAAGGAGACAGGGCAACCCTGTCGAAATATTCTCTAAGTAAGTTTTTGATTCTGAGTCTGTAATTACTTTTCTAATAGTGGGAACTATGTATGACAGACTTTGTGGAAGAATAGCTTCTTGCTTCAACACCAAAGAACATACTCCTTGTTTTGCTGAAGGATATTGTACTAATTCAATTAAGTGTACCAGAGATAAGGAGATGGTTTGTCTCCCTCCTAAAAAAATTTTGTGACCAACAATTTTAAACACTATAAAGAGTTTCAACAGACATTTTATGTGTGAACACCCAAAGCTTTCCACAGATGTTTTCAAATCATTTTGATTATTTCAGCAAATCAGATTACCAATTATACTTGAATCAATTTGCAACTTGGTGGAAAATCAAAATCAAAGATACGCTAAGACAAGTTTTGGTTCATTAAAGCATTTTATTTCTTGTTCCACCCTGAACGACCACCCCATCTCCTCTTCCTCACCACAAGATAACACTAAGACAGGTTTTAGTTCATTAAAGCATTTTATTTCTTGTTCACCCTGAATGACCACCCCATCTCCTCTTCCTCACCACAAGATAACACTAAGACAGGTTTTACTAGTACATTAAAGCATTTTATTTCTTATTCCACCCTGAACGACCACCCCATCTCCTCTTCCTCACCACAAGCACCAGCTATACTCTCTGATGGCATTCACTCATTGCATTCATCATAATAAGAAAGATGATCAAGATATATCATGTTCTTTTTCTGCAGTGAGCTAAACACTTTACATGCATAAAAAAAAAAGTTCTGTGTAACATGAAAATGACGCACAGAAAATCACATAATAAAAAAACTGGACTTCCCTGCTCCATTCACCATTCAATCCTCTCAAAGACAGCCTCTGGCAACAGATATCATGATTCCATACACAAACACCCCCCCCCCCCCACTTCCTTTCTCTCTCTCTCCCTCTTACATACACACACACACGAACATACACACACACAAACACACAAAATGCATTTACAATGTAGTTAAAACTGGAAGGTGGAAATTATAAGTAAAAAGAAGAGTTAGTACCGTCTACACAAATCTTCAGTGATTTTATACAGGTTGTGGAGGTGGAGCAGCTCTTCGTGGAAATAAATGTGTTCCAGACTAACGGCCCAAACAGGAAACAGAACACTGGCAAAAGCCGTGCAAAGGACTTTTTCTTATCTAATATCTTGTATGCTATCATCTGTAGGAAAAGAGATCACACGAAAATCAAAACTGGTTATGCCGGAGATATATTCCAGATTAGACTTACCAACATTTACCAATAATTTTCTAAACCTCGCCAAAAATTGACCTTGAAATTGTCATTTAAGAATTTCCTTCTACAGAATTTCCGCTAGACTATAGACTTTGCCGGTACTTGGTACGGACAACAACAAAAATTTCCGGTACAAGTCTTAAATCAGCCGGTACCGCGCTTGGCTGCCTGCCATGCACTACACACTCAACCGCGATTCTGGGTCACGCGAACGGGCGATAGCGAGCGGCCTACCGGCACGGATAGCACGTAACAGGCTTGTCAGTGACAGCCTTCAGTCAACTGAACTCAACAGAAAAGTCGACGGAGAGAGTAACATGCAAAAAAAATCATAAATGAAAACAAAAAGCAAAACAAAACAAAACAAAACCAAACCAACCAACCAAAACGTAACTTGAAAGAAAAACAAACAAACAAACAAACAAAACAAACTTAACAAACTTCTCACTTACCTATCCACACGTGCGAAAGAATTCCGTCAGTGTTCGTCATCGAACCATGCAGTTACTCAAAGTGATGTTGAAAACAGCGACAGTCAATTGAAAACTGGGTCGGGGATTACCGCAAGTTCAATCCAGGGTCAGACTGTCAGCATGACACGCACACAATCCATATGTCTCTACTGATCAACAGACTTACAGAGTCCGTGCAATGAAACTTTGGTCTACGTGAAGCATCGTCCGATGACGTGTAAAAGGCACGAAACTTTGGCTACACGCTAGGGAACCTGGGGTTCTCAAAGAAAAATGGAACCGTCCATTTTGACGCGAGTGCTGTAGTAATCAGCGCTGTCCATTGAAAAAAAAAGGGGGGCAAAGGTCCTGGGACTGAAAGGAAGGGGGAAGAGGAGTGATGTCAGATGTATTGTTGTCGGCATGGCATGGCTTATTTCCTGCCTGCCATCCCGCTCACCCGCTGACAGGCGGAGAGACAGACAGTGCAGGGATAGAGGAGAGTCAAAGCGCTCAGATGTTCTGCCGGTACACGGTACCGGCGGCTTTTATTTTTTTCGGTACAAGGCAAATATTTACCGGTAAAAACCGGCATATGCCGGTCTAACGGAACCTCTGCTTCTAATCATTCTAGTTTTTTGTCTTGTGACTCATTTGTCCACATTTCTCTTGGCGGTTCACTAACATTTATTTAAGATTTAATTATTCTAGGGTTTATGAACTGTACTGCCATTTCAAAGCAACACAATGACATAGTTTATAACCCATCAATCAAACCCTGTATCTTTCTCTTTCTGTTTCTTTATCTATAACTTGTGCATTCCATAGTACTATCCTTATTCTTACTTCTGATTTGTTCCAGTCCTCTTTTTCTTTTCTTTTTTTCAAACTTGCCTCATCTTACTCTCTGCCATCTGTTTCCATCAACTGTAAACTTGTTCCACCACTTGTCCTTATATATGATCCAAAGCCCATGAACTAAATTAAATACATCTGGATTGTTGACAAAAAAAGAAGGGCAAATGATCGTTATCCACGTGAAGTATGCATAGAAGCCCTAACAATCTACTGAGAGAGTGAGACTGAATCTATTGAGAGATTACTGGAGATTATTATTCACATTAACGGCACAGGAGTTTTAGTCACTATACAATTACAGACCTGATTTTTATTTCCACCTTGTACAGTGATGGATTTTTCTGTTTGAATCATAAATGACACACACACACTGACACACACAGACACACCAAAATGATAAAAATTTCTCACGTATCAGTGTGGAGGTTGTGCAGCATTTTGGCGTAGCACTGAATGCAAGACGGGTACAGCACATTGCTATCGTTGACTCCCACAACTGTTGCCTGCACCAGAAACCTGTGTTGAGCCATCCTCCCTCATCTGCATGTGCATGACTGTCCAGCGCAGTGTACCTTCTTTTTCATTGTGTCCAAGACTGTGTATACATTACAAGCAATTCACCATCAGGTGATAGAAAACATCACCTGGAACAGATAACAAAAAAACACACACATAAATCATCTCTCTCTCTGTATATATCTATTTACCTCTGTCTCCCTTCTCTGTACACACACACACACACACACATACATATGCATGCATGCACATGTACATATATATATCGCAGGGTTGTACATCCACGTCGGACATCGGACATAGACCGATTGCACATGCAAAATGTCCGATATAACTGGCAGTGAAGAGGACAAATGTCCCATTACTTTGCCGAAAACGCGGTCACTGTCCGATAGCTTTCCGATGCTCACGGACATGGCACCGGCCGTGAATATCAAGCCCGCATAATTATTTGAGTCCGACCGTCGTACAGAACTCCAGTCTGTAACTTTAGTGTAAGCCCATGCCCAGTGAATCACTAGGCCTATTACTAGTCCCGTGTGCCACTGGCACTAAGCTTAGTGGCGAGCCGTGGCGGTCTATTTTTAGCTCGTTGGCTTGCAACTCTGCCTCCTGACTCGCAGAGGCTGAGCTAGCGAGGTACACGGCTCGCAGCTGAGAGCTCGCAGCCAGCTTGTGTCAGGGTTATTTTTAGCGTAAAGCGGCTAAAGAGCGATAAGCCTTGTACTTGTTACGTGTTGTAGGCCATGTAGGCACATGTTGCTGAAGCGGAGACTGGAAAGGAATCTCAAGAAAACGGTCAAGGAGCAGATGTACCCCAGGGACAACACCTTGACACTCTGGCAGCTCATTGCCCGCTACCACCAGCTGGAGTTCACCAACCTCAAGAAACTGGCCCAGCTTGCCATCACCCTGCCCGTCCATACAGCTGATGTAGAAAGAGGGTTCAGCACTCAGAATTTGATTTTGACAAGTCAAAGGAACAGACTGACAGCAGAAAACCAGGCCATGCTGATGAGGGTGCAAATGGAAGGACCAAGTGATGTCAAGGGGGAATCAGAATGGGTGTTCAGGGTGACAGAAAAGTGGGGAGAGAAAAGGAAAAGAATGCTCTTCAACCAAAAAGACGACTCCAAATGAATCAATATTGTACTTGAATACTAGCATTAGCAATGAATAGTGATTTAGGAAAGACACTGCCTCTGTGTGTGTGACTGTGTGTGTGTGTGGACTAGTAATAGTATGTTTACCAAACATGGCTTCCCACTCTAGGAATATAGTCAGCTTTTGTAATACCATTTTTGTGTGCATAAAACTTAATATACATTCAATCTGGCTTGCGTTCAAAATGTCCGATTGATTTTGTTATGAAGAGGACAAATGTCCTATTACTTCAGGTGGTCCAGGACATTTGTCCTATAGATACTGCTAAGGATGTACAACCCTGATATCCACTTGACCAAGTCATCTAAGTTTGTAACTTTTGTATCTGGTTTCTTCATTAAAGAATGCTACTGTGAGTGTAAGTTTTCAAGTCATAAGTAAAAATTAAAGAACATTTTTTTCATAACATCAAACATATTAATTATCTATGAAACAAGTCTTGCTTAAGGCTGTGTCAGACCAACTGACATAGACTAGAACACCAAGGCTACATCAAAATGTTGTTATGCTCTGCATAGTTATGCCGGGATTGTCTTCAGTCATGACACATTCCTAACATCACACCATCAGTCTCCCAAATCTCTCGAAATGGGAGTGTGGCTGCCCACGCGGCGGGTAGTCAAAAGTGGTCACACACATAATGTTCTCATCCCTAGCGACGCATTTGCACCATAGTCGTGTTCAAGTGCTTCAGCTGTTCGGATGATCCCTGGAGTCTTTGCCAGAATATTACAACAACATCCATGAAAAATAAACAATATATTACACAGATAAACAATGTCAGTCCTAGCACAATACCTTGAGGAACAACACCTATAAAAATAAAACTCGTAGTTGTAAATTTTACTTCACCAGCACTGACATACCAACATCTATCTGTAAAAAAAATTATGAAAAGTCAAAAAGTTTACCATGAATGTCATTATTTGTAATTGTATCATATTTTAAAAAAATTTTATGTGGACTTTGTCAAATGGTTTTTGGAGATCATCCAAGTACACCATATCAAATGGATAGTTATCAGACAGCAAAGTCAACTGGTCATTTTTCCTTTTATCTAAGATGTTGTATAATGTTGGATCTACCGGGTGTAAACCCAAACTGGGTGCTGGGCCATAACTTTTTTTTTTTTTTTTTTAAACTTTCCCAAACTTTCCTAATGACTGACGCGAGATTTAATGGCAAGTTCATTCAATCTTTTTTTTTTGGTTTTTGTTGTTGACTGACTTGATTTCAGCTCTCCATGTAACGCCCACTAACGTTATTGACACAAGTAACAAAATTGCGCAAGGGTGGGAGGGGGAGGGCAGGCGATGTTGAGGTGGGAAGATCGAGGGAGTGTGGTGGCGGGGTGGGGGTGGGGGATGGGAGCCATCCGTTTCGGCGTTTGTCAGCCAGTCCATGCCTCTCAAGCCACTGGCTCGTTTGTCTATCTCAAACGGAAAATCCAAAACCAGATCAACAAGCAAATGGCGAATTGAGAACAGCATGCCTTTTTCATCTGTCATTTTTTTCAACTTTGGCCCACGATCGTTCTGTCGATCATTCTGGTACACAACTACAAAACGACTTATCGAATTAACCCAGACTGATTAAATTAAATCTGCTGATGTGTACATAAATGGAAACTTGTGAGATATCGTCTGAAGTTTTTACCGCAAGTATTCGATCTTGTCCGTACCGTTGTTATGTTTGAAGTTTGCAAATCCCGCTGTCGCCATTATAATCGTCTAGTTACTGCAACATCGGTGCAAATAAACAAATCTAACTGAATCTCAAATTACCTAGAGTGTCAGTCATACACGTTGTCGTTTAATAGTGGTTGTAAATTGTGTTGCTGTCTGAAAACGGAAGAAACGACAAAATAGAAAGGGGATGTAGAGCGATACTGCATCAAAATGCGTGTAGTTGGTGGTAGCAGCAGTAGTAGTAGTTTCATTTTACGTCTTTTGACACACAAAAATTGTTGTGATTTGAGAGAGAGAGAGAGAGAGAGAGAGAGAGAGAGAGAGAGAGAGAGAGAGAGAGAGAGAGAGAGCGTGTGTTTACATAATTATGTGCGTGTATGCGTGCGTATTTGTATGTGAGTGTACGCAAGTGTCGGTGTGTACATATAACAACACAAGGACCTCCAATATCAAATTAAATATCACACTGGACAATGTCTCAAACAAGAGGCGAGTTTAAAAACGCGCGTGTGTGTGTGTGTGTGTGTGTGTGTGTGTGTGTGTGTGTGTGTGTGTGTGTGTGTGTGTGTGTGTGTGTGTGTGAGCGCGCGCGTGCATGCGTGTGTGTGTGCGTGCATGCGTGTGTGCGTGCGTGTGGGTGCGTGCGTGTGGGCGCGCGCGCTCACCTTCCCCATTTCCCAGTAATTTAATTACCATGGCAATCCACACTCAACCGAATCAAATAAATAAAATTGCGAAAGGAGAAGCAGGAAAAAGCAGCTAGGTGTCCATCCAACTGCTGCAATACCCCCACTGCTTATCGGCCTACAGTACGTCTCAGAATCAGAGATATTCTGCCAATAATACACATATCCACATCAGTACTAGCGTGTGTGTGTGTTGTGTGTGTGTGTGGTGTGTGTGTGTGTGTGTGTGTGTGTGTGTGTGTGTGTGTGTGTGTGTGTGTGTGTGTGTGTGTGCGTGCGTGCGTGCGTGCGCCCGCATGTGTGTGTGTGTGTGTGTGTTGCGTACGAGATCACGGCCTACTGCGCGACAGGTCGTGTGTTGTGTGTGTGTGTGCGTGCGCATGTGTGTGTTGTGTGTGTGTGTGCGTGCGCTTGCGCACGTGTGTGTGTTGTGTGTGTGTGTGTGTGTGTGTGTGTGTGTGTCCGGGCCGAATATGATTGTTCAATTGCCTCAGTTCCTGTGGTTTGACGAATATAGTGGACCATCTTTGATTTGTACAAGTAGTATTGTGATGCTTTATTTACGCAATTCTAAGAAATAATAGTGAAAGCATCATATTTTGTTTCAGATTCAGTACCAGACGTACGAGGCATATTCAAAGAGGACGGACTAAGGCTTCATAAGCGAGCTCCTTTGTTCTAGCTGCACAAGCCGTTGATCTTATTGGCTTTGCCACAGATGTTATTGACTCTAGTCCTAATCAGACCCTAGCCCAATCTAATCTTAACCTAAACCAGCCCTAATCTGCCGGCCAAATTCTAATTATATGAAGCCTTTTTTTTTTTTTTTAATCTTCGTTTTTGTCACGTACTGGCATTGCGAGGACATTGGAGTTGTCTTCTCATTTTGCTCTCAAAACAGAAATGGCGGGAGTTTTGACCGGAAGTTAAAGTCGTCTGCTCACGAACACCGAAGTGGCCTGTGTCATTTACATCATGGATTTCTTTGAAGATGACGACGACGATTTATTTGCTGCCGTTGAGCTCGACTGTTTATCTGAGCATAAAGAAAATGTGAAAATTAAAACAATTGAAACTGAAAGTAAAGCTGCACCACAGAATAATGATACAGTCATAAATACAGGAACGATGACGAAAGTTTCGGCAGCCGGACGCCCGTCATTACCATCATCAATGAAACAAAGTAAACATTGTGTGTGTGTGTGTGTGTGTGTGTGTGTGTGTGTGTGTGGTGTGTGTGTAAGTGAGAGTGTGATTTTGTGAATGTAGACTACGCACATGCGTATGACTGTATGTGTGTTGCATACACACACACACACACACACACACACACACACACACACACACACACACACAAAAGCATGATCATAGCAAATCTCAATAGATTCCATAAATGGCTTCACCCAGGGGATTTTTTTCTGTAATATTTACATAATGGGAAATTTTGTGTAAATACAGTTGTCTGCAAATTTTCAACACTACCACTGTACTGCTGTGCAAATTTTCAACACCCTCATAAAGCCAGTGGTCCTGATGGAGTCAGCTCAAGAGTCTTAAGAGAACTCGCGGAGGAAATAGCCCCCATACTCGCTGCCATGTTTCAGTCATCCCTCACTACTGGTCAAGTTCCATCTGACTGGAGGGATGCGCTCGTCGTACCAATCTACAAAAAGGGGGAGCATTACGACCCAGCAAATTACAGGCCTGTCTCCTTGACCTGAATCTCTTGCAAACTGCTGGAGCACACCATCGTGAGCTCTGTGATGGAGCATCTTGAGCGGAACGACATCCTCCATGCCTGGCAGCACGGATTCAGGAGACAGCGATCCTGCGAGACCCAGCTCCTGGAGTTCGTTGATGAGTTGGTAGACAGCATGGAAGAGGGACAACAGACTGACATCCTTGTCATGGATTTTGCTAAGGCATTTGACAAGGTAAATCACAGTCTCCTCTTACACAAGCTTCACCACTACGGCATCGGGAGTGAGGTCAACCGCTGGATCAAGGGATTTCTGTCAAACTGACGTCAAGCAGTTGTAGTGGAGGGAGCCCAATCAGAATATGTCAGGGTGAGGTCAGGTGTACCACAAGGATCAGTTTTGGGACCTTGCTTGTTCCTTGTATATATCAATGATCTCCCAGAGAGTCTGACTTCACCTTGTAGGCTGTTCGCTGACGACACTGCAGCTTATAGAGTAGTCACATCCCAGCGAGACCAAGACCAGCTACAAGAGGACCTCCATCGCCTCGGAGAATGGGAGAAGAGCTGGGACATGGTTTTTCATCCAGGGAAGTGTACTGTTCTTCCTGTGACCAGAAGTCGGCGACCCCTACACTACCAGTACAAGCTGCATGGACACACACTCAACACTGTGTCATCAGTCAAGTATCTCGGTGTCACCATTGAGAAGAACATCAGCTGGGATACTCATATTGATGCCATCACTTTGAAAACAAGCAGGATGTTGGGATTCCTTCGTAGGAACTTGAAAGCTGCCCCCACAGAGCTGAGAGAGAGGGCTTACCTGACATTTGTCAGGCCCCTTTTGGAATATGCCAGCTCTGTGTGGGACCCCCATACACAGAGGAATGTGGACAGAATAGAAGCAATACAGAGAAGGGCGGCTCGCTTCGTATTGAACCGCTACCACAACACCTCAAGTGTAAATAGCATGATTTCTCGACTGGGATGGCCCTCCCTTCAGCAACGCCGGCAGATGGCACGCCTGACGATGCTGTGTAAGATCCAAAATAACATGGTTGCAGTCAGCCACAGCAAATTACATCCAGCTCCGGTCCGCCAAAGAAGAGTACATGACAAACAGTACTCTGCCATCCAGTGCCGCACACAGTATCGGCAGAACTCATACTTTCATAGAACAATTAGAGATTGGAATGAGTTGTCAGCAGAGTCTGTGACCGCCCCCACTCTTGACACCTTCCAGTCAAGGGTGCAACTGCTGCTCTGAATTTTTTTTTTCTCCTCCTCTTCGCCGGGCAAGCCCCACCCTGAAAGTGTAAAAAAAACCAAAATTGTTGATTGTGGACACTCAAAGGAAGAAGAAGAAGAAGAAGAACACTACCACTGTACTGCTTGCTGCCATTTGGTCTCAAGTGTCAAGTTGTTGCTGGCAACAAAAGTTCCGCCAATTCTTGAGAATATGCATGTATTGTTTGAAATGGGCATGACTTGCTATTGTAAAACAGCAGCATGATGGCAGTTTGAAGAGGAGGGAAGGGCTTCATAAAAAATAACCCTGAGAAAACAGTATAGTACACAAACGTATGCTTGATATATGAGTGTATATAACATGTGTGTGTGTGTGTGTGTGTGTGTGTGTGTGTGTGTGTGTGTGTGTGTGCCAGGTGCAGAAAGTGATGTGGCTGTTCCAGGTACGTTCCCCTTCCCCTTTGAGCCCTATGATATTCAGCGGAAGTTCATGGAACAGCTCTACCTGACTCTACAGGCTGGAAAGATTGGTATCTTTGAAAGCCCGACAGGAACGGTCAGTTAATTCATTAATGGTTGATCTTTACTTTCACCTTGTATTAGTTGTGTAAAGCCAAGCCAGCCGCAGATAAGATTCAAAACAAAACTGCACAAGAACTCAGATCATCACGTATCAGTGAAATTTCCGCACACAAAAAAAGAAGAAAAAGCAGATATATTCAGAGAGGGAAAAATGTTTACTTTCTGATATGTTGTGGTTGGGTTGTTGTGGTGTGCTTGAAAAAAGGGGAAGTTAATGTCAATTTTCTAAATTCTAATCTGCTGTGACAAGAGTCAGGATAGTGTGCATGCACAGACAGATCGAGTAGAGGTGAGACGACTGTAAACAACAAGGAAAACAAAAGGAAATCAACCATTAACTGTCTTCAATTCTTTCCCTTGAATTTCAACCACCGGTGATCGACGGTTTTCTTCCCAGAATTATGGTATTTAAAACAACATTTTTGTTATCTGAAGCAATATATCACCTCAAAAACCCGAAATAGACACATTCATCACAAAAATATGTTTATGTTAGAAATAGTGCGCAGAGTTTTTTTTTTTTTTTTTTTTTTTTTTTTCTGTCCCAACCTCTGCGCCACCTCAGAGGCAGTGCACCCACGCCGCTCATTCCGACACCCCGTCCACAGCCATAGCCCGGCCGACCCCGCCGCAGCCCCGGCACCAGCAATCCACAGGGAGCAGTCAATGTCAAGAGGCAACCCACCGGAGGAGACACTGCACTGCTGCCGAGTCACTTCGGTGGTGTTCAGTGGCGCCTGTTCTGATCTAACATACGCAGGACACCACCTACTAAGCCCCCTACTGACGACAATAATTGCTTAGTCGCGGAGCCGGCGTAAGTGAGCTCTCCCTCCGGAGGGCGCCACCACGTCCGTCCAACGACAGCCCCCATGGACCCGCCGATACCGGTGACCCCGACGGAAGCAAACCAAAGCCACAGACGTGGAGAGGACATCGAAATTGAGGTCACCATGAGAGCAGGGCATGAAGGGCCACAGAGCTTGGGACATTTTTTTTTTTTAAATGCTGATCAATGGAAATGAGGATGATTAAGATGATGCTACGGATTTCCATTTCGGTCTGAGACTACATGACAGGGCTGTACTCTACGCTTCCTTTCATAATATATCCCGGCGTCAACCAGGCCCGAGAGATACAGGCACCTGCAGTGTTGGTCATGAAATTTGAGCAACACTCTCAGAAGCGCATCCATTAAGTGGATGAAACTCGACTGTGTGGTCCCAATCTTCCCAACTGAGTCCGCAGCAAACTCAACTCTGGGTAGGAGCCGGTCGGAGCAGAAAAAACCCACATGACTCTGATGGGATTCGAACCCACGACCTCCCAGCCGGGAGTCCGCGACGCTAACCACTTCGCCACGGCGGCTGGTAGTGCGCAGAGTGTTAATTTCTATGAAAACAATAGCTAAAATGCCAAAATCTCTAAAACTGTTGAGAGGTAAGTGTTGTTGGTGATGGTGTGAGCGTGTGTTTTGTCATCCACTGTCAGATCCTAGGAACTTCGAGCGAAGGAACATGCTTGGCCAAGCACTTGCCACATTCATGACAATTTGGTATTGGGTGGTGGTGAACTGCAAAGCCAAAGATAGATAGTCACAAGCAAAGGTGGGTAGATGAGTATTACATAAACTTTTTGCAGGGAAGGTCTGTGAGCTTGATATGTAGCTCTCTGACATTGTTGAAGGGTTGGGGGATGGTACTGTTTATGTACATTGTTCAGGTAAAGTCTGTGAGCTTGATAGGTACTAGGTAGCTCTCTGATGTTGTTGAAGAGTAGTGCTTGGGTGTTGTTAGTGCGTATATTTTGCAGGGAAAGTCTGAGCTTGACATGTAGCTCTCTAACGCTGTTGAACTTGAAGGGTGGTGCCCCTGTATTTTTTGTGTATAATTTGCAGGTGAAGTCTGTGAGCTTGACATGTAGCTCTCTGACGGTGTTGAAGGGTGATGGACTGGTATTGTTTATGTGTATATTTTGCAAGGAAAGTCTCTAAGATTGATGGATGCCTAACGTTGAACTGAAGGGTGGTGCACTAGTATTGTGTGTACATTTTGAAGGGAAAGTGTCCTTGCTTGATCTGTGGTGCTCTGATGTTGCTGAAGGCTGGTGTACTGGCACAGTTTGTGTGTATATTTTGCAAGGAAAGTATCTGATCTTCATTGTATGGTGCTCTGACGCTGCTGGACGGAGGTGCCTTAGTATTGTGTGTGTGTACATTTTGCAGGGAAAGTCTGTGAGCTTGATATGTAGCTCTCTGATGTTGTTGAAGGGTGGTGCACTTGTTTTGATTGTGTGTATATTTTGCAGGGAAAGTCTGTGAGCTTGATATGCGGTGCCTGATTGGTGCCCTGGTCTTGTTCATGCTTATTTTTTGAAGAAGTTAGTAAGTATTATAGGCCTGTGAATTGGGTTGAAGTGGGGCGCCTTGGTATTGTTTGTGCACATTTTGCAGGGAAAGTCTCTGAGCTTGATTATATGGTGCTTGACATGGTTGAAGGGTGGTGCCTGTATTGTTTGTGGATATTTGCGGGGAAAGTCTCTGAGCTTGATTATATGGTGCTTTGACATGGTTGGAGGGTGGTGCACTAGTATTGTTTGTGTGTATATTTTGCATGGAAAGTCTCTGAGCTTGATAATTAGCTTTCTGACGTTGTTAAAGGGTGGTGCCCTGGTATTGTTTGTGTGCACATTTTGCAGGGAAAGTCTCTGAACTTGATATGTAACTCTCAGACATTGTTGAAAGAGTGGTGCACTGGTATTGTGTGTATATTTTGCAGGGAAAGTCTCTGAGCTTGATATGTGGAGCTCTGACTTGGCTGAAGGAGTTTCAGGCCAAGCAGAAGGAGGAGGTAGAGGCTGTGCTGAGTGAAGAAACCAAAGGGTGGGTCAATTTCTGCTTCACTGAACTTCGCATTTTTCACTTGCAGCAGCCATGCAAATATGTTTTGAGCTGTATAATGCTTTTCTGGGGTAGCTGTCAACTCAAAGTGTAGCTTGCGAACATGCCGGTCATTTCTATGCTCTTGTAATGAGCACTTTTTTAAAATTTACAATATGGGATCTTTAATATTTGTGTTTTGAAAAATTGTGTGTATGTACATACACAGAGGGAGGCGTAAGAGTAGCAGATCTGCATATGGACAGACCCACGAGATCAGAAACTTCTCCAGTCTTCGCAAACAGTATGTTGTGTGGATTCAAACACTGCAGAAATCTGAATCATTTGTCACATGTATTTGCAATTCTTTTCAAAACATGAAATAGCTGTCCCTTTCGGTGCCACATTGCTTTCAACTTAAACAGATTATGGTACCTGTCAGTAGTACATATTTTTCTTCTTTTTTTTTTTTTTTTTTGGCAAGGCATTCCTATGTCACTTGAACATTTCATTGAGTTTTTCATATTCTGCCAACAAGGAAAGGGGTTTTTCATACTCCTGTAAATGATCTGTGGAGTTTTTCCTCTTTTCCTGTGGTGTACTGACTAGCTTTGGTTGGAGAGCCAGCCAGGTTGCTGAGAGAGCCAGATGCTTTCTCATATGTATTGGAATTTTAAGCAAACTGCAACTGTGTGTACTGCTTGCAGCCATTTTTCATCAGTTCATTTCCAATTTCTTTTCTTTTTTTTTTTGGGGGGGGGGGGGGGGGGGGTTATCATTGAGACTTACTGCCCAGTGTTTTGTTTTTGCTGGATTCCTGGCCATGCCTGATGTTAGGTTGCTTTATTACCTGTTGAGAGAGTTCAGTGAAAGATTGGGGGTGGGTGGGGTGGGGGGGGGGGGGGGGGGGAGGGACTCAGGGACCAATGAGAGTTGACTTTGCTATACCCTGATTAGAGTTAAGTTTAATGTGATGAGACCAGAATGCTCTTTGTTCTTGACTCCAGCTAGCGTTTGTATTAATTTCTTTTTCTGATTATCGATCACTGCTTGAGATTTAAGTTCAGTTGAATGGAATATGCTCTGCTGATCTGTTGATGATCAACATGTGTTTGTACAGCAGAACTTCTATGTAAGACAATGGTAATGGATAAGTAACTAAGTTAAGTCATTATGATATGTGTGTGTGTGCGTGTTCTTAAGTCATCGTAGTTTTCTTTCTTTTTTGTTTTTGAACTTTTTGACACTATAGGAACAATCTCAGATATTTTTCATACTTCCTTTTTCTTCTCTTTACAGGAAGCAAGGCACATGTTCAAACTCAGGTAATTCATATAAATTTACTGTGTTTTATTGTGCTTTTCGATACTTTTTCTTTAAATTAATCTTCAGTCTTTGTAATTAATACTAATTGCCACTAATAACAAGGAAAAGGGCTATTTTGAATTGTTAGAATGGTTAGTATGTGTGTTTGACTTTGAAAAGATATTCTGTATCACTGATCATAGGTATGTATGTGGTTCCAGTGACCTGCATTCATGCATGTGTGTGTACTCATGTGTGTGCATGAACATGTGTGTTCAATTGCTTTTTTCCTTAACTTTGGTGTGTGTGTGTAAACTTTATGACATGTTTTATCAGAAGACAGAAAGAGGAAGGGAGAATTGGGATGTGCGAAGAGAGCGGGAGAAAGATGGAGACAGTGAAGAAATGGGATGGGGATGCTGAAGGGTGGAGGGTACAGTGGAGGAGTTGGGGTGGGAAGACAGAAGAGCAAGAGGAAGGGGGATTAGAGGGAGAGAAGAAAAGAATAAGATCCTCTGCGGAGTAACACATTTTGATGAGTTGAAATTATTTAATTAATCTTTGAAAATCTTAATTCTTTTCATTGTTCATTTTTTTTTTATTGAATGTCATTTCAACTTAAAGTTAACGTGATGAACTTTTTTCAGTCAGTTAGTGTGTGTGTGAGTGCATGTGCGCATGTATGTAAACGAGCATGTGTGTGAACAGGTGTGTGTGTGTGTGTGTGTGTGTGTGTGTGTGTGTGTGTGTGTGTTGTGTGTACATGCATAGTAATGGACAGTGTCATGATTGTGGTCTACAGAGGGAGGAGAGGCAGACTGGGTGACGGCCTTCACAAAGAAGAAAGAACAGGAGGAGAACATTGGACAAGCCAAGGTCTGTGGTCTGTGTCTTCAAGACTCCCATACTGATGAATCTTTAAGATCCAGGACAACCCAAATCTATGACTGATGACTTGTTCATTTCATTTGAAAGGTGTCGGAGCCGCTGTTTTGGAATTGACCTTGTGGTTCGCCATGTGCTGAATTCTGGGGATCATGTTGAATGTCTTCATAATTTGTCACCACAGATTTCTCTGTGAAATTTGGCACCACACACAGAATTTTTCTGATGAAAACGATTTTTTTTTTTGCATTGGATTCTTCTGCATGCAACAGTGTATACTGTATAAATGGCTGTGAACCTGTCTGACAAATTATTAGTCAGACTCCCCACTTAAAGAGTTAGTGGAAATGGAGAAAAAAAAACCGTCTATGTACCAGACTCTGACATCAGACACAGAATTGTTTCGTGTTTTTTTAGATGAGTGAGTTCTCCTCTGTGATGTCCTTCTACTGTGTTTTTCTCCATGCTCCTTTGTTCCTCACTACCTTCCCCTCCTCCTCCACTCTTTCCCCTGTCCCTGTACTACTCCCTCCCCTCCCCCTCCTCACCCAGTTTGCCTCAAGCAGTGTTGTCTTATGGATCTTAATTAACTCTTTCATTCCTACTTTTCTATGAACCATTACTTCCTTTTGTTCCTAGATTCTTATAATACAAGTATCCCCTTCATTCCTGGATTTAGGGGGGGGGGGGGGGGGGGGGGGAGTGTAAAGTGAGAACTGCCACGTATGCAGTAGCAAACTGGCCAGAATAGAGTGGCGACCACTTTCCCTCTCTGTAGGGGCCACCTGGCATCCATTCCATTCATAAACACTGCCGCGTGAGCGACCGGTCATGACATGTACCGATGACGAGACTCGCGCAAAGTTCAAAGCGCTTTCCGCGAGAACCGATTTTCTGGGCTGCAGTAAGGAAAGGAGGGTTTTTGTGCTGCCCGGTTTTCCAGGCTGCAGGAAGGAAGGGTAGGATTTCTGCAAACCGGAAAACCGGGTTGTAGGGATGAAAGAGTTAATATGTTCCAAACCAGATCAGTGCCTTAATTCTTCTCATTGTGTGTGTGTGTGTGTGTGTGTGTGTGTGTGTGTGTTGTGTGTGTGTGCGAGTGTGTGTGTGTGTGTGTGTGTGTGTGTGTGTGTGTGTGTGCGAGTGTGTGTGTGTGTGTGCGCGCGAGTGTGTGTGTGATGTGTGTGCACAAAAGTGATCGTCCTTAGTGAGATCACTTCATCAGAACATAGTTAAACTAGGTTAGTTTCAAAACGAGGTGACTGAGGCCGGAAAATGAAGCAAATTTTAAAAAGAAACGATACCGGTTCTGCCAGACAATACAGACAAACAGATTACAGGGCGAAACACACACACACAATACAAAAAAAAAAGGGCAAAGTAGAGGAAAACTCCTAGGTCTGTTTATGTATTTTGTGTAAATATTATTCAATTTGTGCAGAGAGAACAAGAGATGATTGCCAAATGGGAGAACAGAGTGAAGACGATTCGTGCTTCCAGCAAGGTGTGCAGGGGAAAGAGGAAGGTAAAGCCAATGTGTGTGTGTGTGTTTGGTGTGGGGTGGGGTGGGGTGGGGTGGGGTGGTGTGTGTGTGTGTGTGTGTGTGTGTGTGTGTGTGTGTGTGTGTGTGTGTGTGCGTGCGGTGTGAGAGAGAGAGAACAGCCAAAGTTGAGCCTGCCTATAATTGCTAGTCAATCAGTGTGTGTGAATGTAATTGTCTGCCTGTACTGTATGTAAGCATGTGCACTGTCATGTCTTTGTGTTATCATATTTAAATGTTTATTTTGTATGTTTATGTATCTCTTTGTATTTGTGTATATCATATGTGTAACTGTACATATGGGTGCACGGATGCTCACACTTCTCTGTCTCTGTTCATGTTACTGGAGGTCTGTACTTTTGACATATGTAATTAATTAGAAAGTTAAACTAGCCTTACTTTAGGAAGGGGACATTTAACTGGAATTATCGTGAGACTGTTGCGGGGAAGGTGAAGGGCCTGATGTGACAAGAGTATTGGTGCACAGCGCTAAACCAGGTCAACATTTAGAGCGAGTGCCCACTGGATATACAATGCAAAGAAGGGTGGGTCTGTTCAATAGAGCATTACCATGAAACCATTGCAGGGTGGGCACGTCCCCTCACCTTCCCGGCAACCGTCTCATGATAATTCCAATTAAACGTCCCCTTCCTAAAGTAAGGCTAGTTTAATTTTCTAATTATCGTTCACCTGTTGCTTTAGTCAGGTGAAGTCACATGATGTGATATGAGAATTTAGAGCATCTAGTGGGCACTCGATAATCACTGACACAAAGTAATTTTCCACAAAACAAAGCTGATTAGCATATATAAGTGAAATATATTCACTTTCAGTTTAACATGCAATATCAGTATATAAGGTTCATGCAGTCTGCAGTTGAATATCAATCTATAAGGTTCATGCAGTCTGTAGTTGTCACATTCAAAAGAGTCATTTGCCACTGAAATAGGCATCAAGCAATGTTTGCCCAAAATTCTCCCTCATCAGAAAGGATTTAGTTCAGGCAGATATAGTGCAGTAAAACCAGACTTTGAGTAGCCTAGTCAACGTTCAACCCCAGCAGCACCTCTTCTTTCAGCATGCTGTTTAACTGATCTGGATTCATGCATAGAATATTTCAAATAAAATCAAAAGTTCAACTCACCAGATTCTTCATGTGTAGGATTGACTGCACAGAACACACAGTTTCTACTAAACAGACAACACTCTGAACACACAGCACTCTTTCTAGTAATACACAACACTGTGGGTGGGAAATATTTCCTGCCCAGCTCTAACCACACGTGCGACCTGGTCAAGCATCAGCGTCCAATTGACCTGGTTTAGCGCTGCGCGCCAATACTCATGTCACATCACGTGACTTCGCCTGACTAAAACTTGGTGATGCTTCACATAATCTGTACATACAGTTGTATGTTTGTATGGGTATGCTTGTATGTGTGCACAGTTATTGTGTATACTTGTTTGTCAGGGTGTGTTTGTGTCTGTCAGTATCTGTGTACGTGGATTTATAGGTGCATGTGTGCGCTTCTCTCTTTCTTGATGTTTTTGGCGGTTTTTGCTTTTGACATATGTTGATAAACCAGTGGCTGTGGTGATATACACCATTGTATATTTATGGGGGTATGCTTATATGTATGTGTGCAAATCACATATTTTTGTGTGTCTGTGTGTGTTTATATTGGTCTGTCTTGATCTGTACGTGCAGTTAGGGATGCGTGCATGCACACACACTTCTCTGCCGATGGTGTCGGCAGTCTGTGTTTGTGACATGTTGATCTTGCGATGACCTTATGAAACGCCCCTTTCCTGCACCCCTCTCTCCACCACCCCTCTCTGTCTTTTCTACCACCACCCACCCAGAATGATCCTGCCCCTCACCTCCTTTGCAGGGGGCGGGAATAGCTCGGTTGGTAGAGTGCCGGACTCGTGATCCTGGGGTTGCGTGTTCGAATTTCAGTACAGGGGGATTTTTCCCTCAGAGTTAACATTGGTTCTGACTCCATTCCCCATACGGTCCTTCGAATGAGGCTATGAACCGAGGTTCTGTGTGTGAACGCACGCACAGCATCTTGCACACACGTAAAATCCCATCACCAACTTTCGGAAGAGAAGGCCAGTTTGGCCGTTGGTATGGATGACACGTTACACATAGCATGCACCTTCCCGGAAGATGGAGTATGGCTGTCTTAATGGTGGGATAAAAAACGGTCATACACACAGAACTCCACTGCCTGTCTATACAGGCAGTGTCCGCAGGAGTATCAGCCTGCATGCGCAGAAAGAAGAAAAAAACTCCTTTTGCACATATAGTCTCTCTCTCTCTCTCTCTCTCTCTCTCTCTCTCTCTCTCTGTCTGCCTGTCTGTCTGTCTGTCTGTCTTTTTCTCTCACACACTCTCTTTCTCTGTCTTTCTCTCTCTCTCTGTTCACCTGTCTCAGTCTCTCTCACACTCTCTCCCTCAGTTTGTCCAGCTGGAAGACGAGTTCAACTCCCTCATCCAAGGGTCCAGCGCTGACACACAGAAAGCGTTCAGCTCAGAGATGGACGCCATCAAACGACAATGTCTGGAGGAGGATGCGGCCTCGAAGGATGACGATGCCAGCCTCATCCCGGAAGACTACCAGAGCGATGAAGAGAAGACGAAGGAAGAGGAGAAAGAGGAGGAAGAGGAGACATGCCATGTAACGAAGGTAGATTTTTCAACATTTGTGGTAAGTTTGGTCAGAGGAGGGTCAGGAACAGGAACAGGAATGTAGCTGGTGTAACTCAAGAGGGATGATGAGAAGGGGGGGGGGGGGGGGGGGGGATGAGATACTTGGCATTTGTTTGTTTTGAACTTTAAAAAGAGAGAAGTATAGATTAAGCCATTTGAGAATTTTGTTTCTGGTGCTTGAGCAATTTTAGTATTCTTTTGTTTATGTATAAGAGTTTTTTTGTGTTTATGCGTTTTTGATTGTTCAAATACCCCTCCATTTGTTGCTTGCTTTTTTAGAATGTTTACTTTAGGTTCAGGTATTTATTATCAAAACATGTTTAAAATAAAAATTAAAAAAAATTTATGTTGTGTATTCGCATGTGTGCAGATCTACTACTGCAGTCGTACACACTCTCAACTGGCACAGTTTGTTCGAGAGATCGTTAAGAGTCCTTTTGGTGAAGACACAAGAGTGATTTCCCTTGGTTCTCGACAGGTAATGAATAGTGTTTTTGGCTTGTCTTGATTGTCTTTCAGTTTTGATCTTTTGAAAGCTGCCTACAGTGCCTCACATACTGTTGTATGTGTGAACATTATTTATCACATGTGCACGTATGTGTGGACATGTAATGCACTCAGCCACTTAAACATGTATACTGTTTCGTATCTACTATCGCTACAATTTACAGACACGGACGTAGACGTGCACATACCTACACAGAGACGCACGCATGCACGCACTCACGCACGCACGCACGCACAGAGAGAGAGCGCAGTTGTGAATTGGCTTATTATCGTTCATTATTTCCAACTCCTTTCTTATAAAAGCAAAAGAGCAACAGTACCTGAGAAGCAGTTCATGTTTTGAAAACCGGGTGTCGAAGATTTTTTTGTTATGTTGATTAATACTTTTTAAATGGAGCTAGGACTCTTTCTTTCATTTTCAGAACCTGTGCATAAACGAGTCGGTGAGACGCCTGAAGACAGTCAGTCTGATCAATGATCGATGTTTAGAGCTCCAGCAGAAGAAAAGTGAGTGATGTTCACTGTCAGGTGTGGTCAGACTTGCTGAAGTTTGGATTCATTTTGATCCATAAACTCGGTATTTCATGGTCTGACACTGGATCGGATGCTGCTACACCTGTGTCTCTGACCTGTGCAAGCTGTGGTGGTCGTACTGATTTGGTAGCGTTTTTGCTGCTTGAACTGACATCACATATGCATATAAATGTTCTCAATTTGCATGTGTATGCGCATGCATCAGTGTATGTGCGCATAGCTTGTGCAAGTTAATGTGATGAAGCTGACTCACTGTGATATAAAGCATTTCAAAATAAGTGGGGTGATACAGCTTATTCTGCATACTTTCATTTTCTTTTTCTTTTCTCTTTCTGTTTATTGCTTTCATCATGGCTTAACCCTCTTGTACTCAGTTTCTCTGACTGCAAACTTCCCCTAGATTTCAGATTCTTTTACAGGTTTCAGCCTAAAAATGGGTATGTGTGATTATTAACTTATGGGGAATGTATCTGAACCTCTAGGAGAAAGAAAATTGGCAGACAGTTTCAGAAGAGCATGCACTTCACTTTGAACTCTATTTTGTCTGTCTTAGAGATATAGGTCGTGTCACTGTCACCAAATTGTCACCAGACACGTGACATTTTATGATGACAATTAAGTTTACAGCATGCAAGCATGCGCAATCACCATGCTGATGCAGGCTGTTAGTGTAAGATGAAACCTGAGGCCTACCTGACGTGAACCATCTGCTGCCTGGCAGTACAGGTGCCACTGGTTGTCCCACCAATGTCATACAAAACTTGTCACATGTCACACACAATACTATAAAAGAGGGTCAGGTGCGCCCTTTGCAGCTTGTTTTTGTCTTGTATACCTGTTTCTTTCATCGGTAGCAGTCTTAAAAAACAAAGAGGAGCAAACAAAACGAAGAAAACAAGTGGTGTAGCAGTGTCAGGTAACGAGTGAGCCGGCCCAGTGGGTTCATGAAACTGACGCACGCTTGCCGTGCCATGTGTCGCGGGCCGCCATTTGGTCTGAAGCGCTGCCATTGGAACATTGTATTCCGGGTCGCTTTGCACTTCACCGTCTTCTTCAACACTACTAGCTACTTCTATATCACTTTCATTCTCCATTTTTCTTTCAAATGTCTCCACTTCTACAATAATTTCATCTAACTCCTCTTGCGAGTGGTCGACCATCTCGTCGTCGTTCGTAGCAGACGCGAAAGCCGCCATTGTGAAAGTCAGTCAGTTTCCATTCACAAAGTTACTCGCTGCATTCTGTGCCTATTCTCAACATCACCCAAAAATAGTGCCAACACATGATTGGGCCATGCCTGAGTCTTCCTAGTTTCTGTCTGTGACTGTGTGTGTCTACACACGTGATCACTGCGTGATGGAAAATTCCCACAGAGAGGTCCCGGTACGTTCCCGGAACGGGAAGAACAGGCGCCCGACGTTCAGTCCCGGATTCTCCCGTTGCGAGTATAAGAGGGTTAATGTCTCTGACTGCATCAAGATGACCTAGGTATCAGTCCTGGTGTGGTGTCAGTACCTGGATGGGCTATAAACAACATCACTGGACTTGTAAATTAGTATAGAATAAACAGTAAATAAGCGTAAGATAAACACAAAAATCCTGCTTCTTGAAAGAGCTTTCTGAAAACCTGAAAGCTGAAAAATGTATGTGTTCTGTAAAAATCTAAAGATATAGAATTGGCTAGAAAAAGATGCATTGGAATAGAAAAAAAGATCTATTTGTCAAAACAAACTAACAGATGATCATAATTTATGGAATGTCATTCTTCAGTTGGGGTCCTTTTTCTTTAAATCTGTTTGTGCTCTTATTTGTGGTGTAGGTGGTTTCTCTTCTTATGCGTTGATATGTTGTGTGTGTTTATCATTACTTTATGTTCATTAACCTGCTGTCAGTACTGAAAACAACAACCAAACTTACGTCTTTCTGCTCTATGACAGGCAAGTCCAGCCGGGCTGCCCGTACAGAAAACAGGATCTGCTGGATAATTTCACCGACAGAGCTTTGTGAGAGAGGTTGCATGACCTGAGAGAGTGAGGTTTTAACATGTGCGTGCTCCTTAGGTTTGCTGTGTTGAATATGCTTTGTCCTTTAACATAATGCGACAAAAGTTTCAACGCACATGGTGTAGTGGAATGCTTGATTGGCCATCAAGATTTTTTTTTCTTTGCTGTTTATCTGTTTTGTTCGTTATTGGTGTATGAAAGTGTTTGTATGCATGTGTATGTGCGTGTGTTGGGCGGGTGTGTGTGTGTGTACATGTATGTCGCGTTTCACATGTGTTTATATGTTTTTGTAGTTTAAAAGAAAAAACAACAGTTTTGTGGACTAGTTTGAATATGTCATTTCATTTATTTCATTTATTGCCCGTCGCTCCCGGTGGAGCATAGGCCATCAACGACTTTTTCGCCATCGCACTCTGTTCGGGGCTGTTCTGGTCATTCTAGTCCAGTTTGTCCCTTGTTGTTTCAACTCCGCCTCAGTGTCTCGTCTCCAGCTGTTGCGAGGCCCGGCCTCTCTTTCCTCTTTCCCTGCGGGTTCCAGGTCAGGGTTTGGCGTGTGTGCTGATGCTGGCTTCCTGAGGGTGTGTCCGATCCAGCCCCACTTCCTTCGCAGTATCTGTTTGGGCCACGGGTTTCCCTGTCCCGCACGCTCCCACAGATCTTCGTTTCGGACCTTGTCCTGCCATCGGATTTTGTAGATGCGCCTCAGACAGGTGTTGAAGAATGTCTGAATCTTTTGTTGCATCGTCTGTGTTGTTCGCCACGTCTCGCATCCGTAGAGCAGAACTGATTTCACATTGGAGTTGAAGATGCGGAGTTTGGTTCTTATGCTGATTCCTCCAGATGCCCAGATTTTCTTGAGCATGACGAAAGCTGCTCTTGCCTTGCCGATTCTGGCTGTGACGTCTCGGTCCGTGCCTCCCTGTTGGTCAACCACGCTTCCCAGGTAGACGAAAGACTCCACCTCCCTGATGGCGTCTCATCGACTGTGACTGGTGGGGTTGGCAGTGGTGTTGATTTTCATCAGCTCGTCTTCTTCCTGTTAATTTTGAGCCCTGTCCCGGCTGATGTGGTCTCCAAGCGAGGGGTCTTGTCCTGCATCTGGCTGTGGCTGTGTGACAGGAGCGCCAGGGTCGTCAGCGAAGTCAAGGTCGTCGAGCTGCGTCCAGAGTGTCCACTGTATACCGTTGTTTCTGCCTGTTGTAGTGGTCTTCATGATCCAGTCAATGACCAGGAGGAAGAGGAACGGCGACAGCAGGCATCCCTGCCGAACTCCGGTCTTCACCTCGAAACTTTCGGACAGGTGGCCGGCGTGGGCAATCCTGCATTTTCATGTCCTGGTAGGTGCACCGGATGAGGAAGATGATCTTCTCGGGGACTCCGTAATGCCTCAGCAGCTTCCACAGCATCTCTCTGTCCACACTGTCGAAAGCCTTCTCATAATCTATGAAGTTGATGTAAAGGGGGGAGTTTCCACTCCAGCGACTGCTCCACGATGATGCGCAGGCTGGCGATCTGGTGGGCCCACATGGTTTGTTCTGCCGGAAGCCTGCCTGCTGGTCTCGGAGCTTGGGTCGACGGCCTCTTTCATTCTCTCCAGTAGAACCCTTTGAGAACCTTGCCTGGCGTTGACAGAGCATGATCCCTCGGTAGTTGCTGCAGTCCCTGAGGTCTCCTTTCTTCGCAGCTTGATGACGATTCCTTCTTTCCACTGAGCCGGTACCTCCTCCTTCTCCCAGATCTCTGAAGAGGCTGTAAAAGCATGTTGACAGCTGTCTTTTATGTCTGCTTTGATGGCTTCTGCTGGTATCTCGTCCGGCCCTGCAGCCTTCCATTTTTCAGAGTCATGATGGCCTTCTTGATCTCTGCCTTTGAGGGTTTGTCACAGCTGAAAGGGCAGGTCAGTCTCTGCAGTGGGATGTCTGGTGGTGCGTCAGGGGTGGGGCGGTTCAGCAGCTCCCTGAAGTGTTCTGCCCATCGTTTTCAGCTGTTCCTCGTTGTTGTCAGTGGGTTCCGTTCTTGTCCTTCACTGGGTTGTCTGTCTGCTGGAACTTACCCGTCAGCTTCTTGGTCACCAGGTACAGGTCCTTCAGATTCCCCTGTCCGGCTGCTGCCTCTGCTTGGCTGGCCAGGTCGTCAAAGTAGTCTCCTCTTGTCCTTCTTGATGCTCTTCTTTACTTTCTCCGTTTGCTGCTGTGTGCTCTTCCTGTGCCTTTGCCTAGCTGCTCTTGTTCGGCTCGTGTTCAGTGTAGCTTTCTTCTCTCTCCTTGTTTCCAACTTGTGATGGTGTCGGCAGATATCCATTCTTTGTGCTGGGCCTTCTCTTGCCAAGGATCTCTCACATTGTCATGCCAGAGCTTCTTACAGTGTTCCCACTGTGTCTCGATGTCCGTCTCACTGTCTTCTATCAGCGCTTGTAGCGGCTGGAACCTGTTGGAAAGGCTGATCTGGAATGCTGCTTGTGTGTCCCTGTTCCGAGCAGTCCGACATTGTACCTTGTACGTGTTTGTTGGTGTTGGTGAATCTCTTGAGGCGAAGTCTCACTGTTGTTAAAAGAAGGTGGTGGTCTGATGACACGTCAGCACCTCTCATCACTCGTACATCCCGCCATGATCTCCTGAATTTGCGGCTAATGCAGATGTGGTCAATCTGGTTCTCCGTGACATGGTTCGGGATCTCCATGTGGCCTTGTGGATGCGCTTGTGTGGGAAGATGCTTCCTCCTATCACCACTGGTTCAGGGCGCACAGGTCTGCAAAACGCTCACCATTCTCGTTCATCTGTCCCAGTCCATGTGTCCCCATGATGTCCTCATAGCCTGTTTTTGTCCCTTCCGATCTTGGCGTTAAAATCTCCCATCAGTATGGTTATGTCCTTTGCTCCTCTTTTGTCTATCACTGTCTGTAGTTGCTGGGAGAAGTCATCTTCTTCTCTTCTTTCCCATCATTGGTGGGAGCATAGCACTGGATGATGTTCAGCCTGATGTCATTCTTCTTCGTGGTAAACTTGGCTGTGATGAGCGGGAGTTGACAGGTTCCCATCTGATGAGTGCCCCTTGTGCCTCCGGTGCCAGCATCAGGCCACACCCTCAGTGTGGGGGGCTCCATCCTCTGTGTGTCCTGAGTACAGCAGCTGTTCTCCAGATGAAAGTCTCAGCTGTCCTGATTGTAGCCACCTTGTCTCACTCAGTCCTAGCACTTCCGATCTTGTAGTTTTCATCCCCTCTCGCAACTTGGATGGTTTTTTCCTGTTTCAAACATCGTCCTGATGTTCCATGTGGCTACTTTCGTTGTTGTCCTGGGTGTTAGAAGGGAGTCGGCCTTGCAGCTTCCTTTCGGCTTTCACTGCACTGCGTCATAAGTCTCCGGATGGGGACCCTTCATTGCCCAGGTGAATGCTTTGGTTCATTGTCCCTCAATGCTTCTGTAACTCGTCTTTTTTACAGGCAGGGTTGTTAGCGCTACGCAAACCCCTTTATCCTCGGGCGAGGGGGTCCTGCCTTAGTCGCCTCTTACGACAATGCATGGGAGGGCAGTGGGTCTATTCTATGCCCAACCCACAGGGCAAAGTTTGAATATGTGAGTGCACATAATTGTTTTTTTCTTTCTTTTTTTCTGATATGCCTACATTTCTCTAACCTGAGGGTCTTCAGGTGCACTTGAACAGTGCATATTGTCTTTTCTTTCAGGTGGAAGTATGTGATATAGAACAACTGGTGGCACTGGGTCGTCAGACGAAGACGTGTCCTTACTATGGATCTCGTTTGGCTGTACCTGCTGCTGAGGTGATTGTGTGTGCTGTCATGTCTGTGTATGTGAGTGAACGTTCATTTTCCAATCTGAAGCCTGATGTTACGTGATGTCATGTCCTGTGTAGTGAGTGAACGTTCATTTTCCAATCTGATGCCTGATGTAAAAGTGATAAAAGACAAGAGGGCTTGCGTATCCATGCTTGCATAGCAGTGTGTTTGGTTGAGTGTGTGAAAATAAAATTGCTGGAGAGAGAAAAAGGGGAGTCCAAGAAATAAATGTTGATATGAAAATGAAGCGAAGTAGTCAAAAGACCAAAAACAACCAAAAAAAAATGTTGAAAGCTCTTAGGGTTCCTAGTCAAACATCAGAATATATTGAACTGGAGAAGATTATTAGAAAAGTAGCTGTCCCCAAACCCTCCCCCTTCTCACCCCTCTTTCTCTGCCCCCCCCCCCCCCCCCCCCCCCCCCCCTGTGTTCCCCTTCTTCTGTCACCTCCTTCCCGTCTATTCTCCCCATATCCACTCCATCCCCCTTTAACCATCCACTGCATCTCCTTCCCACTGTTCCCCATACTCCCTCTATAAACCCCCCCCCCTCCACTCCCCCCATCTTCTGTCCACCTTCCCCTCCAATTCTTACTTCCCCATGAAATCTTGCCCATTGCTTCCGTTCATCCCCCCTCTCCCCCCTGTCCACCTGCCCGCTCCTTTTTTCCCGTTCATCCCTCCCTCTTCCCCCACTCATGGACCCCCCCCCCCCCCCCTTACACTCCCTGTTCTCCCCATTTCCCCCTTCTCCCATCCCTGCCACCTCCTCATCCTCCTTCCTCCACCATCCATAATCTTCCACCTTTTGTTTTTCACCTGGCTCCCATTCTGGACGGAGAGCTCACTTCACGCCAGCTCCTTGACTGGGCCACCATTGTCGTCAGTAGGGGGCTTAGCAGGTGGTGTCCTGCATATGTTGGATCAGAACAGGCGCCACTGAACACCACGGAAGTGACTGGGCAGCGTGCAGTGTCTCCTCCTGTGGGTTGCCTCTCGATGACTTGACATCCTGTGGATTGCCAGTGCTTGTGCTGCGGTGGGACAAGTTAGGCTGTGGCAGTGGACAAGAGGTCGGAAAGGGCGGCATGGGTGAAATGCCACTGACGTGGCACAGAGGATGGGACAGCACGGAATGAAGGCTTTATTACAAGTTGCCACAGTGTGACCTGACTTGGTGAGGACTCGTCATGACATACTACAATGAACCTGTGTGTCACAGGTGGTGGTGTTGCCATACAACACGTTGCTGCACAAAGCCACACGGGAAGCCAGCGGAGTCAGACTGGCGGGCAACATCGTCATCGTGGACGAAGCCCACAACCTGCTGGAAACCATCAACAATGTGCACAGCGTTGAGGTCACAGGGGCACAGGTCAGGGGTGAACTTTGAAAAAAAATAATAATGATACCGTAATGTTCAAGTTCGCCATCTGTGTGCTTTCATATCTGAGTGCAGTCTCCTATGAATGTATGGATCAATACTTGCATTCAGCAGTGCTTGTGCCTAGGGTATTGTGTAAGGCTTACCTCCGCTGTGATTTCATGAACAAGTCGTGCCTTTCTTTTACACAGTTACAGGTTAGAGCATCGCACAGTTCCTCTGCATCCTGCATCTGCTTCAGCCTCACTGAATTCTGAACACACTTTTCAAAGCCTTGAATCACTTTGAACATTTGAGAGATAAATTGTTTTTGAAGAAACCATGAAAACCCTTAACGACAGTTTTTTTTAAAGCTGTGGATCACAAATTCTTTGAACTCGTTCTAGATGACTTGCCATGTGACTTGTAGGAAGATGGCCGCAGCATCAGTGGACTTATGAGGTAACCCAGAATAACAAGTTAGTGTGGTGCACATCCCATGGACAATTGCAATCGCTTTCAGTTAGTTTTCAGGGGGTAACCACTCTTCACATGTTCCTTCAGAATCTCAAATGTGCTTTGTCATTGTGTTGGACTTTTTGGATTGTTGCATTTCTCAGGCAGCAATTGGACAAAGCTAGAAAAGAAATCTGGCTTTGACCTCTTTGAATTATCATGTCTGTTGTGGTTGAAATTAAAAAACATACCGGAGATAAAACACTGAGGCAAAGAAATTGAAAGGAAATCATTGTACATCTCGACTAGAGATAGATGATGAGATGGTTGTTCTGAGTGCATCCCTCCTCCTTTAGGCTATCCTATCTGTTTGTTGGACCCTAAAATTCCAAAAAGTACGCTGGAAATCTCTCTCCTTGAAATTTTCCATTGATTGTCTGTGTGTGAACTATGGCTGAGTAATGACGTTGTTCCCAAATTGGTTTTGTAATATGATGCTAAACCTCAGCCACTACAGGCCTGAGTAAACTGAATAAAGTGAACTGCACCATGTCTTTGTCGTAGCTCCTGCGAGCCTTCTCCCAGCTGAAGCAGTACGAAGCCAAATACCGCTCACGCTTGAGGGCCAAGAACCTGATGTACGTCAAACAAATCATCTTTGTTCTGTCCAACCTGCTGCGCTGTTTGGGAGGTAAGCATTAGGACTTTTTTTTTAACATTATAATTGTTGTTGTCCAATCTTCCATACTGTGTTAATACAGTTGTTAATGTATCTGTCGGAGTTGAGTTTGGTTCATTTAGTTTCTTCAACGTGGCGTTACAGCTTGCAGACTGGTGCATGTATACATCTGTGAAGCCATGATACCTAGGGTAGGTACAGCAAGCTATTAACTTGTTAACTGGAAGAAACAAAGTGAAAGAATAGGGAAAAAATGGATCAGGATTCGTTAACTAGATTTATCTGATGCTTGACCTTGTTATTTCAAACCACATCTCATGTTCTTGGTACTTGATACCTGATACGGTTTATTGGGTGTGTGTGTATGAATGTGTATATGCTTATTGGATTGACAGATACATGTGCTTGTTTGTGGATGAATATGTGCACAAGTGTGAGTCATATGAATAGATGACATTATGAACCTAGCATTGATAATGAGGAAGAATCTGTTGATGGGTGTGATGATTGTTGTACTTAAAGTGGTAATGGTCTTGTGATTATTATAGTGATGATACATCCATTTGATGATACTGCTAGATGGTTATAATGATGTTAGAATGATGACTTAAGTTGAACAGTTGTTCTTGATCTTTTTAATCTTTTTGGTTATTGAATACAAGGACATTGATGCCACATATAGTCAAGTATGTTTTACGAAAGAAAAAAAAAAGATATGCAGAACTTGCCGTCATCCCAAATGGATTGAATGGTCTCAGCTGCATCGTTGGGCTGACCTGGTACTTTACTTTCCGCAGATGTAAATAACCTGAAAAGAACATTTCAGTCCCTTTAATTTCAGGTGAAATGTACTGGACTGTACTGTGACGATGGAGCCATGATAGGAATTATGATGTTGAAGAGGAAACAGCTCATGTTTGCCTTACCTTTGTCATCTGTTGGAGGCAGAGGGTCTCAGGTGTAAAGACTCTGAAATAGTTGTCTGTCATTCGCTCAGTTGTTTAGAGTCCTGGAACCTTCGTTTAGGTGTGTTTGAGCAGGAATGTAGAGTCGAAAATTGACCAGTTAGAGTTTTTGGCCTTAACCTGTTGAGGAGTGAGATGCCACATGAGAAGATTATGATGACATTAATTATGATTTTAAGCAGGTTCCATTATATCTTCATACATTATACAATGTTCAAACATACTCACTCACAGTTAACATAAAAAATGAGGACACGCGCACACACACACACACACTTTCACACACACACACATACACACACACACACACACACACACACACACACACATTTTCAGACACCAATGTTTGATCATTTTCTGCAGGTAAGACAGATGTACCAGTGATCAGCAGAACACAGGTGCCACAGGTAAGATTTCTTTCTCCACATTCATCGTGCCATAATACCGATATCCTGTACATAAACCCCCACCCCCCCCCCCCCAAAAAAAAAAAAAAGATTCATAATCTTCTACATTGTTGTGAATTGTGTTGATTGTATTGTTACTCAGTGCATTGCAAGGTAAGGAAACTCTCACTGCTGACTGCCAAGTTGAAGCAAACATCACACACTCGGGAGCTGACGAGCTAGTCACAAAGAAAAAGCTCAGTGAGGGACTGACAGAACTTGAAACGCTGACAGGTGTCGAACGAGAGAAGGGGCACTCAGGGGACAGGTGCCCAGACTGAATCTGATTGGCGAGTTGACAAGAAAAGGCTGTATAGACTGGATGACTGATGGACTCAACCTGCTGGGGCAGGGGGAGGGGCAAATGAGAGAGCTGAGTTTAAAGGGATGGGCAACGAAGGTAAAGGTTCAAACAAATAAATCAGTCTGTGATTGATGGAAACATTCAGAATGGATTTAAGCTAGCATTTGGATGGATATAGAACAGGTTCAGCGGAATCAAGCATTGAAGGCTTGGCTTTTCCATTTTGGCATGTTTCAGGGATGAAAACTCCTCCGCCGTTTCCGCCGTCTCCGCCGTTATTTTTTCGCATCTCCGCCGAAAGAAAAAGTCTCCGCCGAAAAATTATTTGAAGAATGATGCTCAGAAACGATCTCAACTTGTCTGCACAGCGAATTTCTTCTCTGTCGGTAATGTTCTCAAACGGCGTAGTTCTCATTCTGTTTCCTTCCAGTATCATTTCTCATCATGGCGTCGATTCACAGTGAGAGTTTGCCGCCAGTACGAAAAAAAAAAGAAAGAAGTATGTGAACCACTAGAAGACCGAGTGGCAGCAGAAGGACGTGTGTGACCGCAGAGTCGCGGATGTAATAAGAAAACATGACAAAGACAGCGAATTTGAATTTCGGGTTCGAATTTCGGTATAGGGGGATTTTTCCCTCGGAGTTAACATTGGTTCTGACTCCATTCCCCATATAGTCGTTCGGATGGGACTATAAACCGAGGTCTAGTCTGTGTCACATGCACTAAGATCATACACGGACTCTAAAGATCCCGATGCTCATGTCCTAAGACGGGTGAGTACCGGCTACACGAAAATACACAATGCATGCAACCTGTGTGCCAGAATAGTCTACGTGAAGACTGTGGGCACGGGGCAGGTTAAACATCCCCATCTGGAAGAAGAAGAAGAAGTGTTTTGCGAGCCTTGCCAAAAACGTGTCTACTTTGGTAGTCGTGGCTTTGTGGCAATCAGAGATCACATCGAGCGTCCCAGTCACCAACAGAAAATGTGTGTGTTTCCCACACCATTACAGCATGTTTTCAGATCATTGGGTATGCAACAATCTACGTTTAATTTCCAAAGATAGTTTGACTCCTACTCTAAGTACTTCCACTCATAGAGTCTTCAAAGCAAGGGAAAAACGTCAAAGTGACAAAAAGAATATAAAAGAACAATTTTTTTATTTTATTTTATTAATGACATCAAAATAAACTGATGTCACAACAGTATTGTGTAACACTTTTCCCCTGGTATAATGCAAACGTTTGCTACATTTGTTAGGTGTCTGCTAACAGCCCCCCTATGAAATCCTTTTCCACCAGCCCACTCCCCCACTACCTATATATACTTCCTCTACTCCTCCTCCTTCTCCCCCAACCTCCACCCTCACCCCACAACACACATACCCCACACACTTTGCCCCCTCCCCCCCACCCCCGTCCCCACCTCACACACACACACACACACACACACACACACAAACACCCCCCTCCCCCCCACACACACACAATCACCCCCCCCCCCCCCCACACACACACACACACACACTTGTCAAGAGGGGGGGGGGGGGGGGGGTATGATAAGTTGTAAGAGGGAAGTTGGGGGCTGGGGGTGAACTGTTGTGACATCAGTTTGTTTTTATGTCATTTGTTCTTTTATGTTCTTTTTTGTGTTTAGTGTTTCCTGACGAAGGGTCTAAGGCCCAAAAGCTTCAGTTTTTTTTTTAAAGGACTTCAAAGCAATCATTTTTCATATTGTGTTTATTGAAGTCCAGCAGTCGTTTTCATACATCTGATTTACTTAGTTTGATTTCCCACTCTGATTTACTTATCTACAGGCCTTATTCTTTATGTCCTGAAAGCACTGTTTGTCAAATTTTCTTTAGCTACAGTTCTGAGGATTCATCATACTAAATGTTTGTCTCAATTGACATAGTTTCTTTCCACATCAGTCTCAGTCTTCATGGTGTTGAAAGCTGTTCTATAGAATGAGTTGTTTAGAAGCAAGAAAGTGATTTCTAAAGATTTTTATGCCATATTTAACACAAAATATGCTTCAGCTTCAGGGGGCGCCGCCCCCTGACCCCCGCCAGGCTGTTGCCCATGTACCCCACTGGGGGGCCCATGGTGAACCCCCAGATCCCCGCCAATCTCCTCTTTTTTTTAAAAAACTGTTTTCATCCCTGATGTTTGCTTGTTCGTGCATTGTGGACAGGTGAGTGATCAAGCTAAAATGATATTCAGCAGTTGTGAATGATGCTTATTTTGCGAAGTACTTATGCACGAATCATTAATTCTGTGAAAAGTGGTCAAGTTTCAAACATTGGGTTCCCAGTCTGTCATATCACCTCTACATCAGAAGGGAACCCAGAGGCCAGCTGACCTTCTGCATGCGCTTATCTGTACTTACTTAGGCTGAAAATATGCGGCAGGGGAAGTAATTCCGTAATTTGAACATGGTTACCCAATTTGCAGATGAATCTAAAATAGAGAAAAGAAAATAATGAAATGAAAATAATTTTAAAACTTTCTAGGAATACATATGGTGCTGTATGATGAGTTTGAAGAATGTCACTGTAGCCATTTACTTGCTAAAAAAACAAAACGATAAAGAGTTTTTCACTTACAGTTTTTGTTCTCCCATTTCACATACTTGTGTTTGTTTGCAGTCACACTCATTTTCCACACAGAATGTCTATGGGAGTGTTCTGCAAACGTGTATTAATGTTTCTACCACAAATTCCCAAGTACTGCGTCATATTCAGCAGACTGTGTGGCCAGCAGTAAACATGAAAAAAAAAAAGGGTCCGAATACAAGAAAAAGAATGATCTTGGTTTCCACCGCATAAAAAAAAAAGAAAAGAAAAAATGCCTCTGTTCATGAAAATGGCCGTCACTTTCCTGGAGGAGCCGTGCATGGAGCTGAGCAGAGCACAGATCTCTGCACAAGTTAACTTTTTACACTGTACAACCCTACAACGTTTGCACACCTCTCCATGGGGGGGCAGGCATGTGTGACTTTGCTTTTGGCTTTGACTTTGCTTCTTCTTCTTCTTCGGAACTTTCTTCTGAATCTAGTTGCAAAGTGAGAGGACTGCAGGCGGAAATCTAAACAAATCTTAAATAAATGTTAGCGAACCACCAAGAGAAACGTGGACAAACGAGTCACAAGACAAAACATTATGCATTTCGACCTCTTAGGTCTTCCTCAAGCAAGACACAAACAAATAGGACAACGAAAATGTACAAATTTTTCACTTAGCTTAGATCTCTTCAGCGCAAGGTAGGCAGGCGTTGAATGAAAACCTGGCTTTCATTCAAGGCAGGCGGGGGCCGGAATAGCTCAGTTGGTAGAGTGCCGGACTCGTGATCCTGGGGTTGCGGGTTTGAATTTCGTTACAGGGGGATTTTTCCCTTGGAGTTAACATTGGTTCTGACTCCATTCCCCATACAGTCCTTCGAATGAGACTATAAACCGAGGTTCCGTGTGTGAACGCACGCACAACATCTTGCACACACGTAAAATCCCATCACCAACTTTCGGAAGAGAAGGCCAGTTTGGCCGTTGGTATGGATGGCACGTTACACATAGCATGCCCTTCCCCGAAGATGGAGTATGGCTGCCTTAATGGCGGGATGAAAAAAAAACGGTCATACACACAAAACTCCACTGCCTGTCTATACAGGCAGTGTCTGCAGGAGTATCAGCCTGCATTGAATGAAACAGTTTGCATTTAACGCCTGCCTGCCTTGCGCTGAAGAGATCTAGCTAAGTGAAAAATTCGTTCATTTTCATTGTCCTATTTGTTTGTGTCTTGCCTGAAGAAGACCCAAGAGGTCGAAACGCGTCGTGTTTTGTCTTGTGACTCATTTGTCTGCACTTCTCTTGGCGGTTCGCTAACATTTATTTAAGATTTTTTCTGAATCGTTGTTTATCAGGTCTGTCATCTCATCCCAATCGAAATCTAGGTCACTCTCAGCTTTATTAGGCTGCATTTTCACCAAGTCTTCAGCCGTAGATCCGTAGTGGTGGGACTGGGAGAGGATGGTTGAGGAAAGAGAAGGACAGAGGTGAAAAGGACAACAGGATGGAGAAAGTAAGGTGGTGGGGCGTTTTATTGATGAGAAGCAAGTATTGAATTGAGAAAATTTCAGTTCATCAAGCTTGGGTTGAGTGTTCCCCGCCCTCTATCCCTGATTCTGACGTAATATAATCCATGTTGTGCAGATGTTCGTTTGCTGACCATCACAACTTCCTGTTCACGGCTCAAGTAGACAACCTGAATTTGTCAAAATCTTACGCTACTGCCAACGCAGCCGATCAGCAAGAAGGTACATGGTTTTATTTGTTATTTATTGATTGTGATTATAATTGCATTGATTATGATTATTGATTGTAATTATAATTGCAGTTACGTTCAGATCTGCTTCTTCCTTATTTTGGGTTTTAACACTGTTTACTGAACCATTTATCATCACATTGTTTAGTGTTTTCAAATAGAATATATGCCATGTTTGAAAGTGTGGTTTTTATGAGTTTTTCTTGATATATCTCCTAAATAATCTTGATTTTTTTTTTTAATATTTGCTCTTATTTTCAGTTATTTCAAAATAGGTTATGCACCCATTAAAACATAAGATGTGGAGAAACAAGCCAGATAAGCAGTTCTTCTGTCACACTAAAAGAAAATCAACTTACCAGAGATTTGTTAAAGAAAAAGGAAAGAAAAGAAAATGAGATGGAGGGGGAAGGGCAGAGGGGAGGGTAGTGGAAAGGAAAGGGGCAAGGGAGGGAGAGGACGATGGGCTCAGTGGAGTGTTGGGTGCCGAAGAAGCTGACACTGAAAATAAAAAAAAGAAAGAAAAGTTTCATGCACAGGTGCTTGGACTGCTCATTGGTAGAGGATTGAGTTTGTAGTCTGACCTTTTTAAAGCTGAACTACTCAAGTGCCAAACATCAAACTGTGCCTGTTTTCTTTGATGCCCTGCTATTTGGGTAGTCATATGACCATTCCCCCCCCCTCCCCCCATCCCGGGTGTCTTACCCCCATCGTTCATCTCGATCTAGTTATAGAGATGTTGGCATTTGATCCTCCCATGCTTCCAATGATAGGGTTTGGGTTACCTCCCCTCCCCCTGCAGTCTTTTTTTTTTCTTTCTTTTTTTTTGTTCAGGCAGTAAGTATATCGGTGAAAAGAAGTCATTGTTAAATAAAAACAAAAAACTTTTATTTGGAAGAAGGTTTCACTGTGTATGTTTGTTGTAGCAGCTTGGCCATACCAGAAACTTGGTGTATGTGTGGCATGTATCCTCTTTTACAGCTGAACGGGTTTGTGGAGAAATACCAAGTGCCGGAGGTGGTTCCAGGTAATGACAGCATTTCTCTGGCTGTTGTCCTCCCTCTGTCCGTCTCTATGAGTTTTCCCCCTTTGTTCCTTTCCTGATGCATGAAGGGTATATCCAGTGCTTGTGTGATTGGTGTCGATTATTTGTTCTCTGTTCCTGCACTTCTAATGAAGACTGAAATAGCTAGGCACGTTAATGTGTGCAGAGAAATGTTACCAAACAATCTGTTGAATAATATTGAAAAGAAGTTTAGATACAACCAGCTTTCGTATTGGATAAAAAAATAAAAAAAAGAACAAGATGTTTTTCAGTGCATATGTTATTTTCCACATGCATTTCTACTGACAGTTATCTTCTGTGTTTTTACCCCCAGAAACAAACTAACAAAAACAAAAATGACAAGCAAACAAAAAGCATTCAGCTGATCAACAGTTTTTGGGAAAATTTACACTTTCATTTGGATAGAATGAAACATTGCAAAAGCACAGAGTTCCTTGATTGGTATGACGGTAGACAATATAGATTGTAAAGAGAAATGGGTACAGAAAGGATAATTTCATCTTTGGGGAGGGAGAGGGGGATGCAAAGTACGTTCGTGTCTTCCCTCCCTTCCACGCTCCTCACCCCCACCCTTACCATTTTTATTCTACCTGCCACATGGTTATGAGTTTATTTGTGGATGTGTGAGGTATATCTGCTTGCGATAGCGTTGTGTTTTGTCAGGTTTTTCAATTCTTTTTTTTTAGGGTTAAGATCTCTGACCATTTCTTTCTTTGTGAGTTGCATCACAAAGATGAGTTGTTTTATATAATGGTGTAATTTTATAATGGGTACATAAAAACTTGTACATTAATGATGTATAGTTTTTATATAGATGTATGTACTAACAAATACACCACACATACACACACTCACGTAGGCATGAATGCATACACGCATGCACATACACATACACTCCCACACACACATGCATGCACACACACATACACATGAAGCAGACCTGCACGCTCACATGCCTGTAGCCCCACCCACCTTCATTATTGCAAGCTAAAGTACACGTGAATTGGACTGGTCCATCAGTGATGAATCAGTTTCTCTTTCTGCTTTATGTTCATGCACGTGCACATCAAAGCTTAAACTTGTTTGAAGTGCACATGTGTTGATATATGTGTTTGTCGTAGATGTGTGCGTTTTATTTCTTTTTACCTTTGCCGTAGGTCGTTGGTAGTAAATGACCCACTGACATGACTTTCAGTTGATAACTAAGCTGGTTTTTAAGTTTCCTTCCACGAAATTTTTTATGATGTCGTTGTTGAAGGGGAATCTATATGAATTAATATTTTTTGTCAACAAAAAAGGAGTAAACAAAGCAAAGAAAAACATGGCAAGTATGTATTCCTTCAGACATACAGCAAAGCTTTCATCCTTCAGAATATGTATGGGTCTCTGGAGACCTATGACATATGGCAACACTTTATTCCTTCACTAATAGTGTGGGTGGTTAGAGACCCACGAGGTCCGGAGCGCAAAATTTAGGGTGATGTATGGCAGGGTTAATGATAAAGTATTTATTTGTCAGCAGAGCAGAAAACCCCAAAGGAGACGGCAACAAGCGGACTGTCCCAGTTCTTACAAACGATTGGCAGATCAGCGTCGAAACCTGTAACCATGGAAAAAGGCTCAGGTGCTGAAGCTGTTTGTTTAGAAAATAAGAACAAAGATAACCCTATGTCAGATGTTTTTTGTCATTGAGGTTCATTTATCTATCACTGGTACAAAAGTATTTTTTCAGCGTGTGAATTTTCTTATGCACATGTTTGTATTCTATGTAGTACTGATATATTTTTCTGTGTGTATTTATGATCGTGTGTATGTGTTGATAGCATGACACATGTAATGTGAAAGCTTGTGTGTGACTCCTGTATGCGCTTGGACCCCAAGCTCTTGAGCCACGCAAATGACAAACTTTATTACTGTGATTATTTTATGATTAAACTCTTCGCTAAAGTTGTGGCATGTTTTGTACCTTATATTCAGTCAGCATCAGTGATCAAAGTGATAATGTATTTATATCTGATGGTCGGTTGGTATCAGTGACTATGTATTTGGCATGATTGTTTGGCCGGTGTTAACGATTCAAGTCATAATGTGTTTGTGCATCAGTGATTAACTCTACTCATACCATTGCAGTAGCCATCGCTGATGACGTTTCCTGTACCTGAGTGCCAAAGGCGGTAGCTACTGCCGAAAAGCACATGACACGCACTAAGCTCATTTTTAAGCTGATGTCACTTCCCCTGGATAGCCTAGCGCATACGCACTTGAAATAAACATGGGTTACTTCCTTCATCTGTAATTTCAAGCGCCAAAACATCAAGTCGGTGAGGATCTTTTCCTTTTTTTTTTCTAGCAGTTTCCGTGATGGAGGTGAGCGAAGTGTTTCTAGCTGAACTCTTCAGTGACTTAGAAAGTGATGATGTGTATTTTGAAGGATTTACACGGGAGGAATGTTCCGAGGCAAGGAAGACAAAAGTGCTGAAAGAAGAACATGTGGCTGAACTGATCGAGCAGTTGAATGCAGACGACAATTTCAGTTCAGAAACAAAAAACAGATGATGTTACATCAGTTATGAACCTTTTTTTTTTTCCTCTTTTATGTTGCCCAACAATTGCCACCATCTACAACAGTGACAACATCACCCCCAAAACGCAACAACATCATACACTTGAAATTAATGTCAAAACAATGTACATGCATTTCTGCATAGTTTCATCAAATCTCATGGCAATTCAATTAGAATTGTATCTTCTGCAATTTTTTGTAACGTAGGTGATGAACTTCTGAGTCAGGTAAAAAAATGCTTGGTTTCCATGCATAGAAACAGTACTAAAATACTTGGCCTGAGAAGAGTTAAAGTCGAAATGAATTTATATTTAATGATCAGTCAGAGTCAGTGATTCATTTCACAATGAGTTTGTGTGTCAGTGATTGAAATCATGTTTGTTCTTTATAGTCAGTCAGCTCGATGATACAAGTGATGATGTATTTGTCCATAAGTGATTGAAATCCTAACATATTTGTGCATAATTGATTCATATCCTGATGTATTTGTGCATCAGTGATTCAAATCATAAAGTATTTGTGCTTCAGTGATTCTAGTCATAATGTGTTTGTGCATCCATGATTCAAATGACGATGCATTCGTACATCAGTGATTCAAGTCGTGAGGAGTTTGTTCGTCAGTGATTCAAGTCCCGATGTATTTGTATAAGAGTGAATCAAGTCATGTGTTTGTTCTTATTCCTGTGTTCAGTCAGCATCAGTGGATAGAGTCAGTATAATTGTACCTTGTTGGAATCAGCCAGCAGTATGCCATGGTGTCCTTGTGTCCTCTTGGTCAGTAGCCAGCAGTGATGCATTTGCACTTAACTCTTTCATTCCTACTTTTCTATGAACCATTACTTCCTCTTGTTCCTAGGTTCTTATAATACGAGTATTCCCTTCATTCCTGGATTTAGATTTTAAAAAAGGAAGTGTAAAGTGAAAACTGCCATGTATGCAGTAGCAAACCGGCCAGAATAGAGCAACGACCACTTTCCCACTCTGTAGGGGCCATCTGGCATCCATTCCATTCATAAACACTGCCGCGCAAACGACCCGGTCATGACGTGTACCGATGACGCGACTCGCGTGAAGTTCAAAGTGCTTACCGCGAGAACCGATTTTCCGGGCTGCAGGAAGGAAAGGAGGGATTTTGTGCTGCCCGGTTTTCCGGGCTGCAGGAAGGAAGGGTAGAATTCTGCAAACCGGAAAACCGGGTTGTAGGGATGATAGAGTTAATATTCAGTAAAGATCATTGATGTAAGTCATGATGCCTTTTGTGCCCTGCTCACTGAGCATCAGTGACAAAAGTCATGACCTGTTTCCACTCTCTTCTGTCTTTTGTTTTTTCCTGTGTTCAGTCAACATTATTTTGTGTTCCGTGATAAACTGGAAATGTTAAGAAATATCATGTCAGCATAAAATGCATGATCTGTTGCTCTGTTGTTGTTAGTGTGTGAATGTACTTATCATTGGATCACAAAGTTAAAAGAAAATTATTAACTGTATTTATATGTTTGTTTGCGCAGTAGTTCTCTTATGTTTGTTTGCGCAGTAGTTCTCTTTTATTATAAATGGATATGATTTCTTTTTCTTTCAGATGGCGGTGGGCGGACAGAGGGGTCAGCTCCAGTGCTGAACTCCCCGCTGATGCACATTGAAGGTTTCCTGTTGGCTCTCACCACAGCCAATGACGACGGCCGCGTTGTGGTCAACAAGCAGAGTGAGTTGGTTTTCCATGCTGAGCTCTTGTCATTGAGGGAACATGCATGATATGTTGGCGGTTTGAAGTTCCCGATTCTGTTGACTGTATGTATCACACTGTTTGAAGTTCCCTATTCTGTTCACTGTGTATCATACTGTTTGAAGTTCCCGATTCTGTTGACTGTATGTATCACATTGTTTGAAGTTCCCTATTCTGTTGACTGTGTGTATCACACTGTTTGAAGTTCCCTATTCTGTTGACTGTATGTATCACACTGTTTGAAGTTCCCGATTCTGTTGACTGTGTGAATCACATTGTTTGAAGTTCCCTATTCTGTTGACAGTGTGAATCACACTGTTTGAAGTTCCCGATTCTGTTGACTGTGTGTATCACACTGTTTGAAGTTCCCGATTCTGTTGACTGTATGTATTACACTGTTTGAAGTTCCCGATTCTGTTGACTGTGTGTATCACACTGTTTGAAGTTCCCGATTCTGTTGACTGTGTGTATCACACTGTTTGAAGTTCCCTATTCTGTTGACTGTGTGTATCACACTGTTTGAAGTTCCCGATTCTGTTGACTGTGTGTATCACACTGTTTGAAGTTCCCTATTCTGTTGACTGTGTGTATCACACTGTTTGAAGTTCCCTATTCTGTTGACAATGTGAATCACACTGTTTGAAGTTCCCTATTCTGTTGACTGTGTGTATCACACTGTTTGAAGTTCCCTATTCTGGTGACTGTGTGTATCACACTGTTTGAAGTTCCCTATTCTGGTGACTGTGTGTATCACACTGTTTGAAGTTCCCTATTCTGTTGACTGTGTATCACACTGTTTGAAGTTCCCTATCTGTTGACTGTGTGTATCACACTGTTTGAAGTTCCCTATTCTGTTCACTGTGTATCATACTGTTTGAAGTTCCCTATTCTGTTGACTGTGTGTATCACACTGTTTGAAGTTCCCTATTCTGTTGACAATGTGAATCATACTGTTTGAAGTTCCCTATTCTGTTGACTGTGTGTATCACACTGTTTGAAGTTCCCTATTCTGTTGACTGTGTGTATCACACTGTTTGAAGTTCCCTATTCTGTTGACTGTGTGTATCACACTGTTTGAAGGTCCCGATTCTGTTGACTGTGTGTATCACACAGTGGAGTCCTCTTAATAACAGAATTTTATAGAGACAAGAGGAATTCAACTGTGTCATCCAGTTACTGTGTGTTACATATGAATTCTCAAGAAGTGTTTCAGAGTTGGATGTGTAAATTTGAGATGATTATCATATGTTATTCATCTGGCTCATGTTATATCCGTGACAGGTTATAACTGTTCAATTATAGCTGTGGCCACAACACATGCGAAACACATGATTGTCATGAGTTGTCTCGTATTTCCCTTCACCCCAAAATTGTAATCATGTGATAACTGTGGTCCTGCTAGATGGAGGAATACTACTCCATTATGATGATGTTTCTTTTGGAAGGGAGGGGTTGTCGTTCAGGCTGTTCTTCACCTGAACATTGAGCTAATTTGCAAAAGAAATAGGATAAAATGCAATGATGATGAGAGCAAGCTGGGCAGAGTTCAGGCAAGTGCGGAAGCGCGAAAAACTATGCTGATTTATACACTCTAGAAGAAGTGTTTTGTTTGCCAGTTGATTTAGACTTTGATGGAAAGGAATGTATGGATGATAGTTGTTGAAGACAGACATCAATGGCGTGCATTTTCAGAGTACATGATGTTGACATTGAAAGAGCAGGTGCTGACAAGAGAACGGTGGCCCAAAATGAGGAAGACAAATGTTAAACTTTACTTCTTTTTTTTTTTTTTGCTGTCCCAACCTCTGTGCCACCTCAGAGGCAGTGCACCCACGCCGCTCATTCCGACACCCAGTCCACAGCCACAGCCCGGTCGGCCCCTCCGCAGCCCCGGCACCGGCAATCCACAGGGAGCGGTCAGTGTCAAGTCGTCAAGAGGCAACCCACTGGAAGAGACACTGCACTGCTGCCAAGTCACTTCGGTGGTGTTCAGTGGAACCTGTTCTGATCTAACATACGCAGGACACCAACTACTAAGCCCCGTACTGATGACAATAATTGCTTAGTCACGGAGCCGGCGTCAGTGAGCTCTCCCTCCGGAGGGCGCCACCACGTCCGTCTAATGACACTCCCCATGGACTCGCTGATACCGGTGACCCTGATGGAACCAAACCAAGGCCACAGACGTGGAGAGGACATCGAAATTGAGGTCACCATGAGAGCAGGGCATGAAGGGCCACAGAATTTGAGACTTTTTTTTATGCTGATCGATGAGAATGAGGATGATTTAAGATGATGCTACGGATTTCCAATTCGGTCTGAGACTACATGACAGGGCTGTACTCTACGCTTCCTTTCATGATATATCCTGGCATCAGCCAGGTCCGAGAGATACAGGTACCTGCAGTGTTGGTCAGGAAATTTGAGCAACACTCTCAGAAACGCATCCATTAAGTGGATGAAACTCGACTGTGTGGTCCCAGTCTTCCCAACTGAGTCCGCAGCAAACTCAACTCTTGCATTCGCATTGTCCAGCCTAGAACTGCTCCTAGTATTCGTATTGTTTTGAGAAATGTAAGCTAAAACTCACCTACTGCCTTTGAAAGGCTGTAGTGGACAAAGTTTCCATTGCAGCGCTGTCAAATTTAGTATACAAAATTCTAATACATCATATTTCATAATGCAGAGATGTCACATGTTTGGGATGCATGTGGGTGTCATTGTCACCCTGTTTGTCACAAAACAATGGGACATCAAACGTTGACAATGTTACTATAATACACCAGACAGACAATAACATTGTCGGCATGCATTTGTTAGTATAAATCATCAAAGGGTGTCCTACCTCAACTTGTAAACAGCAGTCCTGGTTCAGTAAATCCAGTTTGGGGTGTCACTAAGTGTCACATGATTGTCACATACTCAAACATGGGGCCAGGTAACTTTACGGGTTTTTTTTTCGTCCTAAAAGGTGTGTTTGTCACTACTTAACGACTTTTAACACCGGAATATACACAGTCACAGAAAGAAGTAAAATCCATTCTTTACACTCTAACGTGGTGTCTGGTCGCACACGGCAGGAGGGTGTCACCACTGTCACATGTCACCAATATGGTAAACACTACTCTTGATCCATGGTTTCTACCATGTTTGCTGCATGGCAGAAACCGTGTTTTCGACATCACCCCACTGATCCGTGGCTCGCTAAACCGAAGATCAGTCGACCAGTAGCACGAGAGTCTTGGCTGACGTTTGATCCCAATTATGACGAGCACAGTTAAGTATGCGCGCATCTCCGCAGGTGTCGTATCCTGCCAAAGTAGGTCAGGTTGTCCCCGCTTTGCCATCTGCTGCCTGGCGTACAGGTTCGTCTGGTAAGCAGCTGTAGTAAAAAACAACTGCAGCAGGAAGAGAAAAAATAACCCAGAGGTGTATCTGTGTCTGGCAAATCATGATTTGGCCCAGTCTCTTCCTCAAAAGGCTGAACCACAGGTGCGGAAGTCGCCGGTCGCCACGTGGTCACAAACGCAAACAAAGGCGCATCATCATCTTCATCACTTTCTTCGCCTTCTTCTCCCTCTTCTTCCTCTCAAACATCCACATCACTTTCATTTAACTCCTCTCTTTCATATCTTTCTACTTCTTGTAATATATCATCCAACTCCTCTTTCGTATAATCCAAAAAATCGCCGTCAGTAGAAGCGCTAGCAGACGCCATTTTCAGAAACAAGGCGATGCCGTCTGCAGCAATGGAATGCGGTCAGTTCACGACCCTAGTCTTTGTGACTGAATTGCTTCCCACACCCCATACTACTGCTAAGATTTCATTGGACCCTCTCAGGGATGCACGTTTATTTTTGGCCAGCCCTGACTTAAAACAAGCTCGCAGTGTGTGAGGGAAAGTAACGCGGCACGTACGGCCGGTTGCGGCCGGAACGAACAGCAGGGGAGACAAACACAGCGGCCGGATACGGGCGAAACGAATGCAAGAGGGTTAAGTGGATGAAACTCGACTGTGTGGTCCCAGTCTTCCCAACTGAGTCCGCAGCAAACTCAACTCTGGGTAGGAGCCGGTTGGGGCAGAAAAACCCACATGACACTGATGGGATTCGAACCCACAACCTCCCAGCCGGGAGTTCGCGACGCTAACCACTTTGCCACGGCAGCTGGTAATGTTAAATTTTACATCATCGGTTTGAAAATTATGCTCAACAGAATGCTCATTTGTTTTCTTTCATGGAACAAAACTATACTCGTTCCACTGCAAAGTGTTCGGCAAACCCCACTGTAGCTCAGTGGTCAGCTCCATGGATTCTGGGCTGGGAAACCATGGGTTTGATTTCCATTAGAGCCAAGTATTTGTTATATATTTTAGTCCTCACTGGTTCCTATCCCGAGCTGCGAGCTGAGTTTGCTGTTGGCTTAGTTCAGAAGACTGGAACCACACAGTCAGGTTTAATGTATGTGCCTCTCAGAGTGTTGGTCAAATTTCTTGACCAACTTTGCAGGCAGCTGTGTGTCTTAGGCCTGCTTGATGCTGGGATATATTATGAAAGAAACATATAGAGTACAGCTCTGTCATGGAGCTTCATAGTGAAATGGAACTCTGTGGCATCACCTTCAACATTGTCATCCTCATCGATGAGCTGAAGAAAAAAAGGTATCAAATTCTATGGCCCTCTATGCCCTGCTCTCAGTTTGGACTTTCTCTTCATGTCTATGCCCTTGGTGAGTTCGTGTTGAAGTTGCTGGTGTTGGCAAGTTCATGGGGGCTGTTGTGTTGGCAAGTTCATGGGGGCTGTTGTGTTGGCAAGTTCATGGGGCTGTTGTGTTGGCAAGTTCATGGGGGCTGTTGTGTTAGCAAGTTCATGGGGGCTGTTGTGTTGGCAAGTTCATGGGGCTGTTGTTGGCAAGTTCATGGGGCTGTTGTGTTGGCAAGTTCATGGGGGCTGTTGTGTTGGCAAGTTCATGGGGCTGTTGTTGGCAAGTTCATGGGGGCTGTTGTGTTGGCAAGTTCATGGGGCGCTGTTGTGTTGGCAAGTTCATGGGAGGCTGGTGTTGGCAAGTTCATGGAGGCTGTTGTGTGGCAAGTTCATGGGGGCTGTTGTGTTGGCAAGCTCATGGGGGCTGTGTGTTGGCAAGTTCATGGGAGGCTGGTGTTGGCAAGTTCATGGAGGCTGTTGTGTTGGCAAGTTCATGGGAGGCTGGTGTTGGCAAGTTCAAGGGGGCTGTTGTGTTGGCAAGTTCATGGGGGCCGGTGTTGCCAAGTTCATGGGGGCTGGTGTTGGCAAGTTCAATGGGGCTGTTGTGTTGGCATGTTCATGGGGGCTGTTGTGTTGGCAAGTTCATGGGGGCTGTTGTGTTGGCAAGTTCAAGGGGGCTGTTGTGTTGGCAAGTTCATGGGGGCTGGTGTTGGCAAGTTCATGGGGGTGTTGTGTTGGCATGTTCATGGGGGCTGGTGTTGGCAAGTTCATGGGGGCTGGTGTTGGCAAGTTCATGGGGCTGTTGTGTTGGCAAGTTCATGGGGGCTGGTGTTGGCAAGTTCATGGGGGCTGTTGTGTCGGCAAGTTGATGGGGGCTGTTGTGTTGGCAAGTTCATGGGGGCTGTTGTGTTGGCAAGTTCATGGGGGCTGTTGTGTTGGCAGGTTCATGGGGCTGTTGTGTCAGCAAGTTCATGGGGGCTGTTGTGTTGGCAAGTTCATGGGGCTGTTGTGTCGGCAAGTTCATGGGGGCTGTTGTGTCGGCAAGTTCATGGGGGCTGTTGTGTCAGCAAGTTCATGGGGGCTGTTGTGTTGGCAAGTTCATGGGGCTGTTGTGTTGGCAAGTTCATGGGGGCTGTTGTGTTGGCAAGTTCATGGGGGCTGTTGTGTTGGCAAGTTTATGGGGGCTGTTGTGTTGGCAAGTTCATGGGGGCTGTTGTGTTGGCAAGTTCATGGGGGCTGGTGTTGGCAAGTTCATGGGGGCTGGTGTTGGCAAGTTCATGGGGGACAGATGTCAGACAGATGTGATGGTACTTTCCAGATGGGACGCTGACTTACACGAGCTCTGCATCAAAGCAGCTGTTGTTTTTGGTAGAGAGTTAAGGAGGTGGTGCCTTGCCAATGTTGGATCAGAACAGGCACCACTGAACACCACCAAGGTGATTCGGCAGCAGTGCAGTGTCTCCTGTGGTGGGTTGCCTCATGACGACATGACGTTGACTGATCCTAGTGGATTGCCGGGCTGCAGCAGGACAGGCCAGGGTGTGGCTGTGGACAGGGAGCCAGATTGAGTGGCGTGGAATTACTGAAGTGACATGGAAGATGAGACTGGGAAAAAAAAGAAACAAAAATTGCCTGGCAGAGGGCCGGCAGTTGAAGTTTTCTTTTGATGCCAGTAAGGTAAGGTAATGTTGCTTACAGCCCAGCCGACCGCAAAGGGCCACGTCAGGGCTGTCACTGCGTTGAAGACAGCTCACAGGTCACAGAAAAAAGAAAAGTTCACACATCACTTAAACACACCTTCTGAAAATGCACCAGAAACTTCGTTAGAAATCTTTCGTCCGTAAAATCTTAGATCAGATGAAAAATGTTAATCTCTTTCAGAAATTCAAAGATCACGTCAGGTGGGACATCTCTGAACAGGGTTTTCATGGAGTCTTTTTCTTCTTCTTCTTCTTCCTAAAATACTGGTTCACTCAAAAACGAGTAGGTCACCAGCACGCATGTTAAAAAGTAAGATAAAATAACATAAAATAGTGCGACTCAGACTGTTGGCCCCTGGAGCAAATTTGGCAACAAGGGGTCGCACTCGATATTCAAGAAGTTAAAAGCAATGGCCAAATTCAGGCCCAGGTAACAGTAAAATATCTGGGGAAGTTAAAATAGAAAATCGTCAATATGCAGATCTCAAAACTGTCGTATCAATTTGTTTTTTAAATGAGATTGCATTTGTGGCAATCTTGATGGCACCCGGCAGTGAGTTCCACAGCCGTACAGAACTAGGATAAAATGAATGTAAGTGGCTGTCAATATTTGATGCAGGTATGGTATAACATTGACCGCCACTCCTGGTGCTACTTTTATTCAATACTAGTTGTTCCATTTGAATATCAATTACTTTAGCTCTGCCTTTGAAGAGATGTTAAGTTTGATAAAAGCTCTTCTCTCTTCGAATGGTTTCCATTCTAATTTCCTCATGTTCTTCCTAGTATTCCCTTTTCTCTGATGTGGTTCCCTGTTACGAACCGTGCTGCTCTCTTCTGAGGTTATCAATGTCCTTTAGATGGTAAGGATCCCAAACTGAGCAACCATATTCCAGTACTGGTCTAACAAGTGTTTTGTAGCAGTCGTCTTTAACCTTTTGGGGGCAGTCATTGATATTCCTGTATAAGAAAGCTAAGATGTTATTTGCTTTCTTACATACTAAATTGTAATGTTCTTTCCATTTGAGACGACTATCTATAATCACGCCTAAATATTTTGCAGCATTAGTTTCTTTAAGAATAGTATTATGGATAGAATAATCTGATCTAATTGGTGAGCGTTTGTTACATATACGCAACACTGTAAAGTGTTTATGTTTTGTTACATATACGCAACACTGTAAAGTGTTTATGTCTCACATCATGCAAGTCCCAACACTCTAAAAGAATATGTTTTACTGTGAGTGGTACATGACATGGAATGCACCACAGAGCTTTTTCACCTTTTAAAAGATAAGAATGGGTGTAAAAGGAGTGGCCTGTATGGAAACGGCACAAGACTGTTTCGTCTTTACAGCCGCCATGGGAACATGGTTAAAACTTTCAGGTTTGGATGGATTTTGTACAATTTGTTATTGGTCTGCGAGTTCCATTCCTCTTGTCAGAGGGATTTGATGCCAGTGAACAGTTTGAATGAAACCACATAGTCTATTATTCAAGTTGTACATTTTTTCTCATGCATGCATTTATCTTTATCCTTTCATCAGCACTGCTGAGTCGGAGCAGCATCAAGTTCCTATTGCTGAATCCTGCCGTTCACTTCGCCGATGTCTTGCAGGAGGCGAGAGCTGTGATTGTCGCTGGAGGAACCATGCAGCCGGTGAGCTTCTGCTTGTGTGTGCGTGTGTGCGTGCGCGTGCGTGCGTGCGTGCGTGCGTGCGTGCGTGCGTGCGTGCGTGCGTGGTGTTGGTTGTGTGTGTGTGTTTTGGTGCACCCTTGAGTGTTAGCTTCAGTGTGTGTGTGTGTGTCTTGTATTTGATGGAGCTGGGGGGAAGGGGATGGGGGGTGGAGGAAAATTAGGAGAAGGGGGAAGGGAAAATTGATGGGCTTTTAAACTGGGTTCATCAGACTGTTAGTTTTTTAAGAGTGAGGTTATATTGGGGAGGGGGGGGGGGGGGTATTATAGGGGTCCTCAGACTGATAGCTATAACGGGTTTGGTGTGGGTGTGGGTATGTTTTTGTATGTGGTTTTGGAACTTTGAACGAACATAGAAATTAGTAATTAAATACCAGTTTTCCTTGAAAGAGTGTTAGGTGCCAGGGGAGGAGTCGGGATGGGGGATAAGGAAAGGGAGAGAGTTGTGGGATGTGCTTGTGTTTAATTATAGAAGAGAAGATGCTGAGATTAAAGAGGTGTTGAAAAGACAGTGAAAGAATTGGTACAGTACCAGATGCATGTAGTCTGATTTGAGGAAAGGAAAGACTTGATGCCAAAGAAGAATATGTAAATTTTATATATCATGCTTTCATTGAAATAAAAAAAAGAAGTTTTTTTTCCTGCCTTGCATATGACTAATTCCAGGGAAAATTGATATGGCATGGTTGGGTTGCAATGACAGATTTAATATTGTTGTGTTCCAGATCTCTGAATTCAAAGAACAACTGTTTTATGCTGCTGGCCTTGGCCCGGAAAGGATTCTGGAATTCTCTTGTGGTATGTTCGATTTCAATTTTTTTTTCTTTTTTGGTTCTGTTTGTTTGTCTATCCTTTATGTGTGTATATGCATATATTATGTGGTGTGTGTGTGTGTGTGTGTGTGTGTGGAGAGAGAGAGAGAGAGAGTATGTGTGTGTGTGTGTGAGCACATGCTCTGTGTGTGTGTATGTGTGTGTGTGTGTGTGTGTGTGTGTGTGTGTGTGTGTGTGTGTGTATGAGCACAAGCACATAGGCCTCAGCCGATCCCTTCATCAATCCCAGGCCCAGGGGATTGAAGGTGGAGCAGGTTAAGTGTCCTGTCAGAGCACTGCAGATTGACCTTCCGAGGACAGAGACAGAACATTCTGCAGTCAGCTGTCAAGTCAGACATCATCCTTAGGCTGCATAGCGCTCTGCTGGAAACCCTCTCTCTCCGCCCCATTTTCTCGTTCGTCAGTTTCACTTAATTTTACTTGAAATGACTTCAGACACGTGAAAGGAAGCAAGTGTGTGTGTGTTTGTGTGTGTGTGTGTGTGTGTATCTGTGTGTTGCTGTGTGTGTGTGTGTGTGTGTGTGCGTGTGTGTCTGTGTCTGTATGTGTGTGTGTGTGTGCGAGAGAGAGAGAGAGTAAAAGCATGTGTATGTGTATGAGTGTGTAGGGTGTAAGAGAGAGAGGATATGATGTGTCTGCGTACTGTGTAGGTGTGAGTGTGTGTTTAAGATGAGAAAGTTGGAAGAGTTGACTCATTGATGTGTGTCTGCATACAAGCACAAGAGTGCAAAGTTATTGTTGGCATGGGCATTTTAAAGTTTTGATCTTAGTTTAACCTTTAGCACCCTGAGGGTGCATTGTGTCGCCGAACCGATTATTTCCCTTGCATCTGCAGGCGCACTGTGTTGGCGAGTGAAGGGTGTTCAAAACTCGCGGTTCGTGAACACTATTTCCGTTACTAATAATGGAAATGCGGTCACTTCCGGTTCAAAACAAGGCTTAACTTAGCTCTGATGTCTGCCATTTGCATTGCCTTCGATTCGACATGCGACGGGGATTTTTAAAAGTTAACATCGATTTGGGGGATTTTCGCAACACCAAAATGGCGGAGACTGATTTAGAAAGATTACTACAAGAAGTTTTGAACGATTCTGACTCAGAAAATGAGTTTGAAGGCTTCACACAAGCTGAAATCAACGGTGAAGTGGTGGCTAGTGATGATAAAGAAGATTTGATAGTCTTTCAAGTGAGTGATGACAATGTTCCGAGTAGGTATCAACATCCGTGGCACACTGATTTCACCGAAACTTCTGGTCCCAAGGAGATGCCTGATGGCATTTGTGAGGGACAACTGTTTCATTTGTTTATGCCAGATGAAATTATCGCTTTGTTTGTGACTGAAACAAATCGATACGCCAGTCAAGTGAAGGAGAAGAGAGGGGAAAACGTTGAATACCACTTGTACATCAGCAGTTGGAAAGACGTCAACTTTGACGAAATGACAAATATGTTTATTAATTTTTTTTCAATGTCAAAACATGCATTCAGAACAAAATGCATTACATGAAAACATTCCTCAGCTATCCCTTTATTGATACACACAAAAATCAAGTCTCTACATACAATACCAGCAAAGTTACAACAAATTAAAACAAGCAGGTGCTCAGGTTTTTTGCTCCTTGAAAAAGAATGCAGGGACAAGGAAAAGAACTGCAGAAAAACTGTAGTGTGCTAAAGGTTAAAGAAAAGGGAAACAATATGTGGGAGTGAAATTGAGAATATCTGAAATATTCTCAAAAATACTGTGTATGATTTCGTGAAAAGTCTGAAAAAGGACAGTTTGTAAGGACATGCAAAGACTTTGGAAACTTTATCTACTTTGTGTGTATGTATGTGGATGTGTGTGTGTGTTGGTGTGTGTGTGTGTATGTGTAGGAAGAGAGGGGGGAGAGAGAGAGAGAGCAAGACCCAACCTGAGGGGGGTAGCGTGGGTCGCGAGTAGGCAGGAAAGGTGACGGTGTTAATAGCAGCTGTTTCATTGCAACCGTATTTCCTCCTTGGGAGCTGAAAACAGACAAACAAAGGAAACAAACGATTTCTTTCAACTGATCCTGTTGAAAACTACCAGGTTGGCAGTACCAGCAGCTTGTTTTTGATCTCTTGAGTTGTACACCTGTTAAATTGGCATTTCACTGGTTGTTGGCCACACACCTTACCTGGCTAGGAACTTTGATATACACTGGAACAATTTTAACGCATGTTGGGAAGGAGGGGAGAGGGGTGGGAAGGGAAGGGTTGGGGGGAGGAGAGGGAGGAGTGGAGTCTAGGATGAACCCGATAAACTGCAGTGTGGATTTGATATGCAGATCTGTATGGAAAGGTTGACCCAGGATATGTTTATTAGGTGGGGTTCTGTGCTTTCTGAAGTGCCTTTGCATGTAAGAAAAGAAAAAAAAATTACACAAGTTAGTTTGGTGGGTGTCGTGATTTGTCAGGTGCCGTTCTAGATTGAAAGAAAAAAAAGAAAAGAAAAAAGGTTAGCAGGTTCACAATTTTACAGCCAAGAAGTGGAAAAGGGACTGAAGATAAAAGTGATGTAGGAAGAGAAAAGGGACGGTACAAGCATGTTGTAAGATAGTTAGAGCATTTCATATTACAGACGCATCTCATCAGTTGCGCTGTTGCGTGAATGGCACTGCTTGTTTGTCAAGGCAAGTAGATTGATTAACTTAGGTCTGTGCTCATTCCATATGAACATCCTGTTAAAGAAAAAACATGTTTCATTATGATCAGAGGCTTGTAAGACATCAGGCAGTGCAGTCATATTCCAGGTATTTAATAGAAATTAAAAACAGTGCATCTCAACAGCTGTCTGCAGTGGGCGGTTTGGATCATGGGGACAGGGGAGGTAATGAATCCCCCCCACCCCCCTCCACCCCCAGAGCTAGAGAGGATCAGACGAGAAGGCAAAACAGAGTCAAGGTTTGTGGCCAGCCGCCATGGTGAAGTGGCTAGCATTGCAGACTCCTGGCTGGGAGGTTGTCAGTTCAATTCCCATCAGAGCCATATGGGATTTTTCTGCCCCGACCCAGCTCCTACCCAGAGTTGAGTTTGCTACGGGCTCAGTTGGGAAGACTGGGGTCACACAGTCGAGTTTCATCCACTTAATGAATGCGTCTCTGAGAGTGTTGCTTAAATTTCCTGACCAACACCGCAGGTGTCTGTATCTCTTGGGCCTGGTTGACGTTGGGATAGATTATGAAAGTGAGTGTAAAGTACAGCCTTGTCATGCAGTCTGGGATCAGTTTATCCATAGCGTCGTCTTCATCACTCAATCTTATCGATCAGCATTAAAGAAATTAGTCTCATATTCTGTGGCCCTTCATGCCCTGCTGTCATGGTGACCTTAGTTTTGATGTCTCTCGATGTGTATGGACTTGATTTGATTCTGTTGGGGTCACCGGCATTGGCAAGTTCATGGGGGCTGTCATTGGATAGACAAGGTGGTGCCTTCTGGAGGGAGAGGTCACTCGCGCCGGCTCCGTGACTAAGCAGTTATTGTCATCAGTAGGGGGCAAAGCAGGTGGTGTCCTGTGTATGTTGGATCAGAACAGGCGCCACTGAACACCACCGAAGTGACTCAGCAGCTGTGCAGTGTCTCCTCCGGTGGGTTGCCTCTTGATGACTTGACATTGACTCCTCCCTGTGGATTGCCGGTGCAGGGGCTGCAGTGGGCTTGGCTGGGCTGTGGCTGTGGACAGGGGGTTGGAATGAGTGGCGTGGGTACACTTCCACTGAGCTGGCACAGAACATGGACAGCTAAAAAAAAAAAAAGGAAAAAAAGATCAAGGTTTGTTCGCTAGCGGGGCTCATCCCACCAGCCACCTCGCCCTATGGTTGACTGCATGTAACACTGACAGCATGTGTAGGGTGACAGGTGTGCCATTGTTGTCGATAGTCTGTCAGAAATTGGGGTGTTTTGATTCATTCTCCCTATCTAAATACATCAAATTAGGTGCTGCAGTCTTCCCCCGTGGGGATACCAGGGGGTCTTTTGTACAAATAGTACCCCCTCCTTCTGGACATTCTATGCTAGTAACGTCCACTTTTCCTTTCGCTCTCAGTAACTCTGTCTCCTTCTTTTGCTGTACTGTTGTCTACTGTCCTTTCTGTCTACCTTATCTTTTATCTATCTTTTTCCACAACCTCTTCCCACAAATTTCTGCACTCAATGAAGTCGGAGTGAACAGACTATATTCTCGAGTATAGTGTGAGTATCCCAACAGGGTAAAACAAGTTCATACGCTACCAGATACTGGAACGCTGAAGAAGAAGAAGGTGCAGCTGTGACTCGTTTAACAGTTCTCTCAGAAATTCAACGTACCAAACATGAAAAGATAAGGTTTTTGCCAGCAGCTGGAAAGATTGTAAGCAAATAAACGACAAAATGAACACAAATGAAAAGTAGTGCACATTCAATTCAGCGTTGTAGATAAATTGTGTCGTGTGTGCAAAGTACTTTTGTTTCAGACTAAAACTTGGGCACAGCATGTTTGCATGCTCATGTTAGACTACTACAGTGGGGGAAACATGCATGTGAACTCTGAGAGTCGAATTTCACCTTGATGTCAGTGTTGTGAAAATGGATGAACTGACGTCATTTTAACCTGTGTCGGAGGGGATGAGATCCTGGTGATTGAGAGGGCCAGCGCTCTCAACACATCACTTTGGCTCGGACCTCTCCTAGACAGGGAGTACACTTTGGCCCGGGTGTACTAATCGGCTCCCCTTCTTGGGGTTGGGTCAAGACAGACAGTTCCCCTGCTGGCCAAGTAAACCCCTGCAGTGCTCAGCTCTCTGTTCCCGGGAGTTGAGCATGATCAGGGGGGATAGGGTTGGTGGCTTCTGTTTGTCGTATGTCTCTCCCGAAGCCTGGAAGGGGTCAAGACATTGGTTTCTTGGCCCTGGCCCCTTAGTTGGACTCCAAGGTGGTGGGTAAGGGAGGGATGAAACACAATAAACAAAATATGGCTTTTTCAAAAAACTACCCCCCCAAAAGGAAGAGGAAGGCAGTATCCCCTATTTCAGGGGAATTTGAAACAGACAGTGATTCTGACAGTGAGGTAAGACAGAGGACAGGTTTCTGGGCTTCCTGGCTCGTGGTGGAAGGGACAGAGCAGGAAAGACCCCTTTCAGCTCTGAGCCCTTTTGCTATCCAAAAGGGCTTTCATGTATAGCAGTGAAACTAGGTCCATAAAAGGTTGAGGAATGGTTCGTTTCTTATTCAATGTCGATCACAGAAACAATCTGAACAGCTGTTGAAAGCAGCAAAACTAGTGGATAGGCTCCCACAGTTCCCACTCGGTCAGTCTGCTGTCAGACTGATGACTTTACGTTTCCAAAACATTGCAAGGTAGAATTGTCCAACTCTGGTGGAAGCAGGTCCACCACCTTCCAACCCAAAGTGACTGCCCCTGGTGGAGGCAAAAAATCCGCCACCCCTCAGACTGCCCAGCAGTCTACAACATCTGCTGCTGGCAGATTAAAAAAACCAGCAATTCCGCCTCGAACTCTCCTATCCAGTGCCCGTGCGGGCAAGGGAGTTCCACCCAGTGTGGAGATGGTGGAGATGAGAAAAAACCTCCACCATCCCCAAATCCAGACCTCCACCATCTCCAACACTCAGGCCTTTGTCACCTGCGGGCAAGTCTGCCAGCAGGTCCAAGACCAACACAGTCCAGTGAAACTAATTAATAAATTCGCTCCATTAGAAGCGGACGTTGAAGAGGAGATGACCTGATTTCTCTCCTTTTCGCCTCTGCACCATGGATAGTACAATATTCCATTGGAATATCCGTGATTAAATTCAACTTTGAGGAGCTGCAGCTTCTGTGTCAGTCTATAAAACCTTCCGTCGTGGCTCTTCAGGAAACTCAAATTCAAAGCCAGAAGACCTTTACTCTTTCTGGCTTTAATATTCTTTCAAATCCTGCACAACCATCCACGTTGGGACGGTCGGTGGTGTTGCCCTTCTCATACACAAAACTCTGCTGTATAGTCCTGTCGCTCCTGTCTACCTCCTTCAAGCTGTTGCTGCGAGAGTCACTCTCCACAAGACTGTAACAATCTGTTCTATTTATCTACCTCCTTCAGTCCCGGTTTGTCATCAGGACCTTGTCAGTCTGATAGGAGAACTTCCTCGACCTTTTTTGCTGTTGGGTGACTTTAACGGTCACAATCCTCTTTGGGTAGTGTCAGTACGTCATCCAGAGGTCTGCTAATTGAGGATGTCCTTTCGGATTTGGATTTGTTGTCTGAACGACGGATCTGCAACTTACCTCCACTCTTCACAGGTTCACTTTCGTGTTTAGATTTGTCGGTTTGTGACCCCTTGCTGGTCCTGGACTATGAGTGGTCTGTCCATGACGATCTGCACGGAAGTGACCATTTCCCTGTCCTCCTACAACCTGTAATAACTGAACACGTCTCTGTCTCTCAACACCTAAATTATAAGAAAGCAAACTGGATCTATTTGCAGCCACTATTTTCTGCGGAATTCCAGGACACTGATTTTCTTCAGAGTCCGGACCCAGCAGAATCACTGACTAACACTATGATCAAGTGTGCTAAAGCTTGTATTCCAGCTGTCTTCCGATAAACTTCAAATGCAAAGACACCCTGGTTTGATTCAGACTGCCAACAAATTTCCAAAGTTAGAAAACGGGCTCAGCGTCAGGTATACCAAGACCTTCGGGTCCCAACGCTCGAGCCCATCAAAAAACTCCGTGCTAAATCAAGACACACTTTTAAAATCAGTAAACGTCGGTCCTGGAGAAGTTTCTGCTCCAGGCTGACATCAAAAACTTCCAAGAAAAAAAAGTTGGAAAATCATTAAGGGAAAAAAAAAGGGGAAAACACCTGTCCCATGAACCAACTAAGGGTTTTTGGATTCTTTTTTAAAAAGGGGAAAAAGCAGTTGCCTTAATTTTGCTTTTCTTCAAAACCCTTGAAAAGAATTTCCCCCTTTCTAACAAAACAGCCCCCCTTTGTCCAAAAAAAAAGCCCAAAAGAAAACACCCGGGAAATTTTTTTTTTCCCAAAAAAACAGGAAGGCCCACAAACTTCCTTTCACTTAACCCAGCTGAAATCTTTCCTTAATTTCTTGAGCGATTCCTCTCCCGGTTGGATTGGGCATTCATTATCAACTGTTTTAAAAAGTTTTTTCCCAAGAAGGGCTGAAATACTGCTACGGTATTTCAACCAAGGGGTGGACCCACAGGTTTCTTTTCCACCCTCTTTGGGGGAAAGCCCTCATTTTTCCCCTTTCCCCCAAAACCCGGAAAAGATCTTTCAAAACCCAAAAACTACCGTCCCATTTTTGACCGCTGTTTTTGCAAATTGATGGAGAAAATGGCAAGTAAGGCCATGTGGAAACCGAAACCGATGGCCTTTTGGGCGAAAGAACAGTGGGGTTTTTCCGAAACATCGGCACCGTTGACCTTTTGATTCTCTAAAATCTACACTTGGGAAACGTTTTTCGACAACAGATGCGGGGCAATTTTTTTTCGACGGGAGAAGGCCTACATCCACCTGGAATTTGGGGATACTTCATGCTCCACGATCTGGGTTTTTCGAGTCATTTCCGCTTTTTATTAAAATTTTTTTGGGCAAAACACATTTCAGGTCTGGGTTGGCACCACTCTCTCTGAGTCCACGAGCGGGAGTTGGGTGTTCCAAGGGGAGCTACTGTCCCTGCCCCTTTGTATTAAAATCAACAACATTGTTCAATCATTCAGCGGGGTTCAGACGCTCATTTTTTGGGGATATTTCGCTGTCTAGCAACGGGAAGCCTTACCCGGGTCCAGCGCGCTCCAGCTTTGCGTAGATAAAATCCATCGGTGGGGAGATGAAAACGGTTTCACCTTTCCCTCCAACAAAGACCATGTCTCACTTCCATATTTCCGTCAGTTTTTTCCGATCCTGAACTTCAAGTGGGAAAACTCCCATTCCAGCGTTAAGGGGGCCAAAAATTTTGGGGGGCATTTTGACCCAAAAATTAACTTTCTCCCATATTAAAACCTCAAAACTGCTTTTCCAAAAGGCACTGTATTCGGGGTCGTAGCACACACGATGGGGGGGTGAAAAAAACTTTTTTGCACCCTACAAGCCTGGCCCCTTTCCAACTGGACACGGTGTGCGGTACGGCTTTCCGCAAGTCATCTTACCTCAAACTCTTTGGGCCCCACCCCTTTAAGGGCTTCGCCCCGTCTTGGGGCGTTTCCCCACCACCCCGGTACAGCCTTGGGAGAGGCGGGTGAAAACCTTCACTGCCCCACAGCTGAAAATTCTTTGATTATTACATCCGACTGTTCTCAGAACCCAAATCCTGCTATGACTGTGTCTTTTACCCTCCGTTCCAAAGTAAGTTTTAAAACAACCCGAAATGTATTCCCCCATTTGGTTTTTCGTATGCGGCCCCCACGTGCGGAATGCGGGTCTAGACCTAGGAGTTGTGTCCGATTTTCCAAGTTTCCGGATCAACCTCCGGGGACCTTTTCACACCAAGATTTGTTTCGACCTCGCAGCTTTTCGAAAAGAGTCTACCACTCTCTGCATAAAAGGGCCCATTGTATGCTGAGCTCTGTTCCAAAATTCCCATCCGTCAAAGAGTTTTCACTGACGGTTTTCCCAAATCTGAAGATGGAGTGGCCTGTGCAGCCCACTGCCCTGGGGCTCCTCTCAGATACTGTTGGAACATATCCATTCAGATGCTTCTGTCTATTCTGCTGAACTTACTGCTCTGGTTCTGGCTTTGAAGATAATCTCCCATTCTCAAGAGGGACTTTCCCGGTTCTGTCGGATTCGCTGTCAGCTTTGGAGGCCATAGCTGGCCGCAACCTTCAGCATCCAGAACTTTTACTTTTTTAAAAACTTTTTAGCAAGTTGAAGGCGGACGGTTACAACATTACTCTTGCTTGGGTTCCTGGTCATGTTGGCATCGGCGGGAACGAAATGGTTGATCGTTTAGCCAAGACGCCACAAGAGAGAAACTGTCCAACGCTTATATCCCCTGCTCAGATGTGAAACCCAAAATTAACGATTATGTGAGAGACCTCTGGCAGGAGGATTGGAACACAGAGACGAATAACAAACTCTTTCAGATCCGTCCAAACCTTAAGGACTACCTCCCATCTACGTCGGGTGGTCGTAAAGAGGAAAGGGTTCTGTGCCGGCTGCACACCGGCCATTCGTATTTTACCCATTCTTACCTTTTAAAGAGTGAAGAAGCTCCGTGGTCATTCCATGTCATGCGCCACTCACAATGAAACATGTTTTTTGGAGTGTTGGGACTTGTGATGTAAGACACAAACATTTTACAGCGGAGTCCATGAAGATCCTGTTCAGGGATGACGTGAATCCTTGAGTTTTTGAGAGAGATTAACATTTTTCATCTGATTTAAGATTTTACAGCAGAAAGATTTTAACAAAGTTTCTGGTGCGTTTGTAGACGATGTCATTTAACGAGATTTTTTTATTTTTTATTTTATTTTATTTTTTTTACTGACTGGTGAGTTGATTTTAACGTGGTGACAGCCCTGATGTGGCCCTCTGCGGTCGGCTGGGCTATAAGCAACATTATCTTATCTTATCTAACCAACAGACGTGAGTGAGAGAGAGAGAGTGTTGCTTATAGCCCAGGACCGTCCGTATCAGGGCTGTACACGTGAAGTTGACAACAATAGCTTCTGTAGTAGAGGGAATTACAGTGGTTTGGAATGTTTACATTAATTAGACCTCTGTTGTCTATCTGTTCATCTCTCATGTCAAGTGGAACATGTAAATATGTATTTAATACTTTATTATCAAGCCTCTCTCTCTCTCTCCTCTCTCTCTCTCATCTCTCTCTCTCTCTCCTCTCTCTCTCTCTCTCTCTCTCTCTCACACACACACACAAACACACACGCACGCACGCACTCATGCATGCACACACATATACTCTCATGAGCACATAGTAAAGCAAGAACACACACAAACAGATTAAGGTTACAGGTTAACAAATTGATAAAAATGGGAAGTATTCTTGACATACACACTTATAAACACACATATACTGGGCCAAGCACATAGTTGAGCAAGTACACAAATGAAAGAGTTAAGTTTGTTGCAATGCAAAATTATCTTGCTAAAAATCATGCATTAGCATACAAACATTACAGAGATACACACACATTCAGACACGGATGCTCACATAAGTGCTGGTATGCACGCACACACGAACACTTACACATACACACACAATTGTGCACATGCTTTCGTATTCTCTGTTGTTGTTTTTTTCTTTCCTTTGGCTGGTTGGCTGCGTGTCTGTCTCTCTGTCGTCTGTGGGTCAGTCAGTCTGTCTCTCTGTCTTTCTCTGTCTCTCTCTATCTTGCTTGGCCGACCTTACGAGGACTTCAAAACAAACTAGAAAGTCCTAGATTCTTGCTGTGCCTTCTCCAGGATGAAAAGTGGACCATGACGCTTCCTATTAATTTGAATCCTATTGAGGACTTGACAGTTGCAAGGACCCAAGCTGTTTAATGGAAAGAAGACCTATGGTGGGTGTTCAAGGACAAACTCTCTCTCTCTCTCTCTCTCTCTCTCTCTCTCTCCTCTCTCTCTCTCTCTCTCTCTCTCTCTCTCTCTCTCTCCCACACACACACACATACACACAAACGTGTATGTATATAAACACACACACACACACACACACACACACACACACACACATATGCATGCTAGTTCATAAATATGCACTCTCTCTCTTTCACACACACTCGCACACACTAGCTTGCATGCACGCACGCACACACACATGCACACGCACACATGCATGCCACTTAATAGATTTGCTCATGTATACACACAAACACACATGCACGCACCCAGGCGCATGCACACAGGCATTCACACACGCACGCACACACATGCTGGTTCATAAATTTGCACATTCAAGGAAACAAACACGCACGGACACGCCACACACACACACACACACACACACACACACACACACACAACACACAAAACACAACAACACATACACACACACACACACACACACACACACACACACACACACACACACACACACACACACACACACACACACACACGCATGCATGCATGCATGCTAGTTCATAAATTTGCGCTCTCTCTCTCTTACACACACAGGCATGCACACATGTACATATGCATGCCAGTTAATTAATTTGCTCATGTATGCACCCAAACATACATGCATGCACCCACGCACATGCACACATACCCTCCCACTCATGCGCACACACACATGCAGGTTTATAAATTTACACATGCAAGGACACTACAACACACACACACACACACACACACACACACACACACACACACAACACACCACACACACACACACACAAAAAAAACAAACACAACACACGCACACACACACACACAACACACGTGCACACCCACACCCACCGCGCGCGTGCACACACACACACACACATAACACACCCACACACACTGATTGAAATGTCACGAGACACACTTCAGGTGCATTTGCAGGTGAAGCACATGAAAATGATATGCAACTGAAGTATAAGGTACACATACAACATCACAGAAGAATGCACAAGTTCAAGGCACAAAGAAGGAATTGATTCAGCATGTTGCCACAGGCACCGCAGGTCAAGGGTCAGCGCCAGGGATTTGATTGTAAGGAGGGAATACTTGGTACCTGTGATATGTGTTGGAAGGTTGCTCTTAAGATTTGTTATCGAGTCTTGGTAATGATGATAACTGCAATTTGTTATGATCTTCAGTCTTCAGCCTGCTTACGTGTTCTAAAGAGTTTGAAATGATACACACAGAAAATTGAAATGTACAGTGACGCTTAAAGACTCGTGGTTCTTTTTGTTTGTTTGTTTGTTGCAAACTTGCATACCCAAAAGATGGTTTGAAATGCATCTGAAAAATTGGTGAATGAAAGGGCAAGCCCATGCAGTGCAAAGAGTGTTTGACCAAGGCCATAATTATGTAGCTCTGTTTTTGTTTGTTTCATCGTTTTGCTTGTTACCATCATGTGAATTGTATCCCTTGAGTGAGCCCCTGGTTTGCTTTTGATGTTGATAGCATAGTCCAGTTTGCACACACAAGGGAGACCACTTACCTGGAGCAATTAGCAGAACTGCTGTGCTAGAAATTGTCGAAACAACAGCAGCTGTCATTTTTGGTTGGATAGAATGAAAAACAAAACAGTAGTCAATAAAATGGAGAAAACCTCAAACATTTTCTCTTCTCAGCAAAAGAAATCTGTAATTTGGTCAGAACTACAAAAACATATTTTAAACGTTAGTAAGAGCACACCGCCAAAAAACCATAAACAAACGAATCCGCAAGACAAAACATGATGCGTTTCGACCTCTTAGGTCTTCTTCAGGCAAGATACAAAACACTCAGGACAACAAAAATGAACGAGCAATCACTTATCTTCATTCACTTCAGTGCTGAGTGTTTCGTATCTTGCCTGAAGAAGACCTAAGAGGTCAAAACGTGTCATGTTTTGTGTTGTGATTCGTTTGTTTATGTTTTTTAGGCGGTGCGCTATTTCTAACATTTAAAATTTGTTTACGTTTCTGCCTGCATTTGCCTCACTTTGCAGCTATAAAAACATAGATCTAATCTAGATCTAATCCATCAGACCAGCGACTGATGTGAAAAGTTCTGCACACACACGTTGAAAGGAGGACAGGACAAATGTGTGACTAAAAACCAGACTTTAGACTGAAGAGCATGCTGCGGAACAGATCTTCAACATCTGGCAGCTCACAATATACAAGTTTGAGTAATCCTGTAATCTCCACAAACACAGTCATATTTTAAATGTACAGTAGCCACTTGTTGATGTTGTCCAGTCGACTGTTATTTGCCTATAAGCTTTGGTTTTATGTCATTGCTATATTCGCTATAGATGCAATGCCACTGACGTCTTCGCTTGAGTATGATCCATGAAAACGTCTCTACAACTGAAAAAGAGTTTTAAAACAGTAAACAAACATGGGAGAGCAGGTCAGTGGCAGGAAATGGACTCAGACCTTTAAAGAACTCTATCATGATTGTAATAACAGCACTGCACACACAAAAATGAGGCTGCTTGTGTAGGATTTCCTGTTGATATGTTTACTTTCAGTTTTGATGCTTGCTTGTTGGGAAGAGGGAGGGGGATAAAGAGAAAAGAAAAACATAACGAAACAAACAAACAAACAAACAAAAAAATCAATGTGGCCATATCTTTGAAATTTTGGGGATGCAAAATCTTGGCGGGCTTGTGGGATTTTTTTTTTAATGCTCTAGCCTGGCAGGCTTGTGGAAAAATTCAGACTTCTCCAGCCCTGTAGATTTTGTCTTCTTTGTTTAGCTTTTCCAGTCAGTGTGGGCAAGACATCCATGAAAAAAGGTGACGCCTTAGATGTCCAACCAATCAGGAGATCTGTGAAATATCGGAAGTATGTTACACAGTCTTAAACTGTAAACTGTATGATTATAGTCAATTAATTAATTAAGTAAACTGAATACTCAGTTATGTAAATTGTCTCCTACATGTTTTTATTTTTTTAACGTTTTGTATGTATTGCAAAGTGCTTTGGGCTTCGGAAAGCACTATAGGAATGTCAGTTAATAATATTCTTGTTTTTATTGAACTGTATGCTTGATTTATTAGGGTAGCAGTGTGTGAAGTGACATGGAAACATGCCTGCTTCTTCATGCCATACAAAAATCAAGAGCAGCCTTTCAGAGAATGCTCCAGCCTCAAAGAGAACCTTGTGCCAGCACCTCCATATCATCCAAAACATGGCCAAGACCCAAGCATCTGGTTTCGTCTCTGAGAAAACTCAATGACAGAGGTTTCATCTGCATACACCTCTTTCTTCCCAAGCTGTGGTTAGGGCTAGAACTACAGAGACCTCCCAGTTCCAGTCTCAAGCCTCTCGCAGAACATGAAAACCCTTTCACAGTCTGGGACTGACTGCCATTTGTTTCTGTAAGCCACACACCCCTGACTAAAAGTGGTGTAAAATTAAGTTATTTGTGGTGCACACTAGCGAAGAAGAGCAGAATGACTATGAACCAAATCATACACAACCTTCACTAAGCATGCATAAACTGAACTGCTGTACTCAAACTGTCAAACAATCCGTAGTGTAGGAACAGGGGAAAGGGGGTGGGAGGGAAGGGAGGGAGTGGGGACGAGCAAGGTGACATCCTTCTGCCCCTCCTTTCCTCTCCAGTGGGGGGGTGGGGGGGGGGGGGGGTGTGCACACAGTCTTTCCCAACATGAATGAGGGGTAGGATAGTCATGTTTTATTTCCCTAAAAAAAAAGGTACTAAGGGTTTGAAAAACACATGCATGACACTGTACACAGCACACACACATCACACACACACACACACACACACACACACACACACACACACACACACACACACACACACACACACTCTGCCCATCTCCCATTTCCAACCATGGGTCTGCTTCACTCCTGGCCGACTCTCCCCCACCCCGCCTCCACCCCTCATGTCCCTTGACCTGTGCATTTTCTAACACAGCTGTAAGAAAATCTGTATATATTTTATTTCAACTTTGTGTGCTCGCAGCGAGACCAAACATAATTATATGCAGATTTGTCAGTACAGAAATTGAATGAATGAATGTTTTATTTAACGTGTTTTCACCATAATTGGTGATATTACACGGGGAAAAAATGAAATAGATAAATAAATAAAATAAAATGAAAAGCTGAGATAAAATAAAAAGAAAAAAGAAATTATACAAATTTTATTACAGACATTGACATTAGCAGCGTGCCCGAGGTGGAGTGGAACAAGGGAAATAAACAATGACAGCAGTGACTCTAATCACCAAGCTTTTACCATCATTATTTCCCTTGATGGCTGCAAGCGGGTAGGAATGGATATTGGCCGGGAAAGAAGACGAAGAGATGATGTGAACATCGATCTGAAAGCAACTATGCATTTCCGCGACTGTGAAGAAGTCGAGGGTGGGGAAGGAGGGGTGGGGTTGGAGGGTCACGGAACGCAGACATCTTAGCGTTTCTGTTGCACGCATTCAAAAGCAAGAATCGGGAACTTCCGCAGGTCGTAGGTGGTTGCTAAAAATAGATTTTGCCGAAACCGAGTTGCAACCGATGCGTTTTGACGGGAACACATTCACAGCCGGAACTTTTGTTTTCTACAACATAATAACACTTTCGTGTGAAGAGAAAGTAGCAGAAATCCAACATCTTGCAATTGTAAAGAATGTTAGAAAGGAGAAAGGAGAGTCAAGACTGAGTCTATAACCAGAAAAGGTTTTATGTAATGTAACAGCTCCTCGGTAGTATAGTGGTCAGTATCCCCGCCTGTCACGCGGGAGACCGGGGTTCAATTCCCCGCCGGGAGAGCGTTGTTTTTTGTTGTTTTTTTTTCTCCTTGTAAAATTAATACTTTTTTTTTCTTTCGTTGTTTTTTTTTTTTTTTTTTTTGGGGGGGGGGGGGGGGCTTGCTTGTCTACCATTATCTTTTGAAGATATTCTAAATGCATATTAAGCACTGCCTGGAGTATATTAAATCAGTTGCAGACAACAACAAAAAGTGCCCTCCCTTCTACTTATGATTCACAGGAATATGATCCTTTCCATCTGCAGGAATTTCATCCAAGGGGCAGAACTGCTCCTTCCTTTTCTACCCTCTCCTCAGTTTCCAAAGAAACAAAGAACTATCTAGAATGATCTGATAGCCACAAAGGCCACAAAGAACTATCTAGAACAATCTGATAGCCACAAAGAACTATCTAGAATGATCTGATAGCCACAAAGAACTATCTAGAATGATCTGATAGCCACAAAGAACTATCTAGAATGCTTCAAGAATGCTTTAAGGAAATCAAAATGTGTTCAGAACAGACTGAACTAAAACTCAGTGATGATAAAACAGAGGCTATTACATTCTGTGATGCTGTTTCTACCAGTATAATTGTGTTTCTTCCAACAACTGTTGAACAGATCTCTTGTGTCAGCATACTTCCCTCAGATTTCAAAACCTTTGTTGTCAAACCCCTTTCCACACACACAAAAAAGAATCACTTGATCTGAATGAATTGAACAATGACAGACCAGTTTCAAACTTGCCTTTCATGTACAAAAAAAAAAAAAAAAATGCTGTTCTCCATCAGCTGACCTCTCACTTGTCTGCTCACAACTGAACTCATTGCTCACCAGTCTGCTCACAACTTAACTCATTGCTCACCAGTCTGCAGACAGAGACAGGGCTGGCCACAACACTGAACTGCCGTCCTGCACGTTCTCAGTGACATTTTCACTTCATTATGTTCTTTTGCTGTTAGACTCGTCTGCTGCCTTTGATACAATAATCATGAAATGTTTTTCTCCTGTCTTCATTATGTTGTATGCTGCCCCAGATTGCTTTCGAGCCTACTTGTCTGAATGAAAACAATACGCAGTAGTTGAAGATCAAAAGTCTACAGAAAGGGTTCTCAAGCTAGGTTTGCCCCAGGCTCCATGCTTGATCCTTTGCTACTCTTCATGTACACAACTCTCACCAGTCTCGTCGAGAAACTTTCAGGGTTGTCATGAAATGTTCACAGACATACACAACTTCATCCACTCTGAATTATCTGATAACCACAAAGAACGAGCAGAAACGCTTCAAGATGCTCTTAAGGAAGGCAAAATGTGGTCGGAATAGAAGAAACTGAAACTCTGTGATGATAAAACAGAGGCTATTAGATTCCGTATTGCTATTTCTACCAGTATTATTCTATCTCTTCCGACAGCTGTTTCTTTAAACAGCATCAGCATTGAATTTCATCACGCAGTTTGAAAATAAACATACTTACCCAACAAAGTGTTACTTACAAAATGCAGGGTAACTCTTATAATGCTGGTTTGTAACATGTTTTGAAGAAAAGCTCTTGACGGTGGAAAGGAAATCATGACATAGATAGAGGCTAGATTATTGATCTGCACATTATTTTGCGTGGATGATGTTGGTAAGGTGGAGGATGGAGATAAATGAGAGAATAAAGGGAGACAAGTTGCAGTATATTTGAAATTCACTGTGTATAAGGTTTTCAAGCTAACATGCCTATCCCGAAACAAATCAATGTTTATTTCTTGTGACAGAAACCATCTTCAGTTCCCCCCCCCCCCCCCCCCCCCCCCCCCCCCCCCCCCCCCAGGTTCTTGCAGTTTTTATCGTCATGATTGTTGGAGTAATAATCCGTTATTCAAGCAAGCAGGTTTTTTTTTTTTTTTTAGAATGAAATCTAAGATACTTGTAATGAATGTCCACAGAGAGAGAAACGGGTTGAGCTGTCAGTAGCATGGAAAATTCTCACTTTCCTCAATAACTTGATGCACGTGAAATGCTTGGTTTTAACCCATGCCTGTTTCTTGCTTTGAATGAAACTGCATGCATCGAGCAATGACAAGTGTTTGAAATCATCCAGTATGTTGGAATGAGTATGTAGTGCATGTGCATATCAGTGTTAAGACTTGTGTTCGGTCGCTGTTTTCCCAGCTCCCTCCACCCCCTTCCCCACCTCATCCATCCCATTTGAAAAGAAAAAAATTCATTAATTATATGAGTTAAAAAGTTTCCTTGATCATTATGCCCTTCAAGGAAGGTGTGCATGCACACAGACAGACACACACACACACTCTCTCTCTCTCTCTCATACACACACACACACACACACACACACACACACAGAGTCCTGTACCCCCAGTACCACTCCTCAACTCCCCCCCTTCCTTTTCTGTCTCTTTGAATGTTAGCACTGCAGTCCAACTGCAAAAAGGAAAACAATACACATATACACAAGTGCATACACACACAACACACACACACACACACACACACACACACACACACACACAGAACATACACATCAGCATGAGATAGTATTTGATGACCTGAGGAAGATGACTCAATTTCTCATAAAAAAAATTAGCTGACTACCTTCTTGACATGTGCTCTGTGTGCACTGGCTTCCCCACTCCCTCCTGTAAGGAAAAAAAAAAAGAAGAAACAAAGTTTTCATCGTCAGGGTAGGTAAGTATATTCCCACTCAGTAAATTTGGTGACACCCCCCCCCCCCCCCCCCCCCCCCCCCCCATTTCATCTGCCTTCTTTCTCTCTCTGCGTCCCACCAACTATTCCCCTTCCACCTCTCCCTTCCACCTCTCCCTTACCCGTCTCCCTAACATCCCACACTTTCCTCCTGGATATTTCTGTCTTGTGAACAAAGCATTGATCGCTGATCAAGGCATTTGAACAGCTTCTGTGTGTGTGTGTGGAGGGGTGTGTGTGTGACCACATTCCCATAGCTGCCAACTGCTACGAGATCGCCGTAGTTTGCTACGCCAAGAGAATGCTTGCTACGACGCTACTACGATCATTAAATTGCTACGGCGAAACAAAAAAATTCGAAGATACTTTCGTTTTGTTTGGACAGCGCTAAGTAACGTCTCTATCGGTCTTTCCGAACTGCATTTCCGCTTTCGGTTTTACTGTACACGTAGATTTTTTTTTTACAATTTGCCCTCTTCCTCTGCTTCATCTCTGTATAATAACATTTATAGATATATACTTACGCCATTAAAAACGCACGGGTCCGAAGAACAAAATAACTCGACAGAGGTAAATCAGTTAGGGGTTTGAAAACTTTAATGTTGTGTTTGCGATTACTGAACGCCAAATGTTCAGCACATGTTGTCCATTGCGCACTTCTTTTCTGTTCATGACTTTGTCATTCAACATTAAAGTTTTCATACCCCTAACTGATTTACCTCTGTCGAGTTATTTTGTTCTTCTGACCCGTGCGTTTTTAATGGCGCTAAGTATACTAAGAGTACTGTAGCTTTAATGTGGTCCGTAAAACTGGTTATAGGCCTGATTTCTTTTTAGAACGCGCGCAAAATTAAGTTGCTACTGTCAAATTGGAAATGCTACTGTGAAAATTGTGAAATGCTACTGTAAGCCGCATGAGCAGGTTGGCAGCTCTGCATTCCCTCAGATGTGGAACAAACTCACTGACTTCTCGTGAGCCCCATCTTCTTTGCCCAAGCATACTTTCTAACTGATGCATAATACATGTAGTCCTCAAGGCCTATAAAATAATTGAGGGGGCTTAGAGTTGTAAGTTGGGCTGGATGGACAAAGGTGCTGAAAAGAGACTTTTTTTTTTTTTTTTACTGGTCAATAAAATGAACTTACTGAAATTGAGAGAGTGTTTATGCTTGGAAAGTTTGAGGCAGACCTGAATAGGATTGCAAAGATCATGTCTACATAATTCAAAGCCAGTGTGTGCTGCAGTTTGGACATGATGTTGAATGTAGTATCCCCATATATAAACCTGACTAAAACCAACAGCATTTATATATCACTTTGCCCTTTGCAATGTTAGAACTGAGGCAAACTGCAAAGTCAGTTATGTAATTTGTTGTTTTCTGGGTGCATGGAACTTCTGCCATTAACTTTGTCTCTGACTGGGGAAAAACCCCTGTCCTATCTGTGCCACTTCAGTGGGTTTGCACTAACACCACTCATTCCTACTCGTCAGCCTGACCTGCCAAAGCCCTGGTCACAGGGAGAAATCAGTGTCAAGTTGTCTGGAAGCAACCCACCAGAGGAGACACTGCACCGCTGCCGAGTCACTTCGGTGGTGTTCAGGGCACCACTTACTAAGCCCGCTACTGACAACAACAGTTGTTTAGTTAAGAGGGGGCCACTGGAGCTAGCTGTCCATCCAGAGGGCACCAGTGTGTCTGTCCAATGACACGTCTCCACAAATTTGCCATTACTGCTGATCCTGACGGAATCAAACCAAGGCCAGGGACATGGAGATGCAATTGAAACTGAGGTTACCATGAGAGCAGGGCATGAAGGGCCACAGAATGTTAGACTTCTATACTAATTGATGAAGACGAAGATGATGCTTTGAATTTCCATTTTGATCTGAGACAGTATGACAGGGCTGTATTCTATGCTTGCTTTCATGATATATTCTGGCATCAGCCAGGCCTGGAGATACGGACACCTGCAGTGCTGGTCAGAATATTTGAGCAATACTCTCTGAGAGCATCCATTAAGTGAATGAAACTAGGCTGTGTTGTACCAGTCTTCCCAACTGAGTCCTACCAAACTCACTGGGTAGGAGCTGATTGAGGCAGAAAAATCCCACAAACAAGTGGCTCTGATGGGAATTGAACCCACAACCTTCCAGCCAGGAGTCTGGGATGTTAACTACTTCATCGTGGCGGCTGGTTTATTTCTGATTATTATCTATTGTGTAAGCTAAACTCATTTAAGGTTGTGAGTTATTTTCCTTTTTTTCCTCCCAAATATCTGTGCTTGCATTAATTTTAGCTTGGTTGTTGGCCTGTTTTGGTGGGATCGAGTTGAAAGTCAACTGCATATTCTTGACGACCTTGGTACTTTCTTTTACAGGTATTTGTACAGCTGTCTGCATTTGTTTAATGCCAGTATTCTGAATTATTGTTTCCTTTTTGGGGTGTCTTCAGGTCATGTGATACCACCCGATCACCTGCTGGCTTTGACCTTGGGGGTAGGTCCCACTGGCAGTGCGTTGGATTTCACGTATCAGGCACGCGATAATCCTCGTTTGGTGAGTTCATGAGGTGTTTGTCTGATTGTGTGTGTTGTGTTGGTTAGTCTTGTTCTTTCCTGGTTTCTTGTTTCTTCAGTGGGGTGACAGCTGTGATTGGGCTGTTTGCGTCAGCTGGGCTGTATTAGATATGAGCTCTTTTAGGAATGTGTTGCACATTTTCATCAGGCCCTAGTCATTGACCTTATAAAACAATCTCAGATGTGACCATCATAACTGAATGGCAGTGCCATAGCTATGGAGAAAACGGTAGGTCACAAGTTCAAATCCCATTAGCGACATGCATCTGTAGGAAATATTGAAAAGAATTGTTAGGTGAGTCCGTCGGCCAAAAGGAGAACAAATTACAAGACAAAACATAGCAAGTTTCGACCTCTTGGAACTTATTCAGGCAAAGAGAAACAACATGAAAATGAAGAACGAGGAATCATGATAATCACATATAAATTGGCACTGAACAGGCGGAGGTACTAACATTAGTAACATTCTTTTTAAGATTTGTTTCAGTTTCTGCCTGCAGTTACCTCACTTTAAACTATGTTTGCAAGATTGTTGGCCTTGACTGGCTTCTGCCAGAGTAATGTGTACTTTGGGAAGAAGGGACCATAATTCAAATTCATCCACTCAGTGGATGGGTCTCTGAGACTTGAGAAGTCAGCTTAAATTTGCTGCTGAATCAGTGCTGGTGTCTGCATTTCTTCTGCCAGATTAAGGCAGGGAATGAATGGATTCATAGCATACAGCATCGTCAGACATTGTCGGTCTAATATAGAATTCCATAGCATTGTCTTTATCGTCATAAGATCAGTCTGAACTGTTGTACCCGTACATGCCATGGTGTTGTGGTTACTTCATTCTGTGTGGCATGTTCATGTCAAGGACATCAGTTTGGTGAGGATTTGATTGGATGGACGCTGTGGCTATCTCTCACCTAAGCTTGCGGTAAAGTGTTTATGTCTGACATCATGTAGCTCCTCCCTGCGTTCAATTGGAATGTGTCTAATGCTGAGACGTTAATCACGTGGGATGCAACATGGAGCTTCTTCGCTCTTTATTTAAAGATCTATACGAATGAGTTCAAAACGAATGGCCAGTGTGCAGCGGCATAAAACTGTTTCTTCTTTGCGACCACCAGAGGTAGATGAGAGGAACTCTTTTGGATGAGGTATTGCCTTTGGAAGCCAGAATGGGTGGCATGCAAAGTATATCACTGGAATTCAATTCAGTTCATGTTGCTTATAGCCTTACATGATCTAGAAGGCTCACAGTGTCCTTTGTCTGATTGAAGTACTACTGTTCAAGCACTCTTCTTACATCATGCTTACAATTAAATTAGTCTGTATGTGTGTGGTGTGTGTCTTTGGTATGTGCATGTGTTTGCATGTAAGCACATGTGATATGATGCCTGTAGACAACTGTCGACAAACTGTTCTCTTAACAGAAAGAGTTCAGTGCAAAAATTATAGTATAGAACGACTGATTTTGCCACTTCACAATTTGATCTGTACAAAGCTGGACTTAGGAGTGGCTTTAGAGAAGGGAAGATGGCACTGTGTACATGGAATTGGAATACATCATCCTATGCAGTATTATACCAGTTTCTTTCTTTTTTTTCCCGTTAAAGTCTCCAAAAGAGATGATGTAAGTCAATGGTGCAGTGATGGGAACCTGTTGATGGAGGCATTGGTTTTGTATCAGAAGGGGTCCGGAATAGCTCAGTGGTAGAGCGCCAGACTCGTAATCCTGGGGTTGCGGGTTCAATCTTGCCGAGCCGTTTCGGTACAGGGGGATTTTTCCCTCGGAGTTAACATTGGTTCAGACTCCATTTCCCATACAGTCCTTCGAATGAGACTATAAACCGAGGCTCCATATGTGAACGCACGCATAACATCTTGCACACACGTAAAATACCATCACCAATTTTTGGAAGAGAAGGCCAATTTGGCCTTAATGGCAGGGATAAAAAAACAGTCAACACACAAAACTTCACTCCCTTTGTTAGGGAGATGGGTTTAATACTTGCTTGTGTATACAGGGAGTGTCCGCAGGAGTATCAGCCTGCATACGCAGAAGAAGTGTCAGTTAGAAGCAGAGTAAGGCGACTGCAGGCAGAAATTGAAACAAATTTTCAAACGTATTTGAAATAACTCCGCTAATTAACATGGACAAACGAATTACAAAACAACAAAACATGACACATTTAGACCCTTAGATGAACAACTTTCAAGACAACGAAAACAAGAACGTGCAGTCACTTTATCTTCTCATCTTCAACGCCCATCTTACGCTGAACATGAGAAGATAACTGATTGCTTGTTCTTTACTTTCGTTTTTCGTCTTGTAATTTGTTTTGTCCGTGTTAATTGGTGGAGTTATTCTAAAACTTTTAAAATTCTGTCAGTTGACTTGTGAGCATGGGAACCCAGTGTGGTTAAGACTGAGCTGTAGGGAATGTGGAAAGGCAGTACTAATGATTATTGCTTGGTTACCCTTTGGCTGGATTGTGCATACATGTGTGTGTGTGTGTGTGTGTGTGTGTGGTGTGTGTGTGTGTGTGTGTGTGAATTTAGGAGTGAAATGTATGCTGGGGCTGTACGCAAGTGCATTGAATTGCAGGATTTGAAAACCTGGTATTTGAAAAAAAAAAAAAATCTGGTAAGATATGCCACCCTGTGTTTCTTACTATGCACATGTGCCAAAGATAGTTTAAATATTTGGGACATGGAACATCACAAGTGAAGACAAGGTTGTTCACTCTCACTTATTCAACATGACTGTATTATTAATTTGTTTGGTGTTAAAGTGGTTTTGATCGGTTTGTTAATCATGACACACAGAGGGAAAATGTCACAAGGAGAATTTGTGCACATTTCTCCCTTCTTTCCCGAATTTTTACCTCCCTGGAAGTTCTTGAATGAACTGACATGATTCAACTGAGAAAAATCAGCATATTAAACAAGTCATCAAACACTGCTAAACATGCACATGGACTATCAGTGTTTTACCAGCAGTTTTTACAAGAAAACTATATAACAAAAGTTAACATTGGGAGTTTCATCTTCATGTACAGAGACTTGAACATCTCTTTTTCTGGCTGTTGTCTTTCCCTCCTACCAGTCCACCCCAGTCTCCTTCCCTCCTGTTTGTGCAACTTAAGCCCACCATACCCCCCCCCCCCCCACCCCCCCCACCTCAGCCCCTCCCTTTTCTACGTTACAGGCACTCTTGTTACCATGCACATATGGACAGACCTATAGTTTTCTCCTCTCTCTCCCCCTACCATCACATCTCCATCATTACTCTCTCAATATCCACATGATTGGCATTTTTCATTACATGGAGAGAAAACTGTTAATAAAAGGATTAAAAAAAAAACATTTCTCTTTTGTCATTCGAGGAGGAGCTGTATTTATAAACACTTTCCTGTTTTATTTGTATATCATTTAGGTTGGAAAAAAATGTTGTTTTTTTTCAAAGCTGAAGTCAATTTTGTGAGGGCCAGTGGTCAGGCATAAAAAGTAAATGTTTTAAGGCCAATATATACTGGTTTATTTAGCAGCCTTCGCTGTGTGATGCTGTGAACTTTAAATTCATACAATGTAGGGCACTTACTTGCCCATGCTTTACATACAGTCATTCAGGTGAGTTAAAACTACTCTCTGATCCACACTCTGGGTGACAAAGTGTTGTGCTTAGGTGTTCTACTGTACATGTATTGTTTGAAGAATACACTCGCACGCAAATCGTTGTGCTGATTTGTTGCTCTGTATCATTTTTCTGACAAATTGACTGTTTGGTTTTAGATTCCCTACACCTGGCATCATGGCGCTATAGATTCCCAACACCTGACATCATGGCCTTGAGTCTGAAAACTAGGTCATGGTATTTCTGTAGACTCCCAGACCTTGAATATTTTGGTCATTTTTTTTTTCATGTACATAAGTTCAAATTATCATTATAGCCGGACTCACCACCGTACAGAGCAGAGAGAACAAGGGCATCTGCAAGCAAACACGGTTGTACCAGTGTTTTTGTGTTTGAATTGAATTGATTTATTATGTGAAAGTTTGGTCAAAAATCATGGTAAGAGCCAGACTTCTCTCTATCTCTAACTCTTGTTACACACACACACACATCTCTCTCTCTCTCTCTCTCACACACACACAACTACATTCCTACATGAGCTTCATTAATACACACACATTTTGATACTCTGTCAAAAGTTCACACACACACACACACACACACACACACACACACACACACACACACACACACACACACACGCAGAGTTAAAAATACACACACACACACACACCCTTTCTCTCACACACACAACATACATTCCTACACTTGAGCTTCCATGTCTGCACACACACACACTTTTGATACTTGAGCTTCATGTGCGCGTGCGCATACACACACACACACACAGCACACACACACACACTATGCCATCACACATCTGTACACCAAAATGAGTACATGAGCAAGTATGCTTGAAGAAAGAGCAGAACAAAGATAATTCTTGATATCCAGTAGTCAGGAAATTTCCAATTATCTTGACACCTCTTGAGTACATTATTCAGCTGGATACTGATAGGCCCCAAGATAAGGTGAGGTAAAGTTGCTTATAGCTCAGCCGACCGCAAAAGTAGAAAATAAGCCCCCGAGGGAAGGGGGCTGTCATGCAGGCCTTTTTTTTAGCTTTGAGGTAAAGTTTTCCTACATAAACGATAAAGTATGAGCAACATCTGTTTGTTGCCCTTTGATGACTGTAGGGATTGATGAATGGTAAGTGTTTTGTGTCAATAGTGCCATTTGCAACTCAAGTGTTGACATTAGTCAGGCCTTTAAATGAACTGTTAATCAAATTTTTGAGTCTTCGAAATGCATTCCATTAAACGTATAAAGACTCAGGGCTTCTGCTGGGGTGAAAATCTTTCCGGTCCCAGGGACCCCATCATCAGATTTTTAAGGGGTCCCAGGCTAACATTAAGGGGTCCCTACACCACAATAAAAACAACAAAATATACGTTGAAAAATTGCATCCCTGCACGCGCACTGCAATTGTCACAGACACATCGTCACAATAAAAACAACAAAATAAACATCAAAAGTTGTATCCGTTCTCGATCTTTCTCCTCTGCTACGCTTTTTCGCTTTTGCGACGATGATTTTGTTAACCACGCTTCGAGAGACATGTTGGAAACAAAGGCTTCGCGGAAATGCCTCTCTCCTGCCGGGAAAATGAAAAGCGTCATCGTGACATCACATGGCTCAAAGTAGGAAAATTCGGTCAACTGAAAACGATGCTGTGGCCTAGCGTTAAGCTTAGTCAGTCAGCCTCAGCAGACGACAAAAGTGACCGACGTATGTTGAGGAGGCTGCCCTACTCGCTTTGTTACTGTTCAAACTTGAAAAGGGATGGGTTCGGTCCGAAGTGTAGCAGACCTACGATGTTACGGCACCCAACTTACGATGTTGAAGGCAGTCTTTTCTCACTTTATGTCTGACTTCACCAAAATTTGAAGGGGTCCCTGGGGACCCCTTACACGGACACCCAGCGCGTCCCGAAGAGTTTTAATGCGTACTGTACGCAATTTTTTGCGTTTTCAGAAGCCCTGAAGAAGACTTTTTAGCAATTAAAGCTCTGCACACATTTTGATCTGGGAGATGACCCCCCCCCCCTGCAGGATGCTAAGATTTGAGCTGAAAACTTTTCAACACTATTCTACCAGTAGCAACAGTGGTTGCTGTTTCCAGTGAGCAGGTATTATATGGCACAATTCATGTTTGTTGCAGCCCAGCTGATGGCAAAGGGCCATGTCAAAGTGTTCACTGTGTTGAAGTCAGCTCTGTATCTAGATGTTTAAAAAACAAAACTCTGTATACAGGTTTTAAAAAAAAAAACAACTGTATACAGATGTATAAAAAAAACAAACAAACAAAAACCCTCTAAACACATCTCATTAAGGTTTCTATTGATGTTGGAATTGCTTAAATATCTTTCTTCCATAAAATCTTCATCTAAAAAACTCCCTCTAAACACATCTCATTAAGGTTTCTATAGATGTTGGAATTGCTTAAATATCTTTCTTCCGTACAATCTTCATCTGGGCTGTAGGTTTCAGATCGGTATGAGGGACAGAGAATCTGCTCAGCTCTTGATTTGTGGGGCTCTGGACAAGTGGTTTGACTACTACTTCATTGCCTCAAATGCTGCAAATGCTGACATCATCAGGAACCCATTCTAAACAAAGAAATGTTGTACCAGTCAGATTTTAGAGAGGTGTACCATTCAAACAAATTCAGAAGTTGAGGGTGTGTGAGGTTACAGCCTGCAGTGACCTCCAAAGCACCAAGGGAGTCAGGGAGTTAGGAAGTCTTTACGAATACGTCTTGATTAAAAAGAGACTATTTGAAGTGTGAGGACCAACACTCTTAGCTCAGGAGCATAGATGGAGCTGTCAGAGGCAATGTGTTTAGAAGATTTATGAGATGGGAGTTGTTGGCCAATACACCATTTTTGTTCAGTTTTAAGAAAGTGAAGTTTAATAGTTGCAGTGATACAGATTAGAAATCTGCATAGAAGGGAGAAAGCACGAAAACACTGTAATGAAAGTTGACTGAGAAGAGGAAGAGGAAAACTGTCCGTGAAACTGGTTAAGAATTTCTGTGGCTTGCTGCTGGAGACAAAGACCAGCCCAGACTGAAGTGGCAATATATATTTAGAAATATGTCTATTCAGAGGAGGGTGGTGGGTATGGGGGAGTGCGGGGGTGGTGGTGGGGGTTCAGTTGAAAAGCTGTATTCTTTTGTGAGGGTATACAATCTTCTCTCCCCCTTTCCCCACTGCCACCATTTTGTTGTTTGACGGACTAGAGACAGAAATTCATTGTCATAACATTCAATGCAATCTCTCCCTCTAGTCTTTCTTCTTCTGGTCTTCTTCATTTCCCCTAAAGCTTTTTTTTCTTTTTCTTTCTCATTGTTGTTGATTTCCATTCACTCTCTCTCTCTCTCACTCTGTCTTTTCTGTCATCCTTTCTTTGAACATGTCAGTCTTTGGTTCATTCAGTCTAACTCGTTTCTTCCCTCTCCTCCTCATTGTTTTCCCTCCTTCCCTTGATCTTAGCTGACCTATCTTTCTTACAACCCATACTGATTTGTCATTTCCATGATCCATACTGATCGTCATCTTCGGCATTTTCCACTTTCACTATGACAGTGCTCTCCTCTGGGCTCTCACTGCCCTCACTGTCCACACAGTGGCCATTCACCAGACCCGACCACTGCGGAACCACATCAGTCTCCCTTATGTTCTGGCCTTCATCGTTGTCTAGCATTCTTGTCCCTTCTGCATTCTTACCTTTGGAACTGACCACGATGGAACTGTCCAAGATTCTCGACACTGTGTCTTTCTCTTTATTTGCTGTCTGTTGTTCTTTCCTGAAGAACTGAGTGATTCTGGTCTGGTAACTGGCGCATGCTAAGTGCTTGTTCAGATGCTGCACAAAGGTGTTGAATGAGTTCATAAGAGAGTTGCCGCAGCCTGCCTGCAGGCAGAAAGTCTGGAGTGTTTTCACACAGTTCAACACCGTTTTACCAGACACCTTGTCCTCTTGCTTCCCACAGTCATCGTCATTGTCAGAGTGCAGGTCTTCATGCTGCGGTGATCGGCAGGAAGCTAGTGACGTGGACTGCACCGGTGAGGCACTGTAAGGCACGGACGTTGCCGACGTTGTGACTGCGATATCGTTGTCACAGCTGTAGTACTCCCGGGGTGAGACGTTCCAGTCCTCAAAGACCCTCCACAGGAGGCTTTCTTGCCCCTCATCCTCAGCAAGTTCATGCTCGTCTGGCAAGTCGTCGGTGCCTACGTTCTTTTCACCAACTTTGAAGCGTGCTTTGCGGAAACAGTTTCTGATGAGGCCTGAGGAAACTTTGTCCCAGGCGGATCTCAGGCCACAGACAGCGTCAGTGAGAGTGAACTTATAGTCTTCTGCAACGCCGCCTGCACTTGTAAAAGCAATCAGTTTGAGCACCTTCATTTTCTTGTAATGAACCTTGAAGCTCTCCGAGATGCCAAGGTCACAGGGATGCAGCCTGAAACTTGAAATCTCAGGGAGCCACAGAATTTCCACGGCTTCCAGTGCTGGAGTGGTTTGGCTGAGACAGCTGTCCAGCACCAGCAGCACTTTTCGGCCCTGTTTGGCCATCTTGGTGTCCAAGGACTGCAGCCATTCCAGAAAGATGTCAGCAGATATCCATGCTCTGGGGTTGGATCTGTACTGAACAGGTAACGCCTTCACTCCTTGAAAACACGGGGGATTCTTGAACTTGCCCACCACACAGAGTGGCATCTTTTCCGAACCATCCATATTGCAACAAAGCATCATGGTTAGTCTCTCTTTCGATTTTTGACCCTTGAAACATTTGTCTCCCTTGAAACGATACATGTTGATGGGCAGGAGTCGCCAGAAAAGCGCAGACACGCCCAGGCAGAAAATGTTCCGGGGTTCATACCATTCCAAGGTGCGCAGGAGGACGTCTTCCACCCACCTGCCTTTGGGAGTGGGAGGTGCTTGGAGAACTGAGCCGTCTGCTGATTGTTCAGGCCGTTCACCCGTAGAGGACTGGTCGTTGCATGACAATCTGAAGGCAATGCCATGCCTCTTCTTCCAGCGGTAGAGCCACCCGTCACTGCACTTCCAGTTCTGTATGCCGAAGGTCTCTGACAGCTCCTCTGCTTTAGTCTTCAGGATGGGTCCATTTACAGAAAAAACCCTCTGCCCTGCACACATATATGCATGCACGCGGGCACACATACCATACACACACACACACACCATCAAACACACACACACACACAAATTAGAAAAATTAACCTGTTATAGCATGAAATGAAACTTCTAGTTTAATTAAATGAAATGAGGCCACAATCATTTTGTTCTTGTTGTTCGCAATACTTAGAAAGTTTTAAATTCCTCACATTGAAATAGTGCACATTTATATATATACAAAATAATTTCAGACAGTAAAATCCTAGCCAGAAGCAAACTTGAGTAAGGTTTTTTTAACAGTTGAAAAACTGGGCATAATGCCAGGTTAGTTTACCAATCATCATTACTTCATCAGTTTATTCTGGTCTGTAATTTTGATCAAGTTTCTCCCCCCCCCCCCCCCCCCCCCCCCCCCCAAAGAGAAATGGTCAGTAAGACTTTGGGAGAGGCCTGTTAGATTCCTACGATAGTCGCAGCTTGGTCTTGAGGATTAATGGATACATGATGACAAACTTTTACACCAGTTTGAAATTTCTTATTTTTGTGACATGACTTTATTTTACAAAAATTCATATCTCTGCTGAAAATAGCAAGTAAGAGAGAAACAAAATCTAGCGCTTGTTGAAACCAGATTAAAGGAAACAAAATGAAAAAGGCCACATTACAAATCAACACATAAAACAGATTTCAAAGTAATGCTTATACAATATAGTTATATACAATACAAAACAGACTACTGTTCGAATTTTCAACAAATATATGTCTTCTTGAGACAAAATAAACAAAAGACAAAAAAAAATGCAAAAGAAGCAACAACCCTCCATCCCTGCCCTATGTTAGATGCCTCATTGTGACCGACAGATGGGCTTTCAGTTCCACATTATCAGCAAGAAGGTAGTGATACAAAAAGGTGACTAAACTTCTTTCATGCGATATGACGTTGTCTACATACATACATGCATACAAATGTACACGCACACACAGACACACACACACAGATGCATGCGCGCCTTTCACAACATGCATTCAAAGTGGGTAGATTACTAGAGTCCAGAAAGCATTGGAAGCGGTAAGTAATCCAACAATGGTAACAGCCTACTCCACAAATCAAAACAGTGAGAAAAACAAACAAACAAAAAACAGGGGTGGGAAACTACACGGAAATGTTCATCTCAGACCTCATGTCTAGCCTATACCAAAGAAAATACTTGAGCACCGGCAAAGTTTTCTGTTGTACCTTGCATGGGTGAACCATGTGAAAAGTTGTTTGTCGATTCGATCGTGTTTGGCCAGCCTGTATCGTTTCAGTTGGGCAGGGTCGCGGACCGCCCCGCTGTAGTATTGCTGTTTGTATTTCTCCTTCTCCTTGATCAGCGTCGTCAGCGTGGACGGGTGGATGTGGAACTCGTCTGCGATCGTCACCTTCTTCTTGCTGGGCTGACTTTCCACGGCCTCGATGAGTTCCATTTTTCTTTTCAGAGACAGAGTGTGTCGTCGTAAGGGTTCCGCCATACTTACTCCTATGGCTTCCTGCCTTTTAGAGTTATCGCGCTTTAGTTTCTGTCTGTGGCTCGACAGCTTTTGGTCCGACCAGAGACGTCTCTGGTCCGACATCGTCTGTCTGTGCCGTTTTTCATTAAAATTTGATTGGCCCGAAACATTGCATCGCATTTCTGCCCATAGGCCTGGTGTGTGTAGAATGTAATCAAAGTTCACACTTTACTTGTGTTGTTTGATTTTGTACGTGTCTCGAGGTCTGTACGCATCAAAACAGCATGCCGAACGAACGTTGCCGTTTCGCTTCGCCATCACAAAACGTAACATTTGTGATTTGTCCATTCGTATTGAACCCCCCTCCCCCCCTCCTCAACACACCACACACACACACACACAGAGAAAATACAGGATCAACAGAAGTTCAGAGTTTCAATCTGAATTTGTCGGAATTACGAGCACGTACAGTTGTACACACTGTACTGGGGCCGGAAAAGAGCGTCACACCCACAGTTGACGTTTTGGTTACATGCCGAATTGGGTGTCTTAATAAAAAATAATATACGGTTTTCGAGATAAGTTCATTTTCTTGGTATGAAACGTCCGCAGAAACTTCGCCAGTCAGGTTTGTTCTGTAATAGTGAGGGATAAGTGTGTTGTTTTTTTAAGTCGGTGAAGTAACTGCATGTACAACTTTGTGAAGTTCATCCTCTCAGCTATGAAATTAAACAACTGAACAAACTAGTTATTCTCCCGGTAAAGTAGGCCTACATCATTGAATCGACTAAATGATTGAATGTTTCAAAATGCTAAAATGGCAACAGTGACAATTGTTGTCTTATACAGAGTGGATAGTTTTCTGAACAGGAGACATTCAGTGGAATTGTCGAAACTATAGAACAATTTTTTTTCCCCCCTGTAAGTTGACATTTTACCTTTTTGCTGTTTCACCTGTTGTGTCAACATGCTGCAGTCAACATCCAATTCTTTTTGCAAGTATAGAACAGTTCATTTGTCTTTGCATCTTTGCCAAGTCATTAGTATGAAGACAATCGATTTGTTGGCCTGCGCTTGTTTTTCCCCCACTATTCGCCTGAAGAAGACCCAGAGGTTGAAATGCATCGTGTCTTGTCATGTGCTTTGTTTGTCAATGTCATTGGCGGTAAGTAACAAACTCTATTTCTAAATTTTGCTTCGTTCGCCGCCGTCAGTCACTCCATTTTGAAACCCCACTATTAGATCGTTCGTCTATGTATTTGTCTGACTTTATTCAAGTTTGAAAGGATGTGCCAGTCTTGAATAAAAGTTACTCTATGTTAGGTTTTCTTATGGGAGCGAAAGTTACCACCACTTATTTACTGTTTATTGTTTACTGTTCCCTGCCTCATTTCATTTCCAAATTCATTTGTGACATTCATTTTTGGTAATGTTAACCCATCATCCATATTTTCTAGACCAAATGAAGTTTCATCGACCTTGCTTGGCATGGTTTTCGCTTTCCTCGTGTTTCAATCTTTCAACAGTATCTGTCTCCGTTCCTAGATCTCCACTTCATTACTCCCGAAGCCTCGTGTCTTTGTTGAAGGTCTTGAGAGAGAGAGGGAGAGGAGAGGAGATTTGTAAGAGGCGGGGACAGGAAAGAAGGTCCATTTGAACTTGATTAAATTGGTTTATACACGCCGCTATTATTTACCCTGCACCATAAACCAGCTTGAGAGAACTCGCTCGTTCAAACCAACAAACTTTCTATAATAGAATAGATCTGTAGAGGAAATTAATGTACATTTTATTCCCATTCTCTTCAGTGACTCGGCGTATCGGCTTCTTCCTAGATTATCAAAGCTTCACCAATGTTTTTTTTTTTGTTTCTCTCTCTCTCTCTCTCTCTCTCTCTCTTGTCCACTAAATCAGTTTTATTCTTATGTCATTCCCCGTAGTGCACATACACGAACTGAGTGAGCTTGACCCGAAGGAGATGAAAGTGGATGTGCACTCGATACACGGAACAAGAGTGGGTCAGAGTGTTTGGGTCAGAATGACCCCTCCTTAGTGCCCCGGACCCGCAGTGGAAAGGGCACACACTGACACAGACAGAAACGGGGCCAGTGGATTGTGAAATCACGCCCAGCTGTTAGGAACAAGTGAGGTCACCCCCGCCACCCCACCCTCCCACCGCCCCCATCTTTACCCCTCTTCAACCTTTGTTTGATGAGCGCACGCGTCAGATTTTTCTCCGGTGCCTGCAAGTATTAACGGGGAAGGAGATTCAGATTGAGTGAGAGGGCGAAGATGTGTGTGTGTGTGTGTGGATATGTTGCGTGTGTGCGTGCGCACGCGCGCGCGCGCGTGTGTGTGTTTGTTTTAAGTGAGAGACAAAGAGAAAATGAAATGAATACATGTGGACAGAACAGTCTTTGGTTTCGTTTTCTTGTTTGGAGTGGGGGAGATAGGGGAAGAGGGGTGTTGCCTGCAACTTGACTAATCGTCACTTATCCATGCAAACCGGAATCATGTCTTCAATATGCAGACCTCCGTGATCTCCGGTAGTAGTTGTTAAAAAACGACAACAACAATAACAATTCCATTTGTTGTCTCAGAATGTTAGCACGCAAGCAATATTTCAGCCACATGTCGATAGCTTGAGTCTCATTCGCAGATCAGTAAGTATATGTTTAACACTTGTCCCTTTTTTTCTCCTCCTTACTCCTCCCCCATCCCCCATATTCTCCCCCCACTCCCACCCCACCCCCGTCCGCCCCGTGTCCCCTCATACCCTTCCCTTGGTTCGGTCAGTCCGTCAGTTAAATTCCGTCTCGGTGAAGGACAGAAAGGAACCGAGGACGAACTGTTCCTGATTTTTTTTGCTCCCTCCCCCCCCTCCCCGCGTAGCTCTCCGTCAGTCCCCACCCCACCCCCTTCTGCTTCTCAGCCCTTCCTCCTCCTTCCCCCTACCCATTGTCCCACTTTCTAAGTAACTCCTTAGTATTCAGATAGGAAAAATCCTGACGACTCTTCCTATCGATCCAAGGACGTTGCTATGGTTGGTGCATAGAAGAAAAAAAGATAAATGGCTGAACATGATTCGAGAAGAATACCCGTTTTACTTTTGGTCGTTATTAATACAGTATTTATTTTGTTCGTATGGAAGATGACGTGACTTTTGAAATGGAAAAGAAGCTGCCAAAAGATTGTTCTGACATTTTTTTTCCATCTCAATAAGTATGATAGAGATGAATATTTATGTACATGTAGCTGGAGTCATTTGTGTAACTCTGTAAACTTGCTTTGTGATTGGTAGGAAGAATCGGCGGTGTTCGCCAGTGCTGATCATGTTCAATCTACTAGACTTTCAGTCTGCTCAGAATGGAGGTTCTGTGGTGTGGAACAGCTATGACAGCCAGAGCGTAGAAGCGTGGCTTTACCCCAGCAACCCTCCCACAGTGGGTGAAGCCATTTAGAGGTCACCAGGAAGAGTACCGTGAGACCGGGTGTTTTTACTCCACTTCGATTCATCACAACAGTTGATTCTGATTGAACTCGCCTTTTGCCATAGGAAAGCAGATCCATCATCAACAAGACTGAGAAGTATATGCTAGGCTAGCCAGCAGCTTGAGGGGAACCTAGCTTCTAAGCCAAAGTCCTCGCCACTGAGGTTGTGGCAGGTGTGGTGGTAGGCTCAGCAGCCCAAGACCTCGTGAAACAGCTGGTAAAAGAAGAGAACCAGATTCTTTAAACGTAACGGCAGGGGCAGCTGAAAAGAGTTGCAGCTGGATCTGGTCGAAGAGTGATCAAGAGTGATGGTCGAAGAGTGACAAGAGTGATCTTCGTAAGGCTCACGCTTCCCAGCTTACACCAGGGCCCCATATCGATGTGGATAAGAAAAATTTTTAGTAAGACGACCGATTTTTAAAAAGCAAACGTTGAAACGCTCAACTCATGCAAGAAGTAGCTGTGCGAAAAGGAAAATCTCGGCGGCGCCAAGGGGGAGGAAATCTGACAGCAGAAGGGCAGTAAGGGGCACAACCTGAAAGCGGCCGCAAGGCTGTCTTTGTGAGTTATAAGGAAGGGTTCCGAGCCGGAAAAGGTCTCCAGAACGGAGTTTTGAAGAAGAACTTGTGTTGTCCAGCTGGCCGAAAGTTTCTTACATGCTAGGTTTTTGTGGTTCTCAGATGTGGTGGACGAGCAATGGGAGGGGGGAAGGGGAAAGCAAAAATAAAATAAAGAAGAGAAAAAGAAAGAAATGTGGAATAAAAGCTGCTTGTTATCTCTTTTGAAACTGTGTCTTGTACACAAGAGTTTGTCTCTTTAGAACTGCGCAGCTTGCAGTTATAAATGCGCAGTTTCGTTCATGATCCAGATCTCGAGATGTTACCTTTTTTTTGTTTTGTTTCGTCAAAAATCAGTTGCTTTCGCGGAGAATTCTTCATCGTCATTCTTTCCGCCAGCGGACAAACCAGAGAGGAGCTTCGGATTTTAATGAGCAGAGAAAAGCTAAAACTGCTTTGAAACCAGGTCTGAAGATTAATACTTGAGGAAATTGATCATGCTCCCCCCACCCCCACCCCCCACCCCATTCACACACAGCGATGCATGGACACTCCCTAACATGCCTTCAGGGAGTAGGTTAGAACTTTACATCAAAACGGTTGGGAAGGGGGGGAGGGGGGGGGGGGAGGGGGGGCGGATAGGGGGGGGGGGGGGGGTGGGTGAGAGAGGGGGGGGAGGGGGGGGGGGGGGGGAGGAGAGAGGAGGGGGAGGGGGAGGGGGGGGGGATTTAGGGTGGGGGGAGGGGAGGGGGGGGGGTGGGGGGATGGGGGGGGGGGGGATTATTTAAAAGAAAAAATGTGTTGGGAAACGTAATCAAGCATGTGGGGGTATGTATTTTAGGGTTTCCTTCTCCCGTACACATTCCACTCAAACCGCGTACATATGCACGTATGGCCCGGGTTTTGCACGTCACGTGCTCGCACACACACCCACACCAGAGAGAGAGAGAGTGAGTGAGAAATTGAATGATGGGTCTGGAATTGCCTACTAGGCCTGTATAAGCGAATGTTGCCAGTTTGTTTTACGAGGGACGTTCGCTTCTGAGTTCAAGGCCACCCGGAATGTGCAAATTACTTATTTTTGCAGGGGGGGGGAGGTGGGGGGGGGGGGGGGGGGGGGGGGGGGGGGGGGGGGATTAGGGGATAGGTGGGGGAAAGGGGGTGGGGGGGTGGGGGGTGTGGGAATTGGTTGGGGGGGGGGGGGGGGGGGGGGAGGGAGGGTGGGGGGGGGGGGGGGATAGGTGGGGGGGGAGGGGGGGGGGGGGGGGGGGGGGTGGGGGGGTTTGGGGGGGGGGGAGGGGGGGTGGGGGGGTGGGGGGGGGGGGGGGGGGGGAGGAGGGGGGGGTTGGGGGGGGGGGGGGGAGGGGATGATCGGGGGGGGGAGGGAAAATAGGGGGGGGGGGGGGGGGGGGGGGGGGGGGGGGGGATAGGAGGAGGGGGGTGGATGGGTAGGTGGGGTGGGGGAGGGGCGGGATTGATGGGGGGGGATATGGGGGGGGGGGGGGGGGGGGGATGGGGTTGGGGTAGGGGGGGGGACGGGGGGGGGGGGATGATAGGGGGGGGGGATTTAAGTAGGGGGGGGGGGATGGATAGAGGGATTAGGGGATAGGAGGAGGGGGGGGGATAAAGGCGGGGGGGGGGGGCGGGGGGGGGGGGGGGGTATGGGGATAGGTTGGGAGCAAACGTAATTATATACACCTACAGTGCACTTCTGTATGTAGACTCGATGTGCCGCGGCGTGTTGGGAAATGCTCAATGGGACGTGTCCATTAACACGCGAGGGGTGTGGTTGTGTTGCCGTGTGCGTTGTTTGATAAAAAAAAAAAAATAATTGTAAAGCGCGAATGTTCAGCAAGGAGATGGGTGTTGTAGGAGAAGGGTTGTGTATTGTTGTTGTAATGTTAAATTCTCGTCTCCTATCGTTCCAAAATGGATTTCACCACGACCTCGTGGTAGGTCAAGCGTCTAGGATAGGGAAGATTATGAAGCAGTTTGGGTTTGGGGGCGATTCAATGTGTAGATTAGAGGGAGGGTATAGGGTTAGTTGGTAGGCGGCTTGAACACCCAGATGGGGTAAATATGGCACTGTTGTGTCAAGTGGAGAAAGAAATAATAGAATAATAATGCTGATTTTTGTGGTGAATTCTTTCTTGGTGTGGTTTTTTTTTCTTTTCCTTTTTTTTGTGGTGTCAAAGATGGGAAAAATATCGGTCACGCTTTTTTCCCGTCCTCTTCCTACCTACCCCACCCCCCCCCCCCCGATTCGATATTGTCGATTGGGGTTGGGGGGGGGTGGGGGGGGGGGGGGGGGGTGGGGGGGGGGGGTGGGGAGAAGATGAGAGGCAGAGCGGGGGGAGGGAGAGGGGGGGGGGGGGGAGAGAGGGGGAAGAAGGAGGGTAGGGGGGGGGGGAGAAGAGAGAGGGGTGAGGGGGGAGAGAAAGAGAGGGGGGGGGAAGAGAGTATGGGGGGGGGGGGGGGGGGGGGGGGGGGGAGGGTGTGGGGAGAGGAGGGGGGGAGAGAGAAGGGGGGGAAGAGAAAAAAGTTACAAACTTCACAGTAGGAAAGAAACGGGGAGGGGGGGGGCGGGGAGGAGGGGGGAGGGGAGGAGGAGAGAGAGAGAGAAGAGAAAAAGGGGGGAGGGAGAGAGAGAAAAAGTTACAAATTCACGTGGAAAGGTACGCGAGGTCCAAAAGTTATTTACAAAGGCATTATTTAAGTGGTTACACGGTTGAAATTCAGGCGGTTCAGCCGACATCGGGAGAGAGCCAAGAATGATATAAGCAGTTCAGGGTTGAGAAAAGTAAAAGTGTGTGTGAGCATTTGGTCTCGTGTGGGTGAAATTGTATGTTTGCGAGTGCGCGTGGCGTCTGTGTTCATAATACTATAATGTTTGGGGTTGATCTGATTTACGCATAACAGGAATAGTTGACGTTGTGTTCGGATGAAAAATTCTGTTGTCGAGCAGATCAGAAGGGGGATCAGAACATGCCTACCCTGCGCGCTCGCTGTAGACCAAGAGCAAAGCACTAGAGGGGCAGGGTATTATCCGATGTTCAGTCTGTCAAGTGGTTTGTTTGAAAACGGGTTTCCATTTCGGTCGGATTGCACAGGATTGTATGGACAGGGGTCATTTGCTATAAGCAGTTTTTAACGTTTGTAGTCACGGAAAGGCAGAAAAATGTATGGAATATGGAGTGCCGCCGAAAAAAGTGATATGTTGAACGTTTGCGCTGGGAAAAGGTGGAAGAGCGCGGGTTTGAAGTTCTAGGCTGGTGTGTCGTTTTGTGTGTGATTTGTCTAATTTGAGCTGTGTGCTGTTCCTGTAGATCAGTATATCTCTCTCTGTTGTCATTCTTTATATATCTGTGTGATGTATTTGTGTGTGCTGTGTACACGCCAACGCGTGCATTTACGAGTTGTGACTGAGAAAGTTGGTGTGTGTGTGTGTGTATATTTATATATATATTTATTTATATTTTTAATTTTTATATATTATTTATATAGATAATGAACTAATATATGCCTGGATAAGTACCGATGCAAGCACCATTCAGACCAGTAAGAGCAGCTGGTGTGTTGCAATGTCTGCAAGTAATATTGAATTATAAACAAAAGCTTGCTCTGTGTTTTAGATTGAAGAAATAGGGGAGATAAGCATTCATATCTGCAAATGGCGCTATATTCTGCCTAACTAACTGTATGTGGTTAAGTGGGTGAATGGGGAAAAGAAAAAAGAAAAAAAAAAAAAAGAAAGAAGAAAAAAATGAATAATAAATGCTTCTCAAAAATGAGCCTTCAGCAAGCTTATAGGACTCCATGGAGGAAGACATTCTCAATAGGGAGAAACTCACTAGCATATATAACTCCCTGGGTCAGGGATACGATATATTATATTTGATATATTTATTATATATATATATATATTTATATATATATATATATTATATAACAAGCTAATAATATGCAACGGATAAGTACGAGCAACTTTCAGAACAGCTTGGTCGTGCTATGACTGCACAGTATATTGAATTATAATCAAAGCTTGCTCTTATGTCTTAGATTGAAGAAAGAAATAGGGGGGAAGGGAATTAAGCAATTTTCCATCTGAGTGGTAGAATTCTGCTAACTAACAGTAAGTGCTTTCTGAGTGTGTAGGTGAGGGAGGGGGAGAGAGAGTATGTTTTGTATGTGTGTGTGTATGAGGGGGGGGTGGGGGGGGGGGGGGTGGTGGTGAGGTTGAAGAGAGAGGAGAAGAGAGATTGGGGAGAGAGTTGTGGTGTGTGTGTATGTTTTGTGTACATGTTGGGGTGGTATGGGGGGGGGAGGGGAGGGCCATCTCGTATGTGATGTACTGTGGAGGCGCATTTTGTGTGTTGGTATGATAGTCTTCGTGCGCTAGGCCTACGTGTGTACAGTTTTTTCACCAGCTGTTACTGAACAAACAAAAAACGATGGTAGGTGACTATTTTTGCTCCGTGAGGATATTAAGTACCGCCCATAAATCCCCAAACGAAAGGGGGGGGTTAGGGAATGCTCCTTGTTGTTTCTGTGTGTGTTTTGTGTTGGTTCATTCTTCGCAAGGCGATCCGGTGTTGTAAGCAGCAGTCGTTTTTTTGGAGTTTGGGAGTGATGAGCGACGGTACGTCATTTTTCATTTGGAGGTCAGAGTTTTACCATGGAAAATTTTTTTTCCGCTGGCGCGATCTTTGATATTCTTGAAAGAGAGAGGAGTAACATTTTTCATCTCGGATCTGAAGTTTAACGAGGAAAATTTTTTAATAAAATTTCGGGTGTGTTGTATAGATGTATTTTAAAAGAGGTTGTAGGTGAATGAATGATTGTGAGTTTGACCTTTAACGTGGTTTGACCAGCCCTGATTAGGGCCCCTTTGCAGTCGGCTGGGCTGTAGCAGCATTACCTTCCCTTGCACTTTCCGTTGTTTTTTTTTGTTGTTTAATGTCTACCAGATCCCTGCTCATTGAAAGCTTTCTGTCAGCTGTTACTGTACAGCTTTCGTCTACGTTTGGTGAGAAAAAACACACCACACATCACCGCCATTGCCGGTTGAGATGTGTGGGGGGGGGGGGGGGGGCGGGGCGCGTTTGCAGTGCATGCGCGCCGCCTTGTGAGGGGGGGGGGGGGGTGGGGGGTGGTGTTGGGGTGGGTGGAGGGGGGGTTGGGTGTCCCTGTCATATGACCATGTTTGTAGATGCATAGTACTTATTTGCAAATATTCATCATCTTATTAGTTTCATTTATATGTTTTCATTACTTTCTATATTTGTAAGCGTTTAGGGCTTATGATGTAAGATTAAGCGCCATTTAAATAATCCATCATCCTTTATTATCATTATTATTATGATGTCAATGATGACATACTGGTTCCGAATCCGACGTGGAGCAGCGGAGGAGAGCCTTTTTCCTCGCTCCACTCCCCTCCCTCCTTCCCATCCCCAAAAAACACTTTTCCTTTCACCTCTCCTCCTCCCCCCCCCCCCCCCGGCCGCCCCCTCCCCCCCCCCCCCCCCCCCCCCCCCCCCCCCCCCCCCCCCCCCCCCCCCCAACCCCCGGCCCGGCCTCTCTCCGCTCGTCCCTCTCCCCTGTATGTGTTGGTGTGATGTGATGATGTTGTTGGACAATGAGAAATGAACTGGAAGAAGGCCGGTGCGTGGGCACAGAGTGTCAACTGACAATACAAGTGTAGTCAAAAGTCCTAAGTGGTAATCCGCTGTGGAAAAATGGTTTTTTTTATGCAAAATGAGCGGGTAGTGGAAGGGGTGGTGGTGGGACAAGGTTTGTTTACCCAATTGAAAATTGCCCTCGAGGGAAACGAAAGTCGACCCAACCCAGTTCCACTCCCATCCACCCCCCCCCCTTCTCTCTTCTCTCTCCTCTCTCGTCTTCTATCTCTCTGTATGTGTGTTGTGAGAGAGAGCGGAGAGATGTGCGTGGTGTGTGTCTGTTGTTGTGTGCGCGCGTGTGTGTTGTGTGGAGTGAGGAGAGGAGAGTGTGTGTGTGTGTGTGGTGAGAAGAGAGGAGAGAGCGAGAGTGAAGTGAGGAATAGGAGAGGGTGAGGAGAGAGAGAGGAGGGAGCGTGCGTGCGCGTGCGTGCGCGCCGCGTGCGTGCGCGCGGTGCGTCGTGCTGTGCGTGCGTTTGTGTGTGTGTTTGTGTGATTTCGTGTTTGTTTAGTTGGATAACGAGTACAAGTAGTACAGCACACTCTGGGTTCCCTGAGTGGTCCACAATGGAGATACCAACAATTAAAAACGCAGCATTGTTGACCGTTTCAAGCCAGGAGGGTGGAAATTTCATGTCGATTCCTGATGTGTCGCACATAGTTGATACGATATGGCTTGTGTGAAAATTTGATCGGAAACAGTACCTGCAGATAAAACTTCTGGTCAAAAGTTCCGTGCAGATAACTGATATAGACCGTATTAATTAAAGTGTCACACGACACACACACTCGCCACTACACAGACGTCACACACAAACACAACACATTACACACCACACGCACGCACGCCGCGCGCGCGCGCCCCGCCACAAACACGCACACACACGAGGAAAAAAAAAATGAAAATATCTAAAATCACCGAAACGTTCCATGTTTTATGTTTAGAAGAATTTTGAATTGTCGTTAGAAAAGGGCCCATCCCATTACATTCCATAGCACCATAGCACGTTATTTAAACACCTGTATGATGTGTTTGGTTATGATTATGATGGTTTGATGATGGTTGCTGGAAAGGGGTGTTAGTTGTGGCTGATTACTGAGGGTTAGGTTTTGTTTTTGTTTGTTTTGGGTTTTATACTTTTTTTTTTTATATACTGGTTATCTCTGGTAAACCCCCCCCCCCCCCTCCCCCCCCCCCCCCCCCCCCTTTTTTTTTGAAAAGAAATTAGTCGTGTACTTGGTTAGTTTTGTTTGTTAGTTTTTTTTTTTGATTGACAACTGGAGAAATAATATTTTGACGGTTTTTCAGTATATGAGTAGAATTTGGAGATCTCAAACCTTCATTGCAATCGAGGTATTTGATGAAACTGATTTGGGGTCAGTAAGTTACCAAAACAAAATAAAACAAGGAAAACAAAAGAGAAGATAAATGCCAAACAACAACAACAATGAAACAAACATAAAACTTTAAATCTGAATTGCCGTTCATGACTACAGGTTGAAGGGGTTTATTGAGCTTGAAGGTTCTTGAACAAGCCTGTTGCCGTGGAAAAAAAAAGAAAAAAAGCGAATCAAATGTGCTGGTTCTGCTTGTTTGTTTGTTTTTGAAAGTTTCATATTTGACAGTCTGTTGAAGAGATCCAAGGGTTTGGCCTGCGCATATGTGCCTGTGCGAGCCTGTTATTCAAGCAGAAACGTGAATGAAGATCGATTAATAGAAATTTTTTATTTTTTTTTTTTATATTTTTTTTTACTTGTCAAAGCACACGACATTTTCCAAAACTTTGTTTTTTGTGTGTGTTTTTTTTAAATTAAGATTTTAAGTGAAGACCCGGCGAAGACGCAACGCGCCTGTACCTTTAACTTTGTCTGGTTTGTACTTCGTTCTGCGGAATTTGTCGTAGGCCTTGGAGGAACAGTTCCGTGGCCAAAGAGGCTTGGCTGTACTTGGAGTACACGGAGCGAGTAAGTAAAGTACTCTGTGGTACATTTTTCCACTCGGAGGGATTACGGAGCTTCTTCGGCGTCGGACCCGCCGCGTCCAAGTGAGAAATGCGAGTACGAGACGATGACGGAGTGTACGCGGTGGGGGACAATGCGCGTGCAGGATAGGAAAGTTAGTATGGACGTACTTGAGAGAAGAGTAAAGAAGAGAGAGCGAGAGAGTGGGTGGGGGGGGGGAGGGAGGGAAAAGAGAGAGGGAGAGAGAGAGAGAGGAGGTTGTACAATCGGAAACAATACAGGTTTGCCAGTTCAATTTTGTTTTTTTTTTTTATTTCCGAAAGGCATCCGGGTTGTAAGCGCATTCGTTTGGGTGATGAGCGGTCTTTTCATTTTTAGGGGAGTCAAGTTTCCCTTTAAAAATCCTTTCCCCCTGTGCGATTTTTGAATCTGAAAGGATTAACATTTTTCATGGGATCTGAGATTTTACAGGGGAAAAATTTTTTTTAACAAAATTTCGGTGTGTTTTTAGATGTATTTTAAAGGTTGTGTGAATGAATGATTTGTGAGTTGATTTTAACGTGGTGACACCCCTGATAGGGCCCTTTGCAGTCGGCTGGGCTGTAAGCAGCATTACCTTCCCTTGCCTTACCGTTTTTTTGTTGTTTAGTCTACCAATCCCTGCCCATTAAAGCTTTCCTTTCAGCTGTTACTGTACAGCTTCGTCTACGTTTGGTGAGAAAACACACACACACATCCCCCGCCATTCCCGGGTTAGATGATGTGGGGGGGGGGGGGGGGGGGGGGGGGGGGGGGGGGGGGGGGGGGGGGGTGTCATTTGCACCCTTGTTTGTAGATGCATAGTACTTATTGCAATTTTCACTTCTTAAATTTGTTCATTATATGTTTTCATTTACCTTTTATATATTTGTAAGCGTTTAGGGCTTATGATGTAAGATTAAGCGCCATTAAATAATCATTATCATCCTATTATCATTATTATATGATGTCAAGATGACATACTGGTTCCGAATCGCACGGGAGCGCGGAGCCCCTTTTTCCTCGCCTCCCCTCCCCTCTCCCCATCCCCAACCCTTCCCTTCACACCCCCCTCCCCCCCCCCTCCCCCCCCCCCCCCCCCCCCCCCCGGCCTCACACCGCTCTTCCCCTCTCCGCTGTATGTGAGTGTATGTGATATGTTTTGGACATGAACAATGAACGGAGAAGCCGGGCGCAAGTCACGACAAAACAAGTGTAGTCAAGCCCACAGTAGGAACCTCTTGAAAGTTATAAAGAGGGTATGGGGGGGGGGGGGGGGGGAAAGGGTTTTACATCGAAAATCTCCCCTCGAGGGAAACGAAAGTCGACCCCAACCCATTTCCCACTCCCCCTCTCTCTCTCTCTCTCTCTCTCTCTCTGTATGTGTTGAACAATTAAAATAGTGGGAGAAAACAGTGCAGGTTAACAATTCTTCAGTCATTTTAGTAATGATTTGGGCAAAGATTTGAATTAAAAAAATTAAAAATTTAAAAAAATGGGGGAATATTAAAATATGAAAACCCTTCACTAGCTGCCTGGGAACCATTGTACTCCCCGTCAAGCACATCTATTTGTTTGCCTCTCCTTATGTTGTTGAGAGAGAGAGAGAGAGAGAGAGAGAGAGAGCGTGGTGTGTGTCTGTGTGTGTGCGCGCGTGTGTGTGAGAGAGAGAGAGAGAGAGAGAGAGAGAGAGAGAGAGAGGGGTGTTTTGTGAGGGAAAGAGAGAGAGAGCGTGCGTGCGGGGCGCGCGCGGCGTGCGTGCGCGCGCGTGCGTCGTGCGTGTGTGTGTGTTTGTGTGATTTCAGGTTTGTTTATTTATAACGATACAGCCACACTTGGGTTCCCTGAGTGTCCATGGATACCAACAATTAAAAACGCAGCATGTTGACCGTTTCAAGCCAGTTGGGTGAATTTCATGTTGACTCTGAATGAGTCGCACATCGATTTTTATACGATTTGGCTGTGAAAATTTGAATCGAAACAGTACTGCAGATAACTTCATGGGCAAAAATTCCGTGCAGATAACTGATTAGACCGTAAAATGTCACACACACACACACACAAAAACACACACAACACACACGCACACAACCACACTACACACACACCACACACATGTACACACACACGCACGCACGCGCGCGCGCGCACACACACACACACACCGAGGAAAAAAAATGAAATAAATCACCGAACGCTTCCATGTTTTACTGTTTAAGAGAATTTTGACTTGTCGTTAGAAAAGGGCATAGCACGTTATTTAAACACCTGTATGGTTTGGCTTATGATGTTTGATGTGCTGGAGTTGTGGCTGTATGAGGGTAGGTGTTTTTGTTTTGGGGTTTTCTTTTTTTTATATACGGTTATCTCGGGAAAAACCCCCCCCCCCCCCCCCCCTTTTTTTTTTGAAAGAAATAAGTCGTGTCACTGGGGTTTTTTTGTTTGTTAGTTTTTTGATTGACAACAGAGAACATATTTATTTTGACGGTTTTCTTTAAATTTAGTAATTTGGGGATTCTCAAAACCTTCATTGCAATCGAGGTATTTGATGACAACTGATTTGGGTCAGTAAGTTACCAAAACAAAATAAAACAAAGGAAAACAAAAGAAGAAAGATAAAAGCCAACACAACAACAACAAGAAACAAAAATAAAAAAATTTAAAATTCTGAATTGCCGTCATGCACAACAGGTTGAAAAGGGGTTTTTGCAGCTTGAAGGGTTTTTGAACAAGCTGTGCTGAAAAAAAAAAGAAAAAAAAAGCGATCAAAAATGTGCGTGTTTCGCTTGTTTGTTTGTTTGAAAGTTTCATATTTGACCAGTCGTGAAGAGATCCAAGGTATGGCCGCGCATATGTGCTGTGCGAGCCTGTTATTCAGCAGAAACGTGAAAGATCGATTAATTGATTACTTTCAAGCACACGACCATTCTACCAAAACATTGTTTTTTGTTTGTTTTTTTAAATTAAATTTTAACAGTGAAACCCGAAGACGAAAAGCGCCTGTACCTTAACTGTCTGGTTTGTACTTCGGGCTGCGGACTTTGGTCGTAGGCCTTGGAGGAACAGTTCCGTGGCCAAAGAGGCTGGCTGTCCTTGGCAGAGTACACGGAGCGAGAAAGTACTCCTGTGGTACATTTTCACTCTGAGAGTACGGAGCTTCTCAGGCGTCGGACCCCGCCGCGTCCAAAGTGAGAACATGCCGAGTACGAGACGAGGACGGAGTGTACGCGGTGGGGACAAGCGCGTGCAGAGATAGGAAAGTTAGTATGGACGTACTTTGAGAGAAGAGAAAAGAGAGAGAGAGAGAGAGGGGGGGGGGGGGGGGAGGGGGGGTGGGAAGAGAGAGGGAAAGAGAGAGAGAGAGAGGTGTACAATCGGAAATCAATACAGGTTTGCCACGTTAAAAGTCTTTACAGCAGATTCCACCGTGGTGTCAGAAGCTGTACAATGTTGCGAGAGTGGTGATGACGTTGCGATACAGGCGCGTGCGCTTACACAAGCTGCGTCTCTCAGGCACGCGTGCCGCACGCACCGGAGAGATGAATGCGATGCCTTCAGCGTTCGCCCTCTTGCACAAGTGGCGGGATGTCTCTTAGCAGAACCGCACTTAAAAAATAAAAAATAAATGAAATAAACATAGTAACGAAACAAACAACTTCACCCTTCCGCCGCCCCCGCCCCCCCCCCCCCCCCCCCCCAAAGAAAAAAGCAAACAAACGAAACAAAAAGCAAAAAACAAAAACAATGAGAAGAAGTTTGTATCGTAGCGAAAGACTCGGTAGGCTAAGTCCTATTTCTTTGTCACTATTCTTAACCCAAACTTCAGAGAGGGGTAAAAAACCCAAACCCAAACCAAAACAAACACAGAAAAACTTCTGAAAATGTTAGCAAAACTCTTTTATTTTATTTCTGTTTTTTCTTCCTTTCTTTCTTTCGTATTTATTATATTTCTTTTTGTTTTATTCTATTTTGTAAGGGAGAGGAGAGTGTGGTGGTGATGATGATGAAATTTTAAACGAATCAAAAAACCCGTTAAATATTGTATTAAATTTTCAAACTTCGGCTATTGCACATGAAGTGAAGGAATGAATATGAGCAAAAGCAACAACAGCAACAACAACAACACTACAACAACAAACCAACAACACACACACACACACACACACACACACACACACACACACCTCCTCTCTCCCCTCTCTCTCTCTCCTCTCTTCTCTCGCACGCACTCCACCCTACTCCTGCCCCCTCCTTCCTCCCTCCCCCCACCCACAGAAAGGGGGGGGGGGGGGGGGGGGGGCTGGGGCGTGCTTATTTTTTTCTCTTGTCATTCAAGCGAATATCGGTCACTTGGTTTTTCACTTGTTCCCTCTGTTATTCACAAAGGAAGATGCATGCTAAATGTACATATCCTATCAATATTCCTCCGAATTTTGGTGATGGGAGCTTTGTGTGTGTATGTGTGGTGTGTGTGTGTGTGTGTGTTAGACAGGTGGGACCATAGAATTGTGAGTACGTAGAATTGTGGGGACACAGAGCTGTGGGGACGCATGTTTGTTGGAACGTAGAATACGAGTACACAGAGACGTAGGAACATTAAACTGCTAAAACACAGAGCTGGGGCAACATAGCTAGGAACATAGAGCAATGCGTACACAGAATTTTGGTACCACAGAACTGTAGCACAAAGCTTGGATTATAGAGCTATGAATATATTATATAGAGAGCTGTAGTACATAGAGCTGTGCTTAAATAAACACGTTAGAACATAGAGTTGTAGGCACAGAGACTTGTAGGTAACAGACGTCTTCTAGGAACATAGAATGTTTTGGACAGAGAGGTGTGGATGATAGACATGTAAGAACGTAGACGTATTATGTGGGTAATAAACAGAGGAACATAGCAGCTATAGGTTCATAGAGCCTCGGGAACATAGAGCTGTCAGTACATACACACTGAACAAAGAGCTGTGAGCACAGAGACACACTGGAACATAAAGCAGTGGTATGTAAATGTGGAACATGAGGCTGCAGATACAAAGAGCTGTGAGTACATAGACATGCTGGAACATAGAGCAGTGGGTATGTAAATGTGGGAACATGAGGCTGCAGATACAAAGAGCATGGGTATATAAATGTGGGAACATGAGGCTGCAGATACAAAGAGCTGTGACTACATAGACATGTTGGAACATAGAGCAGTGGGTATGTAAATGTGGGAACATGAGGCTGCAGATACAAAGAGCTTGAGTACATAGACATGCTGGAACATAGAGCAGTGGTATGTAAATGGGAACATGAGGCTGCAGATACAAAGAGCTGTGAGTACATAGACATGCTGGAACATAGAGCAGTGGGTATGTAAATGTGGGAACATGACGCCACACCACCTCCACTTACAGAAAAACATGTCGGATGAAAGAAACTCTCTTCTCCCCTGTTATCCTCAACACAAAGTATACCACTCCAAGGAAGGAGCTCCCCCCCCCCCCGACCCCCCCCCCCACCCTCTCTCTCCTCTCTCTCTTTCTGTCTCTGTCGTTTCTCTCTCTCTGTCTCTCTATCTTTCTGTTTCTCTCTCTCTCTCTTCTCTCTCTCTCTCTCTTTCCTCCTCTCTCTCTCTCTCCTCTCTCTCTCTCTCTCTCTCTCTCTCTCTCTCTCCTCTCTCTCTCTCTCTCTCCTCCTCTGCATCTCTGTCTCTGTCTCTATCTCAGTCCTCGTCTGTCTTTCTTTGCTCTCTTTATCTCTCCTCTCTCTCTCTCTCTCCTCCTCTCTCTCTCTCTCCTCTCTTCTTCTCTCTCTCTCTCCCTCTCTCTCTCTCTCTGTCACTGAGCTGGAGGGTGGAGGGACGGAGGAGATGGGGAGTGGGAGATGTGGGTTCCACTGATCACGATTCTTCCGCTCCTCGTGACTCTCACCACTCACGACGTCCCCGTCCACCTACCCCCACCCCCTCTCCCCTAAACCCCTTCAACCCCTCTCCCCCAACCCCCTCTCCCCCCCCCCCCCCCCAACTCCCTTCTGTAATCCTCCTTAGATTTCAGGCCAGCTAAATTGGAACATCAGAACCAGCCACGGATTCCTCCTAACCTACAAAGGAATATTTTGGTTAGTCTCACACACACCACACACAACACACACACACACACACACACAAGCACACATACACATGCATACACACAAGCACACACACATACACAAGGAAACGCACGCCACCCCCCCTCCCCCCCCCCCCACACACACACACACACACGCGCGCGCGCACGTGTGCGCGTGCAAGCAAGCACGTTAGAAGAGAGGCACAAAGTCAGCACAGAAGAGAGACTAGAAGAAGAGAGAAGGAGAGGATGATGGGAGTGTACGTATTAACTAAGATTTTAAAATGATGTAAATCATCAGAGAAGTCGAGTCAACATATTGGAAAGAGAGAGAGAGGAGAGGGGGGGGGGGGATGGAGGGGGGGAAAGTATGGGAAGTGATGATAAAGGTTGAGAGGATGTCACACACACACACACACACACACACAGAGGGGGGGGGGGGGGGGGGGGGGGGGGGGCTGGAAAAAAAAGGAAAACGAAACCAAATCCATTGAGAGAGAGAGAGAGAGAGAGAGAGGGGGGGGGGGGGGGAGCAGACAGAGGGTTATCGAAGGCGACGGGTGGGGTGTAGGGAAGACAGTGAGAGAAAGGGAAAGGGGGCATGGGAGGGAAGAAGGGTGTGGGATCAGAGATAACACAGATAAGAAAACATGGGGAGAAAAAGGAAAAAGACAAAACAAAAAGAAAAAATAAATAGATTAAACAC